>JARHVA010000409.1:1038333-1661666 GCA_037957365.1 Torreya grandis
GATCAAGTAGGGTCCCTAACTGTGTACGGCAGACACCTACAACGAACTGAGTCACACAATCTGCTGCTTCTCAATGGTTTGTCCTCCTTCCTGGACTCTCATTTCTTTACTTGTCACCCTCATGGTGGGGGTGCGAGTGTGGTGGACTATGTTATTTCTGGCCATTTCCTCCATAAGATGATCACCCATTTTTTTGTGTCCCGCATTCCTCTGGCTAACCATGCTCTCCTTTCCTTCCTTTGCATTGATACCCCCCCTCGTACATCCCCACTTCACACCCCTCGATACCGTACTTCCTTTTGTTTCGAGGAGGGGGACCCTGACTCCTTTGTTGATCATCTCTTATAGCTTTTACCCTCCCTTTCACATTTTTCCTCACTCCCCGACGCCGCAACTAAGTTCACATTTCTCTCCACCAATATTTGGGCGGCTGCCCTCAATTCCTTCCCTTCTTCCACCCGTCCCTCTCATGCCCCCCACCAAAAGAAGAACTGCCCCATGAACAAATGGTATGATGAAGAATGCAAATCCCTCCATCGTCAGCTCTAGCAAGCCTTTAACTACGCCCATCCTTCTTATCCCTTCCTCAAAGCATCCTACCGCTATCTACTTCGCTGCAAAAAATGCCTTCATATTTCCTTGCATAGGCGTATACTTTGCACTTCCTTCCGTAGCTCTCCCAAGCAATTTTGGCTGTCCGTTTTCCCTCGCCATTCCCCCCTTCCAGCTGACCTTAGCTCTGATTCTATGTTCTCCCACACGCTCAACCTTTTTGATATTCTTGGGCAGCCCACCATTCAAGTCCACAACCCTCCACCTTATTGCAGGTTTTTCACACCTAACAGAATCAGAGAGGCGGTTAGAGTCATGAATTGTAGTAGGGCAGCGGATGAGGAGGGGTTGCAGGCAAAATAATTTGCGGGCAAAATTATTTAAGTATGGTTCAAGCGTGCTTGGTAGTTACCTATCCGATTTATTCAATCACGTGGTGTGCTCTGGTTTGCCTCCTTGGTCTCATCATATCATCCACCCGATCCACAAATCGGGTAGTAGCTCGAATCCCAGTAATTACATAACTATCATGGTGGTACACACTTTCTCCAAGTTGTACGCCACGGTCCTCCACATTCACTTATCAGAGGAGTTGGAGCACAGACACCTCAGAGCTAAGGGGCAAGCAGGGTTTCGGCCAGATCATCAGACCATTGACCATATCATCACCTTTCGGTCTATCATCGAGGAGGCTCGTCATCGCTCATCGAAAGTCTACTACTATTTTGTAGATTTTTGGAAAGCTTTTGATTCCGTCCCGAGAGACGCACTTTTTTAGAGACTTCGAGACATTGGTATCTCCGAGACCCTTCTTACTGCTATTATACGTCTATACGAATTCATCTTGGGCCGCCTCTGTACTGCTCAAGGACTTTCTGACTTCATCAGGAGTACCATTGGGGTCAAACAGGGTTGCCCCTGTCCCCAACTCTCTTTGGGATTTACATAGATGAGCTCAAGTCCTTCCTCCATGACCACATTCAGGATGGGGACGGGTGTCTCCGCCACCAGGTTTTGATTTCTATTCTTTTGTTCGCGGATGATGTGGTTCTTCCAGCCTCGTCCCCTGAAGGACTGTAGAGACAGTTGGATGCTTTGGCTTTGTTTTGCGATTTCGACAACTCACGGTCAACTTGGGTAAAACCAAGGTTATGGTCTTCAACTGCTTGAAAACCTCGCACTTCAGATTCCTTTTCAGAGGGAAGGAGATCAAGATCTCTAACTCTTACACTTATTTGGGAGTTCAGTTCTCTGGTCCGCGTTTTAGTTTGTGACAGGCTCTCCAACCTCGTGTCTGCAAAGGTTATGGTTCTCTCGTCCTCCTTGAGAGACAATGCTTCCGTCATCATTTTTAGGATATCTCCTCCAAGATGTCACTCATGGACTCTCTTATCAGACCCACTATACTCTATGGATTAGTTGCTTGGGGCCCCTCCCTGCTTGAGACCGACTGGGCTTCGATGGAGAGGATTCAGACACTCCTTTACAAGATCATCAGGTGCAAACAGACTGTCCCCCTGCATATCATTTTGGTAGAGTTCGGGGCTCGCCCACTCAGACTTGAGTGCATGTTTGCTTTGGTCTCCTACCTTCACCGCATTCGGTGTTATGCTGATTCCATTGAGGGTCGGAGTCGGTATCCATACCTAGCCTATTGCTCTTCTGTGGCCATTGCTCAGTCTGGCACACCCCACCGGGGTCATGGGTGGTATGTCGAGGTCTCGGATCTCTTGGGGAAGGTTGACATCCAGATTGACCACCTCCCTCCATACTAGTACTCCTTGGACGCTCCGGGTCGTCTCCTTCCTTCCAAACAGGTACTGAATAAGTCCATTAGGCACGATATCTACAGACAACAGATCTTGACCACCTGGGTGAACCCACTTGGTGGGTTGAAACCTAAGATGGCCTTTTATGTGAAGCATTTTCTAATTTTGTGGGATGATCTTATTATTTGTCCCCAAAATACCCACAAGCATTGGATGCATTCCCTCCGCGTCCCTTTAGGGCAATTCAGAGTTGGCTCACACAGGTTCTGGTGCAAGACTGATCATCACCCAGATTGGGATACCTAGATCTGTTAGCAGTGCCACACACAGGAGCCCGAGATAGAATTTCACTTTATCTTCAGGTGCCCATCTTACTACGAGATCAGAGGTAGATTTTATTGCCTTTTCAGGGGATCACAGTCTCGCCGACTTTTTTATATATGAGGACCAACGGTGCATGGCATTGTATATACAGGAGGCCATGAGGTTTCGAGAGCACAGGGGGCATCCACCTCCCAAACCTGACCCCACTCGTCTGATCACTTCTTTCTTTACAATGCTACCTTTTACGAGGGGCACCAAGAGGCTGGGTGAGGACAACCAGGTCCCGACCCTCAGATCTGTTCAGGCTTGGGACATCACATAGTTCCAGCGTCAGATACATTCTAGACCTTTTACTAGAAGACAAACCAGGGCTTCCAAGTTCAGAGATTCTTCTTCTTTCGTTTCCAGATGACATCATAGTAGGCGACACCCGCCTCCTTCCACTTTTTCCAAGCAGCTTCTCATTCAGAGTTCTATCTTGTCGGCGTTGAGTGCCAAGAGTGTTGGGTCCATCCCGTGATGTTCCCTTCCTCTTTCCTCTTTCCTCTTCTGGTTGGCATGTTCGCAGTGCCCCCTTGTCACTTGGGTCACTGGTTGTACTGGTTTTACTCTCTCTTCTGGTGTTTGCCTTTCTTTTCTTTACTTTTTGTTCTTCTCAAACGTGTTTTGGCTTCTGTGCTTTGTATTTGCCTTCTACGGGCTTTGCAGTCCCATTGACTTACTTTTGTGGTCACTTGTTGGACATTAATATATTTATCTTATCTTGTAGTTTTTTGGACCTAGAAATTAATTCAATAGAAAAAGTACAGTTGTCTGACTAACCCGAAAACCAATGCAACAAAGTTTTTTGACCTGGAAAAAAAGAAAAAATACAGTTTCTATAGTTTTCTAGTTTGAAATTGCTACAAGTAGAGTTTCTGAAATCGCTGAAAATTTTCAAAGTACAAGTTACATGTCTATTTTGGATGGCTAGTTGCATAGTTAGAAAAACCCTTCACAATTTGTTCTGCTTTTGGTCACGTTCTGCTTCTATCTTGTGCTTGACTTTGTTCAGCGTCTAATATGGGCGAATATTCAAATCACATTTTTTCCTACACTATTGTCTATCGTTTCTTCTGCTACGACGACTTGTTCTTTGATTGGGACGGGATGGCACTGTTTCATGCCCTAGTTGCAAAGTTTCTTTTATTATTTGTTTTCTTTGACCTCTGCTTCTTGTGTTTGACACTTCTTTGCCTGTGCTACCCATGCCATAACACCTGCTTTTTTCACCTTTAAAATTGTGATGTTTTGGTGTTTGCCGATTTTAGTTGTGGTTGTTGTTCAAGACTGCAACTGCGACTCGTCTTTTCCTTTTTTGCTGCAGTGCCCTATGTGACGTGATTTTGGTCTTTTTCTGATAAACACCTTTGCGAAACGTCGATTGTTACTAGTTGACTCTGCTCTGCTTTGCGAACTTTTACTAACTGCCTTGACCAGTACTATACAAATTGCCTTGATGGTTCGTACCCTTCTTCCAAGGCATCCTCGAACTTGGACCGCTTTTTCTCCTTTGTTTGTACCCTAATGGGCTTCTTCAAATGATTGACTCTGATATCAATGTTAGCAAATGAATGTTGAATGAATGAAGAGAAACTAGAAGGCATATGACACACTCACACTTGTGTGTCTGTCTTTTTTATTAAGCAAAAATGAGTTACAATGGTTGGAAATGTTTATAACTACCCATTAGTTAATGGTTAACTAACAACTAGTTAATAACTTTAACATTGATGACAAAAAGCCAGACCCTGACATTTGATCATGTTAGTTTTTATTTGTTTGGAAAAGAATGCAAACAAACACAATTCAATGAGTTCAGTTCCGGCAAATCAAAGAGTGCACTTGCTGCTAAGTCATAATGGAAGCGAAAATGTATCCATGTTGATTCATCTTCAAAATATCAGGTGAAGTGTTTTTATTGTCACAGGGTTGGACATCTCAAAAAGGATCCTTGTCAATGACAACATGCACTTTCCCAAGAAAGCAGTTAGGCAACAAATGTGGCAGCAGTTGAAGAATGAGATTCTGAGGAAGAGTATGTCCTTGTGGCATTATACTTGAACATTAATGCTACCAGTTGTTTGTTCATTGATTCCAATGCATCCTAACATTTCACATGTTGTAAGGACTGGTATGTCAAATTTACTGCAAGTATAGTTTATTTTGATTCGATTTCATTAGCTGATGGTCAGTCATATGCAGTAGAGAGGATAAGAGATATTTGCATAGTATTGAATAATGCTAGAAAAATCAAAGTAAGAAACGTTAGGTATGTTCCTAGCATGAACAAAAATCTCGTTCTTTAGTCAGTTAATGGAAAATCCCAACATTGTTGTAAAATTCTTTGGGAAGCATTGTATCGTGTCTAATGTAAAATATGACAGAGGAATTGTTTTAGGCATTGGTCAAGGTGGCTTGTATAGGCTCGTTGACCTTGCTATAGTCAATCTAAATGCACGTGTGGAGGGAGACTCCACCATACAAGATGTGCTAGAGGATAAAATTACTCATAGGCTTGTTGACCTTGCTCGAGTCAACTTACATGTACTAGTTGTGGAGGTAATATCCATTGTAAAGGATGTGCAGGAAGATGCAATTCCTCAATCTCAATCAAATGCACATGTAGTTGTGCAAGAGTATGATATGCTTTAGTCATAGGCATTGGCTCAGAGGACTGGAAACAAGGTTGTTACTTCAATAGAGCATTGTGATTTTTCTCTCGCTTCTAACCTTTGTATGGTACCGTTGGCCATTTTTGGCCCACATATCAAAATTTTTCCCAAGTGTGAGAAGGCGAACATTCAAGCAAAAGTGGCAAGTTCAGACAACCTCGGGTTCTCCAAAGAAGAAGTCTTCGGGCTTTCGAAGTCGCAAGACTTAGGGTTTCTAAGGACACAGTGCAAATCGGGTTTCCAGCGATGCTTGACTTCTAAATGTTTTATAAGAAGTTATTCGGGTTTACAAACTCGAATTACTCATGGATAGTGTATTTCGGGTTCTCCAAGGAGCACTACTCAATTGCTTCATAAGTTGTGAGTAGTCAGAACCCTGAAATAAGTAAAGGGGCTTGACAAACCCGATTTGGTCTCGAAAAATAGTGCTTCTCGGGTTCTTCAAGGGACAAGTCTTCTCCAAAAGCCAAGGGTCATTTCCGAAAGAAGGTGGTCCCAGTCAAAAACCCGAAGGTCCTTTTCACTTTTTCAATGGGTCTTTCAAAAATCCGAAGGTACACTTCAAAAATTTGAAGGGCATTTTCAAAATGCCGAAGGACCTTTTTTCGGAAAAAGGGATCTTTTCAACATTTCGGAAGGACAATTTTAAAATTCCTGAAGGGTATCTTTCCCTTCGGGAGGATCATATGCGGAAGTCCGAAGGGACATATAGGAAGCTCGAAGGGTTTCTCACCCTTCGGGAAAGTCCATTTTGAAAAAATATGAAAGGTAATTTCCGAAGGAAGAGAGCAAGAAGGAAGCTTTGGACAAAAAGTTCAAAGGAATTCCTTCGGACAAATTGTCTCAAGAAATTCCTTTCGGGAGATTTCCCTGAGACAAATAAATCCCAAAGAACAAAGAAGTCCGCAGACAAAGTCCGAAGTAGGAGAGATCAAAAAGCCCGAGTTACTCTCCATAGAGTAAATCGGGATTCTTCAATGACTTAGCTTGAAAAGCTTCAAAAGTCAAGTAGCTTTGAAAACCCGAATTACACAACAAAGAGTAAATCGGGTTTTCAACGCTGCTTGACTAAATATACTTAGTCTAATGGCATGTTCTAAGGATCGACAGTGCATAAGAGTCATGAAAAGGACAAATGAGAGGTTGCCAAGTGATGATCCATAGGCGTCCACGACAGGAAGATCCACAGTGCAAGTCAAGGATCCAAGGCAACGTCCAACGGCCAATCAGTGCAAAAGGGAGTCCAAACGACTGGCGGAAGATGGTAGCTGAGAATTTAATGAAGGCCTTCGTCCTTCAACATGGTTCCCTCTCTTGACAAATGGCCGTTCAAACATAAAGGCAACATGGTTCAGCCAGATTATCAATACATGGAGGCCTCGTCTTCTTTAGTAGGACACGTGAAAATGAAAGTGACCATGCTGTTTTAAATGTAAAGATCGTTTCAGCCGTGCAAGGAAGTGACGCTCAACTACTCGTAACATGACTCTTTAGATACGTTAAAGAGAGACTTGAAGGCGGGAGGGACTCGAGAAGCTTGTTCAGCGATCTTGAGCGGCGCATTTAGTGGCACAAGGGAGGACGACGATAGGGATCCCAGCCATCAACAACTTCGTCTCTCTTCCCATCTTCTCTTCCCCCTTTTTTGGTATAAATAGAGGCCTTGGAGCCAAGAAGTTATCCCCGGACTGGCGATAAAGTTACTCTACCAAAATCGCTTTGTAATAGACCTTTTTGAAGCAATAAAGATTACTTTTTACCTATCTCTTTGTTTGAAAATTGCGTTGAGTTAGCTTGTGTACAATGGCATTGTGAAGAAGTGTCTTCCTATACTCGTCCTTTCTTGCCTATTTTTAGGTGTTTTTCAGTTAGTTCCAGGTTTGGACTCGAGCTCTTTTCGCCATTAATGGACGCTTAGTGTGGATTTAGAAATCCCTCTTTGCTTCATGTGTGGTTCAGTGAGCCTAGTTTATGAAATACTTATGCAAATTAACTGCTTGTGAGGTTATGTAATCAAATTTATCTCATGCTGAATGAGTGTCATTTCCCAGACCAAGTGGATCATTTCTTTTGGTGCATCACCTCCCTTAGCTTAGATTTTTTTTCATGTTATTCACCTATCTCTTTTCCTTAGCCAACAGTAGATTTTAGTGTGGGAATCAAGAGCTGAAGTGAAGCATCTGAGGAACTAGCCTCATTAAAAAGCCTAGAGGTTCAACCTCACCATAGGATACCCACATCCTGAGGTTGTCCACATGCTTGTCGTTGGAAGGGAGAGAGCCTGAAGAACTCTCTCAGAAAGGTGCAATTTCTAACAATAACAGGTACCTGAACAAATGGGTGGACAAAATTAGTACTTTGGACAAGGACACGGCTCATCTTGGCACGAAAAGATTTTGCCAACAAGAGGGAATAGACGAGGAGATGGTTTCTTCTCCTACCGCAGAGTTGGTTTTTACTCCCGTTGCTAATGTGGAGTTGGTTTTTACTCCCACTATTACTAAGGAGTTGGTTTTTACTCCTACTACGAAGATGGTCATATCTAGGTTGCTGCAGTGTCCCACCCCAAATCTGCCTTGAATTTCCTGAATTTAGTGTATTGACATTTTATCAAACACTTAGCATGCTGGCTGCTGAATTTTTTGAATTTGAATGCTTGTTTGTGATAAGTTTTTCTAGTTTGTTTCATATAGACATTTCAATGAACAATAGAGCATACATTTCACACGCATACGCCAATAACCAAACAAGATCCAATGACTGATATTAACACTTATAACAGCAGAAGTAAACATGATATATGTATTCAAATTAAAGATTTGAATAGAGTTATTTGCCGATTACATTCAGTTTCAGATTATACAATGAAATGCCAACATACCAATTTTTTCCTTTGTGCCATGATGAAGTTACAATGCCAAATTACTAACAAGGTATCAAATCCAATCGCCTTCATATGTATATGCTGCTCCAGCTGTAGATTAATGTCTGAGATACTAGAAGATTGTTGTAGCTCAACCTTTTCACCATATACAATCTCCGCTTATTATATGCTGCGGCTGGTTTGTATGGCGCTGGATCTCCTTTGAAATGCAGTCGATCCTCTAATGATGGCTGCAAGTGTTCTTTCCAATGGCGCTAGGGCTAGTATGAACCCTTTGGCAATGATGAACAATATGTGCACAATATTCTGATAAATCCTTTGAAACCCTGAATGAATTTGATGAAGCACAAGCACAATCCCTGCAATGGAATTGTTTGCAAGTTGTTCTTCTTGAGGGGCTATGTCCTCAAAAAGCTTGAGATTTTTAGACTCTCCAGTCTTCAGCAAAGCCTTTAGCCAAATTCTTCTTCTTCAACCATGAACCCTTGAAAATGAGCTTTAAATGCCCTTTTATAATATTCAATTTGCATTTGACTTCATCTCATTTAATTTAATTTACTTTTCCCTCTTTTTTGATGCACAACTTTAAAATTTAAAGTATACTTTATTATTCACTTATATCTCCCCTTTAAAATAACACCTTAAAACTTATTATAAAGTATACTTTTAAAAGCATTTAAATCCCCCTTTTAAATAAAGCCCACTTAATTCATTAATGATATGCACTTAATAATTAATTATTATTAAAGTATAACTTTAATAATAATTATAATATTATAACTCCATCATTAATCATCGTAAATTAATTCTGACTTCACCAGGAGGTAGCCCACTGCATTCACTGTTAACTAGGGTGCCTTACTATAAATAGTAAGGTTGGCCTCTATCATCCAATTGACTTACTATAAATAGTAAGCATACACAAATGAAACCAAAAACCCTTGAATAACATCGACTCTGAACAAGTTAAGGATATGGAGATGAAAACACTGCCAACTGCTCACAGAAGAACCAGCTAACTCCAACACTAGGCCCTCCAATCACCTTAATTAGCCTACGAGGACCTGATGATAGGATAAACCACCAAACTTCTAATGCTCGCTCAAAAGGGGACATTATAGTCCGCACTCCTTGAAATTGCTTGTCCTCAAGCAATCGCAATTGAAACGAAAACACCACTCTAACAGAAGCCCAAGGAAAGAACTGTAGAATGACCCACATGTCTCCAAATAACTCTTGCAGCACCAACAAAAGCACAACTGCGCAAGGCTAAACATCATACCAACTATCCAACTCATGTGCACAAGATTTGTGCATCGAAATCAGCTCATGTACATGTGAACCAAAGGTGAAACTATATGCGTACCACACAATGTACACGCCGTAAAACTCGTCAGCAAACCCTGAGTGGAATCCTGATGCACAAGAAGGATCCCATATTAAACTGTAGAGGGCCCAATAATATATCCCTGGATCCCAAACCCAAAATGGAAGTCTGCCATGCATAACATCCTCTGACTTCCACTGCACTAATCTGATTTCAACTTCACCATGCTGAGAGTGGTGAAGCAACCCAGTGGGACCCATCCGAACCACAGTGCCAATCTTGTCACCACTTGGATCCCAATACAATCAAAACTCATATCCATCAGTCAAGAGGAGGTAAGAATATCCAGACATGTCTGCACCACAACATCCCCTTTCATCATCTGCAAATCTCCTATGGATGTGCTGACTATCCCTCATAGGTGATGGAGGATATGTAATTGCTCCTCCCAAATCGAGGGAATGATAAAACTCTCCACCGCTGTAAGGGCTAAACAAGCCATCATGCTTACAGACACCACCATCTCCCTGTAACCATGTATCCAATGGAAATCTCTGAGACAAAGAAGTAGCAAACTCTGTCAGGTACACACTAACATGATGGTAATCTGATCTCTGACCCTGCAAGTAATCCTCTGAATATAACTGAGTCAGACACCTGCAATCTCTAGTTCCATTTTCTGAAGATGGCAACTCTTCATCCCACAATGGATGGTATAAATCCCGAGCCAATCCACACCTATGTGTCATCAAGTCATCAATGTGTGGACTAAAGAAGTGATGAGCACTCCTCACTATACAGTCAAGATAAAAAGCACCTACCTGTGTCAATGGTTGACTGTCATAGTCATGAGGAACACACTCCTCATCACTCTCATCACTCGAATCAGAAGATGGCTCACGTCTCTGATCCTGAATGGCTAATTGGGTAGATGCTCTGCCAACCCTCTTTGCGTACCCAGTAGCATACTCTCTATCATGAAACAATTGGAGATATTCTGATTTTATCTACTCCAAAGCACCCTTGATGAACCACAAATCACGAATTGAGTACCGGTCGAGACCCCATACCGTCTCTCCTCAAACTTTGTTGTCCAAAGAAGGTACTTAACATAGTTATGAGTGCAATCAAACGAGATAAGGTTGAATCAACCTTCTCTCCTGTAACCTTCAGCTGATCTCTCCATCTCTGTGTCTCAATAAGCTGTCGATCAAAATCAGCTGCATGGGATGTAATCTCTGATTTGCTTCCATGAGAGGGAAACAAATCAACATGAGAACCAATCTCCCAACTAGATGATACCCTATATACCTCTTGTGAAGAAGACGGAACTGCGTAGTGATTTGTCACACAACTCTCTTGAGAATCCACTACTTCACCACAAGAGCTATCAATAATCTGCTCTGCATCACCTAAAATGGGACTATCCTCAGAGACACTTGATGCAACATATGGTTCTCTGCTAAACTCATCCAAAGTACTCATCCCATCTGTGTCACCTGCACCTGTAATTGAAATGGATGTAGCCACATCCTCAATGTGCTCCTTACCGCTACTCGTGGGTGTATGCTCATCACCAGTAACTGTCATAGATATTGGAACTGTATCTGTTGGTGATGAAGATTGCGCTAAGCTTGAGTCCACGGTAAACTCATCTATCCGTAACTTTGACTATTTGAAGCACTGTTTGAGTGCTCTTCAAAGAGTCCGTGGTGACCTCAAGCTCATAGGTGAGCTCATCAACCTCCTCTTCCTTTCCCTTTAGAGCATCAAAATAGATACCATTGAGCATGAGAAGATCTCTATTTGTTAATGCTATAGGTAATTATTCTTCATTACCTCGACTGCATCTCTAAGTGCCTGAAATTCTGTAAGGGAAAGTCCACTATTAAGGTGCTCATATATCCCTAGAGTCCAACAACAGTGTGCCACCAACTGCTGAACAACATTAAAGTGTTCTAAGGCTGAAGCAATCATGCTTTCGTTCACCTTCAATTGCCCTGCCAAATGATGAGACCCCTGTGACAAATCGTCTCCACACAAATTTTCTGATTTGTAATCTACACTATGGTAAGAGGCTGAATCATCATCACTCACTGTTTGATAAGCATCATCATGTGTGCCATCAGCTCTGCACACTTCCTCAACAAAGGCACTGCTGTCATGTACCTCATGGGATGGCTCCAATGACATAATAGAAGCTGCTGATTGGACATAATCATTGCACACTTCTTCCTCCAAAGTAGATGCATGTTCATCCAAAGAGCTATCCTGGGACCCATCACCAACAAGTAAATTTTCTGATTTGTTCACATCTTCTAAGGTCTGATTTGCAAAATCAGACATGTTGTGGCTTGAATCCGCATCACATAATTCATTTTTAACACCCAAATTTTGAGTGTCAATGTTAGGGAACTCCACACATCCATCATCATCACCTGGAATGGCTGCTATTTCATGAGTAGGCTCAACATTATGACTGCTGTCATAAAACAGAAAATTAGAAGCTACATCATACATATCTGCAGCGTCCCCATGGAACCCAACCAAAACTTCATCCTTTTCTAACTGTCCATTGCCCAGTGCTGGTTCAAGAGGTGTCTTCAAAGGAAAATTAAGTGTATCATGTGTCATAATTTCTGACCCATGGCTGCAATGTAAATCTGTATGTGTATAAGTCTCCTTAACCTTTATGACTTGCTTACGAAATCCCCTTTGTCCTTCTAGATGATGTGATTCATGAGCCCCAACATCTTCGTACAAAATGTGCATCTTCAAATCTGTTTCCTTCGTGGCTTCTTCTTCAATGCATCCTTGTTTCAAAACGAGGTCTTCCTCAAGCTTCTTTACCTCATTATCCATGCATTGGTGGTTAGGCTCCCGAAAACCTTTGCAAGAGAAGCATAGACCTTGTCTTCTCATTTGGTTTTTGCTCATTATGGGAGTTCTTGTAACTTGATCATTGAGTTTAAATGTAGAACCATCATCATTATTTGATTTAGAGGTTCCATCATACCTGCTCACACTGTACCCATCAATAGGCATTGAACCATGGGGAGTATCATATTGAAAATTCATCTTGTTACCTGTTGCAACATCTTTCCCATGACTGAATTTTACACCTCTAAATAAAGCTTTTTCCTTAAACATCCTCCTAATGTGCTTAACCAAACAAATCCTTTCAGGACTTGAGGTAATAACAAAGTTCATGTATTTATTAAAGAGTACTATGATTTAAAATCCTCTGGCATGTTCTGGTAACCCTCAAAGAGTTGGTTGGCTCCCTGTTCATAACTATCCCTAATTTTAATGGTTAGTTGTTCATAACCTTCCCTGGTTTGTTCTTCAAGCTTGTAGTAACCCATTGTCATACTCTGATTTTTTCTAATTCACCCAACAGGGTGGCAAGAAACCGCTCTAATACCACTGCAGTGTCCCACCCCAAATCTGCCCTGAAATTTCTGAATTTAGTGTATTGACATTTTGTCAAACACTTAGCATACTGGCTGTTATCATTGAATTTTTTGAGTTTGACTGCTTGTTTGTGATAAGTTTTTCCAGTTTGTTTCATATAGACATTTCAATGAACAATAGAGAATGCATTTCACACGCATATGCCAATAACCAAACAAGATCCAATGACTGATATTAACACTTATAACAACAGAAGTAAACAGGGTATATGTATTCAAATTAAAGATTTGAATAGAGTTATTTGCCGATTACATTCAGTTTCAGATTATACAATGAAATACCAACATACCAAATTTTTCCCTTGTGCCATGATGAAGTTACAATGCCAAACTACAAACAAGGTATCAAATCCAATCGCCTTCATATGTATATGCTGCTCCAGCTGTAGATTAATGTCTGAGATACTAGAAGACTGTTGTAGTTCAACCTTTACACCATATACAATCTCCACTTATTATATGTTGCGGCTAGTTTGTATGGAGCTGGATCTCCTTTGAAATGCAATCGATCCTCAAATATGGTTGCAAGTGATATTTCCAATGGTGCTAGGGCTAGTATGAACCCTCTGGCAATGATGAACAATATGTGCACAATATTCTGATAAATCCTCCGAAACCCTGAAAAAAGAAATCTTCCCAAATTCGATGAAGCATAAGCACAATCCCTGTAATGGAATTGTTTGCAAGTTGTTCTTCTTGAGGGGCTACGTCCTCAAAAAGCTTGAGATTTTCAGATTCTCCAGTCTTCAACAAAGCCCTTAGCCAAATTCTTCTTCTTCAACCATAAACCCCTAAAAATGAGTTTTAAATGCCCTTTTATACTGTTCAATTTGCATTTGACTTCATCTCATTTAATTTACTTTAATTTCATTTACTTTTCCCTTCTTTTTGGTGCACAACTTTAAAATATAAAGTATACTTTATTATTCACTTATATCTCCCCTTTAAAATAACACCTTAAAACTTATTATAAAGTATACTTTTAAAAGCATTTAAATCCCCCTTTTAAATAAAATCCACTTAATTCATTAATGATATGCACTTAATAATTAATTATTATTAAAGTATAACTTTAATAATAATTATAATATTATAACTCCATCATTAATCATCGTAAATCAATTCTAACTTCACCAAGAGGTAGCTGACTGCATTCACTGTTAACCTGGGTGCTTTACTATAAAGAATAAGGTTGGCCTCTATCATCCAATTGACTTACAATAAATAGTAAGTATACACAAATGAAGCCAAAAACCCTTGAATAACATCGCTTCTGAACAAACTAAGGATCTGGAGATGAAAACACTGCCAACTGTCCACAAGAGAACCAACTAACTCCAACACTGGGCCCTCCAATCACCTTGATTAGCCTACGAGGACCTAATGATAGGATAAACCACCAAACTTTTGATGCTCGCTCAAAAAGGGACATTATAGTTGCTTCTCTCCATAGTAGTTCAGTTTGGTTTCTGGAACGAAAATTTGGATGAGGAGGTCGACATGATGTTGCCTAAAGGTTTTCGGGTACCTGGTCGTGATCATTTGGTTTGCAGGTTGAATAAGTCCTTGTACGAACTTAAGTAGTCTCCGTGAACGTGGTACATTTTGTTTGATGGTCATCTCCACGATTCTAGATTCAAAACTATGGAGGTTTGTTGAAGTTATTAGCTAATGATGATTCATTACCAGTCAATGAATCACCCATGAAAGAATTGGTGGACAACTTAATACATCTTATGTCCACACAACTAGATCTTTGTTTTGTTGTTGGCTATCATTTTCGATTTTTGTCTACAGTGAAGCTCCTACATTGGACAACAAATGTCATAGGACTGCAGATATCATGTTGATATCCACAAAATAGTCTGTATATGTAATGACCAAACCCTTTGGTTCCACTTTGCATGTAAAATTTCGGGACAAACCTTGAGTAGTCTCCGATTGAGTCATTAAGGGAGGGTATTTAAGTTATTAATTAGCTATTAGTTAACCACTAACTAAAAGGCGGTTATCAACTTTCCCTATTTCTGTAATTTCCTTTTTTCTTAATAAAAAGATAGACACACAAGTGTGTAAGTGTGCCATATGCCTTCTATTTCTCTTCATTCTTTCAGTAGTCATTTGCTAACAACTGCTTGCATTAAGCGGCAGTTTTGTCATCGTCCCAAAAATGGGTCATTTGACATTTGACAGATGAGTGAAACCATCTCTTCATCACTTTTTAGACATGTTGAACTCTTGACAATGTTCTATGGCTTGTTGTTGATCTTCCACATGTACAACGTTATCATCATGGTTGACAAGTTGCATAAACACAAACACACACGCATAAGTGTGCACAAGAACACCCAATTTTTTGGTTGATGCTATATTGTTCGTGAACCTAGATGCTCCTACATCAAACACCTAGGGTAAATGAGTTTGTCCATGAGCTCTTGCTCATGAATCTCCCATGAGCTCTTCAATGTTTTTCCCGTACTTGGAAACCTCAGATGTACTCTTCCAATTTGCGTCTTCCACTGCTATGTTCTCACTTAATCAGATACTACTTGTACTCACTATCCCTTGTCTTGTTTCTGACCCGTGTATCCAATACTGCCTCAATTTTTTCCCTTGCATTCTCAAGGAACTGCCGTCTCCAATCTACAATTGAAGAATTTGAACTTGCTCTTTCGTCACTCCCTTGTCCCTCATATTAAGGGTACAAATCTGCTATGTTGAAGATAGGTGATATGTTAACCATATCCAGTAGCTCTATCTCATATGCATTCGCTGAAAATATCCTCAACTTTACAAGACCCAATCTTCTTCCATTTGAGCTTTTTGTATGTTCTTTTGGGCAACCTCTTACACAAATGCGTCAAACTAAGTCATTTACTTGGAACTCTCGCTCTCTTCTTGTCTGATCAGCATGTTGCTTGTACTTCATGCTATTTGCTTCCAACCTTCTCTTCACTTCCTTATAAACATCATGCATACATGTTGCATATTCTTCTGCTTTAGCACTACTTCTCATATCAGCTGTACTCAACTCACAAACACCTCTAGGGTTGCAACCATACACAATTTGAAAATGACTTATTGCTGTACTTTTGTTCACTGAGTTGTTGTAAGCGAACTCAATTTGTGCCAATGCCATATCTCATTGTTTCAGCTTGTATCCTACCAAGAATCTCAAGTGGTTACCAAGACTTCTATTCACCTCATTTGTTTGTCCATCGTTTGAGGATGATAGGCCTAACTGAAATCTAACCTTGTGTTCAATTTCCTCTATAGAGTCCTCCAAATGTGCCCAACAAATCTTGTATCCCTATCATATACTATGCTCTTTGGCAATCCATGTAGTCTCACCACTTCTTTGAAAAACAAATTTGCAACATGTGTGGCATCACTTGTCTTCTTACATGTTATGAAGTGTTCCATCTTGAAAAATATATCAATAACAACAAAGATAGAATCATACCTCTTTGAGTTTTTGGTAGCCCAAGAACGAAATCCATGCTTATCTCCTCCCATGCCTTCTTCAGAATTGGTAAAAGCTGATACAAACCCAAATTCTAACTCTTGCCCTTAGCATGTTGGCAAACACTATAACTTTGCACAAACTTCTTTATATCTACACTTATCCACATCCAATAGTAACTCTCATTCATCTGTGCCAATATTTTGTCAACACCAAAATGACCAGCTAGGTCTCCACTATGATTTTATTTCAACAAATTCTCCCATAATGAACCTTGAGGTATGCACAACCACTGTCCTTTGGATAACAAACCGTTGTAGAACAAATATTGTAGCCATGGATTACCATCTATGCTAGTTGGATTTTTGCATGTTGCCCATTTCCTATGTTGGAGGAATCGCCCCCACTTCCCCACGTTTCACGTTTCGGTACGCCTCAGGTATCGGTGCATCCCGAGTACCTGTCAGAGAACGTCCCAGAGGCGTCCGGAAAGGTACCGGCAGGGAGAAACAACGGAAGTCAATAAATTTAAAAAAAAATGTAAATCCAGTCCAAACCCAACAATATATAAATAAAATAAACATTTAAGTATAATTTTATTTAAGTTATATTTTATTTATATACTTTCAGGGTGTTTGAGAGGAGTTTTGGACCTCTAGAAGCTATAATGCAAATTCTAGGTTTTGGAGGATCCTTTCATATTTCAGACTTAGTCAAATTCCAGGGTTTCAAGGTTTCAAACTTAGCCATATTTTAGGGTTTCAAGATTTTAAGGAGACATCATAGGAGGTATGAAGGTTGCATGAAGGGATGTATGCGTGATAGAATAATATGAGAATCTCTCTCTCAAAGTGCCACAAGCCGATCCCACCTCATTCCTTGTGCACCCCTTAAGGCATGCACTCTATGAGATTCAATGCACCAATGAGCCCTTGCGAGGGAAAGTGTCAGTAAATGATAAAGTTGAAAAATAGTGGGAGTGGCATTCCTGATTTTGTGGACAATTGAGATGATTTATTCTAGATTTGAATGTACATTTTGTCTTTGAAGTAAATGAATGAATGAATTTTATATATTTTTAAGTGTTTTATCTTTCATAGACAAATATTTTCATACTATGTAGTTTCAAGTGTTTTATTGAAAAAATGAGTAATATGCATTATATATATACACACACACACACACACACATACAGACGTACCCACGACGTATCCAAATCAAAGTTTTTGAAAAACGGTGTTCCTGCATACCCGAGATGTCCCCCGTATCCGTACCTGTACCCGTACCCAAACAACATAGCCCATTTCATCTCGGAAATCCAAATCCCCTTCATACAACTCCTCCATTGAGTCAAACCCAATGACTTCTACTCTTATCTCATTCATCACAATAACTATTGTACTCAAAGTATTTGCAACTTTATTTGATTGGACACTTTTATATTTCAAAACAAATGAACAACTTTGAAGAAACTCAATCCACTTCATGTGCATTTGATTCAATTTACCTTGGTTGTTCATGAAATACAATGCTTGATGATCCATGTACAATACAAACTCCTTTGACAACAAGCAATGCCTCCACTTCTTGAGAGCTTGTCTCATACCGTACAATTCCTAATCATAAATAGAATACCTCCGCTTTGCTTCATTCAACTTCCCACTAAAGTAAGCAATGGGCTTACCTTCTTGTCTCAAACCGTTCTTATGGCTGTCCCATTAGCATCACAATCAACTTGAAATACCTTGTTAAAGTCTGCCAATGTTAACATCTATTCTATCACTTTTTTTTTCAAAATTTGAAAACTCCTCTATGCTGCAACATTCCACTCAAACATCTTTTTATCACCTTTCATAGTTTCCGTAGTGGGTGCACATATACTACTAAAGTTTCTAATGAATTTCCTATAGAAACTTGCAAACCCACGAAAGCTTCTAGTTTCGAACATGCTTCTAAGTTTTAGGTGATGGCCATTCAACAATTTTGTTTTTTGATCAGTGCTTGAGAATTAAAGGGTCTCGGGCCCTTACATCATATATAGTATAAGACAAAAAGGTGGTATGACTTAACATTAGAAAATGTTAAAGGCATATTTGACCAATCAAAACCAGGCAAAAGGATTTTTCAGATTTTCCATACTGCCTTTAAATTCAAAACATATAGATTGATTGTCTTACATACGTCTTTAAAAAGATAGTAGCTTTAGATAACCAAGATTATCGGTAACTACATACTAGACCGAAGTTTTAGATCAAATAAAGCAAACCACTTATCATTCCAAGATAACAAGATCAACCAATTTGCCATTACATAAAATACAACCATCAGAAAAACCTGTAGACGGACCAACCTGCGTTTCAGCCACGAGTGCTTTGCTCGACGGAAGCACCCCAATATTTGACTATGCTCCAACCGTTGCTGCGAATTGTGGATATATCAACTTACGCTGAGGACCACCAACATCCTTAGAGAACAAAAACTTACCTGCCACCAAGGAGGGGCTTTGAAAAAGCCTTGTGCCACCTCTTTAGCAATCCACTTGATGGCTTTGATACGATCCGGATTTTTGCAGGAAGCCTGCCAAGCATCAAGACCAGAGATAGGTTTCAGAACCTCATCCAAATCAAGTATAAAAATACCCTTGCTTCGCACCGTTTCATGAGAGTTGTCAGAGTTCTCTTCCACTTTTTTAACAAAGTGCACTAAAGCCAAGAACTGAGCTTCCAATTCACGGAAGGTAGACAAAGGGATGAAACCCAAAGAGTCACGACCAGAGAAAGGCATTGTTTGAGAAGGACCGAGAGACAAAGAAGCTAATTGAGCGAATAGGCCCTGCCGATACTTCGAAAACACAAAGAATTCAACCACCATTTGAACTTGATCAACATCCGAAACCAAAAGATAGAGATTGCTGCAAAAAAGTGAGGCCAAATCTGAATTGCCCTGAATCCTGTTGCTTGATGCGAGAGAATCCGTGCCCAACACAAATTCGATTGCATCCGCCACTTCCGACAAAGGTAGCCAAAAAACATTTGAAAGGCGAGTTTTGGTAATTGAACCACAAAAACCCATTTCTCTAGTTTTGGCCTTACCAAACACCAGGGGCCAACACGCAGATTCATTCCAGAAGTTCTCCATCCTCAAAACAACAAGCAAAACTGACGACCAACCAAACACAAACCAAGGAAAAGAGCCACCATGCAATTATTATGGAAAACGGGCCGAATTTGGGTATCAATGCCCTCGCTGCAAAACATACGGATCCATGCTTGCTAATTATGGCAGGTCCAATCCCATTGGATTGAATGCCTCTGCTGTCATTATGAATAAAACTTCAAGCATGCGAGTTCACCAAGCTCATAATGGAAACCCTGCCACCTTTTAATAGGAAGTTTTTTTGTTTTTAATCAAAATTAAAAATAAAAACTAATAAAAAACCACTGAAATATTAGAAATCAATTTGGTCAAAATCGATACATTCGGCCCAACTTGAACTGACATTATCCAATCTTATTTCCATAGGTTGATCAATAGCCACATTGGCTAGGAGTCTGCCACTGTGTTACTTTCTCTGAAGCAATGTGAAGCTGACCAATTAGAGAAAATATGCATTTTCGGCCAAACAATTTCCAGGATATTCAATATTTTCCACGAGTTTGTTTTGATTTTTTAGAGCTTGAATTACAAGTTACGAATCTCCTTTGATTTCAAGAGCTGTTATACCACAATCAATCATCAGTTGAATTCCTACTGCCAATGCTTGGGTCTCTGCTTCATTATTAGTCCCATCCGGGAGCTTCAAAGATAAGGCTCTAATTAAAGAGCCACTACAATCTTTAATCACACATCTTGCTCCTGACGCCCCTGGATTGCCTCTACAGGCCCCATCAAAATTTAATATCAACTAGCCAGGATTTGGAGGTGTCCAGATTGCATCTTTTCTATTTCTCTTGATTTGCTTATATACTATTGACCCATGAACAGGTGGCTGTTCGATATATTTCCAGATAACACACATTTCCATATCCCATTTAGATAACATACATTTTTTACTTTGAAAGTGTGAAGAGACTATTTTCGAAATGGAAATTTCAGTATCTTTCAGCATTGCATACAAAGGACGAGCTTTATTTTCAAAAATCCGTGCAAATCTTTCTTTCCAAATTGCCCATATGAGAATAGCAGGGCTACTTCTCCACAGAGAGAAAAGACAATCTTTAACATTTCCAATCGGCCAAGAAGAGAAAGCTTGAATAAGTGTTTGCAGCCAAGCCCAGGACCAATTCAATCTATTACACAGCCAAACCCAACACCAGTTAACAAATTGACAATTGAACAAGGGACGATCTGCTATTTCTTCATTTTGTTCACATAGACAACATCTAGATGGGCCTACAAAACTAATTTTCTTCAAGCGATCTAGTGTTAAAGGCCATTCAACAATTGATCCTACCTTTTCAAGGTCCATTTTGAATCCATCATATGAGATTACAAATCCCAAAGAAGATCAGCTCCTCCATGATGACCAAAAACTTCAACTCCTTCAACCTTTGTAACACCAAACCCTAATGCAACAAATGCTTTTCTTTTGTATGACTGAAAATCAAAATGTAATCTGAATACACAATGATAAACTTACCCAAATAAGGATTGAACACTTCGTTCATGAGTCTCATGAATGTCTTAAGGTGCATTTGACAATCTGAATGGCATAATAGGGTACTCATACAACCCATCCTTCGTCTTGAATGTGGTTTTTCACTCATCACCTCTAATTCTGACTTGATGATATCCACTCTCCAAATCAATCATCGTGAAGTACCTTGCTCCACTCAAACAATCTATCAAATAATCCATCCTTGGCAATGGAAATCTATATTTGATAGTGGTCTTGTTAATAGCTCTTGAATCCATACATATTCGCCGATCTCCACCCTTCTTAGGTGCCAATACTGTTGGAATTGTGCATGTGCTTAAACTATTTCTTATTAAACCCTTCTCCAACAACTCATTCATTTGCTTATTCACTTCCTCATTCACTATAGCTGTCAACCTATATTCTGCCTTGTTTGGCAAACTAGATCCAACCATTAGGTTGCAATCCATTTGGCAAATTTCTAGAAACAATTTCAACAAACTAATCCAACAAATTTTATACTTCTAAAGGAATTTCACTCACCTCCTTTACAATCACAACTGTAATTAGTTTGTGGATGAAATCAAAACATATCTTCTCCTTATTTGTGTCTTTTAAGAATTGCTTACAGAAAACCAACAAAATCTTAGGATTGATGTCCACCTCTTCTCCTCTTTCCTTCAATGGGTTGAATGTGGACCTCTTACCATCCTTCACAAGTGTGTAGGTGTTTGCTCTACTATCTTGCACAACTCTTCTATGAAACTGCCATGGTCTTTCTGACAACATATGACATACGTACATGGGCATTGTGTCACACAACACTTCATCTATAAGCAAGTAGATTGCTGAAAGAATGAAGAGAAATTGGAAGGCACACTATTAATTGCGTATGCATTCTTCATTTATTAATGTCGTAAAGAAGTTACATACAATTGAGTTGGTTCGCAGTTACATTAGTTAGTCTTAACTAATATAGGATTAGTTAAGTCTCATAAATATATTAAATCAATATATCTAATACCCCCTCTTAATGACTAAATCGGAAATAACACTAAGTTTGTTTTGAAATTTTACAAATAGAATAGGACCAAGAGGTTTGGTTATTAGATTTGCAGGTTGCTCTATAGAAGTGCATAATTGAAGAGAAATATCATTGGAATCAACCAACTGTTGAATGTAGTGATGATGGATCTCAATTTGTTTGGTGTTTGTAAAAAACATGGTTCTTCACCAACTTCAATACACCTTGATTATCACAAAAAAATGGAGTACGTGTAGATGGAGGAAGTTGCAAATCAACTAGAATCCGACGTAGCCAAATTACTTCACAACTGGCACTGGCTGCTGCCTTGTGTTCTGCTTTGGTGGAAGAGGGAGCCACAATACGCTGACCTTGCTTTGCAATGAAACAACTCCTGAACCAAAGGAAAAGATATACCTTGTGGAAGACCTTTGAATATCCACTAATCCTCCCCAATCAGAGTTTGCATAACTTGTCAATTTGAAATCTTCTGCTCTCTGATATAGGATGCCAAAGTCAAGAGTTCCTTTAACATATTTGAAAACATGTTTTGTTGCTATCCAATGAATGAGCTTCAATTGAGACAAAAATTGTGAAAGATAGTTGACAACAAAACATAGATTTGGTCGTGTGATGTAAGATATATCAAGTTGCCCACCGATTGTCTATAGAGTGATTCATTGACCAATGAATCATCATCATGCGCTGTCAGATTCAACCCAACCTCCATAAGTGTAGAAGCAAGGTTGCAATTCGTCATTCCAACCTTCTTCAAAAGAGTTGTGTGATACTTGACTTGAGTTATGAAAATGAGATGGTCGTGTTGCTAGAATTCTACACCTAAGCAATAGTGTAGGAGGCCTAGATTCATCATGTCAAAAGCAACACACAAATCTGATTTCACTCGTTGAATTGTAGCGGCCCCACTACTTATGATGGAAAAATCATCAACTTAGACAATGAGTATCGCACTGTTATCACCATCGCTTTTGACATAAAGATTTGGATCGGAAAGACTCCTGAATCCAGAATCTTGTAGATGTTGATCAATTTTGATATACTAGGCTCGTGGACTCTGCTTAAGCTCGTATAGAGACTCAATGAATTTGCAAACTAGATGATCACTACTAGGGACTCAAAAACCTTTAGGCTGCACCATGTAGATCTCCTCATTTAAATATTTGTTCAACAAGCACTTTTGACATCCATCTGAAACACTTTCCTTCCAAACTGAGCTGCTATGGAAAGAAGCAATTGAAATGTGACAAATTTTGCGGTGGGAGCAAAGTCTTTTCATTGTCTATTCCCTCTAGTTGGGAAAAGCTTTTTGCAAGAAGACGGGCCTTGTAGTTATCTAAAGTATCATCAACTTTGCATATTTGTAAAACCATTTGTAGCCAATGGGTTGTTTTCTTGGAGGTAACTCCACCATTGCCAAGTATTGTTCTTCATCAAGGCATCATATCATGATTACATGGTAGTCTCCCATTTAGGTTTGACTTTTGCTTCATAATACTTCTATGGTTTTGATATCATGAAAAGATCAGAAGCACGAGCAAAATTAACATGCTCCTCAGTTGAATTGACAACTTTCTTGCCTGTCCTCTGAGGCTGTGCATCTGATTGAGGAATTTCATCCTTGCGCACAATCTCTAGAGTGGAGTAAAACCACTTAGGCCTCCAATGTACCGAAGAAACCTATATTGGCTAAATATCAGTTGGAGTGTTAGCCTACGTAGGTTGGCATCACTGATATACTAGTGGAGTATTGGAAATATCAGCAATGGGTTGTTACATTAGAATTTGTGACGAAGCACTTAATGATCTTGATTCCTCATCTTTCAAAGGAATGACAACACTACATTCATGTACCTCAGGGATCTCAAAGAGTGCTTGTTGGTTACAAACAAAGAAGGATTTTGTCTGCTTCACATCAACATCTCGACTAAAAATGATCGTGTTGGTGGAAGCATCAATATTGTCTATAGGCTTTAGATTAATCACTATAGCTAGTGAAAAAATATCTAGCACTAATGGAATCTAGTTTACTCCTCTTTTCATCAAGATCTAAAATATATGCAGCAGAACCAAAAACAAAAAAAATATGTTACTTGAGGTTTGATTCCAGACCATATTTCCTTAGGAGTGACGTTTTGCAAAGCTTTGCAAGGACTCCTATTTAGGTTATATACTACCGTGTTCATTGCTTCTCCCCAGTATTTGTACAACATGCCCCTATTGTGCATCATGGACCGAGCCATTCCCACGATATTGCGATTATGTCTCTCAACCACCCCATTCTGCTATGGTTGTCAATTGTCGATGAATTTCTTCCTTGTTGCAGTAGTTCTGAAACTACTTGGAAGTAAATTCGCCCCCATAATCTGATCTAAGAGTTTTGATACGCTGGCTTGTCTGGTTTTTCACCAATGCTTTGAACTCCACAAACACAACAAAACAATCATATTTCTTTTTCAAGTAGACCCACATCTTCTTGGAGAAGTCATCCAACAACAACAAAAAATACCTCACTTCGAGGATTGTAGTTGATTTGTAGGATTGCTCGGAAAGATCTAGATGAACAAGATCTAAGAGCCCTTTTGCTTGCAAGGCACCTTCAATGGGAAATGGTTGGTGCTTCTACTAGCCAGTGAAACACCCTACACATGTATTCTGTTTTTCTTGAATAGAAAGCAAACCAAGAACCATATTTGTTCTTCTGAGTTTGGCTAAGTATTGAAGGTTGAGATGTCCAAATATCTAATGCCACATAACGTTGATATTATCCTCCACAACTAATGCATGCAAGTTGACTGTGGTAGGTTCAACAAGCTGATACATGCCATTTTGTCTAATACCTAGAGCTATTACTTTGTCAAATTTTACATCAAACATAATACATTTATTCCCCTAGAAACTTATTGAAATGTTAGGATTTTCAGTTAACTAACTAATAAACAGGTTATTTTTATTCATTTTAGGGACATACCTAACATTTTTTACTATGATTTTTTTATCATTATTCAATGCAATGTGTATATCTCTTATCCCTTCCACATGTGATCGTCCATCACCTAATAAAATTGAATCTGAAAAAAATGCTTTTGCATTAAAGTTAACATACCAATCCTTATGACACATGAAATATCTTGATGTCCCAGAATCAAAGAACCAACAGTTGGTAGTACTTTCATCTGAGCATGATGCCATGAGAGCATATTCTTATTCAGACTTAGTGGCAATTGCTGCCACATATGCTTTCCCTTTCAACTTTTTGTTATGTGAAAGATCATACCGTTCTTTTTGGCAATTTTTCTGGACATGCCCAACCTTATGATAGTAATAACATTTCACTCTAGTTTTGGCAGTAGATGTAGATGTTTTTGGATTTATTTTCCACTTCCCTTTCACTTGAGCAGCAAGTGCACTTTCTATTTGCCCAGAACTTGACTCACTGAATTGTGTTTACCCACGTTCTTTTTTGCAACAAATAAGAATTTACCTAATCAAATGTCAGGGTGTTACATTTCGTCATTAGGTGTAGAGCCTCCACGAAAGATTCATAGGAGGATGTCAAATTGTTCATAACTAGTGACAACATATCATCATCATCCACCTTTTTGTTGATCACTGATAGTTGGTCTTAGAGATTTTTCATTCGAAATAGGTGTTCTAATAGAGACCCACCCTCGTTTATCTTTGTAGAGAAAAACATATTTTTCAGATACAAGACTTGGCTTTTCTCTGAAATTTGGTATTTGTTCTTCATATCGATCCACAAAACACTTGCCTAAGTGGCATTCTGAACCTTAGGAATCATGTCATCAAATAGATAGTTTCAATTACAAGGCCTCCTTATGACGATTGTCATATTCAACAAAGTTTGTAGCCGGTCTTGCTTCAGTGTTGAGGATGATTTTGTCACAATTACTATATTCCACGATTTTCAAATTCTTATGACTCCAAACATTATAGTTTTGGCCAGTTAACTTTTGTGCTTTTGGCAAAACTAGGTTTTGTATGTTGCTCATTTTATACACAATGTTTGCTTGTGAACAAAGAAAATAGAGTCAAATCAATGCAAGAAAAAGCACAATTTTTTGACTCGAAAATCAATGCAAGAAAAAGTAGTCTTTTGACTTGGAAATAAATGCAACAAAAAGTACAATTTTCTGACCTTTGATACGAAAATCAGGGAAATAAATAGTTCTGAAAGTACAAATGCTAGTCTGAAATTTCTGCAAGTGCTCTGAAAATTTGAAGGTTCTGAAAATACTTTGAAAATTTGAATTTTCTGAAATTATAAGTTATTTACATGAAAGCCCTTCACAACATACTGGAACCTGTGTGAGTTGTATCCCTTGTTGTGCCCTGGATGACTAGAAATTGAACTCTTCACTTGACTTTTTTGCTAGACAATGTCTCGTTTCCCCAACTGGTTGTCGTGTTTCACTTAGACGTCATCCTCTTTCCCTGATTGTTCATCACATTTTACTGAGACGACGTCTTCGTTCCTAACTGTATCTTCCTTCACGTTTTGTCCTACGTTACTGGGTTCTTCTTATGGAAAAATGTGTTATGGTTTCCGCAATTGTGTCCACTGTTACTGGTCGACTCTGCTCTACTTTGTGAAACATCTTGTTCTACTGTGCCGTACCATCTCTTTTCCTTGCTCTGTGACTATGTGACCTCTTCTTTTTTCCTCTGTAGGTCATACCGGACTTGGGTTTCCTCAAACTCTGCACTTGATTGTTTGTACCCTCTCCTAGGGCTTCCTTGAATAGTGGCATTGATACCAATATAAACAAATATGATGTCTGAAAGAATGAAGAGAAACTAGAAGACACACTATTAACTGTGTGTGCATCCTTCATTTATTAATGACATAAAGAAGTTACATGAGGTAGCTAGCAGTTACATTAGTTAGTCTTAACTAATATAGGATTGGTTAAGTCTTATAAATATATTAAATCGATATGTTTATTATCATCTTTGTGAGACCCAATCTGAAAACTAACCATACATTTCTCATTTACAATACATGATGACCCTTAAGCAATCAAGAAACCTTGTATGGATTGGGATGCACAATTATTTTCAGTGCAAGCTTCTCTACCATTTCTTTTGAAACAAATGTATTTGTGCTACCACTATCACTTTACAACACTTACCTCCCAGTTTGCAAATGGTCTGTAAAAGATTATTTATTTGCACCAGTTCATTCTCTTCCTTGGCTGGCTTCGACAATACTCTTCATCATAAGAGCTTCATCACGCTCTAATTCCTTTGTGTAAGTTAGGGATGCAACACTTTCTTCATCTGCATGTGCAATATGTTTGCTAGCTTCATTTCATCTACTGCTGTTTTAAAATGCTTTAGGACATTCAAAATCTCTATGCCCAACATATCCACATTCAAAACACATACTCATGAATTCTCTACCTCTTCCTCTTCCACTTCCAAAGTATCCTCTTCCTCTAGAAGAATACCTTCTTCCTCTTTGGGTCTGATTTTAATTTTGAGAAGTGCTAGCTTCTTCTTCATGAGTATGTTGCCCTCTATCACAGTTTGTTTGTCCTCTCCCTTTTGAGAACCTTCCTCTACATCTAGATGTACTTTGCTGCCTTCTAAACAACTTTTATTTTGCCTTCAAAGTACATTGATAGGCTTCTTCCATCGACTTCAACATGAACATTCCAAACTTGCCTTGAATGGAAATACGAAGTCTATTTACATACCTTGATATTTTCTCTTGATCTTCCTTCATATGACCAACATTAATGGCGAGCTTAAAGAACTCGTTTATGTAGTCTTTCACACACAACTTCCTTTGTCTCAAAATTTGCAACTTTTTGAATGAACTTAGTTGAAAATCAGAAGGCAGAATTTTACCTTTCAACTTTGTGATCATCCTGTCGCAAGTTTTGATTTGATCTTTGCCTCTTCTCTCCCTTTCCAGTGCACATGCACCTACCACAAGAATACATGTCCCTCTAGTTTGTTGCAAGCAAACTTTACTCTCTTGGGGTCCTCCATTGACTCAGACAATACTTTTCCAGCTCTGTGATCTAATCGATAAGATCCCCAGGGCTCAAGCTTCCTCCATAGCAAGCAGTGCCGAACTTTGGTTTACTTCCCATCTTTGTAGTAGCTTTCAAAAATATATCTTCTTGTTCATCCATTATCTCTCCAACTTGAATCTCGAGTTACACCATCTTCATCATCATTTATACCGGCAACTGTAGACCCTCTTCTTGGTGCAGTCTGCATTGCATCCCATCTCACTTGGATTTCTTTCAACATCTCTGCCCAACCTGCAACTCTAGGTGCCCTTCCTCCTCTAAAAGGTATTCCTAGGTGTGCCATATTTTCTCGACAATACAAGCTTCTCTTTCACAACTTGCAAATGGCTCAATAAGAGCCTCACACACTCGACCCAACAGGCAAACCTTGGTCTGATACTAATTGATGCAGATAGAAATGAGGGGGCCAAGTGAATGGATGGCTTACTCTCTAGCCGAGACTTACACTCACTCTCAAATGGACACACACACAAACAAGAACTTAAGAGTGGAAACCAAAGCAATGCTTTTATTGAAGAAACATACATTATTATAGAGATTCCTTCACACATTCACACATCCTTCCCCCTACTAACTATGAATAAGACATTACACTCTATCACATGGACTGGCTTTCATGAACATATGTCACCTTCAGGCTCTTGGCTCTACTTCTCCCTTTCTCTCCGAGCTAAACTCTTAGTTCTCTCTTAACGCCGCTTTCCTAGAGTTGGAACTCTCTTCTCTCCAATGTCGTGTCTTCCGAACTGACCCCCATCTCTTGTTCCAAAACTGATTCAAATCTTGCTTGCCTAACACTGACACTTGCAAACCTCTTCGAGCTCCCTTTATCTTAGAAAACGGTCCACATGTCATGTTTTTTAGTTATGGTTAGTTACTTTACCCATGCCTCTTAACGTAGGTGAAACTGTCGGTTACTGTAGATCGATGGTTTCGAAACCGCCATTTTCATTAAGCGACAATTTCTTCACTATCCCAAAAAGGGGTCACTTGACCTTTGGGAGATGACATGATGAACTCTTGATGATGTTCTTTAGATTGTTTTTGATCTTATTTCACGCACACAACATTGTTTTCATGGTTGACAAGTCATTGAAACACAAACACACGTGCACAAGAACCCAATTCATGTTTTTGGTTGATGCAAGATTGTTTATGAACTCAGATGCTCTTGCATTAGATTACCTCGGCCTCTTGAGCAGAACTATAACTGTTAGCGTGAGGGGCCCTTATATCTATCTAGTTGCCCTCAACCTCCCTATACCAATAGAGGTCAGCGAGAGGGCCTATCTATGCTATTCTTGGGAGGTCGAGGGGGAGAGTCCCTTATTCTATATATGGGGTGCTCCCTCGATGAAGAAGGGGGAAGGCCTCCTATCTAGAATCTATATATGGGGCATGTTGACGCAGTGGATTGCACCCTTGACAGTAGACTGAGCTCTTGTCTTCCATGCATGACAATGGAAACTCCTCTCTTGCCTGTAGGTATGGCAAAACTGAGAGGAGAGTCTCTAGATAAGGGCTAGCTCCCCTTGATGCATCTGAGTTATTCCAGTAAGTTGCTAATACATATATATATATATATAATGGGGGGGTGAAAAGAGAGAAAGATTACTGAAAAACAGAACCTAACCTAAGAGCGTGATGCACCAAACAAGTTTGATCTACTCACACACACTCTGAACCATAAGAACACATAAATACACTTTAACTGGTAAAAGGACCAGACTGTAGGGAGTTTGACAGGGAGGCTTTAATGAAAACACTCAGAAAAGGAACTTACCATAGGCACTATAGCGAAAACACATTGTCTAGTAACCTCCTTCTGCCTCTGCGCTCCAGATGCAACTCTTCTTGTCACCTGCATGAATGGCGCTTTGTCTATACCAGTTGTATTGGTATCAAGCCTGTGAAAGCATTAAGAAGCAATGACTGAACACAAGACTAACACTCAGAGATATATCTAACCAGAATAGAGGTAAAAAATGCGTATTCTATTGATTCCAGGTGAAAATTGGCAGGGCTTCGCCTTACAACATGAGAGATATCTTCTCAAATGAGAGATTACAATATATATAGAGAAAGAGGAAACAAATGGTGCCCCCTTGGAAAAGACTTTGATGTTCTTTTTTACAAGTGGCCTATGTGTGTTGAGAGCATCGGAAAAAAAAAAAGGTTGAAAGAGAATGCTGTGTTGGCTGTCAGTCTTGACTTTGGCGTTCAAACATTAATGTGAAAGCATGGTCCGCGCCTCTTTTTCTGCAAACAGGACTGGTCCTTCAAGATATTCACGCGGTTTGTTTGCTCATTAATGCAAAGCGCCGTTTACTGTTTGCGTTCTTTGATGACCACTTGGTGGAGACTGTTCCAACTGCAGGAATAACTCGCCTCTCCTTTGCCACCTGGGCTGTTTTGTCTGTTTCTGCATTTGGCTCTTTGGGCTCCCTTTTTGGCAGGTCGCTGAGTTCACTCTTGATTTTTGTCCTTTCCCAGCTTTGTCTCTTCCTGGTTTTGTCTTTTTCTCTCTTAGCTCTTTGGGCTCCCTTTTGGTTGGTGCTCAAGTATTTAAAGATCAACGGCTATTTCATTGTCATAAAATTGACATTCGTGGGCCCGTCCCCACTTGAAAGCCAACGGCTAGCTTATTGCCCTGAATTTGACGGCTTCAGGGACGTCATCGGATGTCTGGATCCCAACGGCTAGTTTGCGATGCTTAATCTTGACGTCTTCGGGCCCGTCACCCTCCTTGGCAATTCCTTCGGCTTTCTTGTTTGATCCTTCTCAAAGGGGAGGTGTCCCTTCGGCTTTGGAGAAGTGTCCTGTCATTTTTCCCCGAGAGTCCCCCGCAAGGGTACCTGCCCTTCGAGGTCCTTCGGGCTCCTTTTGGTAGTCACATCCTTCGGACATGGCAATTCCTTCGGCTTTCTTGTTTGATCCTTCTCAAAGGGGAGGTGTCCCTTCGGCTTTGGAGAAGTGTCCTTTCATGTTTTGCCGAGAGTCTCCCGCAAGGGTACTTGCCCTTCGGGGTCCTTCGGGCTCCTTTTGGTAGTCACATCCTTCGGACAAAATGTCCAAAGGATATGTTTCCTTTATGCTTTTTCGCTTACCCTTTTTTCAGTCGGGCTTTTCCTTGGGTGAATTCCTTCGGGTTTCTCCCTTCGGACTTTCTGTCTTCGGCTTTCTGTCGGGCGAATTTATTCGGACAAAAAGTCCGAAGGAATTCCTTCGGACTTTTGTCCGAAGATTTTGCCTTGTCTTTTTATTGCCGTGAGATTTTCTTCCAAAGGATTTCTTTGGACAAAATGTCTGAAGGAATTCCTTCGGACATTTTGTCCGAAGAAATTCTGCCTTTGCTTTTCATTCTATCTTTGCCTTGAAGAAATTTTCTTCGGACAGAAAGTCCGAAGGAATACTTTGCCTTGGTCTTTTTTTCCCTTTAAGTGCTTTCCTGCCCTCCGCAAGCGCTGTTTGGCCTTTAAAATTGCCTTTCGGAAAAGTTGCAAAGGTCCTTTTGTCGCCTAAGTGCCCTCCGCAAGGGCACTTGTCCTTCGGGCTTTTGGAAGACTCCTTTGAACTTTCGGATTGAACTGTTCGATTGAACCAACAATGGTTCAATGGTTCAACGGTTCAATGGTTCAATACTGTATTCTACTCATTCGATTTGCTGCTTGAACCATTTGTTTGAACCAATTCTTTGAGCCAAGTCGTTGAACCAACTCTTTGAACCAAGCCGACTGAACCAACTCTTTGAACCAAGCCGACTGAACCAACTCTTTGAACTGACTGATTGAACCAACTGATTGAACCAAATGATTGAACCAAAGATTGAACCAACTGATTGAACCAAATGATTGAACCATCTGATTGAACCAAAGATTGAACCAACTGATTGAACCATTTGATTGAACGGTTCAATGGTTCAAAGTTCAAAAATCAAAACTCTTGGAAAGATCATGTCGTTGAACCCCAACGTTGAACCACTTTTTCCAACTTTAAGGAAAAGTGTCTTGAATCATTTTAGCTCTCTTTCCTTGTGAATTTCTTCGGACAAAATGTCCGAAGAAGCTTTGTAAAAGCCCTTGCATTCTTTGAACTGGTTCATCTTCTGCCGAAAGACTTGTGCAACCAAAATTGAACTGACTCAGAACAACAAGGGAAGGAGACCGATTTTGGCCTGCTGGACCAAAAATGGTCAATAATTTGGCAATTCCCAGGGGAAGCATGTCTGCTATGTTTAGAAGCCAGTTGCCTTAAAGTCCATTGGGCACGGAGTCAGAATGCAACTTGAAAAAGGTTAGCAACAACCCTGATAGATCCAAGAATCAATCATGAAGCTTTTACACCAAACACAAAGGAAAACAGACACAAGGCTAAAAACACTACTTGTGCAAACAACACTTAGGGAAAACATGGAAAGAAAACTGAAAGCAAACTACTATATACAGCTAACTAGGGATATTTGCCTCCCTCTTGGATCAAAGGAAAAATTTCTTAAGTCTCCTTCATGGCAAGGAAACTTATGGTGCCAGACAAGTGGCTGAATGGAATGGAGACTTGGTGACCTGCTCCTCTTGCCTACCACCTTGATTGGCTTGCATCCGAGTGGATCAGAGTCAAACATACTCCCAACATATATGTACTCTTCTTGTTCTTGGAAGCTTGTCGAATGGTGGCTCTTCATGCTGGCGTGTTTTACCAAGAAATCGATGGCTGTTAGCTTGTCACCATAAACCCTTTGATATGCAATCCCTTTGACATGCATCATAGTTTGACTCGTTCCTTTCTGCTTTATTGAAGACCCTGTCAAACTCATTCTCTGCTCCTTCATGGCTTTCTTGAAGAAGGGTGATTGTTGTGATGTCTGAAATGGAATCACAAACTGATTACTCATTCCATAGAACATCACCTTCTTGTTCAAGGCTCTTTTCTTCAAAGCTTTCCTCTTGATGGACAGGCCTCTCCTTCTCTTGCTTAAAGACCAGAGTCTCGCTGTTCAAAGACATCCTCTTGATCCTCCTCCAACTCAGGCTCCACCGCATAGTCAAACTCCTCATCAAAGCAACAAGGAAGTTCATCAAACAAGGGAGGAGAGAGGTCACCATGCTTACTTTCCTCTTCATATTGCTGGAACATCCGCATGTATGCATGACTTGTGTCTTCTCCATTGTCGATGATGTCTTCAAAAGGAGCATCCATGATGATTTCATCTTCATTGTTGCTCATGATAGCCTCCTGGGCAGCTGCAATTTGGATCTTCTCTTGTTTACTTGCCTCTTTCAAAACAGGTTCCTCTCTAAGAAGAGATGAAGTGGAAGGCTGAAGATTAAACCCATGTGGAAGAGGACGCAGTCCCTGAGCTAGAATCGAATGATTCTCCTCCTTCCATTTGGCCAGCACTTCATCTATATCAGATGTGGCCTGATAGCTTTTTTGGAGGTGTGTAGATGGGGTGTGTTCAAACATGGAATCTGCTGTTTGGTCTGAACTGTCCATTACACATTGGCTGAGGAATCTCGTTCTGGACTCCAACTCTGTAATTCCCCTGTCTATATCTTCTTAAAAGAGCCTTTCTTGGAAGTCACAAGCATCATCATGATGAGTAGGAGTAGCTTCGCCTTCTTCAAGGTTTTGAGCAAAACCTTTCTCCTCCTTCCTGCCCCATGATTCCATTGTTTGCTTCCAACTCATGACCTTGGGATTGGAATTTTCCCTTTGTGAACAGGGAGCAATTTTATCCTCTTCAAGTTCCTGAGCTGGTTCATGATATTCCCTCTTCCAACTTGGAATCTTGACATCATGTTGAGACCTGAGGAAGTTGAGGAAGACTAGGAAGGGTCTGCTCATGCACAGGTAGAAATTCCTGAAGAGAGATGTGCTGCTTCATGGTATTTCCTTCAAAGGAGGATTCACAATCTAAGGAATTGAGAAGGTTCATCTCCATGGGGGTTTGCTCTAGTTCCCTTTGATGCTGAAAAGCTAGGTGCAAGGGATTAAGAGCAGGATTGATTAATGCATCAGATGAGCTAGAGTGAGCAAGTGCTATCTGGTAGAAAGGATTTGGTGTGCAAGAGGGGGCTTTCTTTAGAATAGGAGGGGGCACACAAGGCTGACTATCTTGAATGAATGGACTCTTCCATTTTGCTACCTCCTCCTCCATGGATTGCAAGCCCTGAGCTTGCCTAAACAGACACTCCTCCTTGTACATAAGCTCTTGATGATATCTATACTGCTCATCCAATCTGTCTATCTCCATCACTTGCTTCTCAAACTCCAGCGTTACTTCCCTTATTGTTGAAGGGCAACTAGGAGAGCTGCTTGAGGTGATTCCATGAACCTGAGCTTGATCATAGTTAAATGAAGGAATAAAAGGCCCATTATGCTAGGCAATGGGATTATACATACAAAAAATGTGATTTCTTGATGGCACTAGAACTGTTTAACAGATGATTCAACTCGGAGTCGCCATTGGTGTTGATGAAAAAGCCTCCAAAGGCTGGTTGGTTGAAGAACACACCAAAATTCTTCAACTTTGTGGACAAAACTTGTCCCACAATCACCTGATTAAAGGTCAGATGCTGTATTAATGGTTCGTTCTGCTGTAACATGACCAGTACCAATCCTGAAACTTTTCTGAGTGTTAAAATGTGATCCCACCGGGCATGCCAAAAACTGTTGAGTGTTAAAACGTGGTCCCACCGGGCGTGCCAAAAACTGTTGAGTGTTAAAACGTGGTCCCACCGGGCATGCCAAAAACTGTTGAGTGTTAAAACGTGGTCCCATCGGGCGTGCCAAAAACTGTTGACACAGTGGATAGCACCCTTGACAGGGGATTGAGCTCCTGTCTTCCACGCATCACAATGGAAACTCCTCTCTTCCCTGTGGGTATGGCAAAACTGAGAGGAGAGTCTCTAGATAAGCGCTAGCTCCCTTTGATGCATCTGAGTTATTCTAGTAAGTTGCTAATACATATATATAATGGGGGGGTGAAAAGAGAGAAGGATTACTGAAAAACAGAATCTAACCTAAGAGGGTGATGCACCAAACAAGTTTGATCTACTCACACTCACACTCTGAACCATAAGAACACATACATGCACTTTAACTGGTAAAAGGACCAAACTGCAGGGAGCTTGACAAGGAGGCTTTAATGAAAACATACAGAAAAAGAACTTACCATAGGCACTGTAGGGAAAGCACACTATCTAGTAACCTCCTTTTGCCTCTGCGCTCTAGATGCAGCTCTTCTTGTCACCTGCATGAATGGCGCTTTGTCTATACCAGGTGTATTGGTATCAAGCCTGTGAAAGCATTAGGAAGCAATGACTGAACACAAGACTAACACTCAGACACACTGAGAGATATATCCAACCAGAATAGAGATAAAAAAATGCGTCTTCTATTGATTCTAAGTGAAAATTGGCAGGGCTTCGCCTTACAACATGAGAGATATCTTCTCAAATGAGAGATTACAATATATATAGAGAAGAGGAAACAAATGGTGCCCCCTTGGAAAAGACTTTGATGTCCTTTTTTACAAGTGGCCCATGTGCGTTGAGAGCATCGGAAAAAAAAAAAAACGTTGAAAGAGAACGCTGTGTTGGCTGTTAGTCTTGACTTTGGCGTTCAAACATTAATGTGAAAGAATGGGCCGCGCCTCTTTTTCTGCAAACAGGACTGGTCCTTCAAGATATTCACGCGGTTTGTCTGCTCATTAATGCAAAGTGGAGAAAAAATAGGGCGCGCCGTATACTGTTTGCATTCCTTGATGACCACTTGGCGGAGACTGTTCCAACTGCAGGAATAACTCGCCTCTCCTTTGCCACCTGGGCTGTTTTGTCTGTTTCTGCGTTTGGCTCTTTGGGCTCCCTTTTTGGCAGGTCGCTGAGTTCACTCTTGACTTTTGTCCTTTCCCAACTTTGTCTCTTCCTGGTTTTGTCTGTTCCTCTCTTAGCTCTTTGGGCTCCCTTTTGGTTGGCGCTCAAGTATTTAAATATCAACGGCTATTTCATTGCCGTAAAATTGACGTTCGTGGGCCCGTCGCCACTTGAAAGCCAACGGCTAGCTTATTGCCCCGAATTTGACGGCTTCGGGGACGTCATCGGACATCTGGATCCCAACGGCTAGTTCGCGATGCTTAATCTTGACGTCTTCGGGCCCGTCACCCTCCGTGGCAATTCCTTCAGCTTTCTTGTTTGATCCTTTCCAAAGGGGAGGTGTCCCTTCGGCTTTGGAGAAGTGTCCCTTCATTTTTGGACGAGAGTCCCCCACAAGGGTACTTGCCCTTTGGGGTCCTTCGGTCTCCTGTTGGTAGTCACATCCTTCGGACATTTTTTCCGAAGGATATGTTTCGTTTATGCTTTTTCGCTTACCCTTTTTTCCATCGGGCTTTTCCCTGGGTGATTCCTTCGGGTTTCTCCCTTCGGACTTTTTGTCTTCGGCTTTCTGTCGGGCGAATTTATTCGGACAAAAAGTCCGAAGGAATTCCTTCGGACTTTTGTCTGAAGATTTTGCCTTGTCTTTTTATTGCCGCGGGATTTTCTTCTAAAGGATTTCTTCGGACAAAATGTCCGAAGAAATTTTGCCTTTGCTTTTCCTTCTATCTTTGCCTTGCGGAAATTTCCTTCGGACAGAAAGTCCAAAGGAATACTTTGCCTTGGTCTTTTTTTTCCTTTAAGTGCTTTCCTGTCCTCTGCAAGGGCTATTTGGCCTCTAAAATTGCCTTTCGGAAAAGTTGCAAAGGTCCTTTTGTCGCCTAAGTGCCCTCCGCAAGGGCACTTATCCTTTGGGCTTTTGGAAGACTCCTTTGAACTTTCCGATTGAACCGACTGATTGAACCGTTCGATTGAACCAACCAATTGAACCAACAATGGTTCAACGGTTCAACGATTCAATGGTTCAATACTGTATTCTGCTGATTCGATTTGCTGCTTGAACCAACCGCTTTGAACCATTTGATTGAACCAATCGACTGAACCAATTCTTTGAGCCAAGTCGTTGAACCAACTCTTTGAACCAAGCTGACTAAACCAACTCTTTGAACCAAGGCGACTGAACCAACTGATTGAATCGACTGATTGAACCAAAGATTGAACCAATTGATTGAACCAAATGATTGAACCATCTGATTGAACCAAAGATTGAAGCAACTGATTGCACCAAATGATTGAATGGTTCAATGGTTCAAAGTTCAAAATTCAAAACTCTTGGAAAGATCATGTCGTTGAACCCCAACGTTGAACCACTTTTTCCAACCTTAAGGAAAAGTGTCTTGAATCATTTTAGCTCTCTTTGCTTGTGAATTTCTTCAGACAAAATGTCCGAAGAAGATTTGTAAAAGCCTTGGATTCTTTGAACTGGTTCATCTTCTGCGGAAAGACTTGTGCAACCAAAATTGAACTGGCTCAGAACAACAAGGGAAGAAGGAGACCGATTTTGGCCTGCTGGACCAAAAATGGTCAACAGGGCATTCCTTTGCCCCTATAGATAGATGTGGAGGGGGAGAGTCTCCCCCACCCCTATCTATCTGGAGGGGGAGGTTGCTACGAAGAAAGTCTCGATCTCTTGATTGGCCTTTTGAACCTAATAGAGCTGGTCCCACTCAACTAAACGACCTATTCTTGAATGGCAAGGAGAGATTGAATAACATCTAATATTGATGCTTGCTTGTTGTTCAATGCCTACTGTTCATTGCTTGCCTGTCATTCAATACCTGTTGTTCAATGCATGCCAATCAATGTAGTCAATCTTATGCCCTATTCGGTGATACCAACTATAGTAAAGTCGGTCAAGTGCAAAGTCGGTCAAGTGCCTCGATCTCCTTGTGGATCAAGTGCCGACTATCTATATATAGGGCCCCAAGTGCCTCGATCTAATTTTAGGATTGAGTGTTGACTATCCATATATAGGGCCCTTAGTGCCTCTATTTCCCTTTAGGATCAAGCATTGACTATCTATATATAGGGCCCCCCTTTTTTGTTTAGACCTAAGTTGCCGATACGGGTACGGGTACGAGAATCGGAGGATACGGCGATTTTTTTTGGGGGCTTTGGATACGGCTGTACAAAAATACATATAAAAATTAAAAAATATAAAAATATAGACATATAAGCAAAATTAACCACATATTATGCATAGAAGAAACATAATAAGTTAGATAACCACAAAACATACTAATAATTCAGTAACAAATATCATAATATTCAATTGTCTAAACTTAGATTAGTCTTATTTATTATTACAAGTACATAATGCAAATGTTTCAACTTACCAGTATGGACAAAAATAAAGACAAAAGAAAATCCCCGCTGCACGGTTTGGTGAAGATTACAATGAGATGACCTGGTGTTAAATCAAACTTAAGAGTATGCCTTGTTCTCTTCTTTGAGCTTATTCACGAGTTGAGATTTTGTATTATACCTGTGCAAATGATCTCACCATATGTACTACACAGAAAGAGTCCTGGAGAACCATATTTTTGGGACATAAAGGATAAGCAAAACAGGACATAATTGATTTCAACCTCTCTCTCATCTTGATCATGTTACAGACATTTATTTACTTTGTTTTGGCAAGGCTGAAACGCGATCCAATAACTGGAAGACTTGCTGACTTGCTCTGGCAACCTTCACAGCTGCTGTATACAGCCCTAATAAAGAAGATACAGATGAATCAACTGAGGCTCACGTTTTGAAAACAGTCAAACACAGCCAGTCATTGAAACTGCAGAGAGGTTTTCATACTTTGTTTTGTTTTTTGAAGTCTGTGTTTGACTTTTAATTAAGCAAAATTGGAAAAAAAAAAAAATTGGAAAAAAGTTTTTTTTTTTGCAGGAAACGGCCAGATACGGCACCCAGACGTATCCGGCCGTATCCTGCCGTATCCTGGGCGCATCCCCGCGCTCCCCTTGCGCTCCCGTATCCGGGGAGCGTTTCCCCGCGCTCCCAGGGCCTAGGGGGGGCGTATCCGGTAACGTAGGTTTAGACATAGGGTTTTTGCTCTGGGGTTTACAACAATTATATAGAGTTACAATTGGGACTATAATAGTGGGTATCAGATTCATTATATTGGGCTCTTTAGAAGATATAAACAATGCTTCATACTCGACAATGTATGGAGAAGATAATTGGAAACCAAAAATTACAGTATTGGTCTGCGTACATTGGTGGTGACAATGTATAGAAGGGGATGGTGAGATCATAGTGGTAACGAAGGAGATGGTTGGCAAAGACACTGAGGTCGTCATGATCATGAGCAATAGCCTTTAGTGGGAAGCTTTAATATGTGAGGTGGCAATCTTTTAAATCAAGGGAATCACACAAACCAAGGTGGGAATTACATAAATTAGAGTCTATTGGAGGGGATTTATATTCCGAAGTTTGCTGGTTGTAGCAAAGTTACAAAATTGAGGGCTTGCAAAGGCAAGCTGTCTTATTTTTCTGAATCAACCTTTTTTTTTTAATCTGGTAAATACCCCTTGCGGGGTGATCTTTGGCTTAGATGTCATGACCAAGGCGTATCTCTTTAGTCAAATTCACTTGGGACATGCGGCCTTGTATGTTGGGATACACCATACCCAACAAATTGGATGTGGTATTTTTACCCAATTCCAACACTTTATCATGTCTCCTTGTGATATGAATGTGGGGATCTGATTTAGGAGCCCCAATGCTTTTATCATTTGAATTCATCCCATATTAGTTTTTGGAATAAACCTTTTGGAGACGAAAAGCTTAATTTGCCACGAATATTAAAGGACTATCATTTGAATGGTGGAAAATGATTGAATGAGGATGTGAAGCAAACGACAAGGAAGAGGGTTGCAAGCCAAAAAAAGGGAGGGAAGAAGACCTAGTTATGTTGAAGTGTTTTTTTTGAATTTGACGAACACAAATCCGAAAAACATTTGCTAGTGAAAAACAAACTATAAAACTTGCTATTATGTTCAACATTTTAGAAACTATTTAAAACTTATAAATAAAAAATAAAATCTTGATAATTATAATAAAGATACAAATGTTTTCTAATTTATTTAAATCTCATTATAATTTAGTGAAGAATATTTGTACTCAATGCAAATATCTATGCATTATAAATTTTAATGATCCACATTAGGAACAATTGCATAGATATTATAAATTATAACCTAGTATATGAATTTCATCCTTCTCTTTTATCTCCTACTGCTCCACTTTTGGTGAACTTAGTCATGGCACCCAAACGCGAAAAACTTGTTGTCGGACGCCCTCGTGTTGGATGTAAGAGGTAACGTGTTTGGGGTTGTGGTGTTTGGCCACACGTTGCCGAAGGTGTTTGATGCAAATGACCTTGATTCCATTGAATTATTGTGGCTAGTCGTGGGGCATTTTGGTGTAGGAGGAATCCCATGGGAGGAACACACCCCTACAATTTTGAGGGAAATGTTTGCGAGTGATTTGGAGGTAATGGTGGCCAATAAATCCCTATGAAAGTGGATCCTTAGAGATGCCAGGCATGCGACGTACCCTAGGAGTGGATGGCATGTTCACATGGACATGACAACTGCCATGGAACTGTTGCTACAATTGAGTTCACTCGAGTAGATTTGATGTCTTGCATTCACACTATCGAATTGTCGAGGTATGTTTGGGGCTTGTGTTGGGTGATGAAATATGCATTCCTGGTTTTTAAAGAATGAATACCCATTCCCTATCTTGTATCATGATATAATTATGTCTCCAATTCAAGGAGGTCCTAATTGAAAGAGGGGTGCTTTTGGTCGTCCCATGAGATATCCAAGGAAGGCTATAACTTTGGAGGATACCCTTGCTTAACTGGACACTGATGCAAGAATCAAGGAGATTGCTATGATTGATGAGATTTTAAGTGGGCCAATTAGGTTTAGGGTGGAAGAAAAGAAAAATACAACGTACTTGAAAATGCCTTGGACCACTTAATGAAAATATTTGAGGGCAAGGAAATTGGTAGGCCCCAAGAAAATGGCTGTTGAAGGGCTCTTCGTTTGCACAAAAAGGGGGTTGTGGTTTGGGGTTTGGTGCTGGTTTGGGTCAAATGATTGAGAGAATAAAGGTTTGTGGCTCATCTAGCGATTTGGTCTTTTGGAGACCCTCTAATCGAGTTTTGAGGGTAGGGCATTGGGTCTAGTGCTTTGGGTGCTGCAAAAGGATCATGGCGGGTTCGAGTGAGTTCTAGTGTGCTTTGGCCACCAAAACGGTGACTATGGCATCTTCTTCTCACCAATTGCCTTTGTGAGGCTAGTTTGTTACTATTGTGTGACATCGTTCATGACGACTTGGTTATTGCTCAAGACTATTAATAATTTATGTTTTTTGCTATGGGATTGAACTGTTAGCAAATGAATGCTGAGAGATTGAAGAGAAATGGAATGCATGCGACACACTCACTTGTGTGACTGTCCTTTTATTAATCACAAAGTGGTTACATCAGTTGGTGAGGTTTCATAAACGTCCATTAGTTACTCATTAACTAATAACTAATTATAACTTTAACACCCTCCCTTAATACTATACTGGAGGCTACTCCAAGTTTGTCTTGAAATTTTACAAACACAATGGCACCAAAGAGTTTAGTCATTACATTTACAGACTATTCGAAAGATATCAACATGAAATCTATAGTCCTTTGACATTTTGTAGCTGTCCAATGTAAAAATTTCAATGTAGACAAAAACCGAAAATGATAGCCAACAAAAAAAAAAGCTCTAGCCGTGTGGATATAAGATGTATCAAGATGCCCACCAATTCATTGTAGGGTGATTCGTTGACCGGTGATGAATCATCTTTGGCGGATAACTTGAGCCCGATCTCCATAGTTCTAAATCCAGAATCTTGGAGATGCTGCGCAAACAATGTATACTAGGCTTATGGAGCCTGCTTAAGTCTGTACAAAAATTAACCATCTTGCAAACCAAAGGATCACAACCAACGTGAAAACCTTCAGGGAGAACTATGAAGACGGACGTCCTCGTCCAAATGTCCACCCAAGAATCCTAACTGAATTGCTGTGGAGAGAAGCAACTAGAATGCGATCATCTTTGTAGTAGGAGTAAAATTCAACTCCTTAATAATAGTGGGAGTAAAAGCCAACTCCACAATATGAAAAGAAACCTGTAGTATCCCTTGCCACTTTTGAACTCAATACGCTGATATAAAGCTCAAGGAATATTGTCAAACACTTGGCATACAAAGTCTGAACTTGCTGTTATGAATTTTCTGATTGTCTTCTTTGAGTTCATAGGCTGCTAATGATGTTATTGAATGCTTCTAACAATGCAAGGTTGTTATAGAAATGATGTCCTAGTTGTTTCAGACCTTTGGCATACATATAAGTGACTGTATTTAACTAGTACAACTAGTTGACATTAAGACAAACACTTTCCATGCATCCCAATATAGCCAATATACACCCACAACCACTAGGTATTTATGCAAACACTTGGCATTTATGCAAACACTTGGCAAGCAAAGGCTCTTGACGAAATATGCAAATCACTATACAAACAACCACCTTTAGCCAATAGGCATTTTCACAAACATTTGGCATGCATACTCATATGACAATCTAGAGCTCGATGAATATAAGCATTACATCAAATAATTGGCATACAAATTTCCCCTTCTTAATTGAATGCAATTTCTAGTACAACGCTGATATAACTAGCCAATACTCTTGACTTACAATGAAATCCCAATACAATACCAATCTGATATAAATGTTCATCTACAGTAGCACCTAATGCAAATTGACTTAACAATGCAAATACTCTAACAAAACATTAAGGAACCTGATACACATAGTTGATATCCCTGAGATATTGAAGCAACACTTGTTGATGATGAAACCCCACTAAAAATGGTGAAATAACCCCTCTATGTGTGAAGCCACCCCTACCCTTGCCTGGTAATATTTTAGATAAATAAATGCAGCAATAAAACTCCACTTCTTGGCACCTGAAATGATCAGTAGAACGAAGGATCAAAATGCAACAATGCCCAGAAATACGATGCTTCAATGATGAGATATGAACCAAAAAAAGTCTTGCCAATGGCACCCTTGTTGTAGTATATCGGTCCTCAAAATTAATCAATTGCAGCCTTGGACCTCCTCCAATTTGCCCTTAAAATGATTGTCTCAGCAAAAGGAATTGAATGCTCAAATACCCAGAACGATTTGATGCTTCAGCAGTACACAATGAGCAAATATCCATGTCTCACATACGTTGTTCAAACCCGATAACAACAAATTGATGTAAAATTGTAGACCTCATAAAACCCTTCCAATGACTGAAAATAAACTCTAATTAAAATATGTAAATCCTCCAATGTAACATAGATTGGACCCCTGAAGTGAAGCCTACAATTAAGCAATAATTCAGCTGATATTTCACAACCTCAAAATTGCATAACCAATTGGGAGTTTTCGTTCCCAATGGCTAGAAAATGGCAAAACCCTAGCTGGACTCACCACCAAACAATCTTAAGTCAAATATCCAATTCTTCATGTCCAAGAATGAGCCCATAAGATCCTTTTATTCTTTTCTTGGGGAAGCTCACACACTTTCTTGTCAATGTGGGATAAAAGATATACTTTATATTTGTACTTTATTATAATATTATAATATAACATTAAAATATATAAAATGCAAAACATAATTTCAAAACATAACATGAGGTTTCCCAAATTAGAAACATTTGTAATAACATAGTAGAACCTCCATATAATCACCAAATCCATGAAAGAAAGACAACTGCTGATGGGCGCTGATCGGATAACTGCCAAGAAGACCCTCTAATCAAACCATATTAGCCTACGAGAGCCAGGAATAGGCTAAACCCTCTGCGAATTGATGCTCATGAAAATGGGGACATTACAAAACCATCTCCTCATCTGTTCCCTTCTGTTGTGAAAAGCCATTCACAACAAGAGGAGCTAATGCTTGTGACTTCAACATATCATCTGCTTACCCAACTCCCTGTGCATCCTGCCCAACTCCCTATACATGGAATTGAGATTGAGGAATGACTTCCTCTTGCACGTCCTTTATAGTAGATATTCCCTTCACCACCAGTGCATCTAAGTTGACTAGATCAGGGTCAACAAGCCTATAAGAAATGTCATCTTTCTACACATCATGTATGGTGGAGTCTCCCTTCATACGTGCATGTATGTTGATTGTGGTTGGGTCAATGAGCCTATACAAGCCATCTTGCCCAATGCCTAGGGCAACTACTTTGTCTTGTTTGACATCAGACACAACACACTGTTTTGCAGAGAAATGTACAACAATGTTGGGATTCTTTGCTAATTGACTAACAAAAAAGATATTTTTATTCATGCTAGGAACATCTAACATTCCTTTCTATGATCTTTCTAGCATTATTTTATATAATGCTAATGTCTCCTATCCCTTCTACTGCATATGACTGATCATCAACTAATAAGACTGAATAAAAAAGGTTTGTATTTGCATTACATTTAACATACCAATCCTTGCAACATGTGAAATGTTGGGATGTGTCGGAATCAATGAACCAACAACTGGTAGAACTATGTTTTGAGTATAATGCCACGAGCATAATCTTCTTTAGAACCCTATCCTCCAGTGGTTTCCACATTTGCTGCTTGACTATTTTGTTGGGAAAGTGCGTACTGTCGTTTCTGTCAATATTTTTTGAGATGCCCAACCTTATGATAGTAAAAACACTTTTTGATATTTTGAAGATGAATCAACAGGGATACGTTTTTATTTCCTTTTTGACTGAACAGCTAATGCACTCTCTGCTTGTCCAACACTGGACTCATTCTATGTTTGTCTACATTTTTTTTGTAGCAAATAAGTACTAACTTGATCAAACGTCAAGTTGTTACTTTCCATCATTAGGTGTAGAACCTCCACGAGAGATTCATAGGAAGATGGTAAACCGTTCAGAACCAGTGCCATCATATCATCATAATATACCTTTTTGTTGATGGCTGATAGTTGGTCTCAGAGATCGTTCATCCAAAATAGGTGTTCTGACAAAGACTCATCCTCTGACAACTTTGTGAAAATTAAGAAAATTTTCAGGTCAGAACTCCGCTTTTCTTTGAGGTTTGGTGTTTATTCTGCAAACTGGTTCACAACACACTTGCCAAGTGGCATTCTGGACCTTAGGAATCATGTCATCTGACACGTAGTTTTAATAACAAGGCCTCCTTATGACATTTGTCATAATCTGCAAAGTTTGTCACAGGTCTTGTTTTGGTGCCGGTAATGATTTTGTCACAATCACGATATCTATGATTGTCGAAATCTTATGACTACACACATTATAGCTATGGCCAATTAACTTATGTGCTTTCGGCAGAACCAAGTTTTGTAAATTGGTCATTTTTCACTTGGAAAATAATAAAACAGGGAATGTACAATTTCGACTTGAAATTAATGCAATAGGGAAAGTGCTGTTTTCTGATCCGGAATTTTCTGCAACAGAAAAAGACAGTTTGGTTGACTGACCTGGAAACCAAAAGCTGAACATGTCCAAAATAAAAACAAATCTGCTTATTTCACAAGCTCCAATGATGAATGATACTAACAGAAAATCATTGATTTGGTCTTATATTTGCATAGAATGCTCAAATTGATTAAACAAGTCTCTTGAATCTAATCTGCTTGTAAACAACCTTTAATTTCTAAAACATTTGTGGTTATTCAAGTTTTTGTCTAACAAACAGTCATGTCGTGGAAAGAAGCCTCACAATTATGAAGGGTTAGTTACGCCACGGGTCCTGAGTTTACATTTAAAAAACAGTTGGAATGCAAACCTAAGGTGAGATTGTAATACAAAATTAAGGCAATATTGTGTGGGCTTAGAATTGCAAGTCTTATTTGTGAAAAGAAAAAGGGAAATATAGAGAGATCAAGTGGGGGATTCTATGGAGGTTATTACAATATCCACATTCAAGGCAGGAGATGCTTATTTAAGTTGCCACGTGTCAAAAAAATTAGCTAGAAAATAAGGTGTAAACAAACTGATGTGGATACAAAGTCCATGCATTATAGGCAGAACAATAAAGTCTAATACATAATATAAAAAAATCATGTATTAATATCCATTATTGTTCAATGAATAATATTTATACATTATTAATCTCTTTTCAAACTCTAGTCAAATATTAGGGGAAAAAAATCACGAGCATGTTAACCGTACTAGGACATAATCTCTGATGACATTACTATAGATGTCTTGACTCTTGATGATGTTGATGACCATGTTACCCTATTTCCTTTGTAATTGCTCCTTTGGCCACTGCGGTAAAGCTGACTAGGACACCAACAAGAAGGATTTAAGTTTGAAGCGACTAACAAAGACGAACACCAACTGGAGACTCGAGAAGAGGCATTGGGGAATGAATGATGTGGGTTCAAATAAAATAATCATACTACTTTCTTTCATGCAAGGATGTTGGAGGAGCCAATCTGTGTAACAACAAAGCAAGAAGGGCATCTGGAGATAATTAAATAAATGTAGATCGCAAACACATACTTAAGGACAAGGGTAAAAATGACCCATGAAGACAACAGCAGCTATAAAGCTACATTATATATATATAATTTTGACATTTGACCTCAGTTGAAAGGGCCAAATTTATTTGCTGAATTTGATAAACTTAATTCTGCATCTAACTTATTCAACATTTTTTTATTCTCAACCATAAAATCTGCCGCATGTGGTGATTTCACCTGAGACCAATTTGTAACTACATCCTACCAGAACTTTAAGCCTTATAACCAGGAATATTACTTCTTGATGCTCCAGAACATGAAAGAAGAATGAAGCATACCATATTATTCAAAGGAATTCTGTTAGGTAAGCTTTTAGTTAGAAAATATCCCCCCTTATCATGTGGTTGCTATCTACGTCACTAGATTGTATGAATTCCATTAGGGGGTATGTCAAGGCTTTAAAGCCTGCTATTCTTGAGGCTTCCATTCAGCAAGCATAATAATATCTAGATGTTGTAGGGGTTGCCTTATAACACCACCTTTCAAAGCTAATTCAACAAAGGGAGAGCTAAAAGGTAATGAGAAATCTGGATATAAGTCTTGTGGATTGTGATGCATCAAGAAATATTATAGAGACAAACCATAATGCAAAACCAATTGAAAGATTGAAGATTTTATTACCAATGTTGGCAAAGCAAATTATAGATAGTATTTGAAGGAAAAGTCACAAAGATAACTAGCTACAGTACCTGTTACAGTATTTGCTACTGTTTAAAGGAGGAATCAACATGTTTGGAGGAGTGGTGCTGTCCTTTATGGTGATTCCTATCTATGAAATGCCTGGTCGCCCCTATTGGAAGAAGATGCTTGCTGATATGGCGCAGTTTCGAAGATATACCAGTCATCTATTGATCTATATCAGCATAATAATCATTTTCAAGAATACTGGACTTCATTTTGAAGGTTGGAGAATAAGCATTTTCTATATTTGTAATTCTGATTTCTAGAACAACAATTTTTATTGTTCATTTTAATTGTTCCCAGCTCTATAGAAAGATTGCAATCTGTTTGACAAAATGTCTTTGTGAAATCTATGCACAATGGCATAATTATATGATGAATATATGATTTAGAAATTTAGTTACAGCTGTTCTAAGTGATTGCAATCAGAATTTCTACGTAGTAGGCTCTATGCAAAGTGTTTGATAAAATGCCTATAAGCTAAATTCAAAAATATTGCAAGTTAGTGGGAAAAATTCTTGGCAGGGACATTACAACTGCCCTGCTGGGTTGGGTATGCCTGGATTTGTCCTTGGAAAAACCTAGGAGTACGTGACCCTGCTGGGTAGTCCCTGGGCTGTATCCAGAGGAGTATCAGACAGGTATCGGTATCTAGTAAACGTAGAACCAGGATTGGCCCTCTTGGGGTGAAGGATCCACTAATGTAGTGCATAACCACTGTTAATGTTATTAGTATGTGCATACCATAGTGTTGTCATACCAAAATTAGCTTTGACCTTACTACAACCATGTCCAATGTCTATACAAAACTGAAATATGCATGCTCCATCTAGCAATATCTACTGTAGATTGTTATATGCATACTACGTACATGCTGAAAATAGCCTTCTAGAATCACTATGATGCCCATATACATACTACAACAATTGTGTAATTCCAAAATCAGACTTATGCATCAATATTGCAATCTTTGAAATGCCCTATTCATGCTACAACAACTGAATGATGCTGAAATAACTCTTCTTCATACTTCAATCATTAACCCATTTGCATTATCAACTACTGTAAGAAGAGATTCTACATAGTACAACAATGGAGAAACACAAATCAACTTATTATCCATTATTGTGATGATTTTATTGCTAAAGTTTCTTCCCAACCTCCTGCTCTGGATGCTTGCTCTCATGGAGTGCCTCTCTCTTCCTCATCCTTCCTTGCTATGCACAACAAGTGGTGAGTAATAAAACTGGAAACATGCCATTTGGCTGTCCCTACCTGTTATTCCCAAGTGGGTTTTCTGTTCCATGCTCACCAATGATAAGTACAAGGCTTCCCATGTTTGCTCATACAAGTGGAATTAGTTTTCTATTTCTTGTCTTCCAATCAAATGGAAACATACGACAATTTGAAGATAGATTTGGAGTGCTACTCAATGCCCATACATGTGAATGCAACTCAACATTTTCTTCTTTGCAAATCATGTAGATGCTTAATCCAAGAATCAAATGAAATTCCCTTACCTCTACGTTTTTGCAGTGGTGATGAACATGTGAGAGCCGTTCTCTCATTTTTTACTCTTTTGCTTTGGTAGGCTCTTCTTCCCCTCTTATTTATGGCTGTCCATTCTTGCATTTTACCTTCTTTGGGTGAATATGTGGATAGAGTTTCCAACACTTTCCATTCCAATGCCCACTAACCTTGCAATGAGTGCAAACATTGTTAGTCTTGCACACACTCATATCAAGTGGTTTCTTACCTCTTGGGAGTGTGTTTTGGCTATCCTCTTTTTGTTTGTTCGAAGAGTGGATTCTTGCTTTCTCATCTCTCCTAAAGGCTTTTGCTCCTTAATAATGGTTTGTTTGCACATAGCCATCCAATGGTTACTCTTGCCATGATAAGTGCAAGGAACAAGATACTGACATTCTTGTGCTACATGACCTTCATTCTTATAATTGAAAGAAAATATGGAATACTTCCTTGTGGTGTACCTCCTTGGCATGTCCCCATGCTTGTTTCCTTCTCTTCTTGGACTTGCAAGTGGTGAAGTTGGTGGAGTGTAATCTCCCCATTTTATTTTTGCATTTGCATCATGTGGATGGAATAGTAATGCACTTTCATATATTTCATGACTTGAAGGCTGCCCTCTCTTTGAAAGTGTTTCCTTGTCCTTTTGAGGAAGACTCATGCTTCCCTCTTGTTTTATTGATTGTTGTCCACTCTTTGGAGATTCCCTACAATCATCTTGAGGCTTAACAAAAATGATGTTAGAAACATTTTATCCTTCTTTGGGTTATCCTTGGTGTGTAGATGGCATGGAGTCCTCCTTCATGGAAGTTATTCTTGCTTGAGCCATGCTATATCTTTCCAAAATCTCCATTTTACTTTCTCCATATCCAAGGCCTGCATATTGAGGTTCTTCCTCAACCATAATGGAATTGATAATTCCTTGGCCTTGCTTGTCGAGCCCTTTTCCATCATAATCCATCCTTATCCAAATTAGAGCCAATACCTCTAGTATGCTTCTCAAAATTGCCAATGGATTCAGTCAATGTAACATTGGACGAAACAACATATGATGGAGTGTTTACCATGCATACTTCCGTCATGGTTTAGGCATTTTTGGTAGAGGCTGGTCCCCTTTGCTTGGAGGCTCTTCTCTCCTGTCATTTCCTTCAACATTGTGTTGGAGCCTTGCCAACAATTCTTTCTCTGCCAACAAATCTTGTTGCAATTCCTCTAGGATACCAATGAAGAATTCTCCATGATTGGCCCATGTCACTTGCAACTTCCCGTTCTCTATTTCCAAGTGTTGCATTAGCATTCGCAGTTCTCTATTCTCCTTTTGTACCTCCATATGGCACTCTTGGAGCTCCTCAAGTGGCGTTTTCTAATTTGCCGCTGTTTGCAGACCAGCGATTTCCCAACGATCCCCTGCAAATGCCGGTGGTTTTGTCACCTTACAAGAAATACTCAGTTTGTCTCTTATTTGCTTACTGAAACTGGCTGCCCTCTGGGTCTCTGGAGTTTGCTAGAGTTTTGATGTTTTTCATGAATCCCTATGGATCACACATAATGTTTTAAGGACAAATAAGTACAAAATAGGCTAATAAACTGCCCATGACTTTAAGAACAAATAAGTACAAAAAGGGATCATATTTGTTAACCGAGACTAATCACGGGCTAACATTAGTTAAAAGTCTCAAGTTTCATTGTCATCATTTTTATTCTTTGTTTGTCCAGCTGCATTTTCTGGGATGCCTTGCTACTCTAGATGGATCAGAAAACCTGACCATATTTCTATGTTGATTCTCTAAAGTGCCCAGAAGACAAGTATTTACTTCTTAGATTTGCAGAGGAATTTCATTAGAACCATTAGAACTAATCAGTAATATTCTCAGTATGACAAATGAGAGTTAAAAAACTATCTTTGGCTTTATACACACTATTCTGTGCATATATTCAAGAAAATGGAGATTAATTTGGATATTATGTATTGCGACATTCAACAAAGTAATAAATGGAAGTTAATTGTTTCTATATGGTATCCTAAGATCACTATTTAATGTCATTTATTGACAGATTTTGTAGTAGATGTTAAAATTCTGTTTACAGCACTGATATTTCTCTTCCCATGATGACCAAAATCGTAATGATAAACAACATCGTGGCTGGGTTAAGTTATTGACACACTGGTCTATTCTGAGAGCTCTGCGCTGTGGTTATTCTCAGTTTTCGTTTTGAGCTAATGTAAGTGCAGGGTGACTTAACTTGCAATGGCATGATGTTAGTGCTGGCCATTAGGCAGCAAAGGTAGTATGTATGCTGCTAAACATCATAAACCTATAATAACACACTTCCAACTTCAAAACTTGTTTTTTTCCTATCAACGCACTCTGAAAGAATTTCTATATCTTGCAATTTGGTGCATATGCTGTCATTCTGTTTGAGCCGTTATGATTGTTCATGATTTTTTGCCATTCGAAAACTACGTTGCTCAAGACTTGTAGAATGGTTGAAGTCTCTACCTTCTGTCTAATTTTGTCATTTTAATTTTATTTATCTTGAAGTCCCTTTAAGTTGGAATATCTTAACTGTTTCTTTTTGTCTGATTTCCAGGTTGGAGCAGCGGTGGAGAGAAGTTACAGTAGAGACACAAGTTGAAACCCTTATCGAAGCAATAAAAGAGGGTTGGGAGTTTAAAAAGCTGGATTCAGCCACTTCTGTAATGCGGACAATGATTTTTGCAAACACTGTAAATGCAGTTGATTCAATTTCAAAAATCCTATTGAAAGATGGTATTCAATGTATGTGTTATCATAGAGATACTTCCCCAGAGGAGCGTGCCCAGACTTTAAAAGCTTTCCAAGAGAAAGGAGGGGTGCTGGTTTGCACTGATTCTGCTGCTCGTGGTCTTGACATCCCAAATATTTGGCATATTATTCAGGTCTTGTCTGTTTTTAAATCAAGTTTCTCAATTTATGGTTGCACTTGCATCTTCCTACAAAATTCTATAAGTTTATGTATGCTATGGATATTTGATTTAATTTTGAAAATGCGTTAAAAACATCCCATTTTTGGGGGACAAAGGCTAGCTTGACAGTAAATAAAAATATAGATGTGAGATGTCGCTTTATGTACCTTTTTAGACTGTAGGGCCATATTACAGCTATTTTTCATTCATTCAAACAAATGAATTAGTAGGAAAATTGGAAAATATGTAAAACATGTCAACAGGTTATTTTAGAAAAAAGAAGAGCAAGGCTAAACAAAGATATTGCAGTTTTGGGAATAGATTTGCAAGGAAGATTATAGACATACCCGTAGATGTCAAGCTTTGAAGGGGACTCCGAGGACTACCGTAGATAAGATAAGATAAGATAAATATATTAATGTCCAACAAGTGACCACAAAAGTAGGTCAATGGGACTGCAAAGCCCGCAGATACAATATTAATGTCCAACAAGTGACCACAAAAGTAGGTCAATGGGACTGCAAAGCCCGCAGATACAAACCGCAGAAACCAAAACACTTTTGAGAAGAACAAAATAAGTAAAGAAAAGAAAGACGAACACCAGAAGAGAGAATAGAACTAGTACAACCAGTGGATGCCGACCAAAAGAAGAAAGAGGAAAGAGGAGGGGGAGCATCACGGGATGGACCCAACACTCCTAGCACTCAAGGCCGAAAAGATAGAACTCTGAATGAGAAGCTGCCTGGAAGAAGTGGAAGGAAGCGGGTGTCGCCTACTATGATGTCGTCTGGAAACAAAAGAAGAAGAATCCGTGAACTTGGAAGCCCTGGTTTGTCTTCCAGTCAAAGGTCTAGACTGTATCTAACGCTGCGAACTGTGTGATGTCTCGAGCCTGAATAGATATGAGGGTTGGGACCTGGATGTCCTCGCCCGGCCTCTTGGTGCCCCTGGTAGAAGGTAGCACTGTAAAGAAAGAAGCAATCAGACGGGTGGGGTCAGGTTTGGGAGGTGGCTGCCTCTTGTGCTCTCAGAACCTCATGGCCTCCTGTATATACAACGCCAGGTAATGTTGGTCCTCATATCTAAGAAAGTCAGCGAGAGACTGTGATCCCCTAAAAAGGCAATAAAATCTACCTCTGATCTCGTAGCAAGCTGGGCACCTAAAGATAAAGTGAAATTCTGTCTCGGGCTCCTGTGTGTGGCACTGCTGACAGATCTTGATATCCCGATCCAGGTGATGATCAGTCTCGCACTGGAGCCTATGTGAGCCAACTCTGAATTGCCCTAAAGGGATGTGGAGGGAATGCATCCAATGCCTGTGGGTATATTCGGGACGAACAATAAGATCATTCTACAAATCTAGAAAATGCTCCGCATAAAAGGCCATCTTAGGTTTCAACCCCCCAGGTGGGTTCACCCAGGTGGTCAAGATGTGTTGTTTGTAGATATCGTCCTTGATGGACTTATTCAGTACTTGTTTGGAAGGAAGGAGATGACCTCGAGCATCCAGGGAGTACTGGTATGGAGGGAGGCAATCAATCTGTATGTCAACCTTCCCCAAGAGATCCAAGACCTCGGCATACCATCCACGACCCCGGTGGGGTGTGCCAGACTGAGCAATGGCCATAGAAGAGCAATAGGCTAGGTATGGATATCGACTCCGACCCTCAATGGAATCAGTATAACACCGAATGCGGTGAAGGTAGGAGACCAGATCAAACATGCACTCAAGTCTAAGCGAGCGGGCCCCAAACTCTGCCAAAATGATATGTAGGGGGACAGTCAGTTTTCACCTGATGATCCTGCGAAGGAGTGTCTGAATCCTCTTCGTCGAAGCCCAGTTAGTCTCCAGCAGGGAGGGGCCCCAAGCAAGTGATCCATAGAGTACAGTGGCTCTGATAAGAGAGTCCATGAGTGACATCTTGGAGGAGATATCCTGAAGTTGATGACGGAAGCATTGTCTCTCAAGGAGGGCATGAGGACCATAACCTTTGCAGACACGAGGTTGGAGAGCTTGTCGCAAACTAAAATGCGGACCAGAGAACTGAATGCCCAAATAAGTGTAAGGGTAATGTGTTAAATGTGTTTTGGAAGCTATACTTACCCATATAGATGGTGATAGGGTAATGAGAGTGTACCCCCCTCTAGAAGAAGCTATAGGGGTACCTCCTTCCCCCTCTTTTTCTTGCATCAGATGTGATGGGTTTGGTGTTCTTCAACATGGAGGGTCAGCTACCCCTCCTCTGCATTGTAGGACATCCACATGGTTGCACACTATTAGGCTTTTTCTGTACTATTAGAGGACCTTTGAACATGGATGTAAGTGGAGTTTCCTTGAGACTTTTTTTGCATCCCCAGAATTGCTCAACCAGACCCACTAAGTCCATGCCAGTCTCCTATGGATATTATCAGATCTTGTATTGGCTTTTTCACAGTTGTTGATGTTGATGTTGGTCCTTTGTCTTGTCTGCTTTTTGATATAGATTAGGGCCATCCCTGTCTCCAATCACAGTGTTTAACAAATTTACCAGTTCTCTTTCTTGGAGATGATTTTTCCTCATACATTGATCTGGATTTAATTGTGCTATGGGATCTCTTTATGACACTTAGCCCTCACTTGATCCAACATGCTATCAAATGTCTCATAAATGGGGTTGATAAATGAGACAATATATCTACAATTGGCCCACCAATCATTGCAACTGAGATTTCACCTTCTTTGCCTCATCTAACTTGGATTCCCCCCTCCTAGACCTCTCACGACTTACAACACACTAAATTGTAAGAACACAATATGTTATGAAAGAAATGAACTGAAGCAAAGGAAATGAACACAATTAACACATATAACACTGCAATGTGAATGAAGCTTTATTGAAACTAAGGGTTTTTTACAAGAAGGTAACAATCTCTAAGAAGAGATACGAAGCTACAAGGCTCTGAATTTTACATCTGGATGACAATTCATTCATAGCTTTTTTTAGCAAGAAATGAATAGTCTAAAAATTGAAAGTGAAGTGATTTGTCTTGAATGTGAAAAGCCATGTGACAAGCATTTCTCCAAGAAATTGAGAGGTTTTTTTTTCAAATGAAACTGATAAAAAGACAAGATTTTGATTTTTCGTATTTTTTCTACATTTTTATATTTTTCTAATTTTGGGCCTTTCAATGTGGTTTTTGGGGGTCTCACTTTTTCGAACAGAGTTCTGCACCCTTTCATCACATTGTTACATGTCCTAAGCTTTCCGATTCTTTTTGAATGGGGTTGTTTTAAGCTATAGGGGGACTTACTAGTTTTTCGACATTCTGTCAAAAGACTCAAAACATTGTTCTAAACTCCTGGATCAACTGGGTTATTTATATTGCTTTTAATACATGATTTAAATCTGCTAACATATATCCATAGCTATTTATACATCACACCTGAAAAAGCAATTCTTCAAGCCCATTGATATTCGGTATGCCAACTACTTCCTATTATTGGAGAAGATGATTGAGGTGCAACGAACTCTGTAGAGTATGGTTGTGAGTAGTTTTTTTATTCTCTCACAGTTGTTGATGTTGATGTTGGTCTTTTGTCTTTCTGCATTTTGATATAGAGTAAGGCCGTCTTTGTCTCCAATCACAATGTCCAACAGCTTTATCAGTTCTCTTTCTCGGTACGATTTTTCCTCTCACATTGATCTGGATTTAGTCTAAGTTGCCGTATTTAAGTTCGTGGAAAGTAAAATTTGTAAAAGATTCATTGCTAAAAAATCATCCACAAAATTTGTGATTATTTTTGAAATATAAGTTTTGCAATATATAACAATATAAACTTGCATTATTACAATATTAAAAAGAAACCAAAAAAAAAAACATAATTTTTATTAGTAGTTGAAAAAAAACTACATAATAAGACCTTAAAATCTGTAAAATAAAATCATAAAATTATAAAAAACTTACAATTATCATACATAAAAAAAAACTTATATATAAAATATCTAAAATTTTAATAAGTATAAAACTAAAGAAAAAAAAAGACAATATATATAATAAAAACCTATTAAAAAAACTATAAAAAATAAACTAAAATCTAAAATCTGGTCTAATATAATCATAAAATTTTATTAAAAATATTATAAAAAATCTAAAAATTATGAAATATGGCATAATTAATTAATTATAGAATATGCAATAAAACCTAAAACCAATAGCATAATCCTAAAACTAAAAGTATATTCTATACATACAGTTATAAAATTTATAACTGTAAAAATTGTAAAATAAAACTAAAATCTATAGACAAAATTAATGTTAAAAGTTGGCCTTCAAAGTTCACGGTGCTTCAGCATCATGCAGCAGTTTTTCCACCCAGCTTCTCCATACCCCACAGACCCACATGGTAACAGCCAGGTGAATAGGGCGAATGAATGCAAATGAACAAATAGCAGGGCGGATGAAAGTTAAAAGTACCACATCTGAATGATACCTTAATCCACTCACGAGCAGCAGGAATTCATTTTTCAAAAATATGCCTTCAACAGGCTGCAAACATTACACAGCAGCCGAGGAGAAAATAGATGGACAAAGGCAAGTTAATAAGGAGAAAATAAAATATATTCTTTAGTTGAAGTTTTTAAAACCCTAAACACAAATTTCGAGCAGGTTTAATGCATTTTAAAATGAATTTTACATTCTGTTTGCTGTTTTAATTCACCATTCCATCCGTATGAATGTATTCGCGAATTTCAACGATTCTTTCAGGGCTTTTTGCTATTCAACGAATTTCTTTTTTTGATATAAATTTGCTGAATGCTTTCAAATGTCTCATATATGGGGTCAATAAATGAGACAACATATCTACAGTCGGCCCACCAATCATCACAACTATGATTTCACCTTCTTTTCCTCATCTAACTTGGACTCCCCCAACCTAGACCTCTCATTGCTCACAATACACTCAATTATAGGAACATAATGTGTTTTGAAAGAAATGAACCAATGCAAAGGAAATGATTACAATTAACACACATAACACTGCAATGTGAATGAAATTTTATTGAAACTAAGAGCATTTTACAAGGAGGTAGCAATCTCTAAGAAGAGATGAGAAGCTACAACGCTCCGATTTTTACATCCGGATGACAATTCCTTCATAGCTATTTTTAGCAAGAAATAAGAAGTCAAAAAACTGAATGTGAAGCAATTTGCCTTGAATGTGAAAAAGAATGTGATAAGCATTCCCCCAAGAAGTTGAGAGGTTTTTCTGTAAGATGAAACTAGTCAAAAGACAAGATTTTGGTTTTTTTGAAAAATTTCTAGATTTTTATATTTTTCCAATTTTGGGCCTTTCGATGCGGTTTTCGCGGGTCAAACTTTTCTGAATAAAGTTTCTCACCCTATCACCTCGTTGTTACACATCCTAAGCTTTTCGATGCTTTTTGAATGGGATTGTTTTGAGCTACAAGGTGACTTACTATTTGTTTGACATTCTATCAAAACATTGTCCTAAACTACCACCTGGATCAATTGGGTTATTTCTGATGTTTTTAATACATGATGTTAATCTGCTACCATATATCCTCAGCCATTTATTCATCGCACATGAAGAAGCAATATTTCAAGCCCATTGATATTAGGTGTGCCAACTATTTATTACTTATTATTTGAGAAGATGCTTGAGGTGAAACCAAGTCCGTAGAATATGGTTGTGACTAGTTCTTGTATTGGCTCTTTCATAGTTGTTGATGTTGATGTTGGTCCTTTGTCTTGTCTGCATTTTGATATAGATTAGGGTCATCTTTGTCTTCAATCATTGTGTCCGACAACTTTATAGGGTCTCTTTTTTCATGATGAGTTTTCCTTTCACATTGATCCAGATTTAGTTCTATTGTGGGATCTCTCTTATGACACTTAGCCCTCACTTGATCCAACATGCTATCAAATGTCTCATATATAGGGTCAATAAATGAGAAACATATCGAGAATCGAGCCACCAATCATCGCAACTGGGCTTTCAGCTTCTTCGCCTCATCGAACTTGGACCCGCCGCACCTAGACCATTCACTACTCACAACACACTAAATTGTAAGAACATAATGTGTTATGAAAGAAATGAATTGAAGCAAAGGAAATGAACACAATTAATATTTATAATATTGTAATGTGATGAATTTATTCAACTGAGAGTATTTACAAAAAGGTAACAATCTCTAAGAAGAGGTGCGAAGCTACAATGCTCTGATTATCACATCCGGATGACAATCCCTTCATAACTATTTTTAGCAAGAAATGAATAGTTTAAAAATTGAAAGCAAAGTGATTTGCCTTGAACGTAAAAATCCATGTGACAAGCATTTCCCCAAGAAAAAGATTTTTTTTTGCAAGAAGAAACTAATAAAAAGACGAGATTTTGATTTTTTCAAAAATTTTCTAGAATTTTATATTTTTCCAATTTTGGGCCTTTCGGTATAGTTTTTAGGGGTCAAACTTTTCCGAACGAGTTCCTTACCCTTTCATCACGTTGTTTCACGGCCTAAGCTTTCTGATGCTTTTTGAATGGGGTTGTTTCGAGCTACAAGGTGACTTACTATATTTTCGGCATTTTATCAAAACATTGTCCTAAACCCTGAATCGATTGGGTTATTTTTAATGGTTTTAATACATGATGTTAATCTGCAACCATATTTCCTTAGCCATTTATGCATTTTGCACCTGAAGAAACAATTTTTCAGGTCCATTGATGTTGGGTGTGCCAACTCCTTCCTATTATTGGAGAAGATGCTTGAGGTGCAACTAAATCTGTAGAGTATGGTTTTGAGTAGTGAGTGGCCCAGGTGGGGGGAGTCCAAGTTAGATGAGGCGAAGAAAGTGAAAGCCCAATTGTGATGATTGGTGGGCAGATTGTAGATATGCTGTCTCATTTATTGACCCATATATGAGACATTTGATAGCATGTTGGATCAAGTGAGGGTTAAGAGTCATAAGTGAGATCCCACGGTACAACTCTATGACGAGAAGATTAGACCCATCATTCAATGTAGATGAGATTGTATGAAAAACCCTTGTGCATTGCAGATTATGCATTAAACCCAAAATGGTATTTGGATAGGCTTGGGAGAGTGGCTCTCGTAGCCAATGATGAGGCAAATCAAGCTTTTTGTTAATCTATGATTAGATATATACTATGGAGGAGCCATGAAGCTTAGGAAGCAAGTTATTTAGTATGCACAACTCATTGGCCCTTTCAAAAACTCAAAGCAAATAAAAACAACAGGTTTCACAAAAAGGAACGTTGTTGGGTGGTAGAGAATACATTGCGACAAAACCCCATAACTTAGAAAACTTGTTATTCGGTTGCTCTCTCAAACTATTACTTTTCGTGTGGTTGAGAGGAATTGGTCTACGTATAGCTTCATCCACTCTACTAATAGAAATATACTTATCTCTAGGAGAGTGTAGAAAATTAAGAAATAAAGAAATAATATTAATGTCCACGAATGACCAAAAGTAGGTCAATGGGACTTGAGAATACATCCAATTACAATGGAAATTGCTAGGGTAAAAGGGCCCTAGGATCGAAAACTAACTAGTAAAAAGAATCAAAGTATTGGAAATAAACGAGGGTGGGGGTAAACCCAAAGCAGTAAAGCCCCAACCCATGTGGAGGTGAGCAAGACCACCCAAAGAGCATGGGTTGATGAAAGTTAGAAAACTAGAAGCTAGTCCCATCATACATGTCTGCCAAGGCCCAAGCCAAAGGAATCATTTGTGTCATCGTTTGTCACTGTGAGAAGGCCAATCTAGGATCTGATAATGCTCTTCGGAGCGTGCCTAGGGTAGAGGGGTCCAAGTAGGATAATCCTACGAGGAAGCAAAGTACTTCCCCTAGAACCTCTCCCAACATCCAAGGCCGAAGAAATTCCAATACTAGTGAAGAAACTTGTAATGCATGTCTTCCCTCATGACCCAAGAAGTGCTCAAGAGGGAGTAAATCCATGACGTCAAGAAGGAGCAAATCCACAATGTCGAGAGAAAATCTGCTAAAGAACCCTAGTATTAGTAGCAATGCATAGAGAAGAATGCCGCCTCATAGATCGATCCCCTCTATGTGTAAGGCAACATTATCGAAAGGGTGCTTAATGTCGCCAACCTCTGTGATGGGTTGAAAGAAAGAGGTGATCAGCTTGGGAGATTTAGGGGCCCCTTCTAGGTCCTTGTGTTGAAGGGTGACAACCTCTCGAAGAAAAAGGGCCAAGCACTGCCACTTTATGTCTTGAAAGAAAGTGGATAGAGAGTTGCCCGAATCTCTATAAAGATAGTGGTATCAAGTTCAGTTCTCATAATAAATGGAGCATTTGAAAATGAAATGCTCCTTTGTCTCCACCTCCTGGAGGGAACACAAACAATAGATCTAGTCACCATGTGGAATATGATGATCAGTCTCAAACCGCAACTAGTGGGAGCGCACCCTCAATTTGTCGAGAGGGAACGTCAATTTTGTGACCAATGGTACTGGAGATAGTTGAAGTTCATAGTGGTTTGTGTAATAACAGAAGACAGCAGAGTATTTTTAGTTACCTACCACATGTTGGGATGTTGATCTCAAGGATGCCACAGAGGTTGATGTGGAGGGGATAAATCTTCAACAAGGATTAGATGGGGTGCATGTTAGCAGGTTTTATTTGCTTAAAGGATCCCGAGTGTGACAATAATATTGCCATGTTTGATGTTGAGACTTTAGGCAACTTTGGAGCACATGGAAGCTAAGGACAAAGAAGTAGCCATGACATAGACATGAGCCTTTATGCAATCATGCTCTATGTTTATTTTGTTATTTATGATTTTATTAGACATATGTGATATATGATACAAGTCTTCAGACATGTCACTTAAGTTTATTGTTTCTACTAGTGACTTTAGTCTTGCGAATATCAAATTTCAAACGTAATATGATGACATTTTATTATTTTTTTGTTCTATTTTGAATTATTAACTAACTTCAAATGATGAGATTGAGACGTTAGAAGTATAATATCATGTATTTAGCAATTTTTATTGTATGATAAAGTATTATGATGATTCTTTAGTCTTGAATTTATTTTATGTGTCTTTGGTCAATAAAATAAATAATATTCGTATTATTTTCATCTTTTAATACCTACATCCCCCAAAAGTTCTCTACAAATTTATAGACACTGATCATTCCTCCATTTTCCAAAAACATCGTGTAACTTTCCATTGGACCTTTTTGGAAACCTCATAACACTGTGAACAGTATCGTAACATTGCATTGGAGCTTTTTGGAAACCTCTTACTACTTCGACTAGTACTTTCGATTCTAATTGACCTAATATGGTCAATCATGGATATTAATGTAATTTATTTCTTTCTTTGAGATGAGGTCGGTAAAGGTCAGAAATGTTTTTAGCCAAATCCAAAAATTTCAAGTGTGGAAGCTAGCATTTCCTATAGGTAACCCTTAACTACTTTTTTCTACCTTTTTTGTAATTTGTATATATAGCTAATCTAACCATTACTTCGCTCTACACCCTCTAACTTACCTACACCACCCATTACATGCTTAGAAAACTTTAAAAATATCAAAATAAAACACGAGAAACCCGTTCACTCATCCACAATTCAATCACCTGAAAAATAGAGCAGCAAGGGTAGTGATCACGTTTGCAGACCATTGAATCTTATCTTCTGACTGATGTTTTTTATGTTGTTTAGTGCTGCTTCCTCATTATTTATGTTTTCCTTGTTTCTTGTTGTTTCCTATAGAAGACACTACCAAAGTTTCTATCTTCCCCTTCCCGTAAAATCTATATTTCTATACTCGAAGTTCAAAACTTTCTCCATCTTCATTCCCTATTCTTGTTGCAATAGGTCTAGAGAAATGTTTTTACAGCTCAATGTCAGTCAAAGGGTGGTTTGCACTTGTCCACACTATTCTCCCACATGTTGGTGCATAGTATAAAGTTGACTTATTGCGTTGAACGAGTTACTGACTCGTGGTAGCCTTAGGATTATTGCCTTGGGGACCCAATGAGTTACCGTATTGTGATAATCTTGGGAATCATGTTTAGGTCAAGCTGACCTACTCTAGGGTTGATAAACTCTCCCTATGGTTTTCACATATTAGTGTATAAAAGTACATGAACTTTGTACCTCATTTTCACACATTAAAGATAGATTACTATTCCTCACAACACATTATCTAGGTACCCATTGCTAACATACCATTCTTTGTGTTATATCTTTCTCTTTTATGCTTGTGTGGGTGTAAATTGTAGATCGTGGAACTTGTCTCTAAATTCTTACATGGTATCTGAGTATAGGGAGTAAAGCTTCCTGAGCTGTGATCCAAGCTCACACAAGATTGTGGGAGGTTTTTGTCATCATCGAGAAGATTATGATCTCAATCGTAACTCCAAGAGTCGCTTATTTGAAGAGGAAGGATTATTTTACTTGTCATGCTCACACGGTAGGGTTTGAAGGTGCTCTTGAAGTGTTTTTCATCACTTTGTCGTCACTTTGCCTTTATGATCAGATTTGTTTCACCCATTGATTGGCAGAGTTATTGAGATTTTGTGGTGTGAACGACGACTTGCAACTCTTTTTTGCATTAGATTTTCCCTGTTGAATTGTTTTTTACAAATATTGCATATCTTTAGAAAATGGTGGAATTTTTTATATCATTTTGAATTCTTTGCAGAACTTTAGTTTAGGGTGGATTTGCACTTGTTTGGTTTAGTCATTTGACCCTCATAGAGATGGTCAAAGTTCGGTACATTTTGAACCTAGACATGCAACATTTAGAAATTTGATTTTTGGAGTGGTTGAGCACAAGTGAAAAATGAGCGGGTGCATTGGTGGTTGGACTTGATGGTGGTGGTGATCTAGCTACATTTCGGTGGAATGCTTTGACGGAGGATTGGTGGTTTTTGTAGGCTGATGGATGCTTAGGTTGGGCAGTGGCGATGCTTTTGGGCCATGCCACTTGTTGAGGTAACATTTGGGCTAGGTGGCAATGAAGGATCCATATTGTGTCAGTGGTAGTAGCATTGCTCTTGAGTTGAGGGAAGTGACGCTGATGACATTGAAGAGGTGGTAGTTGCTTCAGTGGTGCCACTGATCCTTAGTGGATTGTGGGGAAATTGGGAACACTAACTGGAGACCTGTTCATTTTTAGGGTTAACACGTGGTGTAGTTTTTCATTTGGGCATGAGGAGATAAGGCGAAGTGTGAAGCCTAAAAATTATTGGCAGGGTGGTGTTTGCATGAATTTTGCTTACGAATTATTGTGCTGGCTATATGGTAGTGTTAGAGATAATCATGATTATGTTCTTAGGTTTCCAGCACTAGGAATCGTATAGAGCTTATGCAGTCAGGTTCATGCCCTCTTGTTATAACAAGCCATTTTGAAAATTTAATAAATGTTTGTCTAAGTATTGATTGTGGTAGGGGCAGTCCTAACAACAAACATATGCGCAGGCCAACCGTAGTTACAAACATAGCGGTGGACAATGGTTTGAGGGAATTTGATAAACAAGATCAAATTTCCCAAGAGAATACTTTTGTAGAAATAGAATATCTTCATTAGAAACAACATATCCATTCTCACGTTGAAATTAAAAAAAATGATAAGCAAAATGAGATCTGCATTTTATTTAATGCAGGAAGAGTTTTGAGACCTTTCCATATAGTAAAAAATAAAAGGTTATGCATACCTAAACGGCAGTTTGAAAATTTTATGAAAGGTCGCAACCCTTTCAAGTATCTTTGCAAAAGGGTATCATAGAAATACTTGATCTTGAGTATGGATTGCCGGTCCAAGTTCAGGATACAACCTTGGCCATTAACACACACAATGCTATTCCAAAGAATGATGTGAATAGAGAATATTTTGCAGAAGGAAAATTGAAAAGCCCAGATGAATTGAAAGTTGACGGTCCTTTTGTTCCTCGAGAAGAATTTTTGAGTGGCAAATTGACACCGAAGTTAGCACATCAACTGCAAGATGCAACAACTTTATGTAGTATTGGTCTTCCACCTTGGTGTCACCAGCGGATTAAAGTCTATCCATTTTCGTTTCCCTTCGAGATAAGGAGGCAATATTTTTATTCTAATGCATTAGGAATAAATCGTGTATTACATTGTTTGCAGCAGCAATAGATTGCTCAGAACCCAAATATGGCCGTCATGTTGGTAGACTACAATGGCAAAGGGTTCGTGTTTCATGGAAACATATATTGGAGTCAGCTGCAAAAGTGATGGAGTTGTGCTGTGGCCAAAAGACTGTTCTTGAAGTTGACTACTATAATGAGGTTGGCACTGGTCTAGGTCCAACTCTTGAGTTCTACACACTTATCAGTCATGAATTGCAAAGGACTACATTCGGCATGTGGACAACAATTTGTTGTCCACTAGAACTGGGGTTACTGTTCAAAATGGAGAGTTTGTTCAAACATCTCATAGATTATTTCCTTGTCCTTACCCACCTCATATAGATTCTTCTAGTGGAAGCAAATATTTGAAGGTGTTAGAGAATTTTTGTCTTCTTGGACGTCTAATGGCTAAAGCTCTTCAAGATGGCCGACTTTTGGACTTCCCTGTTTCAATGGCTTATTATAAACTTGTTCTTGGAAAGGAGCTTGATTTATATGATATTAAATCCTTTGATCATGAACTTGGAACAACACTGCAAGAAATGGAAGCTCTTGTCCATCGAAGTAAATTCTTGGAAGTTATTCCAAGTGATAAGAGAGAGGAGATATCCTGTTTACATTATTGAGGAGCACAAATTGAAGACCTTTGCATTGATTTCACTCTTCCTAGTTTCTTTGACTATCCCCTCAAACCAAGAGGGAGCAATATCTTGGTTAGCATGGTTAACCTCGATGAATATGTTTCATTAGCTGTGGATGTGATTATTAAGACATGAATCATGCGGCAAATTGAGTCCTTGCAAACAGGTTTTAATTAGGCGCTTCTTATTTCACCTTTGCAAATGCTCACAGAAAATGAGATGGAAACTCTCTTATATGGTGTGCGTGATTTATGGGTGGCTGAGATGATTACTGATCACATCAAATTTGCTCATGGTTATACGACCCAAATTACTCCTGTCATCTACCTTTCGATTGATATAAGTTATTCATATTTTTATTGTTACTCTTCGCTATTGAGTAAAAATGAGAAAACTACAGATTATAGAGTGTTGGTTATTTATAAGATCTTTTCATGGAAAAGTATACAAAACCTCCTGATATGTTGATGATTCCCACTTTGATTGTTGTTGTCTTATAGTATGTGATCACATTTGTGAGATGGCCAATAACAGATACAACGTTAAAAGGAGCATTAATTCTTACTATTGCTTGAGGACAGGCAATTTGAGGAAGGGAGGTCTGTAATGTCCCCAATCAAATTATTGGAGATATCTTTAATTAAATTGCTGACCACCATATGTAAATCACTAACCATCGTGCCAACAAACACCAACACCAAATCGCCAATATTCAATCAACAATTTGTAATCACAGCCTTGAAATAAAGTGCTACAATTACTAAGGAATCTTCATTATGTGGAGCGCCAAAAAGAACAAGTCATTAATTAAACAATAATCCGTAATCGTTCAAGTGGAGCGCCCATGTAAATAGCAACAATTAGTATAGTATTAGTTAATTAATTAGTCATTAAATGGATGCCACCCTTGGGAAAAGCCATTTGGAAGAGACATGTCTTTCGATGGAAGATTATGAAGTATTAATAGTCATTTATTGGTATGGAAGGAAGGCATCCAATTATGAATTCAAATATTTAATCATGTATAAGCAGCCGTTTACAAGTGCATTTAAGGACGAAACCCCTTCAACTGTGTAATTCAGATACAAGGACGGAAACCCTTGTAATTGAACCCAAGGACGAAAACCCTTGTGGTGTAACTTTGTAATATTCGAAATCTATATTCAGAAATAAACAATTAATTCAATTTAACTTTATTATTATTTAAATTATTGTTTTATAAAATATTATTTAAAGGAATTTCGAAAAATCCAATTTGATGTAAAATATTCCGATTTGGAATATTACACAAGTGGTACCCCCATATAAGTAATCAGAAGAGAGCCCTTTCTAAACTTAAAAATATCAAGAATTAGAGCTTCTTGTCTCTCAGAACAATGAAAAAATATAATTTTGGATTTGCCCTAATTAATAAGTTGTCCAGTGTGTTGGGTGAATATTTTGTCACCAGCTAACTGATGAGCAAAATAGGTCGTTTCAACCACAGCAAGGGAGATCGGTCGGCCAGATGTGCAGGTTTATCGCATCAAAAGGAGACAAATCTTTCCTCTCATCAAGGGGAGGTTCCCTTATAACTATGAGGAGCTAAAAACTATATATATATATATATATATGCAGAAAATAACACTCAGGTGTAGGACAACACCATCCATCTCTCTTCTTTCAGAGATGATGTTCACAAACAAAAGAGAAATTCAGGTGAAAACATTGAAGGCACTTATCTTCTTTCAAAAGTGTCTTGCAGCAAACAACAGGAGTTCTTTCTGATAGGTAACAAGTGACTGGTAACAAGGGGCGTAGTAACCAACAGAATGAGGTATAGCACAAAGTCTCCACCTCAACTGCCGAAGAGTGAAATACGAAGGACAATGAGGGCACAAAGTCGTCCCAAGGCCCTTTACACAGAAAAAAACTAAAAACACACACACTAAAGACAATTATGGCATCACAAAGTCTTTCCACAGTTGGCTTCAAGACACCTTCCTGATTACTTCCACTAGTTCTGCTTATTTCATTAAAATGGACAAGAACACATTTAGGAAGCAGACATAAGAACAATCTCAGAAATGATACAAGCTATTACAACACAAAGTCTAGAAGTAACCTGCTTTCTTATTCATATAAAGAAATATGATCAACAATTTGAGTTCAAAGTCTCAGTAATCGCCTTTCAATTTTGGCAGAGTTTTACTTCTATAACCAAAAAGTTCTCCCTGACATAAAAGAAGAGATTACAATATATAGCAGCCAAGAAAGGCTTGGCTCATGGAACGGCCCATGCTGCATTCAATGCCTTGAATGCGTTTTCAGTTTTGTCAGGGGGCCATGCTGGAACAGGGCGTCTGCCTTAACTATGGCGTGTCAATTCATCTCAAATATCTTCTCTTCTGCATGGGTTGTCTGGTCTTTCACCAAATATGTACACGGCTGTCCCCTCGCTTTTATTCTAAGGGAGAAAAACCAGCTGCGCCTTTAATGTTTGCAAGTTCAAATATCTACTTGGTGGACTGTTCCACCTACTGGAAATAACTCCTACGCAGATATTTCTAGTCTTTCCCTCTTTCCTGTTGCAATTTGAGCTCTCGGGCTATCTTTTCCCCCTTCTGCCGGCCTTTCGGTTCCTTCAGCTGGTCGCTGAGTTTGTTTTCAGATTCCGCGCCACATTTGAAAATCAACGGATATTTCATTACCCTGAATTTGATGTCCACGGGGACGTCATTGGTTCACTGTTTCATCGGTTCGGGTGGCCTCGGTTCTTTGGTTCCGTCGCTTCTTTGGTTCAATTGCTTGAACCATCTCTTTGGACGGGTCTCTGGAATCTTCCGCTTCTTTCCTTTGCTCGGATCTTTCTTTGTACCGTTGAACCTGTTGAACCTTTGAACCATTTTGGTTCAAGGTTCAATGATTCATCCTCTTTCTTAGAAGCCTTTGTTTTCTCTAAGTTTTTCGAGTCCTTAGAAACAGGCCTACAGAGTCTTTAGAAACCAATCTGCAGAGTCCGTAGAAACGAGTCCGTAGAACCAAGCCTGTAGAGTTCGTAGAAACTAGCCTACGGAGTCCGTAGAAACCAACCTGCAGAGTCTGTAGAAACCAGTGTGCAGAGTCTGTAGAATTAAGCCTGTAGATTCCGTAGAATTAAGCCTGCAGAGTCCGTAGAAACCAGCCTGCAGAGTCCATATAATCAAGTCCGTAGAAAGCAACCTGTAGAGTCCGTAGAAATGGGTCTGCAGAGTCCGTAGAAATGTTCCTTCGGCTTAATGTCTTTGGAACCTCCCGAAGGGAAGGTGTCCCTTCGGGCCTTGAGAAGGTCCATTTCCTGGTCGGTAAGAGCCCTCCGCAAGGGTACCTGCCCTTCGGGGTCCTTCGGGCGGTCTTCTTCTTCAATTCCTTCGGACAAAATGTCCGAAGGAAATCTTCCCTTAGCCGCTTTCCGTCGGGCTTTTGATCATTCTTTCGGACATTTTGTCCGAGGGATTTCCCTTGTAAAATTTGGCCACGGAAAATCTTTTCAAAAGATATCTCTTTGTCCGCTTTTGTTCACTGCCATCTGCAAGGGCACTTGGCCTTTGGTTCACTGCCTTCTGCAAGGGCACTTGCCCTTTGGCTCACTGCCTTCCGCAAGGGCACTTGCCCTTTGGGCTTTGGGGCACTCCTTTGAACCGTTTGATTGAACCGACCAACGGTTCAATCTTGTGTTCCGCTCATTCAATTGACCGCTTGAACCAACCGCATTGAACCTTTGAACCTTTTTGGTTCAAGGTTTAACGGTTCAATCTTTCTTCTTTTCGTTAAGTCTTTTGAAGTTGTTGAACTTGCCGAAGCGGTTGAACTTTGAACTTTTGTCGAAGCGCTTAACTCTTTAAGCTTGCCGATGTCGTTGAACCTTTGAACCCGTTGAACCTTTGAACTCGTTGAACCATTTTGGTTCAAGGTTCAACGGTTCATTCCTTTGTTTGAAGCTTGCTGATAAACCTTTTGGTTGAACCTCGGCGTTGAACCAACCTTGAAATTGCCTAAGTGTTGGAAACTTGTTTCTTTGAGAGAGCTCCCCTGTTGAAGCTGTTGAACTTGTTGAACCTGCTAGTCACTTAACTGAAAAAGCTTGAATAATGAAGAATTTGAATGCTCAAAACATTTTTTGAGAAGGGAAGAAAGAATTTTGGCCTGCAGGACCAAAATGGTTCATATGTTGTCCCAAAAATGAGTGACAGATTTTGGGAACAACACAGTGGCTTTGGTAAAAGTTTGAATAATCTTTTGCATCTGCAAGGATTCCAAGCACACAACTCTGCCTAGAATTTTTGAATCATCAACAAATTGTATATGAGTCAGAGTATCTACTCCTTTAGCCAACACAATACCTCCTATCTTTTTGTCGTTCCGTGCCCTAGTCATCAACTGTCCTAAACATTCAACCAATATGATAAATAAGAATGGAGAGATCGGTTCCCCTTACCTAATTCCTCAGGAGGCACCAAAAATCTTTGAGGGATTTCCATGAACAATAATTGAGTACAAAACCAACACTAAGCATGCTTGAACCCATTTAATCCAATTTTGAGAAAAGCCAAACTGATCCAAAACTTCACATAAAAATGGCTAGTCAACTCTATCATAAGCTTTTGAAAGATCCAACCTTATACACATGGAAGGAGATTTCTGCATATCCATGGAATGTATAAAAAAATACGGTCTTAATATACCTTTATAACCATAATTTTTTTTTTCAAAACTATTGTGCATTTTTTTTTCACTCATTGAATCCAAACTTAAAAATAGTCACCTATTTTTTTAGCCTTGCTACATGTGCTTTCATCTTACAATTTATCTGACCTTTGGCAAACCACGCTCTCATCTTTTTGGTCTTCTTATCTCTCCCATTCACACTTTAAAGTGTTTTGGTGATTTTTTTTTTCGTTTTTCGATTTCAGGATTGAGGGAGTTTTCGAGACACAATGACTCAATTATTGTTGGAATTTAAACTCACCTCAACTAATTACCACTTATGAAAATCACATATACAATATATTTTCACCTTCAAACACTTAGTGTGCATTGTAGACGATAAGGACACTAAACCCAATGAAAAAATTGTTGTTGATGTTCAAGAAAAATGTAAGCGAATAACAAAGACGCCTTAGGTTTGATTGGCACGACAATGACCCCCAAGTTGCATGTGCACATTGATGGTTATACTTTTGCATCTGATGCATGGTCTAAACTTAAATTGGTTTATGATGTTGTGAATGAATCTAGAAAAATTCAAGTTCAAGATCAACTTTTTGATTTAAAGTATGATGACTTTAAAACTATGGATGATTTTTGACCAAAGTTCACTCTTTGGATTCTCAATCAACTGGTTTAGGTGTTAGACTTTTAGACTTGAATTTAATTTACATTATCATGAAAAAATGTTTGTCTAGACCTTTTCAACAATTTATTACAAATATTTATTCGTAACTTGCTATTCCCATATTAGTTGCTCAGTTGACGTTTGATTTATTTTGTATTTTATTGCATTAAGAAGAACAAAAGTTAATTCAATTTGTTAGTCTTAAAACTAATGAACATCCTTTTGTGTCCAAACACCAACACAAGAAAGACAAATTATGCTAAGTCTAACAACACATATTACACAAAAGACAAAAAATCTAACTCAAAACTTAAGAAAAAGTTGGAATGCAACTATTGTGATAAATTTTTTCATGATGATCATTGTTTTTGCAAGAAACGAGATATTAAATATGATGAGCTTAAAGTCAAAGACAATGCTAGTACTAGTAATAAAAAGACTAAAAAACAACGGTCTAATACTAGAGCTACTTTTACTTATTTTTTGCATATTTTTCTCGTTGAATGGATTGTTGATTTTGGTGCTACTTAGCATATAACATCTAATGTTGATTTATTTACTTCTTTAGAACCAAATCTTTTTAACAATCATTTAAGTATTGTAAATCATGTTTCTTGCAATGTTGAAGTCATAAGAACTGTTAAAATCCCTAATGGTGAATTACATGATGTTTTGTTTGTTCATAATTTAAAGTTGAATATATTTTTTGTTCTTCATTTATGCAAACAAGACTATAAAGTAAAATTTTTGCATGACACTTGTTATGTTAAATCAACCAAGCAAGATTTCAAAATTGTTGCTACCACCTTTCTAGATAATGATAACTTGTTTAAGTTTACTGAATTATGTTTTTCATCTTCTACTCATGCTTTGCTTGCTTTTATTGATAGTAACTTATGTGTGAAAATATTAGGGCATATTAATTACCAAATATTGCACTTATGAATAAACTCAATATGGTGCATGGTTTACCTCCAATTCTTCCTACTGATTCAATTTTTTAGTGGATGTATGGCTGGCAAAATCCATTGAGAATCTTTTCCTAAACACAAATATTGGCATGCAACTGAAAAACTCTGTTTAGTTCATAGTGATCTTTTAGGTGCTATGCAAACTCCTATTAATGGTGCAAAATATGTTCTAACTTTCGTTGATGATAGCCTATGGCGAGTTTGAATGTATTTCTTAAAAACTAAAGATCAATTTTTAGATACTTCCATTGAATTTCATGTCTTTGTTGAATAACAATATGAGTGTTATTTGCATATCTTACAAACTGATAATGGTATTGAATATTATAAACATGTTATTAATCATGAAAAAATTGTTTCTTACACACCTGAGCAACATGGTGTTGCCAAATGTAAAAATAAGACTACTATTGAAATGGCTAGGTGTATGTTGCATGCTAAAAATATGCATTATAAATCTTGGGTTGAAGCTATGTTTTGTGATGCTTATCTTATCAATATGATTCCCATTAAAATTGTTTTAAACATCACCACTGAAGAAGCTTGGAGTGGCCTAAAACCTAACTTGCAACAGTTGTATGTTTTGGTAGTGATGCATTTGCTCATATTGCTAAGGAAAAACACAAGAAGTTAGATTCAAAATCCAAAACTTTTATTGTTGTTGGTTATGATGAATCATCTAAGGCTAATAGATTTTATGATCTTCATACTAACAAAATCAAGATTAAAAGGGATGTTAGAACTACTAAAATTGGTATACTTGACTATGCTTCTAATTTGGTTTCTCTTGATATTGTTTTTGTTTTTTTTCCTTTTGATTTAAGCAGTGATGTGCATAGTGATGTTGCTCCACCTAGCGTTCCGACTCCATCTTCTAGTCTTGTTCCACTTAAAGCTATGGCTAAGTGGGCAAAGACAACTATAGAAGCTTTTGGAATTGATGTAGATCTTAATGATACTCGTAAAACTAGGCAACAATTTTGTAACTATGCTTTGATGTCTAAACTTATGAACAATGACGACCTTCAAACAGTTAAACAAGTTCAAGGTCACCTTTTTTGGGGAAAAACAATGAATGATGAATACAACTCTTTGATCTCTAATCACACTTGGGACTTAGTCCCTCTCCCCAAAGGTCACAATTTGATAAGTTGTAAATGGTAATTCAAAACTAAGTTCAATTCTGATAATCAATTAGAAAAATAGAAAGCTAGATTAGTTGCTAGAGGTTTTTCTCAAATTGAAAGAATTGATTATAATGAAATTTTCGCACCCGTAGCTAAGATGCCCACAATTAAAATTGTTTTAGATTTAGCTGCTCATATGAATTGACTTGTTTATCAAATGGATGTTAAGAGCTTTCTTGAATGGTGATTTGCATGAAGAAATGTACATGTCTCAACCACTTGGTTTTATTAAGAAAGGTACTAAGAATCTTGTTTGCAAGTTAAACAAAGCTATTTATGATTTAAAACAATCACCTAGAGAATGCTACTCCAAAATCTATCAATTTTGTATAACTCAAGGCTTTACTCATAGCTTCAATGATCATAATCACTTTGTCAAAAACACCTCTAATGGCATAGCTATCATAGTTTTGTACGTTGATGACTTGATCATAACTGGTAGTAATAGTTCATTGGTTTCTTGCACTAAAAATGCTTTAAAGAATACCTTTTGAAATAACAGATTTATGTCTTTTACATTACTTTTTTGGCATTAAAGTTAAAAAAAAAAAGATAGCATTTCCATTTTTGAATTCAACTATATATATATATATATATATATGACTTGTTAGCTAGGTTTAATATGTTGGATTGTAAATCCGTTGCTACCCCTTGTGAACTTGGTGTAAAATTGCTTAATAACATGGAAATTGATAAAGTTGATCCTACTTTATATAGGCAATTAGTTGGAAGTTTGAATTATCTTACTCTAACTCATCTTGACATTGTTTTTTTGTGTTGGGTTGGTTTCTCGTTTTATATCAAAACCTCAAACTACACATTTTAACCCTGCTAAAATAATTCTTTGTTATGTTAAAGGTACTTTAACTCTTGGCACCAAGTATATCTCGGATAACACTTTTTCTTTGGCAGGGTATTTTGATTTTGATTGGGTTGGTGATCCCATTGACCGTAGATCCACTAATCGCTATTGTCTCTCATTGGTTTTTGGCACAATTTCATAGATCAGTAAGAAACAAAGTACCGAATCATTGTCTTCCATCGAAGTTGAGTATAAAGCTTGTAGTCATGCTGGGAAGGAAGCCATTTGGATTAGAAGACTTCTTGCAGATTTGGGTTATTCTCAATCTTCTCTTACTCCAATTTTTTGTGATAATCAAAGTGCCATTGCCTTAACGAAGAATCCAGTTTTCTATGCAAGATCCAAGCACATTGAGATCAAATTCATCTCTTTTTTGTCCTACTCAAGAGCACGTGGCCAATATTTTCATTAAGCCATTATGTAAAGACAACTTTGTAATCTTTTGTAACAAGTTAGGATTGAAGAAAGTTATCATCAGGGGGGAGTGTTAGTAATGTTTCCTCATTTGTTTGTTTCCAAACCCCAAATAAAGTTTAAGAGGAGTGTTAGGATTATCTTTTATTTGGGTTAATCTTTTTATTCTAAGTTTTTAGGTGTGTGTAGGTTTTGTATATATGTGAATTTTCAATTCACATTCGAATTTCATGAGGTGTCATACCTCTTTTGTCCTTTTGTAGAAAATCTTGGAGTTACTTGTACAAGTAACTCTCTCCACACTTGGCACACACTAAGAGGGTCTTGTAAGGTCATGATGGGATTCTTTATAACTCCGTCTTCTTTTCTGTAGCTCTATTTAAAGAGCTTTCTGTTCCTGTCTTCTACACATTAAGCTCTCTCCTCTTCTCTATTCTTCTTGCTTCTAAACTTGTATAAGGAGAATGGTTGTTGACAAGGCTTCTTAATATTCATTTGGGTTTTTTTCAATTAATTTGATTTCCACTTCAAAACTAGCGTCTCACATTTTGTGGCTTGATTCTTTATGAGGTAATATTGCCTCATTTTATGTATTCATTTGTTATTTTTTCAACGTTATTTATAATGATCTTGGCATAAATCCTTCAAACACAACCCACAGGTTTATAATACTACAGTGTTAGCCCAAGTCCTCGTAGGGACGTAATTTAACCCAAAGCCCTTCACCAAATCTGCTAGCTAATCACACTAATAGCTGCACTCTAGACCTTCACCTCACGTGTTTTGAATGCTTTTCACAAGTGTAGGGATATGTTTATGTAGTCATAGGATCCACCTACTTACGTTAATTGCTCACAACAACCCACTAAGGCCTAAAATATTAAATGCTCCTAACACATGAAGAGGCACCACCATCATTAAATGTACAATATAGTTCCAAAGACCCATAACATGTCGCCATGTGATGTAGTATTAACTTTGTTATTTCCATTGTCAACCATATACTCAGGTAGATCCTTTGTTCTTACCGCAAATTGCCGTCAAGCGCTCAAATGACTCGAGTTACGTTGCACCACTAGCTTAACTGAAAACAAAGTTACATGCTCAATGCAGGTTACTGCCATGCTAGTGCGGTGAGAAAGAAAGAAATTATAAGATGACCAAAAATAGGTCATTGGGATTGAAGGATACAACCATTAGCAATAGAAAGTTCTAGGAAGCAATAATCCTAGAGGCGAACCAAAGAAATAAAGTACAAAAGACAAAATAGAACAACGTGCCACTAACACAAGTGGCAATGAAACCAATACAAATAGCAATGATGGGCGAGCAAAAGCCTCAAAATCATGTGCTAATGAAGATTGGAGGTAAATTTCATCGAATGTCTTTGTCTATACCTAAAGTGGAGGAGTCATCCGAGCCGTTATCGATCACTATGAGAGATTTGATAATGTTGTCCGGTGAGTATATAGGGTCGGAGGAGCTAGGTTGGGGGATCCTAGGAGGAAGCAAGACTTGAACCAAGAATTTTAACATCACCAAGAATTACTAAATCATGTTCATCCTTATATAATCACAAAATTGAACTAGAACTTGCGGTAACATATACAAGCCACCTGATGCTCATAAACACACCGGAAATCATCAAAACATCCAAGGGCTTAACCACTGCTTATTACTACTAACCTACTCATGGTTTTGGTTGATGCAAGATTGTTTGTGGTTATGGATGCTCTTGCATCATACACCTCGGGTAAAAAAACGTGTGAGCATAGTGCTCACACACTAGAGCTAGGTGATAGAACCACCCTTCGTCCTTTTCCAAAGGACTTGGCTTGCTTTTGTGCCATGCGGAATAATTCTTGCCGTTGAGTCTGCAAGTTCGATGAGTTGGGTTAAAACCTATCCTCCTCCACCAAACTCCTTTCACTTCATTATTGCGCCAACTCCCACTCCCCTTGGGTTGATCTACTCTTTGTATGTTGCACAATCCTCGTTTCCTCTTACTACAACACTACCCTCTCAGACCATCTATAGTCTTCATGGTTCACATCCTCTCTTTCCTTCCTCTTTGCATTATCAATTTCCACCTTCGCACCATTAGTGCCCTTCTGTGCAGTGTCACTCTTTATCATCATACCAACTACCTTCACTTCCTCATGCAAGTCCTCCTTGCCTCTACACGCAACCAATTGAATTTGTTGCACAACCTTGTGTCTTTTTCCTTCAATGAACTCAAAGTATGAATTCGTCCATCCTTTTCCACCTGTACAGTATTCGCTCTCCCATCATACAACATCTTGCGGTCGTACTGCCGCAGTCATCCCAACAAAACATGACATGCATCCATCGGTAGGACATGACATAGAACCTTATCCATGTATGTGCCAATCTTCATCTCCACTTTGCATTACTCCTTCACATTGCTATCCTAACCCTCCACTAACCAGGACACTTTGTAAGTATTTGGGTGTGCCTTGCGCACCAAACACAACTTCATCACCATCTCTATGGACACAAGAATATATGTACTTTTGCTATCCACCACAACTTTACAACATTATGCCTTGTCTTGCACTTGGTTTGGAAAAGATGTCTTCCTTGACTCACATCCTCTCTTTCCTACGACCTTCAAGACTCCTCGTTGCAAGCAACCTCTCACCTTGCTTAGGTTCATCTATATGATGTTCTATGGTCTTTGCATTTGTTGGTAGGACTTGTCCTGCTGCTACCACCTCCCTACTTTTCACTATCAACGTGTGCATGAGGGCACTCATGCGTGGTGTCCAACTTCTCTACACCTAAAACATGTTCTCGTGAATCTTCCTCCTCTACCTCTCCCTCTCTTAGTTCCTCTAACGTTTTGCCAAACACCTTCATCACCCCCTTGCTCATGCACTGCTATTTGTTCTTTACCACCGCCGAGCTTTCCTTTGTTTCTCGCAATACTTTACCTGCATGCTAGCTTCTCCTCCGCTCCTAGCACATATTGGTATGCTTCCTCTACCTCCTGCATTCTCACTATGCTGATCTCATCTTGTACGACCCATCGCAGTTCGTTGATGTATTGCGCCATGGTCCATTTCGCTATGATCAACTAGAATAGTGATCTTGTAAAACTCCTTTGTATACTCTTTCACACTCAGCTTGTTTTGTCGCAGATTCTGCAATCTCTTCAATAGATCCTCCTAATAATCTCTTGATAGAAATTTTCTTTTCAACTTCGCAACCATTCTCTCCCAGTGGGTGATTTTGTCTTTACCATTGCGGTTCCGCACAAGTTGTACCTCCTTCCATCACAAGTCTCCGTGTCTTTGCAACTTAGTTTGCACAACCTTTATCTTGCACTCATCCGCTACTTCATTGTAATGTCCCCTTTTCCAAATTAATTAAATCGGAGGACCCGAATCCTATTTTTATTTCTGATGGGTTAAGGGGGGATTTAAAAAGGAAAATAATATTATAATAATTCATTAAGTTGTCCAAAAAGGACACTTGGTGGATTATTATTGAATGAGGCCAAAAAACAAATATTGGATACATCGCCAAAAAGGTAATTAATTATCATAAAGATGGAAAATGGTGAATATTCAATTAAAAGTACTATTAATTACTTTTAGGGTTTTGGATGAAATAAGCTTACTAAAAAAATTGATTGGAAAAAGTGGAGGAAAATCATTTATTCATTCGAATACTTTTACAAAACCCTTGTTTTGCAAATTTGGGGCAACAACTTCAACATTTTACACAAAGGACGGAAACTCTCACGTGCACATGCTTGGGGACAAAAATCTTCAAATCCTTTTGGTAATTCCATTCAGGGATTAAACTAGAGCTTTCAAATTCATAGAAAATCCATCGCACAATTACATAAAAATTGATTTATGGCTATGTATGGGGCTGCTATAGTTCATAAAATTATAAAAATATTCTCCTACAGTGACATTTCAACTTGATGTCACTATTTATGGCGTCAATATTCATGGTGTTACTGTTCACATCACTATTCATGGTGACACTATTCACTACTGTACTTGCAAATATAGTTCATCGTATCCCTTGTACTACACTTCTAACCTTGGCATCATTTTTTTTGGACAAAATTTTGCTGACATCAGACTCACATGATTTATTATTGTTGTCAAGGATTTGTTGTACCTTCCAATAGGGTGTCGTACCTCCAAACTTCCTCTTTCATCTAGGGTTTCAGTAAAAATTCAGTTTTCATGCGTTCTATGCAGTTTCACATTAGGGTTTGATGTAATATATTCATATTCAACATATTTGAATAAAAATTGTAGGTGGGTATTTTCAGTTTTGCATATTTCGGTGATTTATTATTATTTAGGGTTTATATCAGCATTGATATTTAGAGAAACTACAAAAAAAATCAAAACTTTATAAAATATGAAAAAGGGATATTTCATTCATCAAACTCTAAGTATTCTTCCATTTCTGCAAGCCAATCTATTAGCTCTTCTTGGTTCAATGTCCCTGAAAAACATGAAACCGCTATCCACACTCCTCTTCCAATCTTGGATATGGCTTTGATAAGCCTCTCTTCACCCTCATTCAGTCCCTCATGCACTGGTATTGATTTTTCTTCATTCGCTTATTGTGATTCGACCTTTGCATCACTCACATCATCCCTCGAAACAAATCCTCTCCTTTGATCTTCCTCTACCATAGCCAACCTTGTTTGCATATCTCACAATATTTTTGCAATCTCATCAAGTCTTCTAGTCATATTTTCGACTATCGCCCTTACTTTTCCCATTATTCGCGGAGGCATCTCAACTTTTTACAATTTGAGATCTACTGTTGCACCACCCTTGGATGTAGATGAGATCGTGCCACTTGCTCACCTCTTTGTTCTCTACCCACCTTTGCAAAGATGGAGAACTCCAAACCCTCAATCTCTCAACCTAGAGTTGTTTCCTTGCTCTGATACCAACTGATGCAACCACAACCAGGGGTCCCAACGAGGAAATGGCTTATACTATGTAGACCACAAATAATTAATGCAATGGAATAACAACAAATTACTCTTTTATTAATTATAAAATGAGATAAATCCACCCAGCCAAGTTTGGCTTACAACACACACATAGCCCGCAAGCTTACAAACACTGTAGTGTAACCCCAAGTCCTCGCAAGGATGTGATTCAACCCAAGGCCCTTCCCCAGATTTGCCCACAAATCTTTGCTAGGTAATCACACTAATAGATACACTCTAGACCTTCACCTCATGGGTTTTGAATACCTTTCACAAGTGTAGGGTTTTGTTTATATAGTCACAGGATTCCCTGACTTACATTAATTGATCATGACAACCCACTAAGCCCTCAAATATTAAATGCTTCTAACACATCAAGACGCACTTTCATTATTAAATGTACAATATAGTTCTAAGGACCTATGGCATGTAACCATTTGATGTAGTACTAGCTCTTCTATTTCCATTGTCAACCATAGCCTCAGGTAGATCCTTTGTTCTTACTGCAAATTGCTGATAAGCACTCAAATGACTCGAGTTAAGTTGCACCACCAGCTGAAGTTAAAACAAAGTTACATGCTCAATGCAGGTTACCGTCATGCCAGTGTGGTGAGAAGCGATGCGAAATACAACTTCACCAAGAATCACGAAAGCATGTTCATCCTTATATAACTGCAAAAGCAAACTAGAATTTTCAGTAATAAATTCAAGGAAATTGATGCTCATATACACACTGCAAATCATCAAAACATCCAAGGGCTTCACCTTTTCTTATTACTACTAACCTACTCATGGTTTTGGTTGATGCAAGATTGCTTGTGGACTTGGATGCTCCTGCATCAATAACCCTTCACAATCAGAGCAGATTTACATGGCCCCTCCCAAATGCTCCCTATAATTCTGAGTTGACTTCCCTCCTTCCATAGTGTCCTGAGAAACCCAGTTGAGCAAAGCATGTTTGTATTTTGGCCTATAAATAGGCACGGTCCTTTTAAAACCATGTGTGTTGGTTGTTCCCAAGCTTTTAGGGTAGGAAGCATGATGCTTTGAGGTAGGTTGAGTCGCACCTCGTTCATGAATAATCTCAGACACTCTTTTTGGCTGGCTCATTGAGAAGCAGATTCTCAATGGTGTCAATCCGTTTTTGTTGCTGCTACATTCAAGTGACCAAGTGAAGAATGCACTTTTCTTGCTGCTGTGTACAATGAACAAGTGAAGAATGCACTTTTCAAGAAAGGGGTTTTGAAGCCCGTAGTCACTAATATTTTTGCTCAAGTGCTGAGCGCTACCATCAATGGATGGAAGTGCTGAAATAGGAGATGAATCCCCCCGGTGTGTCCTGCATAGTTACTAGGTTTGATTCGGACTGAAGATTTTGGGCTGACCGAACTTATCCGGTTTGGTTTGGGGTCTTAGTGCATTTTTTTTGCTATTTTTTAATATAGGTTGAAATCTTGTTCTCCATGAAAGCTGACATAAAAGATGAAAAAAAAACCCTAAAATGACACCTGCTGGTTGTTTGAAGCTGCGTCAAGGTGAACGATGCTATAACTGCTAAACTTGCTAGTGATCTAAAAGCTGTACATGAAACGCACTTGTGCCCCTATCTGCCACATGAATCAGTGCCCGCCGGTAAATTTTCCAGTTTTGTCTGCGTTAAATTCAAATATGAATCAATAGGAGTAATGGCAATGTCAGGGTTTGAAGGAGACACACAACTGTATGAAGAAATAGGAGCACCGACATTCATAACATAGTATTTTATATGAATCACTAATTAAGAAATAAAATAATAGTATGATGCATGAATTATTACAGCGGATGGTTGTAATAGTAGAGTAATTTATTAGGTTTAGCGGATGCTTGTTCAATAACGTGGGCATTAATATTTTGAGATTTATTAAGATTTTGAAATTTATCAAGATTTTACCAGCATACCCATTCAATATGGGAATATTCATATTTTATTATTTTACAATTTTAAAATATTTATATATATAATTTATAAATTATTAATATAATAATATATATTTATAATTATTAATATAATAATATATATTAAATATTAGTGTTTAAAATATTATATTTAATATGTATGATATATTTATTTTTTTATAATTTTTTAAATTTATAAAATTCGCTGAACCTAACCAAACTTACCAATCCGAACTTTTTGTAAAATCCCAGACTTCCAAACTTTTTCCCTCTTCCGAACAACCCGAACTTTTTGAACACGGTAACCATGGTGTACTAGGGTATGCTGTGAGCTTCCTCTACCACCTTGGGATCAAGAATCAATATAATAGGCACAAGACCGATAATGACAGTCACAAACCATGACCTTTCTCCATGGTACTTCTAACAAGGTGAGCTATGATGGATATGATCTACAATATTTGACTTGATACTTCAAATATCTGTTATGCATGCTGTTATGAGTGTCCTTCCAACTGTTACATGACGAAACATTGGGCTATTATGGAAGCCATAGAGGATAGTGTTGTTCAAATAAGGGAGTTGAGGTTAACAATATTGCCCTATATTGTAAAAGGTAATGGCTAGAAAGTACAAAATATATTGACATGAATTTTCGTTTAAACATTCGAATTTTTCTTACATTTAATTTCCGTCTAACTAGAGTAGTAAGAAAAGTCGATACTGGAAATATAAATCTTCTTTGCATTTTTATTTATTTTGGATTGTTCTTTTTCACAGCTTTCCAAACAGTCTAAAATACAGGTTGGTTTTCTCTTTCTTCAATTATTTTCTGATCAGTACTTTTATGATTCTTAGGCAGAGTTTGCAGCTTCAGCTGTAGACTTTTTGCATAGGGTTGGCCGAACGGCACGTGCAGGACAACCTGGACTGGTTACAAGCCTGTACACAGAAGCCAATCGAGCTCTTGTAGAAGCAGTGCGACAGGCAGAAGACTTGGGTGAACCAGTGGTAAGATTATATGTTCATTCTCAAGAAAAAATGCTTCAACCTTATAAATTTAAGTTTGGAAGTCACTTAGTTTTATATTCTAAGTTTATCAATTTGAAATTGTAAGCTGATATTAGTTTCAAAATGTGATGTCTTAATATCAAGTCTTCTTTCTGAATCAATGTAGGAAGTCATGAGCCAAATGGTGCCCTCTGTGAAAAATTCAGAGAATTAGAAGCTAATTATTGTGTGGGATTTTAATGGCTAAAGTGATTTGAAAATTACTGACCCCTTATGGTAATTCTCAACTATATTGTTTCTATACTTTTATATCTGAGAACAATTTAGTGCATACAAGTGCTAATTTGGCAGCTACACCAAATCCTCTTGAGGTGAAAGTGACTGTTCCTCTCAATCCGTTTTATCTTTTAACTATCCATTGCTTTTGTTGAACAGAAATCTATAGTTTCTCTTTTTTAATGAATACCCAGATGACTCTGTTCTGCCCTATTCAAGTTTCTCTCGAGTCTTGACATTGTGGATTGGGCACCGTGTTATCAATGTATGCTTTTTTTGTTCGGTAATCTTGACTGGGTGAGTGGATTAGCGTTGAGTCATCAGCCAGTAGTGGGTGAGTTGACAAGCATCGAGTCATCAGCCAGTAGTGGGTGAGTGGATAAGCCTTGAGTCATCAGCCAATATTGGGTGAGTGGATAAGCATTGAGCCATTAGCCAATAGTAGGTGAGTAGATAAGCTTTATCTTATCCTATGACTCAGTAAGCAAAGAGGCTGCGATATTCTCTTATTGAAGCCTATATGAGAGGCTTAAGTACTCCCTTGTATGTAGCCCCGAAGTAGCCACTGGTGTTAGGACTGGCCAGGAATAAAGATACCTCAACAAGTGATTTTCCCTGGTTTTGGGTTTCCACTATAAATACTGGTGTTCAATATTTATGTGCATGCTTATTCCAACGATTCTCTTTCCATGGAGTTAACATTTTTGAGGCGCAACTGATCATTTCTTAATCATTGTATCTTGATCAGCCAATGCTTAGTTGTCACAGACACACAACCTGTTTTTTCCAATTGAAGTCCTATGCATCATCTGTTGAATCCAAGGAGCCCACACAACCTAGTGGGAAGTGGAAAAATGATAATTACTAAAGGATTCTGAAATCTCTTTCATGCAGGTTGCATAGCGTTGCCAGAATTTAGAAGAAATCTGTTCCTTGTTTGAGCAATTAAACATTGTTTTTACTCTGTTCTTCGGAATGATAATTAAAAAAAATACTATTGGAGTTTAAATTATTGCATCGTGATACACGTTTTATCTAAGTGACAAGGAACACTATCAATTCCCCATTTCATAAGCTGAAAGATCTTGTGGATGCAGAGTTTTAAAAGCATCATCTTAGGATCCCAAGTTAAATTCACTTTGGTCAAATATGCCTTTGATGGAGTGAAATTCACTTTTGTCAAAATTGCTGATAAACCCTAAACCAGGAAGTTGTCCAATTGAATGAAAGTATATAAAAAAAACTGCCAAAGTTTGGAATGATATCAAAGGGATGCCGTCACAGCTTATCAAAGAAATCAACTACATACCCCAAGCTCACTGTGACTCAACAGGCAGATGAGAGTACCCTGCAACCACTCTAAACATCAAATATGGGGCATTACAAGAGTGCCCAAGGGAGTGTCCTGCAAAAAACAAATACCATAAACCGATTGGGACCAACTATGCATAGTAAGCATTTAGCAAAGAGGAGATTAGGACCTCACCTCTATTGTGCTTGTGCCACTATCTCCATCCACCATGATATTGTAACCTTTTTGAAGACTTTTGCAGCTCACTATAATCTCCACTAGGACTGCAAACCATTGAGAAATTGCTGCGTTGTCCACATTTAGCTCGCCAAACTTCATGAATTCTATCACGATGTCAAAATTAATGAAGTTTGTTGTCGTCTCATTATAGAGCACCACAACCAAGCGTGTCAATTGACATTGACTTCCCACAAGAGTGTTTAGCTATTGTAGGCTAGTGTTTATCTTCTCTATGACTGATAGAACCTACATCATGATGTTGTGCTTGCACTGGTGACATTGCTGGACTTTGGAAAGAACTTCCTTTCACATCTTGTGAGTGAGTTAGAGGTGCCAAATTGGCAGGAGGTTACCACAATATAGGCAAGTCTCCTTGTAGCAGATCTCACCAAGTTGGGAGGGAAATTTGTGGACTCACATTTGATGAAATCCATAGCCACTTCGTTGGTAGTCTTCAAATTTCTTCCTTCAGTAATTCATTGTCTATGTATCTTGCTATTTCTAAGCATACATCTTCACTTCTCTTTAACAAGGTGTAGACTCTATTTCTGAATTATATAGCACCTTAGTGTTGTACACTTGGCAAAATACGGACCTTGGTAGTTCCTCTCAGTTCTAGACTTTTTCCCGCTGCCGAAAGGTTCAGATTTGCTCTCTCTCTCTATGCTCATTGCTTATCCCTTAGTCCGACCAATGTTATTCTGATGACCCATGCCTTCTGTCTTGCCCAGAATGCTATAACCCTGCTTATCATCTGTCTCTGCAAGTTTGAGACCTGTACCCACTTTCCAAATTCTCGAACACTTGCATCCCAGTTAGATGTATACATCGATGCAAGTGTCCTATTCCAACGCAAGTGTCCAGTGCCCTAAAGTCATCAAATTTGCAAATGAATTATATCCCTATGGTCGGCCTAAGTGCTTTATTGCAAGATATTTTCCAAAAGGATTGGTATAAATACATGATCAATCCTCGTTCATTTGTCACCTAGCAACTTCCTACCTCTCACAAGACAAAGTACCAAAAGCATTCAGATGAGCAAAGCTTCCCTATTTTTTCCTATTTCCATATCAGTCATAGGGTCAACACATATACAGGTCTGAAGTAATGAAGGAGCATGCCATGAGTCATATTTGCCAAGTTACAAGCTAAGTCACTATTGTACTTGCTTTTCACATATTGCACCTTTGTGTACATACAAGCCAACACATTCAGGGAGAACTATATCAATTTGAGGCCCTCTTTGAAGTAGTAGCTATGTAGGTAGCACCCACTAACAGAGGAGTCTTTGGGGTTAGCTCAACATCGTGAGTCCACTAACCCATTTTTCCCAAGGTCACTATGAAGATGAAGATCTAGGGTTTTTGATGATTCAAGAAAAGTGACAGTCCATGAGCCAGATATGAATGCACTAGAGCGAAGGCAACACAAAACCTAGAACATTCCAAGTGGTCACAGTCAGATCCAGTAGGTATTTCGTACTGGACACCTGCATCCAAGTCAGACAAAAGTGTCGACGCAAATGTCCCAAGTCAACGCAAGTGTCCGAGGTCACAAAGGTCAAATTTCAGAAATCCGAAGACTGATCTAGAATCTAAATCTAGTCTATTTCCAACCTGTTCCATATTAGATCCACATACACATTGTAATACAGCTAAGTATTGTTTTCTATTTATTGCAATATCAATCATTGGTTGTACTCATTATTTTTAGCATATCTCAGTATTTAAATTCATAATATTGTTTATCTAAGTTTACAATTAATTGGCCTGTTATAGAGATAGTTTATAACCATTGTCCCTAGGCTATCTTGATTCCTCCTTAATCTAGATTTTAGTGTTAAACATTTGGTGAACCCGATTGTTGAAACCCTAGGTGGCTTGGGATTTTCTATTTTTCTACAATTTCTGATTTCTGATTTTTTTAAGAAAGGATTTAAAATTTACAAAAAATAAGAAATTGCATTTTTCTGTCTAAAAGGCATGTTTAATATGGATATATCTATTAATTACTTCATGTCGTAGTACTTCATGGTGGTTGTTACTTGTTATGTTTCATGTATGATTAAATCAATCCAATCTATGAGGGGTTCAAAATCTGATTATTATAAATCAAAAGCATTCTTGCTTACCCCCTCTTGTTATAATGTTTACAATGAGCTCCTACCTGTTACTACAGAGAGCCAAAGGAAGTGCATGAAACAATTTTGCTCCTCATTATACTACAAACTCTTCTAACAATGTTGTTGCTAAAACTTCACTCTTGGACTTGCTACACTGTTCCTCCCTTTAGAAAGATGTTCTTTTGAATGCGTTATGCATGACCTTTTTGCCAAGTAATGTGGAGCCTGCATATGTGGCTTCTATGTTAAATTCCATCAAATGGATTGGATATAATATATCCTTTGAAAAGGAGGATTTATCACCTCTGCATCTTATAAGAGTTATTTGCCACTTTATATCCAAGTGTGTGTGCGTAATAAAATGGTAAAATGAGTTCTTGTGGACAATGGTTCGAGACTCAACATTTGCAACATATCCTTTCTTTTCTTACTTGGCATTGGACCCACAAATTTAAAACCATCTTATATGAGTATCAAGGGATTTGATAATCTTTCACAATAAGTGTTGGGCAAATAACATTGAACATTACTGTGGGACCCCATACATTACCTACTTTGTGCCAAGTAATGCCAAATGATTTCAAGTATAACATCCTTTTGGGACAACTTTAGATACATGAAATATATGTAGTTCCATCTACTTTGCATGTATGCTTAAAATTAAGCCATCAAAGATTTATTTACACATGTCCAATGGATACTAATCCCTTCAAACATTGTGCAATGGTCCAACAAACAAATGATCCTACACCGCAATCCTATAACCCTGATTTTGGTTCTCGATATTTACTCAAATATGGGTACAAAAGACAAGGGCTGGGCAAAATGAGCAACGTATAGCTCAACCTATCTCCCTTGCAAATAATAGAAATCACCAAGGCCCTGGGCATTCTACGAATAGATGTTTTGCCTTGAAGCATAAGATCCAAGACCTCATCGATGATCAAAAGATTACATTTGATGATCCTCCAAAGGAATCATGTTCACAACCTGGTAATCACCAGAAGCAAAAAATATTTAACAATCCTTTATAAGACCATTTTAATAAGGATCTAGAGGTACAAATGACATATAATACACATCCTCCTCCATCATATTATGAGCACCCATTGGATGGGATTATTGGTACTTATACGTGGCATGCACCTCCTATTGTTTAGAGACCCTCTATTACTTTCGATGACAGTGAGACTAGGGATGATGACTCAGATCTTCATTTCTTATTCATTCGAGCATACTTGGATCACCAACCTATACGTAGTGTTATGATTGATAATGGTGCAAGCGAGAACGTTTGCACCATGACATTACTTACGCATTTGGGTTATGCAAATCATGATTTACATCATTCAACCAGATCAGTTAGAGCATTTGATGAGACCTGACAACAAGTTCTTGGTGAGATTGAATTACCTTTATAGGTGGGTCTTGCACATGTGGTAACTACCTTCTGAGTTATACCTTCCACGAGTGTCTTTGATATGTTATTGGGATGACCTTGGATACATACACTTCGAGTATTACCTTTTATAGTGCATGGGTGTGTTAAATATATTCATGCCAATCGGATAATTACAGTTTTCGGAGTTCCATATGAGCATCCTCTGGAACAAGAGAAATTATACTCAAGGAATTAGTTATCAAACCTACTAAAGGTAATATTCTGCAAAAAGGTAAGCAACAAGCAATCCCCTTTACTAGGCAACTAGTGCTTGAAAGACCATTCCATCAGAGATCCATAGTGGGTTCCATAGAATCCTCATCTGCTACACACCATATTCAAATATCCATAGCACCTACACATGTTCTTATTACTGCTATTCCACAAAAACCATAGACCATTTAGCGATGGGTTCCACGAACCTCTACTCTTATTGTTCTTCACGACCACAGAATCCTATTAAACATATGCAAAGCATCACAAATATTACAGTGACATATATTGTTGTTATACATGCTCGTTGGCATTACCACCATTTTATTGCAATAGGTTCGCAGTGGGGAGATATCTATGAGCATCCATTGGATGAGATCATAGGATAGTATTTTTGGTGTCACATATTCCAAAAATACAAAAAAATTAAAAAATTTCAAACATCCAAATATATTTTCGGCATCTACATGTGTTAATGGCTCCTAGGCATCTATGTTGTTAATTCCATGTTAGTGGATAGCATATCATTTATTTTTATATACACGTGTTTCATACATCTTTTGAGTGTGATACAGGCATACATAGATACATGATCCATGCATTTTTGGATGTTGGGCCTTCCCTCTACTCATGTCATGTGGACATTGGGGGCATCCGATTCTTTGATCTTGATACACAGGTTATATGGTTCTATGATCACTTTCCATTATCATGTTTGATTTTATGTACTTACACATGCCTTTATTCGTGCTTATATTTTTCACAATGTTTTTGATATGCTATGTACTTAACTTTTTTGCTGACACATATGATCCATGGGATAATATGCTATGTTTATGCTAGTTGCATATGCTTTCATTTGTGCACTTCTTCGAGTGTTTTGCTTTGCTATTGTCTTGCTTTTTTGAGCATTTGAATATGCTCCATTGTTTGCGGCCCCCATGCTTTTGTTTGCCTATTTGACATTTGAATGTGTCATTGCTTATTGTATAGACATTTGAATATGTTGTGCTTGTTTTTGTGGACATTTGACTAAGTCATATCCTTTTGAGTGTGTAGCATTTGAACATGCCCATTGTTTGTAGTCTTTTTGGATCATTGTTTTTGGTTTGTTGTTGAGTTCTCTTGCATGTGTGCTTGATTGTTTCTTGAGCTTGTACTGTTACTCTTTAGACGTTGCCATGATCTATATCATGCATTTTAAGCCTTAATGTGATTACATTTTGCGCACTTCAATGATATATCTACCTAACATGTTTCTCCTATATGTTACATGATACATCCACAGTTTACATAGTTATCTTATCTTTTTGAGGTAAGGTAAGTACTAGTTGCTACTTCCCCTTACCTCAAAAAGGGGGGAATATTAGTGGGGGTATGCCATAGAGGCATGGCTTCCACATTCGTCACAGATTCAAATTGTAGTAGAGGCATGTTTTAGAAACATGTTCTCCACATTTGTCACAATTTTAGATATACAGTGGGGCCATGTTTTGAAAAAATGATCTCCACACTCATACCAGTTGTCAGTTTCAAATTATAGTGGGAACATGTTATGGAAACATGTTCACCACACTTACATAGTTTGCAAATTGACCAAATTGCACAGCCATATGATTGAGATACACATTTATGGCAAAATTTTATTTATTGGTACCATTGTTATACCCAGGTTTCAACCTGAGACATACATAAGGTGCATATGCTATGTAAAGAGCACTTAAATTTCAAAATCAAATCAGCTTTCAGATTTCAAACACTTCTACAGACTTTAGCTCACCAGGTTGGACTGTTATGGATTGTATTGAGCCAATCTACTATAGTAGTTGGTTCACTTTTGCTATGGTTGAGATGATTAAATCACTCAATCTTGCCAAGTTTATAGGTTGGACTTGATTACATCATCCAACCTCACCAGATTTATAGTGTGAGTTGACTTGGTTCACTCGCGTTCACTAGGTTATAAGTATGATTGGGTTGCACGATTGAGCTAATCTCAACTGTCAGGTGGCAACTCACATTTTCCTCCAAGGTTGGGGGGCATGTGTCCTCCAATCTTTCTATAGTTATGCACTTTATAGATTTATATTTGTCCTAATCTTAGCTCTAATGGTTCATAATGATACATCTATTCGAGGTGACAACATAGAGAAATGTTGAATTTCAAAGGAGGATGGAGATGCAAGGAGATACAACTTGATATGGGGTGAATGGAGTGGCAAACCGTGAAGATTCTCACTATACTTCTACTACGGATCATTTGAAGCGATTGTTGTTGAAACACAATGAGTTGAAGGACTATCTCAACGTCATAGGGTTTGCGGACCGGAGGAAGGCGCGTCCTCCATTGATAGAAGTCTTGGGGTTTTTGGCCGCTCCATTCTTGGAGAAGAAGTTCCCTATGGATGACTAGAGATTTCATAAGAGAATCAAGGCCAGTGTTGTTGATAGGAAGGCAAAGAATGATAGACATGGGGACTTGACCGTTGTAGTACTCTTGGATGTTTTGGCATTTCTACAGCCTTTAGCATCTGTCAGTATCCCAGTGGAGGCTGACAAGGTGAATTGCGGCAAATAGCACTGGCTCTTGCTTGGCACAGGAGGACTTGTAAGCTCAACAAGCTTCTTTGACATTTGACACTTCTGAATGCCAAGATTTAAGCCATCATAATCCTTTCACACCTGGGTTTGGAAAGTCCCCCATGTATGGAAGTCTGGTGGCCGCACATGAAGTGTCTGACAAATTGCCTCAAAGAAATGCCCATTTTTGGATTGCGGTCCCTTATAATGAATCTTTTGAGTATGCTTACAAACTGTTTGACAAATTGCCTACCCAAAATTTTTCTTGGATAACACGTATGGAGTCAAACAAATGACAATTGTTTATCAAGTCAAGCCATCAGATTTTGATCCATTCCCTTATTGGGAAAACCATTTGCTTTTGGGTCCACTCAAATGACCTTGTGGTTGATCTAAAGTGCAAGCTTGAGTTTTCTGAGGGGATTCTAGCATATTAAAGTCTTCTTTTTGAAGGCAAACTTCTTGAGGATCATTATCCATTGTCTGGTTACAATTTAGGCAAGGACTCCACCCTCTTCATGATGGGAGACTACAAGGAGTTGTGGGCTATGGGATGCCCTCATCCTCCAAGTCTTGTTCATTTACAGAAGCGGTTAAAAACTTAGCCCCCAATTCTAGTGCTTCAGAGCCTCAACTTCCTCCACAAGCCTATATTGTGGAGCTAGCGGACGAGGTGTCGATTGTAGAGTCTGTTGGGATGGAAGTTTCTCAGGTCAAGACAATCTACGAAAAAGAGGCTATAATATGTAGATTTAATGGGTTTTGGCCTACCACTTCGGCTCTGTTTCAATGGATACACTCGGATTGGACTAACCAATGTGAAATCTCCCTTTACTCCAATGTGTCCACCGCTTCGAACATGAAGTCTATTTGAGTGTTCTTGTAGAAGATCCTTGGTTTTGGGGAACAATTGTTGAGCATAGGCTAATACTGAGAGGGGGGGTGACTCAGTATTATATATTCTTTTCTTTTCTAACACTTAATCACTTATTCCAATTAAGATATTCAAAGCAATCAAATCACAACACAAGATAACACAATGCAAAGTGACACCAAATATACGTGGAAATCCTTTAGGGAGAAAACCACGAAGAAACTTTCTCAATATAAATATTCGTAGGCACCAACCTACTGGGGCACCAGCGCCAAATACAATTTTGTAGGCACCAACCTACAGAGGCACCAACTCAACAAGAGACACCAATCTCTTTAAAACGAAAGCACCAACCTTCTCACAAGAATCACTCTTCTATCTCTAATTTGTTGCTAACACAACGAATGATAGAACATTGCTTTATTTCCTTTCGATTCGATCTACACTTGAGTGTTTTCACTGCTATGCTCTGCCTTATACTTAAAGATTTTTTATTTCAATATTCTCACAAAAATCTCCCTTCAAATATTTCTGCTCTTCTTTTTATCTTCCACTTTCGAATTTACAAATTTGCCACTCGTTATGCACTTATTTATAACCCACGAAAAGCCACAAATTAAGGTCGTGACTCTTCAAACAAAAAAGTCCATTCAAACGGTCACAACTCCCAATAGGTCGGCCAAGGTTGGGGACTATTTTAGCCTTAACTTTCCAAAGGAGGCGTCCTTCCTCAAGAGGCACCTTTTCACATAGGCTGCCATGAGTTTTTCATTAATGCTGGTATTTAATTAAAAACGCAGCTGTATATGTGCCTTTTAAAAAATTGTCCTTTCATGAATGCTGGTACCTTCAAAATTTGAGCACTAGAATATATGTATTTCATCCTCATATGGGTCGGCTTTAGATTTCGAAAATGACAACCTTGTTACAGAAAATTTCCGTCCAATATTTTCGTTACTTTTTGACAGATCCGGTCACTTTTGTCAAGAATTCCATTTACCTTCAAAAACACTTTTGTAATAATTTCCTTTGACACTTACATTCCTATTAGACATTTCCATCGATATTTCCCTTTGACATCAATGACAATATTCCAACAATCTCCCCCTTTGTCATTGATGGCAATCTACTCTTCCTTGCTGCAGTTCTCCTCCTTTGCTCCCCCTGAATCAATTCTCCCCCTTTGACATGAATTGCAAAGGAATGTACCAACAATGTCTCTTGCCAAAAATGGGGCTGAATAATGCAATGATTAGCTCCCGCTCTACATATGCTTCTCTTAGCTAATTAATGGCTTCTTGAAGAATGAATCACTCCCAACTTTTGCCTTAGAAACTCAAACGTTTCTTTTGGGAGGGGCTTTGTGAAGATGTCTGCAATCTGTTCTTTTGTAGCAACATACTCCAACTTCACATGATGTTCTGCCACCTGTTCTCTTAAGAAGTGATACTTGATTGGAATATGCTTTGTCCTTGAGTGCATCACAAGATTTTTTGAAATGTTAATAGCACTCATGTTATCACATAGAATGGTGATTGGATCATCATTTTCTATCTTGAAATCTTTCAATGTTTGCTTCATCCAAAGTACTTGAGTACAACAAGATACTGCTGCTATGTATTCTACTTCAGTTGTGGATAAGGAGACTAATGGCTGCTTTTTGCTTAACCAGGAAACTAGGTTCTTACCAAGGAAAAATGCTCCTCCACTTGTACTTTTCTGATCATCCACACTTCTTGCCCAATCTGCATCTGTGTATGCTTTTAATATGAAATCTTCACCTTGTAGATACTATAATCCATAGTTTATAGTGCCTTTGAGGTACTTGAATATTCTCTTGACTGCTTGCACATATGTTTCCTTTGGAGCTGCTTGAAACCGAGATACCAAGCCTAAAACTTGCATGATATTTGGTCGCGATGTTGTGATAACAAACTGTCAATCATGAATCTATACAAAGTTTGATTTGCTTTTGGAGACTTATCATCCTTAACTTGCATCCAGTAACCATGGGCATGCTAACAGGAGTACAATCTTCCATTCTAATTTTTTTTAACATCTCCTTTATATATTTACTTTGAGAGATGAATATGCTTTTACTTGATTGGGAAATTTGCAAACCAAGGAAAAATGATAACTCAGCCAACATGGACATTTCAAATTCCTTTTGCATCTCCCTTGCAAACTGTTGGGACTTTTTCTCACTATCTCCAAAAATTATGTCATCAACATATACCACCATAATCAATTGATTCTCACCTTCAGTTTTGATGTAGAGATTGTTGTCAGCAACTCCTCTTTTGAATCCTTGTTCAAGCAGATATTTGTCAAGTCTAGCATCCCAAGCTTTGGGGGCTTGCTTTAGCCCATATAGTGCTTTCTTCAATTTACACACATAATCTTTGTTTTTTAACAAACAAAAACCTTTTGGTTGTTCAATGTAAACCTCCTCTTCTAACTTTCCATTTAGGAACGCAGACTTCACATCCATCTGATAGACTTTGATGTTCTTAAAACCCACATATGCCAAAAACAATTTGATTGCTTCCAATCTTGCAATGGGAGCAAAGGTTTCTTTAACCTCCTCTTCTAACTTTCCATTTAGGAACGCAGACTTCACATCCATCTGATAGACTTTGATGTTCTTAAAACCCACATATGCCAAAAACAATTTGATTGCTTCCAATCTTGCAACGGGAGCAAAGATTTCTTTAAAATCGTCACCTTCAACTTGAGCATATTCTTTACACACTAATCTTGCTTTGTTCCTAGTTACTTGGCCATTTTCGTTTAGTTTGTTCCTAAACACCCACTTAGTACCTATGACATTTTTGTCCTTTGGCCTAAGGACAAGCTCCCATGTCTCATTCTTCTCTATTTGACTTAATTCTTCTTCCATGGCATTGATCCAATGCTCATCATTGCTGGCTTCTGAGAAATTCTTAGGTTCTATCTTAGACAATAGAGAGAAGTTTATACTTTTTGATATATTTACAAACCTCCTAGTTTGCACCCCAGTATCAAAATCCCCAATGATTTGATTTTCAGAATGATTTTTTTGAACGAATTTGGATGGCGCCCTTGTACCTTGTTCTTCTTCTTGACTTTCTTCTTCAGCTTTTTCTTCTTCCTTGAAGACGGATTCTTCTGATTGAACATTTGTTGGTATACTCACTTGTTTAGGCTTAGTGTCAATCATTCTGATGTTAGCACTTTCAACTATTTTTTGTAATCTTTTATTGTAGCATTTGTAAGCTTTAATCCTTGAGGAGTATCCAAGAAATATACCTTTGTCTACTCTTGAGTCGAATTTCCCCAAGTCCTCATCATCCCTCTTAACGTAGCATTTGCTTCTAAAAACTTTGAAGTATTTCACCGAAGCTGGTCTGCCCTTCCAAAGTTCATAGGGTGTTTTCTTGTTGTTAACCCTGATTTGTCCTCTGTTTAAGATGTAAACTGCGGTATTGACTGCCTCTCTCCAATATCTATCTGAAAGCTTGGATTCATTTAGCATTGTCCTTGCCATTTCTTGCACCGTTCAATTCTTTCTCTCTACAATGCCATTTTGCTGTGGAGTCCTAGCAGCCGAGAAATGTCTTTTTATTTCATTCTCACATAAATCATTGAATTCGTTTGAGAGGAACTCACCTCTTCGATCTAACCTCAAGCATTTGATCTTTAACTCCTTTTCATTTTCCACCATAGCTTTAAAAGCTTTAAATTTTTCAAATGCTTCAGATTTTTCTTTTAAGTGACCCATGTCATTCTAGAATAGTCATCAATGAGCGACATGAAGTAACTCTCACCTTGAAAGCTTTGTACTCTTGTTGGTCCATAGAGGTCTGTATGAATCAACTCCAGAGGCTTGGTCGTTGAGTATTCTTTTGACTTGGAACTCACCTTTGTCTGCTTTCCATGCTGACATTGTTTACATAGGGTGTCCTGTTGTTTTGTAATTTTGGGCATGTCTCTAACAGCTTGCCGTTTGCTGATCTTCACAAGATTGTCAAAGTTCATGTGGCCCATTCTTCGATGCCATAGCCAACTTTCGTCAATTTGGCTCATAGAGCATTTTTCTCTTTTTACTTCACTGAGTATATACAGATTATTTGATGTTTAGTTTGCATCAGCAACTAGCTTCCCTATGTCTGCTCTGCTGATCTCACAACCTTGAGCATAAAATGTGAGCGTGCCCTTGATCACACATTTGACTGACGCTCAATAAGTTATGCTTCAACCCTTCAACATACAAAGCATTTTTTGTTTTCGTTCTTCTCTTATCAACGTTGAGGGTACCTTTTATGGCAATCCTTGTCGTAGCATTATACCCAAACTTCATTGTACCTTCATTTATTTTCTTCAAAGTAAGAAACTTACCTTTATCTCCTGTCAAGTGGCTTGAACATCCATTGTCAATATACCACTGTTGTGCTTTGTCTTGTGCATGGAACGTTGTTTGCACGAGCATGGATTTTTCTTTTTCTTGACCAACTTCTTCTTGCTTCTCTTTTTGATGGCTTTTCTTTCTCAGTCTGCATCTCATATTTCGTGAGAATACCATGCAACTCATCCATTGTGAGTTTGTCCAAGTCCTTCATTTTTGCGATCACTAAGATTTTTGCATCAAATCTTAAAGGTAGAGATCTGAGTACTTTTTGGACAATTGCAGATTCTTCAACCTTCTCACCAAGTCCTTTGATGATATTAATAATTTCATCTACACAAAGTAGATAGGCTGCAATGTTTTCATCCTCCTTCATTTTCAAGCTTTTGAATTGTCTTCTGTGAGTTTGAAGCTTGGCCATCTTTACTTTGTTATCTCCCTCATAGATGGTCTTAAGTTTATCCCAAATCTCTTTAGCTGAGTCGCACTGCATTACTTTTACGAACTCAGATTTTGATAAGCCACACAAAATATCATTCATGGCTTTTGTATTGTTTTCACTGGTCTTTTTCCCAACCGTATCCGTTGGAGTCTACGGTGTCATGTATCCATCCATAACAGCTTGCCATATATCAAACCCTAAGGCCATTAGATAAGTCCTCATTCTTATATTCTAGAATGCATAATTTGTTTCATTGAACAACGGGGCCTTGTTTGTGGAGAAACCTTCTTAAACTTGATGATTGGCTATGTGTGCTTCTGGGATCTACCTTCCAGTGGTTAAACTGATCCTGAAGGAACCGCTTTGATACCAATTGTTGAGCACAAGCTAATACTGAGAGGGGGGGTGAATTAGTATTATATATTCTTTTCTTTTCTAACACTTAATCACTTATTCCAATTAAGATATTCAAAGCAATCAAATCACAACACAAGATAACACAATGCAAAGTCACACCAGATATACGTGGAAATCCTTTAGGGAGAAAACCACAGAGAAATTTTCTCAATATAAATATTCGTAGGCACCAACCTACTGGAGCACCAACCCTAAATACAATTTTGTAAGCACAAACCTACAAGAGCACCAACCCCTTTCGCCGAGCACCAACACAGCAAGAGACACCAATCTCTTCAAAATGAAGGCACCAACCTTCTCACAAGAATCACTCTTCTAGCTCTGATTTGTTGTTAACACAACGGATGATAGAACTCTGCTTTATTTCCTTTCGATTCGATCTACACTTGAGTGTTTTCGCTGCTATGCTCAACCTTATACTTGCTGATTTTTCCTTTCAATATTCTCACAAAAATCTGCCTTCAAATATTTCTGCTCTTCTTTTATATCTTCCATTTTCGAATCTACAAATTTGTCACTCGTTAGGCACTTATTTATAACCCACGGAAAGCCACAAATTAAGGTCGTGACTCTTCAAACAAAAAGGTTCATTCGAATGGTCACAACTCTTTCCAATGGGTCGGCCAAGGTTGGGGACTATTTTAGACTTAAAAACTTTTCAAAGGGGGCGTCCTTCCTCAAGAGGCACCTTTTCACATGGGCTGCCATGAGTTTTTCATTAATGCTGGTCTTTAATTAAAAACGTAGTTGTATATGTGCCTTTTAAAAAATTGTCCTTTCATGAATGCTGGTCCCATCAAAATTTGAGCGCTAGAATATATGTATTTTATCCTCATATGGGTCGTCTTTAGATTTCGAAAATGACAACCTTGTTATGGAAAATTTTCGTCCAATATTTTTGTTACTTTTTTACAGATCCGGTCACTTCCGTCAAGAATTCCATTTACCTTCAAAAACACTTGTAATAATTTCCTTTGACACTTCCGTTCCTATTAGACATTTCCGTCGATGTTTCCCTTTGACATCAATGACAATATTCCAACAACAACAGGGTTGTTCATCACACCATGGTTTCTAGAATTTGACCCACATACCCTCTCTATCACCAAGATGCCAATATGGGTTTGGCTTCCAAACTTGCCTTTACATTTATACATGTTATTCAAAGAGATTGGAAATTCCGTGGGCACCTACATTAAATGTGATCAAGAGAGAGTTGTCACGAGTTTGTGCACTTATGCTCACACTTGTTTGGAGTTAGACCTTAGCAAGGGGCTTCCGAATAAAGTGATCCTCAAATGTGGTCAATCTCAACACATTCAGGGTTTAGATTTTGAGAATACAACGTTTTGGTCCCATACTAGTAAACTTCCTGGACATCTTCATGCTACTAGTACCCAAGGTTGAGCACCTTCCAAAAAAAGGGGATGAAATCAAACTCCGAACATTGGAGCTTTTCGGAGCAAGAGATAGTGGATGATTTTGAAAACTAGACTGAGGTACATCAGCATACTACAGATTTAGAAAAAAAATATAATTGTTAACCTAGACATTCAAGGAGTAGTCCCAGAGAATATTGATGTGGTTACAGAAGATCAGTCTTCTATTTTGAAGACATCTTCAAAAGGGTTTTCGTCAAGGGGTGTCACGAGAGTCCACGAGTCAAACTGTTGAGATTCAAATAAGGAGTTGGTGAACAATCCGGATCTGGATCTTCCATTATCTGACACTCATTCTGATTTTCAGCCTTTTGAGTTGTAGTTAGTCATTCATGAACCTTCTCAAAGGAGGTGGTAGGAAGTTAAGAAAAAGAAAGGCAAGAAGGGCAAGATTGATGTTGATTTGGGATACATCTCCCATGAGCTCTTGACTTCTTTTTCTTGTTTGTTGTCCATTTTATGTTTGTTTCCGGCGGGCTTTGTGTTGTTTCTCTCCTGCTTTGTTAGGAAATCTATTTTGTTTCTGCTCAGGAGGCTTTTCTGCCCTTTGTTTGGATTTTTTCCTTTTGGAATGTTGTTACATCTTCAGAATGTAATTTTTATTTTTAATTAATATGAAGTTACGAATTCTTTTTGAGGGAAAAATTGATACATCTTTTCAATGTAAATTGCCAAAAGCCAAGGCGGTTGCATCGATACATAGTTGTACTCCTAAACTGTGCTCTTTTTACTTTAAATTATTTAAATGCCTTCGATTTTAGCTTATATGCACTGATTATACATTGTAAGATGCTCTTGGTTGTAAGTCAGTCACCAACAAAGCACTCAAGTTGGGCTCACGCAAGGGCAAGGTGTGTTATACACACCCATGTACACATTTATTTTCCTTTAACTAACAATTTCATAACTATATTAAAAGGGGGAGAAATGTAGCCACTATTTCTGAATTATATAGCACCTCAGTCTTATACACTTCGCAAAATACGGACCTTGGCGGTTCCTCTCAATTCTAGACCTTTTCTCGCAGTCGAAAAGCTCGTATCTACTATCTCTCTGTGCTCATTGCTTATTTCTTAGTTTGACCAACGTTATTCTAATGACCCAGGCCTTCTATTTTGCCCAGACTATTATAGACCTGCTTATCATTTGTCTTTGCAAGTTTGGGACCTACACCTGCTTTCTAGATTCCTTGACACTTGTGTCCCAATCAGACATAAATGTTGACGCAATTGTCATGTTCCAACACAAGTGTCCAGTGCCCTAAAGTCATCGAATTTGCAAATGAAACGTATCCCTATGGTCAGCCTAAGTGTTTTATTGCAAGATATTTTACGAAAGAATTGGTTTAAATACATGATCAATTCTCATTCATTCCTCACCTAGCAATGTCTTACTTCTCACAAGGCAAAGTATTAAAAGTAGTCAATCAAACATTGAAGTGAACAAAGCTTCCCTATTTTCTCCTATATCTATATCAGTCATAGGGACAACACATCTATAGGTTTGAAGTATTGAAGGAGCATGCCATGAGTCATATTTGCCAAGTTACAAACTAAGTCACTATTGTATATGCTTTCCACATATTGCACTCTTGTGCACACACAAGCCAACACATTAGGGGAGAACTACATCAGTTTGAGGCCCTCTTCGGAGTAGTGTCTATGTAGGCAACACCCACTGTCAAAGGGGTCTTTGGGGTTAGCTCGACACTGTGAGCCCACTAACTCATTTTTTTTAAGGTCACTATGAAGATTAAAAGTTAGGGTTTTTGACGATTCAACAAGAACGACAGTCCATGAGCCCAATCTGAATGCACCAGAGCGAAAATGACACAGAACCCAAAACATTTGAGGTTGGCACATCTAGATCCAACATGTATTCCATACTAGACATTTGCATCCAAGTCAAATAGAAGCGTCGATGCAATCATCCCAATGTAATATCCCAAATTGGAATATTTTACAAGAGTTTGGATTTCCCATAATTCCGTTTAAATAAAATATAGATTATATAATTGAAATAACAATGTAAATAATTATATTGAATTTAATATAGAGTTTTCAGATCTTGAATAATAAATTATAATTCTATGAGGGTTTTCGTCCTTGGGGTTGAGATGACAAGGTTTTCGTCTCCTTGCACCCAATTTTACATTTAAGGGTTTTCGTCCTTAATTGTCATTGTAAAGCATTACGCTTGTACAAGGTTTTAATGTTTAATACACAAATGATTTTTTTATGATTCCCCTCTTCCATCAATGGTTGGATATAAATATTTTCATAACCTCTCACCAAAGGATGTGTTTCTTCTAAAAGTGGTGTCACTTCTTTTAAATGAAGCCTGCTGATAACAAATGATTGAATTAATTAATTAATGCCAAAAGATTGATGTGCTTTGTCTTGTAATGCTGCGATCTCCTTGTAGGTGGTGTGGCGCTCCTTTTACATTGCAGACCTGCTTGTTATGACCAGCGATCTCCATATGACCAGCAATCTCCGAGAAGATGGACCAGCGATCTCCTCATGACTAGCGATCTCTTCTTTGAGTGTTGCGTTGATGTCTTTGGAATGTTGTATGGATTTCCTGTGGGTGCTGCGATTTGCCTTGAAGAGCTGTGATTCGTTGTTGACATTGATTTGTTGTTAGCAACGATTTCCTTGGCTGCAATTTGTTGTTGGCAATGATTTGAGGATATTACAGACCTCCCTTCCTCAAATTGCTTATCCACAAGCAATTGAAAATTGAGGTGTTCATGAAATAATGCTTCTTCCCACGTATCTTCAAAACATTGTGCTGCCCATGAAACATGGTCTTTCTTGAATGTACTTTTAGAGTCACTGTTATCATGGTCTGTCTTGGACGTGAATGTATGGAAATGCATAATTCGGAATAGCCCACGGTCTATTGAAGCATGGTTTATAACCAATGAGTCTACCTGGTTGTATCCATAATGAATAATGACCGCCACAACAAGATTTTGACCTTTATAAAGTTTTGCCATGTTGAGACACTCATAAAACATAGTTTTAAACAAATGTCTTTGAGGATAAAATAATTGGTGACAACTAGTGTCATACCTCAAGCGGAGATTTGAAGCACAATATCCTATTGCTTGCCTCGAGTGTTTCTCTGATTGGAGAAGTGTTCTAGTTGCAAGATTACAGTTTGCAAAGGATATGATGCTAGCATTCAGGCTTTAATAAAAGAATGCGTTAAGTTCACAATAAGTAAATTTGGGGATAGTCTGGATTCTTTTCAGCCATCTATAAAACGTCAATCCCACAAGTTATTTGTACGTCTATTTCTTTTTCACCACTTAATATTTCTATAATGCCCCTTATCATAAGATACTTGAAATGGTTGTGATTTTTCTTAAAAATATCAAACTGCTGTTTAGATATGCACAACCCTTTATTCCTCATTATAAGAATAGGTCTCAAAACTCTTCGTGCATCAAAAAAAATGCGGATCTCTTTTTGCTTGTCATCTTTTTTAATTTCAACTTGAGGATGGATATGTTGTTTCCGACGAAGATCACACCATTTCTTTACAAGAGAAACATAATCATGATGGATTCCCACCCACTCTCCGTTCACAAAAACTTTTGTTCCATAAGCTAATGTTCCTTGCAAAGACAGAATGGAATGCAGTTGCACAATATCTGAAAGGCAACGCGTTCTACTGCTTAGTCTTGAAATAGCGTCACATGGTACCATCAGGTGTTCTAGAGTGTAATGTTTGACATTCTGGAAGGATCATGCACACATCAATTGCAGGACCTTTGAATATAGTTGATGTTTGACCACTTGGTGAAGTCTTAACAAGAGAAAACCTTGAATGTTGAATGGGACTCCTGTGTGCTTGAGAAATTTTGAGTGAAGAAGCTACACGGGTTAGCCGATTACTAGAATGCGACGGAAACCCATCCTTCAGAGAATCCATTGTTTTTCTTAGATGATCTTTATCTATTGTAGGATAAATTGTGGTGTCTCCGAGATGCAACAGAGACTTTGAGAAAGTGAGCTCTTGGTCAGAATACTTCTTTGTGGATGCCAATTTATGAAAAGTATTGGCTTCTTATGGGCTAGGTATGGTTGTATTTACTCCGTAACTGTGTCCACCAGCTAGGAGGTTGGAGCCAGTCCATGTAGATGACAGACCAAACTTCCCTCCTTGCTGAATACCCTGTACAACACCTAGATGACTTGGTGGTGAAGGTTCAGTTGAGGACAATGAATTAATCTGCCTTGGTAAATACCGAGAAAATGGCATTCCCTTGTCAAACTCAAATACATCATCTGCTAAAGATGAAAATCCTGATTGCAGACACCTTTGTCTCTGAATGACAGAATCTATAAATGCATCGGAAGTAGGTCCTAATTCTGAAAGTAAATTTGAACCTTCAATTTTCTCTTTCTCCAGAAACGGCCTTTCATTGTCTAAAAGACTCATTCATCTCATCTTCCACCATTTGCATTCTTCCAATGTCCATCTTGTTGAAGCAAAAAAGGTGGACAGGACAAGTCAATAGACCAGATCGACTAGTTGATTCTTGCTTGGACTCCAAAAGGGTAAAAAGAGGCTTGAAATCCATATCCAACTGTATTAGTAAGAAATAAGAATTTCCACAGTTTGGAAAACCCATGAGCAACAAGTCTGATAAATTTGTTATTCCTTCAGAATTGGATCTTTTCCCTAAGTTTTGAAAGCATACTTTTGTCTCTTTGATGCATCATTGCTACTTTAGAAAGACCATTATCCGCACACATATTTTACTAAAATATGAATTTGGTGAGTCTGTTTCTTTTTCAACATCTTCTTCATGTCCATAACTTCTTTCATGGTATAGCTTAGGTCAAGATAACTTGAACCTAATGCCATCCTTACCCACAAGGCCTTGTCTTTTGTCACGGGAAATCTTATCTGCAAATTTTATTTCATCAACAGGGTTTACTACCACGTCTTTTCTGGCTGGCGAGAAAAATGGTGTAGACAAACTTTGGTCCTCTTGTTCACAAAATGTTTCCTTATCAAGACGTTCCTTCTCATACTTGTTAAATGCTTTATCATTTTTGGGTGAACTAGAAGTAGGATCAGAACTGCAAACGCTTGCTCGTGGTGAATTTCTTAATGAACCTGAAGATTTGGAAGAAACAGGAGGTAAAACCTTCCTGGAGGAAGTGGGAGAGGGTGAAGTACGTGACTTTATCTTAGCAGCCTTTGCCCAGTCTTCCACAGCCTGTTTTTTCATGACTTCTTGTACCTGCAATCTAAAGCTATCAGTGTTGTACGGCTTGTGATGTCTGCATTCATTGTCATCCAATAGAGCAGAATTGTCATGGTCAAAATGAAATGACGGATTCCATGGAGGTACATGATCAGTTTTCTTTGAATGAGTTACAACAAATGGCATGATAAGTTTTTTTTTTTTTTTGTGTATTGAAATCAATCATCGTTTTTATGGTAACGGCCATTTGTGCCATTGTGTTTACCAATTGTTCTTGGCCTTGAATAAATTTATCCCACCACTTAACATCAATTTACATTTCTCCTATTGGCTGGCTTACCTCTTTAGTTTAAATTCTTCTTTTTGTTCTACAGGCTAGCAGGATGGAAAGCTTTGATACCACTGTAATATCCCAAATTGGAATATTTTATAAGAATTTGGATTTCTCGTAATTTCGTTTAAAAAAATATACATTATATAATTGAAATAATAATGTAAATAATTATACTGAATTTAATATAGAGTTTTCGGATCTTGAATAATAAATTATAATTCTACAAGGGTTTTCGTCCTTGGGTTGAGATGACAAGGGTTTTCGTCCTTGCACCCAATTTTACATTTAAGGGTTTTCGTCCTTAATTGTCATTGTAAAGCATTACGCTTGTACAAGGTTTTAATGTTTAATACATGAATGATTTTTTTATGATTCCCCTCTTCCATCAATGGTTGGATATAAATATTTTCATAACCTCTCACCAAGGGATGCGTCTCTTCTAAAAGTGGTGTCACTTCTTTTAAATGAAGGCTGCTGATAACAAATTAATTAATTAATGCCTAAAGATTGATGTGCTTTGTCTTGTAATGTTGCGATCTCCTTGTAGGTGGTGTAGCGCTCCTTTTACATTGTAGACTTGCTGGTTATGACAAGCGATCTCCATATGACCAGCAATCTCCCAGAAGATGGACCAGCGATCTCCTCATGACCAACGATCTCTTCTTTGAGTGTTGCGTTGATGTCTTTGGAATTCTGTATGGATTTCTTGTGGGTGTTGTGATTTGCCTTGAAGAGCTGTGATTCGTTGTTGACATTGATTTGTTGTTAGCAACGAGTTCCTTGGCTGCGATTTGCTGTTGGCAGTGATTTGAGGATATTACACCCAGGTCGACGCAAGTGTCTAAGGTCATAGAGGTCAAATTTCGAGAATCTGACGACTGATCCAAAATCTAGATCCGGTCTATTTCCAACCTGTTCCACATCAACTTTGCATGCACACTGTAATCCAGTTAAGTACCATTGTTTTCCATTTATTGCAATATCAATCATTGGTTGTACTTACTATTTTTAGCATATCACAGTATTTAAATTCAAAATATTGTTTATCTGAATTTGCAATTAATTGGCTTGCTATAGGGATAGTTCATCACCCTTGTGCCCTAGGTGATCTCTATCCGCTCTAACCCTAGATTCCTTAATCTATATTTTAGGTTTAAACACAAGGTATTCCTCTTCATTCCCCACAATGAAAATTAACCATTTATTTATCACGACAACTGTTGGTTGCCAACTTGGTAGTACCGCATTGAATAAAATTCTTTTGGATACCTCTGCATCAAATTGCCTTTGTTTGACGTTTTGGATCCCACTAGTGGATCCAACTTCCGTGGAATAAGGAATGTCTTCATTCCTTATTCCCTTGAAGATGGATCCAGTGGTGTGATCTAAATCGTTGAACAAAAAAAGTTTGACGCAGATGAATCTAGAAGAATATTATTCATTTTTACACTATGAAGAAACCAAACTTAAAACTAAAAATCATATCGTAAAGAAAGTAAAATAGCTATGAGAAGAGCAATCGGTAACATCCCTCTTTGCCATTAAGGTTGATCTTCGTTGGGAAATCTAGGGTATCAATCCTAGTTGTGGGGGTTTTGCTTCCTTGAGAACCACTGCTAAAGTCATCCCTTGGGAGTGTAAATTGTAACATTTGTCAATGCCCACAACCTTTTTGTTACATTCAACACAAATGCCCTCCTTCCCCTTATTATGTAGTATAGATAAAGTCTATTGAGATTCTAAACTCGAACAATTAGAGAACAACCATAACAAAACATACCATGTACGATTGTCCACAAAATAGTAGCTTTATATGCATAACTCATAAATCTTAATACACTTCATTCATTCAAGGAGAACCTGATACAAGCGCACTTTCCCTGATGTTCACTATGCTTCTTAAGGGACAAGACTAAGTTGTTGGCAGTTAACCCAATCGTCGCAACCGAGTAAGTAATACTTTCTTCAAACTATCCAAATGCCAACAAGAGACTTAACAAAACATGTCAGAAATACTTATTCATAAAGATATTACATTATCTCCCCCTTTAGGTAAGTCGGAGTCCCTTCTAATAATACAATAGAAAAAAAATTGAACTTAAGGAGGAGCAGTAGGAGGGGAGGAAGATGTCCTTGGACTGAAAGAAGACCCAGCTAGACGTGAGCCTAGAAAACCACCCACTGGAGTAGATCCCGAAGAAGCTGCATGTTCCAACTTTAGCTGCTAGAGTTATGCACGAAGAGCATACAATTCTCAAGTACGGTATTGCAATTGCTTAATGGGAACAACTTTCTACTTCCATGAATAGTTGACCATGCGGTCTGACCCTTGAACCCTTGAGCAAGTTGTTCAACTGCGACAACTCTTTTTGTCTCTACCTGAGTAAGTTGAGTTTGTTGGCTTAGCTGATACTGAAACCAGCCCCGTTGATCCTCCAATTGTCTCTGAATCTCCTCTAACTCTGAAGTAGCTTTGTCCCTATCAACCTCCAATTGCCTTTGTTGGTACATGTCCGAATGGAGCAATAAGTACTGATACTGAAAGGTATCCTCAATAGAAACAAGGGACTCTAAAATATTTTGCATGGGAGAAGTTATTGAAGATGGAGTTTGTGGCAGTAACCATTGTGTATGCATCTCAGGTGTATCGACCATCGGTCAATGTTGATTAATGTAAATCTTGATAAATTCGAGATGACAAGCTTCATGTACAAACCTCTATAGTTGACCCATTGCATCCAAGATCATCTGGATTTGAGATGGCCCGCCATTCACATCCAACTACCCCTCCACATCGTATATGCCCTAAAGTGTTTTCAGCATGGGTCCAATAGCCCACAAAAATTGACCCAGGGTCTCATAGGGGAAGGCCAAATTGGGACTCAGTAAAAACAAGAGTATCACCTCATAATTAGTAGGCTTTGAAGGTCCTCACTCAGATGGAACTACTTTCAAAGTGATCAAAGGAATCTGTGTTGCCGTAGTATGAGCCGATGATGGGGGGCTCAAGGGATCCTCGAGAATTTTAGTTCCTCATATTGGTTCAACCAATCATCTATTTTAGTGTCTTGTTGCTCGTCGTTTCTCATAGGTGAGGATGTGATCATGATAGACTCAGAAAAGGTAGAACTCGACATAGGTGGAAGCCCCACATTGTCCTCATCATAGTCATTGTCATCCTCTAAATTTGCACCTTCATCCTCCTCTGAAGTGGGCAATTCAATTATTTTTCTATTCATCACTGCCCTACGATCTGCATGACCTTCCTTACTTAGTAAAGGAATAACCAGATGCTTCCACCGGAACACCGAAGGTCCCGTTGGTTCATATGAACATCACAAGCTAACTCTTCGCCCATGACACCCTTTGTATGCACAACATCAAGGAAGAACCTAACGACATGTTGGGTCATGTAGAATCCTTTAAAGGACAAAGGTAGAAACTCTCGAGTCCTTGTAGATAATAGGTTTGCCCAATTATAGATCTCACCTTTGTATAGCTCGAGCATATACTTTGTCATAAATCTAGAATGTTAGATGCCCAAGAGGCTGCCAATGATCTGCAATGTATTACATCTAGAATACATTGCCATTCCTCAAATGCCAAATTCTCTTTTTATTCAACGTTGGCCTTTTGCTCAAATATTGTGGATTTCTTCTTTAGTCAAATCTTTTTTGCATAGATTTTGGACGATTTGTCTTTCTGTGCAGTGGTTAAGTGAGGGTTGGTAGCCTTGCTAACAACCAACCCATGTGAGGGTACCACAAATACATGTGTAAAATATTTAGGAGTATAGGTAATTTTTACTACTATCTTTGTAAGAAATGAAGAAACACCGCATATCCTTGTTGTAACTGGACACCATGAGAACCAAGTAAGAAGTCCCTAGTTGGGAAATAGGGCATATGTAGGAAGTTGTCCACCTCTGCTTAATGCATTCTTGAGCTCATGTGTGTATTTGGTTTCTTTGCCCACCATGTACAGGGGTCTATAGCTAGTAGGCTCTCCCAAGTTAGGGTCTCATGGGTGGGTGCAGCCTTGGGTTTAGTTTTCTGCCTTGAATCACCCACTTTATTGTTTTTTGTTACCATCGCTCCACCTTGCTTGGAGCTCCCACTATTAAAGGATGTTTGCACCATTTTGGGGGTTCGGGTAGAGTTTTCCCTGATAATTATATGGCCTTCACAAATTGTTGTCAAATGCAACTTCTAAGACATTTTTTGCCTAATATTGGCTTTGCAGTTGCTTAGAAGAGGAGGGAGGTTACTAATCTTATCAGCCATACCTGCTGAATTTAATTCAGTTTTGTCGAGCTTGGAATAATTATTGAACCCTACCTTTTGGGTTTGGACTGAGTTTGGCTGAGGCCTTGGAATTGCGGTTCTTTCCCCACACCTTGTCTGGGCTTTGTATTTGGAAGCTGGGGCGGAATTTGAAAAACTTCCTTGTCTCTGTGGCAATAAAAAACTAAAACCTTCTAATGTAGATTCTTTGTTAGTCGCTACTGAACTTATACTTTCCCTTTCGCTTTTTTCCTTTTGGTTGAGACCCACAATTTTTAACAGAGCATACACTTGTAGTTGGGGTTTTGAGTGTGGTTGTATAGATAATAACCCATCTAATCCATACGGCTGCCAAAAATCCCCATGCACATCATACGTTGATCGATCAGGGTCACCCAATTTGGAACAACCTTTAGTTATGTTTGATTGAACTAGTTCAAATGGGCTTGGTTGAATGACAAAGCCCCCGGGAAGGATTAAGTAGTGAGGGAAGAAATTTGAACCCATAGCATTAAAGGTTGAATTGGGAGCAAAGGTCAAACTAGGAGCAAAGGTGGAAGATTTGGTCAAACCATGCACACAGGTCTAACCAGAAAATTTCAGAGGAAAGACTGACCTATGCAGAGAAATGGTTGAATAGTAGATGGCAGCAAGGAGGATCAAATAGTCTGGCACTAGGAAGGAATTTTCTAGCAAGGTTGAAGCAAAATGATGGACAAAAGTGGCAAGGTCTCCTTGAGTTAGAAGGTGAATAGCTTGCAGAGCTATGCCCAAAACTATAGTGCCCATGGTGATATGTGTGGCCAATATATGGCTTACATAAGCTTTTACCTTATCATATCACAATTCTCTATGTTCTCATATTGTTGGTAGGGTTGACCTATGGAGTAGCCATAACTTAAGTTGGGTATTTATAGCAGGTCGCTGTTAGTACTTGAGGATCATATTACGAATTTTGTTCTTACTGCATGATTGTGGAGGTTTCTTCGTCGAAGTGGCTTAGTCTTATATTTCTAGTATTTTGCTCTACTGCCATCAATTAGTGTCGGTGTGCTCTATTCTGCTCTTAATTATTGTGATCTATGGTTTTTGTTCTATTCTTGATAATTATACTTGCATTTATTATTGTGAACTGGTTTGATCTAAGATAAGATAAGATAAATATATTAATGTCCAACAAGTGACCACAAAAGTAGGTCAATGGGACTGCAAAGCCCGCAAAAAGCAAATACAAAGCACAGAAGCCAAAACACTTCGGAGAAGAACAAAAAGTAAAGAAAAAAAAGGCAAACACGAAAAGAGAGAGTAGAAATAGTACAACCAGTGACCAAAGTGATAAGGGGGCACTGAGAACATGCCAATCAAAAGAGGAAAGAGGAGGGGAACATCACGAGATGGACCCAACACTCCTAGCACTCAAGGCCGACAAGATAGAACTCTGAATGAGAAGCTGCCTAGAAGAAGTGGAAAGAGGTAGGGGTCGCCTACTATGATGTTGTCTAGAAACGGAAGAAGAATCCCAGAACTTGGAAGCCTTGGTTTGTCTTCCAGTAGGTCTAGAATGTATCTGACGTTGCGAACTGTGTGTGATGTCCCGAGCTTGAACAGATCTAAGGGTCAGGACTTGGTTGTCCTTGCCTGGCCTCTTGGTGCCCCTCGTAGAAGGTAGCACTGTAAAGAAAGAAGTGATCAGACGGGTGGGGTCAGGTTTGGGAGGTGGCTGCCCCCTGTGCTCTCGGAACCTCATGGCCTCCTGTATATACAACACCAGGCACTGTTGGTCATAAAAAACAATTGGTATTAGAGCTTTGATATGTGGAAGGTTCAACGGCGTAGTTTTCAGATCTAGTGTAGCGGTTGGCTATGAGCTGAAGGATTGAAAAAACATACGTTGCGAGTTGGAAGGAATTTTTTCTTTTATCAATGCAATATTATTATTTTTCCTTAAATTTGGAAAAAAAATCATACCCTTGTGCAAAATAACATTCATTGGATTTGTCTCGATGAGATTATCGCAATGCTATAAGCCTTCGGTACACTTTCCAAACCCTAATCCTAGAGTTTGTGCATGGCTGGTCCAAACACTAGAGGTTGTAAAAAAGGGCAAGCCACTCCAGGAAAAATGCCTAGCAAGGAAGAACTAGAGTCTAAAACCTCTAATACGAGGGTTTTTCGGTTTGTTACTCAACTCCAAGTAGATGTGCAAAGCATGGCTAAAAAAGATCTGGATGTGGTCTAAGGTGACATGGATATAAAGAAGGGATATATGAGCGGTATCAGTGCAACATTAGCTAATATCTTGGCTCATATGCAAACAATGCCATTGTCTAATAATTCTACTCTAGGGCACACAAGCTCTTCCAGCGAGAACAATCCAAGTTCAAATACAAGTTCATGGAACATGCTACCAAAAGTTGGTGTGCTCATATTCGATGGTAAGGCTCTAGTCACTTGGATGAATCAAATGTAAAATTTATTTGACTTACATCAAACCCCATGTGCATAGAAGTGGTCGTGGCATTTATGTATTTGGAACCAGAATAGTACATTTGGTATAGATGGTTGTGTTTAAGAGAAAAAGAAGGGCCTTACAGGTACTTGGTCGGTGTTTACTGATGAGTTGCATTGCACTCCTGCAACAGTGTAACAAAGAACTACTTTTTCCTGTTACCAAAATTGCGACAAATAGGGGCTATCAAGGACTATACTCAACAGTTTTAAAACATGTCCTTATATGTGGATGACATCACATAGGACAACTTGAATGACCTATACTTGGGCGGGCTCAAGGATACCATCCAACTTGATATTTGCATGTTTAATCCAAGTTCAATATTAGAGTACATGGTCTTCGCATGCAGGACAGAGGAAAGAGATTTGGTCAAACGGTGGGCATTCACTACTAGCAAGGAGCGCATTGTTCCAACACAATTATTCCCTCAACCTACCAGATTGAATCATAAACAAATTGAAGAGAAACAAGCAAAAGGGTTATGTTTCAATTGTGACTGCAAATACACAAAGGATATAAATGTGTTGAGAAGAAATGTTTTTACATTGAAGATGCCAATGAAGAAGAAGAGGATGAAGAAGTAGTAGGCGTGGATGAAGATGAGCTAGAGGAGTAATTAGAAGATACCCAATTATCTCGTGCCATGCACTTTTAGGTATCAGTACTCCACAAACCCTCAAGGTTGTGGGTTTCCTAAAGAAACAAAAGGTGACAGTGTTGATTGACTTGGGGAGCGCACATAACTTCATCAACAATAAGTTGGTGGCACGTTTGAACTGTTTTGTTTATCTAACTCCAAAATTTCAGGTTATGATTGTAGATGGTGGCATAGTCAGTTGTTGAGGGAAATGCCATAGTATCAAAATAGCACTTGGAGATTATAGACTAGACTTTCGTATGTTTTATATTTCCACGAGTGGGGTAAACATTGCTTTGGGAGTCCAATGGCTCACAACCTTGGGAACAATAGAGAAGAATTTCCAGAAGTTGTTTATGTGTTTTCATTTTGATGGAAGAGCATTTTAATTGTGTGGATTGCATGTAGAGTCTCCATATTTGGTTAATTCTCATAAAATGCAAATGATTCTAAAAAGGGGGCAGATGGGTTTACAACACAACTATTTTCATTAGAAGTACAATCCACAAAGATGTCTACATCATTAGATTTACAGAAGATTGCTGATAACCACTTGGTCGTTTTTGGAGCAATGTCAAAAGCACTACCAACAAAAAGGGAAAATGATCATGCCATTCGATTGTTGCTAGGTAGTCAACCACCAAACATCATACCATATAGGTACCCATATGTCCAAAAGAGCAAGATTGAAAAGATGGTACAAGGGATGTTGGATACTGGTATTATCAGACATAGCGAAAGTGCATATTCATTCCCAGTGATAATGGTGCGTATAAAAGGTGATACTTGGAGGATGTGTCTTGATTACAAAGAACTCAACAAGTACACCATCAAAGATAAGTTCCCTATTCCAGTCATTGATGATTTGCTAGATGAGTTACATGGTGTTCTCTACTTTACAAAATTGGATCTTCTTTCAGGTTACTATCAAATTCGAACATACATACATAAGACAACTTTCAGAATTTATGAGGGCCATTATGACTTTTTGGTAATATATTTTGGTCTCACAAATGCACCATCTATATTTCAAAGTTTGATGAGCACTGTTTTTTGACATTTTTTGCAAAAATTTGTATTGGTGTTTTTTGATATCCTAATATATAGTAAGACATGATAAGAACACTTACAACATGTGAATTAGATACTGATAACTCTGGCACAACATCAACTTTATGCATTGCTTTCCAAGTGTGTTTTTAGATTAGAAGAGGTGGAGTACTTGGGTCATATGTTTCGCATGAAGGCGTCAAAGTAGACCCTCACAAGATCACGACCATGATTGAATGGCAAGTTCCAAAAACACTCAAGGAGCTTTGGGGCTTCTTGGGGCAGCGTAACAACACCACTCACAACTTCATTGTTGAATGTGATGCATCAAGGTATGGAATTGGGGCAATTCTCATGTAGGAAGGACGATCCCTTGCATTTAAGAGTTGTCAATTAAGGTAAAAAATTGCTAAAGCCTATCTATGAGAAGGAGATGATGGCTATTCTTCATGCAGTCAAACAATGGAGACACATATCTAATGGGTAGACACTTTAAGGTGAAGAGAAATCATGATAGTTTAAAATACTTCTTGGAACAAAGGTTGTCATCTGAAGAACAAAAAAGGGTCACCAAAATGTTGGAATATGTTTTTGAAATCATATATAAGAAAGGAAAAGATAATGTAGTAGTAGATGCACTATCTAGGAGAGATGAGTCCGTAGAGACATTGTCAAGCACAATGTCCATATGGCAGGTAGATTGGGTTGATAAGGCAAGATCTGAATGAGAAAATGACACTGATACACAAGTTGTGATTCAGAAGCTCCAACAAGATTCTAGTGTCTTCGACATTGTTTTGTGGACAAGGAATGCCCTATGGTACATAGTTGCACATTGCAAGAATTCTGCCTGCAAATACAAGATCCTTAGAGATTTGCATGCATCTCTAGTAGGGGGCATTTAGGATTCTTGGAAACCTATCATAGAATCAAGCAAGATTTCTTTTGGGAAGGACTCAAGGGGGATATTTAGAAATTTGTGGCTGAATGCATGGTGTGTCAGCAAAACAAGGGTGAGACAATTATGATCCTAGTTCTTCTGCAACCCATATCTATTCCTAACCAAAGTTGGGAGGAGGTTTCCATGGATTTCATAATAGGTTTGCTGAAATATTCCGAGCCAATTTTTTCGATTTTTACAAATTGCAAATTACAATCAATGCACCCGTTAAGGTTAGAGGATAAACCAAAACGTGCAGAAAGCAACTCTAACCAGAATGTACACCAGTATCCCGATGTGGCCAGGTGTGAGCATTGGTCAGAGGATCTGAAACAAAGTGCTTATGCAGGAAGTAACTCTAACCAAGGATGGCGCCAATGATGGCGAGCATATGGTCAGAGGATCTTCTACTTCTAAATGCTGAAAGGGAACTCAACGTCAAGTATGTGCTATCCAATCCAATGCGGAGTGAGGGGCGACCATCTGACGGAGTGATTACAAATAACAGTGTTTGAAAGAAAAAGCTGAAAGCTGGAAATACTCAACACCCAGAATGTGCTTGCTAACCCAGAGTGGGAGAGTAGCTACCATAGGGCGAAGATTTATCTATTACAAACAATTACTGAACGAGAAGCTGAACATTACAAACTATGATGAGCAAGAATAACTATACTGTCAGTACTACTGCCAGTTTACAATATGAATGATAAGATCTTGCTTTGAATGTGGATCAACATATAAATCAAGCTGCAATAATATGTATTGAACTTCCTTCACTGAATAACAAGGATTAGATTTGAAAGTACAACAAGCAAACCAACCTCAAATTCTGATTTATGATAGTCCAGATTTTCGTGTGCACGAACAACAGCGCTGTACTTCACAACTTGCTCAAAACTTCATCAATTCTCATGAAACGAATTGCACAATGACTCTAGTATGATGGCTACCAAATCAGAACACTGAAACTCACTCAAAAGATACTATTTATTTGATGCACGCAGCCCAATGCAGATCTGAAACAGTACGGACCAGCAACCTATGAATTTACTCATATGCTCATAACTCTCTCATTTCTCACCCTAATGATCTCAAATCTGATGCAATAGACCCTCAAAATGATGGCGCCTAACTTAGTAATAAGAAATGGCATCTAAATATGGTTATTAATTACTGACACAAATCCCAATGCACTCTAGAAAGTACAGCCTTCAAAGAATGACGGATTTGCATTATAAAATCATAAGCTTCGTATTAAAATCTGCAAATATTCATGAAGGGGCGCCCTTACCAATAAGATGCAATGACACAATACCCAGAACAATTTTTTTGATATTTTTGGATTTACAAATTAAAATTCGAATCTGCTGTAGCTAAAATGTAAGATCTGGGAACCTCTAATATGCAAAATCAGAATACTAATTAGACACAATGCAGATTACAATGCACAAAACCCAATGAACTCACAAAACTAAACTAAATCACCACTAGTTGTCTCTCAAACAAGAAGCGATGCCCGAGCTAGGAGGCCTTCATTCCTCGAAGCGATCCCAAAGCCAATCTGGCAGCAAAACATTCTTGTAGACAAAGATGATGAAATGAGAGCACTCCTCCTTTTATACTTTTCCAACTGGGAGTCTCTAAAATCTTCTTGTATATGGGATAAAACATGAGAGGGAAAATAATATAATCCTCTTTAATTCTTTTTCAACCTCAACATTAAGTCGTTGAGCCTAGGCACCAAGGTCCAAAATTAAATAATAATGTTTAATTTACGGACTTTAAAATGGAGGCCAAGATGATGTCGGAAACCAATGATCTATAGCTCATTGGAAAGGTCTTGACAAGACGAATCCAACCCCACTCTCAAAATCCCATTCCGATGCCAATCCCGAACTTACTAAAAATAGTAAATTCCTGAAAGTGCTCCGAATGCCGAAATGAACATACCACTGCGAAGCTCTATGAAAACCCAGAAAGAATCCGCCATTGAATCCACCAACTCTGAGCAAAGACATCCTTAAAAATAGGAAACCCTAATTTTACCTTCCGACTAGCCTTTGGGTCTCCAGAAAAAGGCCAACGGTCACTGGAAAGATCAGGTTTGAGAAGGGGATATTACAATCCGCCCTTCCCAAAATTGCTTGTCCTCAAGCAATACCACCATAACTCCAAAATTTTAGAACTAATCCATACGCAAACAAGTATGATCCCTGGTTCCCAAACCCATCGCAGGAAGGACCCACCATGCCGATGCTGCACCACTCTGATCACATCTGTGAAATCATCATGCCTATGTTGCACTAACCTTCCTTGTAACCCCAAAGTGTTACCATCCATGATACTCAAACCGAAAGATCTTAAAGGAGGGGCATCAAAATCATGCAACATCTCATGTCCATAATGCCCCGAATTAACAGTATCAACCATACTACTGTCAATCACAATTCTAAGCAAGAAGAAAGATAGGCTACCCAATTCAAAATCAATATCCTTAGCATACCTCCACATGGTAACAAACGAAACCAGGACTGCAAATGTGACATCTTCAACTCTTCTTGCAAAGAGGAAAGCTTTCCTTTGCAAGAACTCAACAAACTCGAACTCATGATGCCACATGAATTCCCTATGCCTCCCCTGATTTATCATGGCACAACTAAGAGGTCTGAAGAAGTTTCTCACAATTCCAACCCCAAGAGTCTCAGAATGTAGAATCAAGGCATTGAACAAAAACTCAGCAGTAGGAGTCTCGAAGTGCCAAGCTAAGTCGAGCGAGGGTTTGCTGCTCCAATTATTTGTACATAAATATGTACCAAGGAAACCAGCAGAATGAGTATGGTCTCTTCCCAAACGCTGATTGTGCTCAGCCCACACCACCCATTCTCTCTTGTGAAACCATAAATTGTCCCTCGAAAGAGATTGGAAGGTTTGAAATTGAATAAACCGGCAACCCAACCAGACTGAAATGGTCAACTTGTAATCTGATTTTATGAAAATCAGCATCCAAGGAGATAGATGGCTGCTGCAAAACTGAAAATCACTCCAACATACCTTCTTGACACATATCAAATGCGAGCTGATACCAGGGCCCCACATCATAAGTAAAGAAGAGTCATTCCTCAAATGGAGACTTACTTTTACTAGAATGCTTTGGGAAATACGTTCTATTTGAATCATCGCATCCTGAAACTCCAAGAGGTACTCAACAAATCTGAATTCATTGAGAAAGTCAAATTCAAAACCATGAAAGAAGAATTGTTGGAAGGATTCAATGGACCCTTCATCAAACTCCATTATGAAATTAGTTATTCTTAGAGAAGATGGTGTAAGCAGGGAGTCCGATAGGAATCTGACAAGCATCCATATCCGAAAATGAATGAACTCTTCATTGGAGTGCCAATCATCCCTTTGTTGCTCATCAAGATTAGTGACCTCATGCCACCATGCTTCTTGATTTTCCACCTCCTGAATGAGGAGACTAGAAGCAGCAGTGAAGCCTTCATTATGCAGCGCATGCATCCTCATTCCATTGTCAGAAAAAGTGCTAAAACTTCCCTCTTCCACAATGATGTCATAAGAAATTTCCTCAAGGCTTGAAATCCCATCATCTACCTCAAAGAAATGTTTCTCATAAGCTTCCTCTTCACTTGGTTCAAAAAGAGGATTGTCATAAGTTGCTTCAGCACCCACTTCAAAGAAAGGTTTGTCAAAGACTTGGAAGTCCCCTTTTCCATCTTGCTGATCCAAATCTGCATACGCAACTTCTGATTTCCTTGTGAACCCTTCAGGATCAAACTCCTCTCGAAGACTATCAAGCTCGTCAATTACTTGCTTGATTTCTTCAACTCTTTGCTCATTCTTTTGCTTGCTATAAAGTTTGAAATCAACAAACCAGTTTTCAACCTCTGTTAGAGACAAATGATTTTCTTTTAACTTGTCCTTTGTTGATTTAAGCTCCAGAGTGAGCTCATCAACCAAATTCTCCTTTTGTTGGACAACACTGAAGGACTTCTTTGCAAGTTCAATAGCATGATCCCGATCCTCCATCAAGTTTATGCAATCTGATTTCAACGCCTCTAAAGAGTCTCTGATGAGTTGCAAATTGAAAAGAGCAACTTCATCCTTAACTCCTCTTTTCCTCTCTTCAAGCTGAGCCTTCCAGTAAAGCTCTTCAACCAAGCTATGTGTGCGATCAAACAGGGATAGAGCTTGCACTTCCTTGTTAACGGACACCTTGAATTGATCTTCCCACTCATAAAAATGTGAAGATGGTGAATTGCTAACAGGTTGCAACTGAAAATCAGAACTTTGTTTCTTGCCTTTGCTGCCCTCAAAGTTGCTCCAACCTTCTTGTCTTTCATCCTCAACTAACGGAGAGTGCTCAGTGTCATGGAAAGGAACATACTCCACATTTTCTTCGACTTTAAGCTTGCCATCAACTTCTTGAATTAGTGAATCAGCCGTGTGTTCTAAAACCACTTTAAACCTTTCTTCTTCAAGAGCCATGAGGTCTTCTAGCTCTTCATCCACCTCACCGTCTTCTTGTTCAAAGGCTATGGCAGCCCCTAATTTGAACGAAGAATCATTGAATGTCGTTCTGAACATTTCGAAAGTAACAACATCCCCCTTGGTGGCTGCAACCAACTTGAAGGGATCACCATGGAGCTTTTCAGAGTAAGCTTCTTCATAAAAAACAACTTCTCCTTCTGCCTCCTCATAGCTTGCAATGCAAACAATATTTTGGTCTTCATCGAGATCGAAGGGAAACTTATCCCACACAGGTTCTTTGTCATATCTTGAAGCCAACACACCTGGATCCCACATGCTAATAGTTTGATTGAAATGGTCAGAAGAAAGATTCTTATCATGCTCTTCTCGTAGTGATGACTCTTTGAACAAGTCAACTCCCAAATCACTTAAGCTGATATTTTCAAAAACATTTCTTTCTAAAGGTTCGGTCTGCTGGTCGAACCCAATGTCGCCATCATAATGAAATGAAGAATCTTCAATGCTTGATGTTTTGTAAACTTCGACATCTTTATCTCCATCAAGAGGAAGTGTGTCATTGATTTCTTCATGTGGAACTTCTTGGGAAGTTGGGACAGCAATAAGAGGAAAATCCTTCATTACCAAATCTTCAACATGACCTTGTATGAGCTCTTTGAAATCATCTCCAACATCATGTCCACTAATCTTTTCTTCATCACGCCCTAACTTCTTCAAGAGTGGCTTCAATTTTTCCTCACATTGATTAAACAATTCCTTGATCAGCATAGAAGTAATAGGAAAATCATTTTCTTCACACTCATATGTGTCCAAGAGGAGAGATTGGACATTTGGTGGAATTTCATCTGACTCATTAATGGTGAGAATAAGGATTTTCTTCACAGCTGCAATAACATCCTCTTCTTGTTCGTTCCAAGTGGATATGAAGAGGTAATGGAACAAGTGATAAATCTGATCATGCATTTCCAAGGCGAATAGCAAGTTACTTACCGAGAGATCTGAAAATGTCTTTAAGATAGCAACCCTTCTAGTAAATAGATTGCTTCCAGTTTCATCAAGATTTTGGAAACTTTCTACAATCATATTCAGAATGATTTTCATGGTTTCATTATCATAGGGTGTCATGGGGGCCATCATTATCATCAACTCCATGAAGCAAGAAGAAATCAGCAGCTTGATTTCTTCATTTGGATGTCCCAGCCAATAGGGCTGAACTAAAAGATGAACTGCAAGTGACAATGCCAATTGCATCCATTCAGAAGGTGACTGCTCCACCTGTCTCAAACATTGTTCCAATATTTGAAGATTATTCTTTTCTTCCCTTGACTTACATTCTTTGCCAAGTCTTTTTCCGATCTCAAAAAGTGTTTGTTCCAGCTTTATCTCTTCTCTGTTAGCCATGTTTAACTGCCACTTCTAAACTGAGCTGAACTCTGTTCTGACCTCTGGTGTAGAAACTGATTTCTCTATCATTCAACTATCAACTAAACCTTGTTGGGCACAAGATGGCAGGATCTTGGCTCTGATACCACTGAAATATTCCGAGCCAATTTTTTCGATTTTTACAAATTACAAATTACAATCAATGCACCCGTTAAGGTTAGAGGATAAATCAAAACGTGCAGAAAGCAACTCTAACCAGAATGTACACCAGTATCCCGATGTGGGCCAGGTGTGAGCATTGGTCAGAGGATCTGAAACAAAGTGCTTATGCAGGGAGTAACTCTAACTAAGGATGGCGCCGATGATGGCGAGCATATGGTCAGAGGATCTTCTACTTCTAAACGCTGAAAGAGAACTCAACGTCAAGTATGTGCTACCCAATCCAATGCGGAGTGAGGGACGACCATCTGACGGAGTGATTACAAATAACAGTGTTTGAAAGAAAATGCTGAACGCTGGAAATACTCAACACCCAGAATGTGCTTGCTAACCCAGAGTGGAAGAGTAGCTACCATAAGGCGGAGATTTATCTATTACAAACAATTACTGAACGAGACGCTGAACATTACAAACTATGATGAGCAAGAATAACTATACTGTTAGTACTACTGCCAGTTTACAATATGAATGATAAGATCTTGCTTTGAATGTAGATCAACATATAAATCAAGCTGCAATAATATGTATTGAACTTCCTTCACTGAATAACAAGGATTAGATCTGAAAGTACAACAAGCAGAGCAACCTCAAATTCTGATTTATGACAGTGCAGATTTCCATGTGCACGAACAGCAGCGCTGTACTTCACAATTTTACTCACAACTTGCTCAAAACTTCATCAATTCTCATGAAACGAATTGCACAATGACTCTAGTATGATGGCTACCAAATCAGAACACTGAAACTCACTCAAAAGATACTATTTATTTGATGCATGCAACCCAATGCAGATCTGAAACAGTACGGACCAGCAACCTATGAATTTACTCATATGCTCATAACTCTCTCATTTCTCACCCTAATGATCTCAAATCTGATGCAATAGACCCTCAAAATGATGGCGCCTAACTTAGTAATAAGAAATGGCATCTAAATATGGTTATTAATTACTGACATGAATCCCAATGCACTCTAGAAAGTACAGCGTTCAAAGAATGACGGATTTGCATTATAAAATCATAAGCTTCGTATTAAAATCTGCAAATATTCATGAAGGGGCGCCCTTACCAATAAGATGCAATGACACAATACCCAGAACAATTTTTTTGGTATTTTTGGATTTACAAATTAAAATTCGAATCTGCTGTAGCTAAAATGTAAGATCTAGCAACCTCTAATATGCAAAATCAGAATACTAATTAGACACAATGCAGATTACAATGCACAAAACCCAATGAACTCACAAAACTAAACTAAATCACCACTAGTTGTTGTCTCTCAAACAAGAAGCGATGCCCGAGCTAGGAGGCTTTCATTCTTCGAAGCGATCCCAAAGCCAATCTGGCAGCAAAACATTCCTGTAGAGAAAGATGATGAAATGAGAGCACTCCTCCTTTTATACTTTTCCAACTGGGAGTCTCTAAAATCTTCTTGTATATGGGATAAAACATGAGAGGGAAAATAATATAATCCTCTTTAATTCTTTTTCAACCTCAACATTAAGTCGTTGAGCCTAGGCACCAAGGTCCAAAATTAAATAATAATATTTTATTTACGGACTTTAAAACGGAGGCCAAGATGATGTCGGAAACCAATGATCTATATCTCGTTGGAAAGGTCTTGACAAGACGAATCCAACCCCACTCTCAAAATCTCGTTTCGGTGCCAATCCCGAACTTACTAAAAATAGTAAATCCCTGAAAGTGCTCCGAATGCTGAAATGAACATACCACTGCGAAGCTCTCTGAAAACCCAGAAAGAATCCGCCATTGAATCCACCAACTCCGAGCAAAGACATCCTTTAAAATAAGAAACCCTAATTTTACCTTCCGACTAGCCTTCGGGTCTCTAGAAAAAGGCCAACGGTCACTGGAAAGATCAGGTTTGAGAAGGGGATATTACATTTGCCTTAGTCAAACAATAGAAATGTCATCATGGTAATCATGGACAAGCTCATCAAATATGTCGATTTTTGTGCCTCATCACAATGATTTGCATACAATTCAAAAGCTCCATGGTACCCTCAAAATCATAGTAAATGATCGTGATCGTATCTTTACAAGTACTTTTTGGACTGATTTATATGCATGTTTGAGCACTCAATTGGCTCATAGCTCATCATATCATCCTCAATCTAATGGGCAATCAGAGGTGGTCAACAAATGCCAGAAGGGTTATTTTCGTTGTTTTGCATCAGATAAATATGAGAGATGGGTTTAGTGGCTGGTACTCCCCAAATGGTGGTACAACACTTCCTTTTATACCTCATCCAAAATGTCTCCATTTGCGGCATTGTATGGATACAACCCCTATCCATCACTTCATCCTTGAGGGTACACAACCAAAGGTTTGCATTATTGAAGAACACATTCAACACCAACATGAGGTACTAGCTAGTCTAAGAGAGAATTTGGCAATGGCATGGAACAAAATGAAGCAACAAGCGAATCAACACCATGGTGAAAGGCATTTTGAACGGGGCGATTGGGTCTTTGTGTGCCTACAACCATACAAACAAATGTTTTTGAAGCAACAAAAAAAGAATAACAAACTTTCCCCTAAGTATTACAACCCTTATTGGATCCTACAGAAATTTGGCAGTGTCAAATACAAGCTAGAGTTATCTCAATATATATGCATACATTCAATATTTCATGTTTTCTGCTTGAACAAGGTAATTGGACAAAAAGTATCCAGCCAGATTGAGTTACCAATGCTGGGTGAAGAGGGTGGAGTCATTCTGGGACTTGAGGAGATACTTCAGACACACATTAAGAGGCTACGAACAAGGGAGATTAAGGAGTATTTGATCAAGTGGAAGAATTTGACCAGTGAGGATGCAACATGGGACGATGAAGCATTCCTACAGAAGCATCCAGATTTATTCAATATTGTTTTGATAGCTAGGGCCATGCTACGCCTTTAACCTATATGGGGATCCGTGTGGCTGATCTATGACTAACATAACCTTTTATCTTATCATGTCACAATTGCCTATGTTCTCATATTGTTAGTAGGGTCAGCGTATGGAGTAGCCATAGCTTAAGTAGGATTTATGTAGGAGGTAGTGGTTAGTACTTGAGGATCATATTACAAATTCTATTCTTATTGCATGATTGTGGAGGTTGCCCCCTCGAAGTGGCATAGTTTTATATTTCCAGTATTCTAATCTACTGTCAACAATTGGTGTGGATGTGCTTTATTTTGTTCTTGATTATTGCAATCTATGGTTGTTCTTCTATTCTTGATAATTATATTTGCATCTATTGTTGTGAATTGGCTTGAACTATCTATAGTTGTTATTCTATTCTTGATAATTATATTTGCATATATTGTTGTGAATTGGCTTGAACTAAGTAATTTCATTACAACCGTCTAGCAAGGTCAAAGCAGAATGGTAGGTTCGCCCTAAGCTAGAAGGTCGATGGGGTTAGCAACGGGAAGGTTGACGGGATCAGCAACAAGAAGATCAATGTGGTCAGCAATAGGAAGCTTGACATGGCTAGCAACAAGCATACCAATGTGTTTAGCAGGGATATCGATTGTTTCAAACAAGTGGGAGATTGATGCTTGTGTTTTATTTAATATTTGCTTAAAAAGATTGACTTGGCCAAGCTTTATAGACAGGTGTCCCTTTTTTGATTTTCTTTATAGGGGCCATCTACGTCTAACATGTAGGTATTTTATGTTCTTGTTTGATAAAATTTTAGATTAGAGCCATTGATTGTGCCTTTGACTCAGTTCCCATTCAAATATTCCAATTTGACCACTCCATTTACAAAAAAATCTAAAAATTTAAATGGTTCTAATCATAATACTTTAAACTTACTCGGCCTAATTTCACACTAGCGGACAACGCCAGCTGTGGATGACATAAGCTGGGGGCACGATGCGAGTTGAGGGCACGATGCAAGCAGACGACTCGAGCAGAAGACGCGAGGGCATCAGGACATGAGAGCAGCTAAGTCATTAACCTAGCCTCTGCAAATACCATCGATTGGTGTGATCTGCATTCACGTCAAAATCGCGAACAACAAAGGTGGAAGAGGGTAGTTCTCTCCTACGCCAAAAATCGCGAGTCTTTGAGAGGAGGTTGTTGTGTTGATTAATACCATCTTCAAAGGTATTACACAAGAGGATCTGTGTCGAGAGGAAATTGCGGAGAAGAAATCACTAGAGGATCTGCATCGAGAGGAAATCATGAGCAATTTTTCTGGGGGTCCTTTTTGAATCGCGGATCTCAAGCAAGAAGGCACAGACACGCAGGAGGATCTTGTCGGGTTACATCTGCAAATCCTGTCGATTTGGTCAATCGATCTAGGGCACGGAGACATGAGTAGACCACAGTCTAGGAAAAAGACTTAACTTGCAGTCTTGTGAGGTCCTGCAGACATCAAGACAAAACCGAGAGGCATGGAAAGTGAAGAACTAGACTCAAACACGATTTTACTGAGTTTACAATCTGAAATGACCCAGCTGAAGTCGTGAGGCAAAGGTTGAAAGGCAATCAAAACCATGACTATTAGAGCACGCAAAACAACAAGATGAATACTTACATTTACATTTCCAGGCAGCAAAACAAAACTTTGCACAGCAATGAGGAATTTGACGTAGTTACAACAGAAGGTGAACATCAATAACAGATTCTTCAAGGAGCGTACAGTCCTACACTGAACATACAACTCTGAGCCACACCCATCGGCTCATAAAATGACCAGAATGGAGCCCCCTATAATGCCGGAGTTTAAAACCCCCCGCCATCACAAGGTGTTGACCCCAAAATTTAAGTATATGCTAGCGTTTGCAGTTGAGTATCTGGAATTGAAGCCCCGGGCTCAGAACTCCGCGATATTTTATCGCTGTTTCAGAGACAATTGCACGAGAAGGATGATATTATTGCTGATTTGCAAACTAGAATCACTAAACTCAAACAAACCCAAGCCACCCTTGCGCACTCACCATGTCTATAGCAGCTTACTGAAGCTGTTTTAGAGATTCAAAACAAACAATCTTTCAGCATGAACACCTCAAAAAAAAAACCACTGCACAACAACAAACTATCCAAAAACAGGTTGAGGAACAAAATTCATGGGTTCAAGTGGTTAAGGGGAAGAAAGCACCTCCGGTTGTGGAAATGGCTGTCGAAGCAAAATTTGAAGAAGAAAAGGCACGTCAAACCAAGGCACTTAACCTTCGTGTTCGTGGCGTCCCTAAATCAGTTGATCCCCTACAGGCAGGGCATGCATTCTTGCATGAATCCTTGGACTTGAAACACATCTCCCTTTAAAAATCTTGGACATTGCTAGATAACACCCTTGTTATACAATTCCAAATTGTTGAAGAGCGTCTGTAAGCTCTTAAAGCAAAAAAGAAGCTCTTTTCCCATCCACAAAAAAATTATTTAGATGTTGATCTCACACGACTCCAAGTCAAAGAGCTTCAAAAAGCTCGTATTCAGGGGGTAGCCACGAGGAAGGAGAACAAGTGGGTTGTTATAAGAGATTGTAGGGTTGTCATTCGTGATTCTCCCCCACCAGGGTGGTCACGCCCTGGATCGTCAACATCATGACGACCTCGGGTCTCGGTGGGCAGTGATGACATCTCGATTGCTTCTTGGAATTGCAACGACACTTTATGGTCTTCTCCAGGCCTAATGTTTGATGCTCTTGGGTCGTCAGACATTCCTTTTATTACAGAGACTCATGAGAGCCCGGAATGGCCTCTCCTAGACATTACAAGATACCGTTGGTTTTCAACGTGTCGTCAGGAGACTAGGAGTTCTGGTGGGGTTAGAAGTTCTGGTGGGGTGGCTTGTTTATTTAGAGACTCACTCTAGAGTAGAATTACAATGGAGGTGTCTGATGAATTTGCTAAATTCATGTAGATCCAAATTAATGGGGCTGCCCCACTTTCCAAAGATATTTGCATTGCAGTTTGTTACTTTCCTCCAGCGTCTTCATCATATGCCATTCATAGTGGTCCTGAGGGGGACCCTTTTATATATTTGTATATTGGGATATCTCAATTCTCAGCTATTGGAGAAGTTATCCTTATTGGTGACTTCAATGCCCGTACTAGAGACTTTCAGATACCTCTCCACGATCGTTTCGTTGATACATTTTGCACACAGAAGATTGATTTAGAGTCAGTGGGGTTGCATAGGAGGTCAGATGATGCTTCAGGGCCTTACACAGCATACAGAGGACACCTCTTACAGTTGGGGGAATCTCATGATTTGTTGATTCTTAATGGGTTGCCTTGCTTTCCAAATTCACACACTTTCACATGTGCACCTCTTAGGGGAGGTAAGAGTGGTGGATTACGTCTTATCCAGTCAGAACCTTTTGCCCTCCATTCCTCACTTTCCATTTTCCCCATTACCCTTGCAAACCATGCTCTTCTCTCTTTCTCCATCCGGGCTGATTTCTCCCCTCCTATTACAACCCCCTCTTTCAATATACCACATGCCATTTTCCAGTTTGAGGATGGGGACTCTGACATTTTCCTTTCTCACATCTGTTAGCTTCTACCTCCATAACCCCAGTTCTTCTCACTTGGTTGTGTTAAATTCAAGTACATGTCTTTCCTCCATTATTTGGGAAGCAACCCTCAAATCTAATCCTAACTACACCAGATCTACGTCTACTTCACATCATTCTAAAAGATCTTGCCCCATGAATAAATGGTATGATGATGACTGCAGGACTCTCCACTGTCAGCTTTGGTACGCCTTCATTCCCACCCCTCTTACACAGCCTTAAAATCATCCTATCGTTACCTTCTCCAACGTAAGAAACGCCTTTTTATTTCTCAAAGGAGACGGATCTTACGGGCTTCTTACATCCACTCCCCCAAACTCTTTTGGCGTACCATCCTTCCATGACATTCTTCCCTCCCCACTGAGCTTAATCCCACATCCATGATTTCCCATACCTCCACCTTTTATGATATTCCTGGCCAAACGCAAACCCATGTTGCTTCTCCACCATCTTCTTCTCACTTTTTCACATACAAGAATGTTAGAGAGGCGGTGAAGGTGATGAATAGTAGCAAGGCAACCAATGAAGAAGGTTTCCAAGCTAAGTTCTTCAAACATGGTTTTAGAGATTTTGGAAGCTATTTGGTTGATCTTTTCAACCACGTGGTTTGTTCGGGTTTCCCACCCTCTTGGTCACATCACATTATTCACCCGATACACAAATCAAGCTCTTGTTCAGATCCTGATAATTATAGGACGATCATGGATAGACACACATTCGCGAAATTGTATGCTACTATATTACACTTGCAACTTTCGAGAGAGCTAGAGCAAAGACACCTCAGAGCTAGGGGACAGGTAGGGTTTAGACCAACCCATCAAACCATTGATCATATTTTCACACTCCGGGCCATCATTGAGGAGGCATGTCATCGCTCATCCAAAGTCTATTGTTGTTTTGTAGACTTTAGGAAAGCGTTTAATTCTGTTCCAAGAGAGGCACTTTTCCAGAGACTTAGGCATATTGGCATTTCTGAGACCCTCTTGGCAGCCATTATGAGATTATACGAGAATGTTCTTGGTCGTCTCCACACGGTTCATGGGATTTCAGACTTTATTAGGAGTACCATTGGGGTTAAGCAGGTCTGCCCTTTGTCCCCATCCTTATTTGGGATATACATTGATGAGTTAGAGACCTTTCTTCATGAACATATTCAGGGTAGTGATTGGTGTCTTCTTCACCAGGTTCTGATTTCTATCCTCTTGTTTGCAGACAATGTGGTTCTCCTAGCCTCTTCTGCTGAGGGATTACAGTTGCAGTTGGATGCTTTGGCTCTCTTTTGCGATCTCTGACAGTTGACCATTAATTTGGGGAAAACCAAGGTCATGGTATTTAATTGCTTGAAGACCTCCCACCTCCATTTCTTTTTCAAAGGAAAGGAGGTTGAGATTATCTCTTCCTATACTTATCTGAGAGTGCAATTTTCTGGTTCATGTTTCAGCTTGAGGCAGTCCCTCCAGCCTAGAATAAACAAAGTTATGGTTCTTTAGCTCTCCTTGAACGACAATGTTTTCAGCATCACTTTCAGGATATCTCTTCCAAGATGTCACTCATGGATACACTTATCAAACCCACAGTCCTCTATGGATCTGTAGTTTGGGGGCCCTCTCTACATGAGGGTGATTGGGCTATTGTTGGGAGGGTCCAAACACTTCTCGTTCGCTACATGATCAGATGTAAGCAGACAGTGCCCCAACACATTATTCTTGCAGAGTTTGGAGCCCGACCCTTCTGACTGGAGACTATATTTGATCTGATCACTTTCATATATCGCATACGGAGGTTTGTTGATTCTGCGAGTGGACGTGACATATACCCCATACTTAGCATACTGCTCTTCAGAGAATCTTGCTCTCTTAGCTCCTTCGACCCATGGATGTCATTGGTATACAGGAGTTTCTAATCTATTAGAGTCTATGGGAATTAGGATGGACCGACTTCCTCCATTTATGTACTTCCTGGATGCACCAGCGCATCTTCTACCCACTAGACAGGAGTTGAACTAGATTATTAGGGATGATATTTACAGACAGTTTATCCATACTACTTGGGTAAACCCTCCTGGGGGTTACGCTCTAAGATGGCATTTTATGCAAAGCACTTCTTGGAGCAGAGTGATGGGCTTATCATTCGTCCACAATATACATTCCGCCATTGGATGCACTCTCTTCGCATCCCATTAGGACAGTTTTGAGTGGGGTCTCACAGGGTTAGGATTGAGACAGATCACCAGATAGATCGAGTAGACAAGATTTGTTAGTTTGCAACATCCAGGAGACGGAGTCCGAGGAGCAATTCATCTTTTGTTGTCCCATTTACTATGAGATCAGAGGGAGGTTTTACTGTCTATTTAGGAGGACACAGAGTCTTTCTGACTTCTTCAGATATGAGGACCAGAGATGGTTGGCTTTATATATACAAGAAGCTCTTAAGCTTCGTGATCATTTTATTCAGAGACCCACTAGACCAGTCTCCACTCAACGGATTACTTCCTTTTTCACAGTGCTACCTTCGAGGAGAGGCACTAAGCAACAGATTGACATCAGTACAACCCCACATTCCAGATCAGTGAGGCCCAGAGACACTATTCACAGTTCCTCAAGTTTTCATCAGCATATTCACTTCAGACCCAACTTTAGGAGGCAGACTAGGTCCACCAGGCCTTCACAGAGGACTTTTCCTTTTCCTTCTAGGTAGAGGATTGGAGGACAGTCCAGGTATCATACCTCCGCTTCTTCAGGTCAGACTTCTATTCGGAGCTTCTTCTCGTCGGCCTTGGATGCTAGGAGAGTTGGATCGAACTCTTGATGGGTTCCCTCCTGGGTCTTCTTTCTTAGGGATCATCCTCGTGCTCCCAATGTTTACATATTCTTGGAGATTGCTCATTTCTTTTGCTCCCTTCTTTGGACCTGAGCAGGGTTGGGTCCTTTGGTGGTTTGGCTTTGAGCATGGTCCCTCTTTGCCTGTTTTATACTATTTCTTTCAGCATTGTTTTTCTTGTTTTCGGAGACCTTTTTGGTTTCTCGCTTTTTCCTGACACATTTATGTAATCAACAGTCCCTTTGACCTGCTTTTGTGGTCATTAGTTGGACATTAATATATTTATTTTATCTTATCTATCTTATCTAGCTTTGAATTTCATCCATTCAAGATGCTTGTCATGCCAAAATTTCCTCCTTTGTGTGACTTTAGTTGCTTACTGTGCCACTACTTGGCATTCTTCTACTTCATTTGATTGAAAGAGTCATTCATTGAAGTTCTTGTCATCCCCAACTTATTCTACATGGCTACCCATATACTTTGTACCAGTTGTTCTATAGGAACAACTCCCTCTTGACTATACATTAACTAGAATGATGTATGGTTGGTAGTGATTTTCTATGTCATTCTATAGGTCCATAGTGCCACATGTAGATGCCCCTTTCAATCGCTTCCTCCGATACTGCATGATTTTGGAATGACAAATATCAATACTTTGTTCATTACTTCTGCTTGGTCATTTGCTTGTGGATAATAGAGGTTTGACAAGGAATGAAAAATTCGAAATTCCAAAATCATCAATTAGATCACATGGTTGAGGAAATGGCCTCCTCTATTGCTTGTGATTTTCATTGGAATCCCAAATCTTGTCGCCACTTGTTCATAGATGAACTTCGTTGTGCTCAGGGCACTATTGTCAAGCAATATTCTCGCTTCTTCTCACCTAGTTAAGTATTCGGTGGCCACCATGATATATTTGCAACAATTATTTTTACTTGTTTTCAAGGGATTGATGAAATCTAAGCCCCAAATTTCAAAGAGTTCATGGGCTTTTGACAGCCACAGAGGCATGGAGTCCCTTTTTAATGGCTTCCCAGTCCACTGGCAAGTGTTAGAGTCCATCACCCGTTCCTTTGCATCCTGGTGCAATGTTGGCCACCAGAATCTTGCTAACAATACTTTTCTAGTAGTAGCATTGGGTCCCATGTGGCCTCCAGTTGGTCCTTCATGAGCTTTTGTGAGTACAACTCTTATTTCCTCCTTTAGTACACACCAGTGCAAGATGTGTTCTGGACCCTTTTTATGTAATAAACCATTTATTAATTGGAATGTTTGGGCTTTAAGTGTGTTTCTTTCGGTCACCAGGTTGCATATCCTTTGGGAAGGATGCCTAAGATAAATAATCTCCAACATTCTCATATTATGCTGTTAAAATTGCAATTTGGAATAAGTATCTCGAAAATCTTCATTAATACCCTCTACAGGTTGTGATTTTATTCTAGAGTTGATCAACAATCACATGGATTTTACCTGGTCTCACAATAATTTTGAATGTGAACTCCTGTAACAACGTCAACCATCTAATTATCTTGCCTTGAATGATTGATTTGTTCACTAAGTATAATAGTGCCTGATGGTCTACATAAAAAATGAAGGGGGTCACCATCATACAATGCTGAAATTTTTTTACTGTGTATAACATACCTAAAGCTTCCATTCTGTGGTGTTGTAGTTCTTCTCCACACTAGATAGGAATCTGCTTGCAAAGAACATTGGGTGATCTAACCCTTGAGTTCCTACTTGTGCTAATGTTGCCCCAATAGTATGATTGGAAGCGTCGACTTGAACGTGGAACTCTTCATCCCAATTTGGGTACACAAGTATAGGAGAACTTATCAGTTGAACCTTCAACTCTTAAATGCACCCTCTTGGGCCATATGAATGGAGTCCCTTTTTGGTGAGAATGTCCAAGGGGTGAGAGACCTGAGATTTTTTTTTATTAACTCTTGGCAATAAATGACATGTTTCAAGAATGAATTTACTTTGGTGATGTCTTTTGGTGCTTTCATCTCTGCCATTACCCTTAATTTCTCTGGGTTAGTCTTTAGTTCCCTTTTGCACATTGTATGGCCATGGAGCTTATCTTGTGGGATCATGAACTGGGACTTCTTTGAATTCAAAGCGTTGTTGCTCTACATCTTCTCATGCATTTTGTCAGGGACCGTTGGTGAAATTATTGACCACTGTAGATTGACCAATTGTCTAGAAAAATCTTGAAGTTACCTGTGGCCATCTTGTCGAAGATGTGTTTTATGATTCACTAGAATGTGGCCAAAGCATTGCATACCCTAAATGGCATTCGGTTGTAAGCATAAACTCCATCTTCCACTATAGAAGTGATCTTCATTTTATCTTTGTCCAGAATGCTTATTTCGTTGGACCCTGATAATTCATCCATTAAGGAAAAGATCTCACGGTCGACTACTTCTAGTATAGAGTCTATAAATGGAACTGGGAATGGGTCTTTAATAGTAACCACATTTAGACTTCTAAAGTCGACATATATCCTTATTTGTTCCAACTCCTTTAGACTAATCAATATTGTGGACACCCATTCGCTTGTTTCTACCTTGAAAATGATTCTTGCTTCTAACATGTTCTCAACTGGAGTAAGAATCTTCTGGATTCAACTGTGTAAAATAATTATTTTACGCATTTGAATCTAGAAGATTCTTGCTCATTATTAAACTGCGAACTAACTAATCTCATACCCAAAATATTCTAAATCTCTTCTTGGACTTTGGCAACATAGTTCTTATTCGTTATGTATGCTCTTCTCCAAATTAACTGAGCTCCGGATACCAAAGGAATTCTATGTATGCACATTTTTGGTGGTACCCCTTACAAATCCTTGTAGGTCCATGCAAATACATCTTTGTAATCTATGAAGATCTAGAACACGACAACCTTCAACACAGGGTCTAAGTCATCTCCCATCATAATCATTTGAGTTTTTTATTGTAACCCAGATTTATCTCGATTATAGTCGGTTCTCTGTAGTTCATATCTTCCACTCCTTTGAATTGATGAGCAGGTTTTTCCTCGATCTTTGCATCACCTACTTTGTATTCAGTGAACTCAAGGGGTATGTTGGTTTCAATGATGATTGTTTTGCTTGACTGGAAACTACAAGATGTCGTACCCTTGGTTTATGAATGTTTGTTAGCATGTGCCCATTTCCTTTGAAACCTTCCCATTCTTCCATCTCCGTAATCTTTACAAAGTTGCATATGGATTGGAATACTTCATAGTCTTCCATTTCCCTGTGGAATAGACCGTCAAGGGAGTTTGTTTTGCCCTGTGAGCATGAGTGTAACTCCAACAATCCTTCCTTTAGTTCCACTGTGCCTTGGTTCAAATGTCATGGATGTTCTTCTATATCATTTGTGCCCTAATCTGATGAGGCTACCTCGTCACCAACTGCCTAACTCTTTAGGTCTATAATGTACTTCCAGCCTCTATTCTTAATCGAGATGATGTTTCTTTTCCAATTGTGATCTGGCTGCTATTAACCAGCCTCAACCCATTAATGCACCATAGGCTTTTTTCTTTAAAGAGATGACTACAAAGTTTAATATGAAATATTGGGTACCGATAATTAATTTGAGTCACTATGGTTCCTAACACCCAAATTCCATTTTGATCAGCTCCCACTAATTGGAAGTCAGCAGCCAAATAGTCGGTTGTCCAAGTTTATTTTGGAAGCATGTTCACACTAGAACTGCCATCAATAATGGTATTGGTCAGGTTCAAACCCAAAATATCCATGTGCATGACCGTTGGATGCTGAGCTAAGTTCATTATTAGGTGCATTAGATCAGTTACTTTGTCTCCTAACCACGGGGGTTCAACAATGGGCTCCTCTTTCATCATGGTTGTTGATGTTCTACCTTCTATCATCAGGTGTGTCACTTGTTGTGTGTTGTACTCATTGTCTTGTTCAAAGCTAGCTCTGACATTCTTGAGTTGTGGAATGCTCTATAATAGGTTTGCTACTTTGATGGGTACAATGCTTTGTAGAACTTGCCTTGCAATTTCCTTGTATGACTCAATCTGACATATCACTGTACTTGTACGTTCACCGGATGTCTTTGTTCTTCTCTCATTGATCGTTCCATCGCGACTCTTGCTTCAGCCATTCGTTCCTTTTGTGTGCAAGGGTCGGGGTAGGTTAGCTTCTTTGCTTGCCTTCAGGGGATTACCATCACCCCTTCATTTCTTACAACGATCATATTTATGTTTTCTAGCTTTGGGAGACTAGTGTCCTTATTATCTTCATATCCACACCATCTGCACGTGAGTCTATTGTTGACTTCATTGGTGGGGCAATCCCTTGCAAAGTGGCCCCTTTGGTTGCATTTTTGAAATTGAATCATCGAACTGGATGTGGCTACCACCTCCCCCTATATTGTTCTAGCATCATGCATTGTTCCATTGATATCTATGTCCTCTAGGGATGCTCTTGTATTACCTTGGAACTTTGTTGGTGTGGTGGGTCGTGTTCATAGTTCTCCTTGGGTAAGGAGGACTTGTGCACCCCTATTTTATAACTTTTAAGGGCAGATTTTTATATCATGGTCTTGGTATGCCCTTTCATTTTACAGTCGGTGCACCAAATATCCTTCCCTTCCTCTTTCTATTCTTTTTACAATTCTCTCATCATTCGAGCATGCTCTTTTGAAGGGCTCAAATAGATCTTGGTTCATTGTCACTAGAGTCAAAATCCTCATCTTCACTTCATCTTCTTTTGTGTGAGGATGATGTTTTATTCTCACTTTCTATGTCCATCACTCTATTATAGGCATTTGCGTATGACAAAGGTGGAATTACCTTCATTTTTTCCTTAGTGAAGAAACTAATCCCTTGATAAACCATCACTTTTTTTGTCTGTCGGTTGGCTCCTTCTCGAGTTTTCCAAGCAACTCCTTGAGTCTCCGATTGTAAGCCCAAACCATTTCGTGCTTACCTTGTCTAGTGTTGTAGATTTCTGCTACAATTTCATTGTCATCCCTAAGCAATTTGAATTCCTTTTCAAATGCTTGTTGGAGGGCTGCCCATGTTGCTTTGTTAGTACTTGGTGCATCAATATACCAATCGATAGCCATTCATCAAAGGGTCGTCGGGAATCATCTTAGCCACATCCGCTAATTTGTTTGCCTATTGGTAGTCCAGATAGTGATGCACATATGACAATGTTGTACCGAATTTTCGGATTCGTCCCTAGTAAATTTCAGAAGTTTTTGTTTTTCTAGGTGATGGAGTCAAGGTACCCATTGTCATGGTTATTGAGGTCTTCCGTGGTGGCCTTCCAAACATGAGTTTCCTCCTTAGGACGGTCTCTTCTAGATATTCCTTTGCTACAGACATGTCTCTACACTTGACTGGTCCTTTGACAGTTATTTGTGAGCTATCTTGCTCACCCTCAGTGTCCCTCTCTGTGCTCTTCCCCCCCCTCCCTTCAAGGTTTTATGGTTGTTTTGACCGTAATGGTGTTTTTGGTACTGGATCTTCAATCTTCAATTGCTCTCATATTATTTTCATAAGAGACTTGCTCTTCTTCTGTGAAGACCTTGTCTTCAGTCTCTTAATCAAAGAGCAAACTTACTTCATGGATTTCGTTGGACTTCCCACACATCCGAAGCAGTAGGTGTCTAACAATCTCCTCCTATTGTGTAGCTGAGAGTGATAGAGGATGTTCTCTTACTTGTTTAGGCACCAAGGGGACCTTGTGTTCGTTCCAACTCCTACTCCGGCTTACGCTTTGGCTTGGGCTTGGGCTTGGGCTTTGGCCTCAGCTTGAGCATCAACTTTGGATTTGGTGATTGGTTCCTTGCTTTTAGTTTTTTGAAGTAGTTGATGCATGTAACCTTTTTCTTTGTTGCTCTTGTTTTGAGAGTCTGGTCAACCTTCTTAGTTCGATTTATTTTGGTCTGCCAAAATGTCGTCGTTGTCCTCCTTTATTTGGGTTTAATTGCATCGATGTCTTTCTTCCACTCTTGTTTCCTCTTCACGACTTTGCCTTTTTGTGTCTTTGTATGAGTTGTCTTTGATTTTCTTGGTCATGTTCGGCATGGAAGGTCTTCAATACTATATAGTCCCTGGCAGGAAGTCAAGGGAGATGGTCGAGGAGATTCTCTACTTCTTTTATAATTACCAATTTACCCCAAATGGAATCTGTAGGCTCTTGAGTGTGTTCAACTTCTTCCTTCACATGTTCCCGAATGGAATGGTCCCACATGTATTGTAAGTCTTTAGTGAGTTTTGCTTGTTCTTGATTGGTTTCAACTTCTTTTTTGATGGGTTGACCCATTAGTTCTCCATATTGTCAATAGATTGGTTGTCAATCAGATTGTTCATTCAACTTAATTTTGTATGATCCGAGTTCTTTTAAGACAACGGTGCCAGCATGTAGTATAGATAAAGTCTATTTAGTTACTAGACTAGAACAATTAGAGAACAGCCATAACATAACATACTGTGTATGATTGTCCACAAAGTAGTAGCTTTATATTCATAAGTCTTAAATCTTAATACACTTAATTCATTCAAGGAGGACCTAATACAAGCGCCCTTCCCCCAACATTCGCTATGGTTCTTAAAGGACATGACTATGTGGTTGGCAATTGACCTAATTGTCACAACTGAGAAACTAATAGTTTCTTCTAACTTCCCAAATGCCAACAAGAGACTTAACAAAGCATGTTGTCTATACTTATTCATAAAGCTATTTCAATTGACTACATATTACAGGGGGGTTTGATACTTAAAGGATTTTCTAAATATTAAGGTTAGACCCTTTATGAACTTTGGGTCATGAAGCATAAAATTTCACCAAGGAATCTCTGCTAAGGCTTCCACCCACATACACCACCTAATTATTTAGGATGACACAATCCTCCCCCTCTATCACTCGACAATATCGTAGAGAGATCAACCTATGAGCCACCTTGTTTTTAGTCCTTATGTGATTGAATGCAACTTTATCAAATGCTGGGAGCAATAACTAAATGTCTTTAATAATACTATTGAGGAACCATCTTCCCATGGTTAGGTTGAAAAGATTATCGAGTTTTTCAATCATAATCCTTGAGTTTGATTCCACTACCAAGAAGCTAATAGATATCTGTAAGGCATTCCACATGCCTTTCTTGATAGGGAGTATTTCAACAACATTGATAGAAGCTATTCACATTCTTTTAAAACTAGTTCATCAGCTTACAATTTGCATCCTAGATGATGCCACCATAGTTAGCTTGGGGTGTATTGTCCCTAGATGAACTGTTTGTATTAAGCTTAATAAATGGTGCCTCTAGGGTTTCAAACACTTGATCTTCTTTGTTTTATTGTCAACATCTAAAATTTTCTTTATATCAACTACTATTTAGAATTCTAGTGTTAGAAGAATTATTTGAATAATCAATACCAATGTACAAAGAAATTTCTTCCCGAACTGAAAAGTGTTTTGACGACTTCTAGTTGAGACACCCAAGTTTGGGAGTATGCTTCTCATTCTCAACATAATAGTTAAAAGGAATTTTTGTGAAACACTTAGCTTAATGCTTTCATGTATAAAAGGTAAGGGTTTAGGTCATAGTTCCATGGCATTTCCTGGTGGGGGGACGCGGGGATGGAAGGCCTAAGTTTAGGGATGACGGGGGGATGACGGCAGGGGAGCAGTGCAAATATATATAGTACTTGAAAAATTAGTTATAAAAAGATGTATAAGGAATAAGAATTGCATTGAACATCAACAATTTAACAATTAAGTTTAACTTTTTAACAATGAAGTTTCAAGTTCGAACCATTGAACCAATGAACATTGAACATTGAAAATCAAAATCAAAATATCGAAATCGGAATTTTCAAAATTTCATAATGATGATTCATGATTACAATGAAGTATCAACAATGTTCAAAAACAAAATACTAAATACTAATGAGTCAATGGCTAATCATCCCCAAAATTCTCGCCAAACTCCTCATCACTAGAACTACTGGACTCCACATGCTCAAGCTCCTCCAAATCAATACCAACTAGCCCTGTCTATGTAGCATCATTATCAATTTGTGTTGGCTCCTTGTAATGTCCCCATTTCCATAATGGTCACATTTGATTTGGGTATTTAGCCTTTTCACTATTTCCATGGGCTAAATCGCATTCTAAGGGAATGATTGGTTGAAACAAGGAGTAAAAAGTAACTTAAGCGGCTCTATTCTTAAGTTGATTTTATAAAGTGTTCTAATTTCGAATTACTTTATAAAAGTTACTTAAGTCGGCCAAAAACACTTTGTCATAAAGTGACATTGTGTACATAAAAACCTTCATTTAATTAAGCTCAAGTGGGACCTATTTCAAGCGCTCCACTTGAGGGCTTTAAAAAGGAGCATTTGGAGATCATTTTTCATTCATTGAGTTATGTTATTTTGATTTGGAGATATTTCTTCATGGCTGCAACTTGTTTCAGCTTGAATTCAAGGACGAAAACCCTTGTAATTTCTAGTGGGTTGGACGAAAACCTAGCTCACTTTGAGGAGGCTTCATGACGGAGGTCTATTTGTACTTCATTGCATGAATTTGATATTTTGGAGGAGTTGGAAATTGAGTTTATTTGCAAGTTATAGCTGCTAGGGTTTTGAGTTTGCAAATTGATAGATTTGTCATCAAATATCAATCTGCTATGGTACAATTTGCTCCAAGGAAGGCATCTATTTTTATTGGAGGGTTTTGAAGACTATTTTGGCATCCATGGAGAAAGGTTTGAATGTATGATTGGCTGGAATTGAAGATTTTGAAGATTCAATGATTTTTGAAAATTGCTACAGTAGTATGTACTGTTGTTATAGTACTCTGTACCGCTACTACAGTGATTCATACCATCGCTGCAGTTCTTTTTCACTTTGTGGGATTTGAATTGAAGGAGGTTCGATTGCATTGTTTGCTCATTTGACATATTTGGTCTTTGAAAGGAGTTATATCAGACCTAAATTAGGGCTTTATCAAGCTGCAAGCAGAGTTTAAGGTCATCATTTGGCACTATATCAGACTTGCATCGATTTGGTATTCAATTTTGGAGGTTGGAGCTTCATTTTCAGGTTGTTGGGCACATTTTGTATTCATTTTTGAGTTGTTTCAGAATTGTGTGGGCTGTACATGCACTCAGAAATTCATAACAGCAGCTGGGTGTTTCTTAGTTCTTGTTGGAGGTTGGAGCTTCATTTTCAGGTTGTTGGGCACATTTTGTATTCATTTTTGAGTTGTTTCAGAATTGTGTGAGCTATACATGCACTCAAAAATTCATAACAGCCGCTGGGTGTTTCTTAGTTCTTGCATATTTGACCAAGTGAAGGCATTGTAATGAACCAGGCATGTGGAAACTTGAATTGTATAATTTGAATAAGCTTTAATCGATCTATCTCTGTTGTTCCATTTATATCAGATCTTGTTATCATTCTATTTTGCGTTTATGTATGTCAAATTGCCATTGGGACTGTATGTATGAGACAAGTTTGAAAACCAACATTACAAATATCAAAACAAACAACTTTCAGTCATCCATTATCAGATATCAATTATAAAACAGCAGGTGGTCAAAGTGTTTGACGAAATGTCAAACTACTAAAATCAGAAAATTCAAGTGTTTTGAATTGCATTGTTTGCTCATTTGACATCTTTGGTCTTTGAAAGGAGTTATATCAGACCTAAATCAGGGCTTTATCAAGCTGCAATCAGAGTTTAAGGTCATCATTTGGCACTATATCAGACTTGCATCGATTTGGTATTCAATTTTGGAGGTTGGAGCTTCATTTTCAGAGTGTTGGGCACATTTTGTATTCATTTTTGAGTTGTTTCAGAATTGTGTGAACTGTACATGCACTCAGAAATTCATAACAGCAACTGGGTGTTTCTTAGTTCTTGTTGGAGGTTGGAGCTTCATTTTCAAGTTGTTGGGCACATTTTGTATTCATTTTTGAGTTGTTTCAGAATTGTGTGAGCTGTACATGCACTCATAAATTCATAACAGCAACTGGGTGTTTCTTAGTTCTTGTTGGAGGTTGGAGCTTCATTTTCAAGTTGTTGGGCACATTTTGTATTCATTTTTGAGTTGTTTCAGAATTGTGTGAGCTGTACATGCACTCAGAAATTCATAACAGCAGCTGGGTGTTTCTTAGTTCTTGCATATTTGACCAAGTGAAGGCATTGTAATGAACCGGGTATGTGGAAACTTGAATTGTATAATTTGAATAAGCTTTAATCGATCTATATCTGTTGTTCCATTTATATCAGACCTTGTTATCATTCTATTTTGCATTTATGTATGTAAAATTGCCATTGGGACTGTATGTATGAGACAAGTTTGAAAACCAACATTGCAAATATCAAAACAAACAACTTTCAGTCATCTATTATCAGATATCAATTATAAAACAGCAGGGGGTCAAAGTGTTTGACGAAATGTCAAACTACTAAAATAAAAAAATTCATGTGTTTTGAAGGCCTATCCTAGTTCGGGTCTTTAGACTCCTCTGGCTCTACATCCCATTTGGCTACCGGACTCTCCTTGTACGTAAGTGTTGCAGTCAATGAGACACAAGGCACTATGTACAGCCACAAGCTTCTCTACCCTCCTAGAGGTAAGTTTGTTTCTCTTAACGGAGTGGATGAAGCTATAAGTAGACTAGTTCCTCTTAGCAACAGAAGAACTAGAAACCTGGGACAGCAAACGAATGGCTAAATCAGTCGTCAAAGAAACAGGTCCATGCAAAGTCCACCATAAAATTGGTTCCTCCTGTTCCATTATCTCGCTATTTATTTTGGCCTCTTGTGAATATCCCCTAAGAGTGGCAAATTTTGTCCACTCAGTACGAATGATGTTGGCCTCTGTAGAATCGTACATTTTCTGAATGGTCTTAATGAACCTTGCCTTCACCTCAGCATCTTGTATATGTGTAAGTCTACTAGGCCTTTGCACATCCCACTTCGTGGTCAATGCATAGGCAGCCATGTGCGAGGGAGTGTTGAGCTTCTCCCATCTGTGATGAATGATCGGTTGAATATGTTCTATGTAGAATTGCAATGTGGGGTTCTTCTCTCGTACAACCTTCATTTGATCAAGCATAGTATCAATGCACTCATACACCTCTCCAAGGGTAGGTGCATTAGCATCCCCATATCTAATCACTGTGAAGACTGGTGTAATGCTAGAGACAATATATTTGGCATCAACCCAAAAAACATCACTCTTCACCACCTCCTTCACCTTCTTCCCTTGCTTTGTCTTCAACTCAGGCCACTGATTCCATTCTGCTGTCATAACCATTAGTTGCAATGCCTCTTGCAACTCAAGCATCCTCTCCAAGAGAATAAAGTATGATGCCAACTTCAACGTCAACCCCTTGAGGTTGACCCTCATCCTCACTTATGCTACGAGAACTCATAATGACACTGCAAGAAATGATAATTTTTTTTCATTTTGTAAGTTTATAATTTAAAAATTAAAATTCAAACCATGCATAATGCAAGGGATTAAGACCTAAGGATTTCTTTTTTGTTTTTCTTACTTAAGGTCACATGAAGCATAGAAGCAGAGGATACACAAATAGGAATCCTTGTTCTTAACCTTTGTCAAACAAGGATTTCACTTTTATTTTCTTACTTCAGATTTGAAATTTAAGCATTTGATTTGAATAAATATTTAAAAATTTAAGCATTTGAATGAATCACAAATAAATTAATAATTATAAGAATTTTCAATTTAGAAATGAATCATAAATCAAAGAACAATACAATTTACAAATGAAACAAAAAATCAGAAATTCAAAAAATCAAATGCATAGTGATAGGGCCTACATTGTGGCTCAATTGATGAACTTGAAGAGTCTTGAGTCTTCTTGGCTTCTCTATCGTCTTCTTGATCTCATTTTCCCTCTCTTAATACTCTCTCACTCTTGCAAAATTCTCCCTCTTAGCTTGTTGCCTCTACTTTCAGCTCTCTACTTCACTCAATGAAGTTTTTGTGTGATTTGGAATGATGAGGGGGATAGGGCTTTTTATAAGCTTTTGGAAGGTCTTGGGAGTGGGGGTCGGACCCATTAACAATTAGGGTTAGGGTAGAGAGCTCACAAATCAAAAACTTTTTTTATTTTAAAAAAAAAAATACCTTTTTGGCTTTCACCAGCACAGGGGATGCTTGTGGTTTCTTGGGGCTCGAGGGACGTCTAGGCATCCCAGGGACTTCCCAGAATCCCCCAGACGTCCCCTATTTTAAGGGACGCCCCAGAGATGTCCCCTCTTAGAGGAAAACATCTCGAGGACGGCAGTGGTTCGTGGTGGCGGTGGAGGTGCGGTACGGGACGTCCCCTTAATGTCCCCACATCCCAGAAACATGGGGATTTTGGGGTGGGACACATCTCTATGGAACATTGGTTTAGGTTTAATTGCACAACCAAGCCAAATGCCAAGTTGGCACATGAGACAGCCCTTGTGGCTTTCCACAATGATATTTCGTTCCATTTTACCCTATATATTCTTCAAAATTTGTTCCCTTGGATTTCAACCTCATGGCCATACTTGGGAGAAATCCGAACCTTGCTAATCCACTTACACCTGATGTACAATTCAAGAATTTAGTAGCCCTTGCAAGGAACATGATCAAGTTTGTTTGTTCTATCATAAAGTGTTTCATCTATTTAAAAACCTTATGAAATTTTGCAGATGTTGAGTATGATATTTCTTAATATTATATAATGAGTGTTATAATTCTTGTATATGGACATGTATTATTTCGTTAATTTTGAGGTAGGTGCTTTTTTGTATTTTTTCTACATTACCAGATTCTTTAAAACCCTTCAATGTATCCAAACCAGTTAGATATTGGTTCCCACATATTTTTTTATATTTTATGTACAGATGTTTCCAAGGTGAACTGTATCAAGGATCCCAAAAAAATCAGTGTTTCCCTTATCCTTACCTATTTCCTCATAACTTAGGTATTTCTTTCGCTAAACATCATGTTTCTCTCTTTCTTATTAACTGCTTTGATTTTTTGGCTGCTAATGTTTCTAAATCTCTATGTTACATTAGTACAAAATTACAAATGCATTCAGAAGATATGACACCTTGATTATCTTTATGTATAGTTGTCACTGTGGTAAATTTGCTTTTAATATGCTTACCCTATTTTTAAAACTTGTTGCTGAGGCATATTGAATTTCACTACCCTACTCCTTGTTAGTTGATATACCTTTCTAAGAAAAATGTGAAAGAGTGTTCTAAAGTGGATGCAATATGATCTAGGAAGATCTAGGTCACTAGATCTTACTGCAATTCATCACAGTTGCTTAGTTAGCTTCATGCTTATGTCAACAACTTCTGCATTGAAGGTGGTACCTATGTGCCAATTCACAAGATCTAACTATTCTTCAGCGTTGCCACACAACTCATGTAGTGCAATATTGTAATGCATAGTTTGTCGGTAACAGAGGTTGATGATGTCACCACACTCATCGGTTATGAAGCACTTGCTACCAACTCTTGTAAAGGTTCAACCGACACTTCATCCCCCTCCATTGTATATTAATGTACACTTCCATTCTTTGTACTGAGTTACGTGAAGTATGTGGAGAAGAATGAAGTTGGAATACATAAACGCCATACATCTGATCTCTAAGATATTTTATAGAACTTAGCGTAATACAACATTGGTATTATAGTTCTACATCTGTTGTCAATTGCCTTTGTTTTTCTTGTTCATTTGCACATGACACTTTCATATACTTTAGCATTCACAATTCATTTACATATATAACGCTCTTAAATCCGTAACCCTCTTAAATGCATTTAAGTAGGTTGTCCACTAAGTCTACTTTTGAGCCCCATATTAGTGGTATCAGAGTGTTGCACACATCAAATCATTTTAGAGTGGTATCACGATGTTTTCTAAACATCGTCTCTGTTTGTATGCCCACTCGCACGAGGTATGAATACATGAAGCTAGGGCTCGAGACTCGTAATCCTTTGTCATACCTTCCTTCACATCCTTAGATGGTAGACAAATCCTTGACGATGCAAACTTCAAAAATGTTCCAGAAGATGATAGAGGATGCATTGCAAAGACAACGGAAAGATTTGGAAGAACATCATGCATGTGAACGATCAAGTATTGTTGACAATTTCTTGTTACTTCTCAAGCAACAGACTCCCAACACCTCTCATTCACATCGATTGTTTGTTGGTTACATGCCATACTACGTACAAGTCAATCTAGACATCCCTATGTTTCAAGACAAAACAGATGCAGATGCCCTAAATAATTGGATTAACTTAATCTGCTCATACTACGCGGTTAATCAATTCTTTGACCAAGAAAAGATTACATTAATCTTCTGAAAATTTTTTTTATTAGTAAAGAAATGGTGGGAAAACTACTGCACTTCACATAAAAAATCGTAAAGATGAAGTTAATTTAGACACATGGAATGGTTTCATAGAAGCACTCAAGGAAACCTATTACCCTATTGGAAACTATGATGACCAATACATCAAGTTCTCTCAATTGTGTTGAGGCAAGGAGCAATTCGTACCACAGTTCCTCCAACAGTAGCAACCAAGACCTTAGAGTGGAACCATAAGTTGGAAGAATACAAGGATCTCTTTTAGTCACCAAAGGAAGTGCCTACACACTGTGTAGTGAAGCATACTATTGATTTGATTCCTTGACTACCTCTACCTAATGGCTCTTTATACCGCAAATCGTTTTTGGGGAATGAAGAGATCATGTGGTAGATCAATGAACATGTGCTGAAAGGACATATTAGGCCCAACTCATTGCCTTGCGGCAACTCAATTGTGTTTGCACCAAAGGAGGATGGCACATGGACGTTGTGCATTGATTTCAAAGCTCTCAACAATATCATAGTGAAGAACGACTCTCCTGTTCCCAGGATTGAGGACTTGTTTGACCAGCTCCATGGTGCAAAGTTATTCACCAAAATTGATATCAAGTTTAGATATCATTAGATTCCTATGGAAGCCACCCATAAACATCTGGAAGACAACCTTTGAGGCCAAACAAGGTTTGTTTGAATGGTTGGTCATGCACTTCGGTTTAACAATACTCTAATTACATTCATGTGGATGATGAATGACATTCTCAGTCCATTCACCACTTCATTTGTTGGAGTCTATGTTGACGACATCCTAATCTTCAACAAAACATGGAATGAATATCTGTGCCATTTGGAGCAAGTGCTTGACACTCTGCGGTAGCATAAATTGGATGCAAACATGGAAAATTGTTCATTTGCCATGCGAGCAATACGATATTTGAGATTCATTGTAGATGCACAAAAGAGTGCATGTGGACCTGACCAAGTTTCTATTCATCCAGGAATGGCCACAACCAAAGAATCTCACAGAGCTTCATATTATCTTGGGATTAGCAAATTTTTATAGTAGATTTGTACTTGGTTTTTCTCATGTGTCTTGGCTCCTGAATCAAGTTACCAAAGGTGGCACTAAAGCAAAGTTCATTTGGTGAGGCACACAACAAAGAGCATTTGAGGAACAAAAATGTAGGCTTTATTTTGCACTAGTACTTGCAATCCATGATCTTCAACAACCATTTGAGATTGAGACTGATGCATCAAACTATGCACTTGGAGTAGTCCTCACTCATTATGGTCATCCAGTTGCTTACCACAACAAGACTTTCACTGCACAAGTAAGAAACTACCCAACATATGATCGCAAGCTTTATGCTATTGTTCAAGCATGTAAGCATTATAAATTGGGCAATGAGACTGTGATCCATACAGATTACAAGCTACTTTAGTTCCTGCAGACTCAGAACAAGTTATAGTAAGAGCGACATAAAAAATGGTCTTCTTATCTTCAACGATTCCATCTGAATATCAAGCATAAGGGAAGTGCCAATCTAGTCGCAGATTATTTGAGTCGTCCGTCAGTTCAAGCTCTCCATTTTGTACTTGACACATGTGACATGAAGTCAACACATGGTCATAATTGTATCCATTTGACATGGCTTTTGTAGATATCTATTAGAATTTGCTTTGTGGAAATTCAATTCCAAATTTCTACTTGTAAGATGGACTCTTATATCACCTTGGACACCTATGCATTTTTGCATGAGGCAGAGAGACAAAAACTAATATGGGGCGCTCATTTCAATAAGGTCATAGGACATTTTGGATTTGAAAAGACCCTTGTGGTGTTACAAAAGTATTACTTCTAGCCACACCTCAGGGCAAATGTTGCAAAATACATCATGTACCACATGTGCAATTGTTAAACCGGTCTATAAGAAGCAAGGTTTGTACACAGTGCTATTGGTTCCAATGAGACCATGGGAATCTGTTTCCGTGGACTTCCTCTTAGGCTATCCTACTACCAAGCTCGATAATGATTGTGTTTATGTAGTATTTGATAGATTCTTAAATATGGCAATTCTAATACCTTGTAAGAAAGCGATCTCAGCTCTAGAAACAACTCAATTGTACTTTCAATATATTTGGATCCATTTTGGATTTCTAGAAACAATTCTTTCTGGCAAAGATACAAGGTTTCCGAGCAATTTCTAGAAAGCGCTTTGGTCTATGCTAGACACAAAGTTGAACAAGTCTACCACATTCCATCCGCAGATTGATGGATAGACGGAAGTAGTAAATAGGATGATAGTGCATCTTCTTAGAGTTTACAACTCAAAGAAACAATGCACTTGGGATGAAAACCTGGTTTTCATTCAATACAAGTACAACATAGCTTTGCACAACTCTACTACACACAACCCTTTCCAGGTCTGTTTGGGTTTCCAACCTTTGACAGCTATTGACATAGCTTATCTTGTCCCACCATCAACAATAATACCTTCACTTCAAAAAGAAGTTGACAAAGTTGTTTAGTTCATTGAGCACATTCAACAAGTGTAGACCTTTCTGTAATAAGCTAACACTAAGTAAAAGTAGTGTCATGACAAGCATTGGACAATGCACACCTTTTAGGTTGGTGATCGAGTCTGACTACACCTGCAGAAGGAAACATTGACATGACCTTACTGCAAGCTTCATCCACTCTAGTATGGGACCCACACCATCACCAAGCAAGGGGTAATTATTTTGAGCTTAATCTTCCTTCTTATCTTGGGTTGCATCCAATCTTCAATGCAGAACTCTTGCACCATTGCTTTCCACCTTTGTTTGACACTTTAGATGTGGTAGAGACTCTCCGACAGACAAAGATCAATCCAAATTGTAGTGTCATAGTAGAATTGGATCAATTCATTGATGCTAGAGCCAAACAAACATGCTTACAAGAGATCCCTCTCTTCTAGATCATCAATGCAAGGCAAGTGCCTTCCTAGGGAAAATGGTTTGCAAAAGTGCAGGTTGTTAATGCAACCACATGCAATGGAGACCATTGCTCTTCAAGGAGGGGTGACTAATTTGGGAGGATCTAGGTCACTAGATCTTACTACAGTTCATCGCAATTGCTCAGTCGGCTTCACACTTATGTTAGCAGCTTCTGCATGGAGGGCGGCACCTACATGCCAATTTTAAAATATAACTCTTCTTCAATGTTACCGCACAACTCTTGCAATGTCAGTGCTATAGTGCACAGTCTGTCAATAACGGCAATTGACGACGTCACCACACTCATTGGTTATGAAGCGGCTGCTACCAACTACCAACTCTTGTAATGGTTCAACCTACGCTTAATCTCTTTTCATTGTATATTAATGTACACTTCCATTCTTTGTAGTGAGTTACATGATGTAGAGAAGAATGAAGTTAGCAAGTATGTAGACACCATACATCTGATCTCTCAAATATTGTACAAAACTTAGCATGATACAACTTTTCTATTACAATTCTACGTCAGTTGTCAATTGCCTTCTTTGCTTTCCTTGTTCATTTGCACATTGCACAATCATATTATTTAGCATTCACAATTCACTTCCGTCTAAGTAGGCTGCCCACCGGGTCTACTCTTGGGCCCCGGTTCACAATATTAATGTAAATAAGCATATAGTTGTTTTAGTCTTTAATTCCAAAACCATTAATTCATCACTCTGATCTCTTTTTTCTGTCAAGTTTGCATGGCTTACAGAAAAGAAGATTTCCCTATAATGATGTTGCAACTTTGTAAATCTTGTTGTGAAGCTGTTTTCTTTTTGACATAATTTTGATAACATGAAAATATAATGAGAAAAAAGACAAATTGATGATGTTAAAAACACAATTAATGAAGTGTTATTCCCTTAGAGGATGATGTAATGATCTACTTGTCAAACCTGCTTTTCTCTGTAAATGTCTGATATGTGGACTTTCATTTCTGCAGGAAGGAGCTTTTAGCAGGAAAAGAAGTTTTAGAAAAAAGCTAAAAAAGAAGGGTACTCCTCTTTTCTTTTTCTGGGAACATTTTTACATGTGAAGATGTAGTGATGTGCCCTGATTTTTTTTTTTGAGTTTAATGTTTGCTGTTATGAGATTTCTGTGATTACCTTGCTGGAAACTCTCATGTGCCTTTCATGGTTTATTCATGCCAAATGAGAGATAACGTACATGCATAATCTAACTCATAAATTGCATGTAATAAAGATCTTTGAAGAATTTATTGCTCAGAATTGATAACAGAAAATTACAGTCACTTTCCACTACAAATTTCAGTCTTATGAGAATTACTTGCAGGCTTGATTATGAAACACATCCGCAGCCAACGAGGACTCCTGAAGATCATCCCTTTTCACCGAGGCAATCCCCCCCCAAGCCCAACGATCTTCAGCATCCAAGAACCACGTGGCAGCCCCTGTCCATCACACAAGACGCTTATCCAATAGCATGCCCAACTGAGCACAGAATCCCAAAACTGGGCACCAAACACCAAAAGGGGCGATCTGCCCAAATAAATCAGCCTTTACTTGGTAATGGTAAAAGAGTACTGAATCTAGGGCGCCTAGACAAGGGGAATCCAAAGAGCCAATACCCACATTGGGGAACACAACTGGAAATGAGATATAAATAAACCCAGATTCAGTCCACATCAAAAATACTCAGAAATTATCAGTTAACATGACTGGATCTGTGATAATGAAGCTCAAAATGTCATCCCTAGATGGAACCACGCTTCCACCGGCTAGGGCAGGTCTTGCACTACCGAAATCAGCTCTCAATGCCAAGGGTTTTCGTCCTCAACACTTGTTCTCAGACCCCTGGAAGAATTCCAGCAGTACCTCCATATGCAAAACAAATCAACATAATGAAATGGAGCCTCCAAATGAGCTTTTAAAGACTCAACATCAAATTAGGGCAACCAGCAATGAGGAAACCCTAAAACCCCTCTAACCCCCATGCCCTTTTCCTTAGCATTTGATTTTAATTTACTTTTTTTTTCTTTTTTAAACCCAACTTTAGCCTTGGGCACCCACCTCTTATTTGGCCATCAAATACTCTTTAATTGCTTCTTAAAACAACTTAAAGTTAATCACTTAGGCGCCATGGTACTTTTTTTAAAGTCCCCTCGCCCCTCAACTTAAAAATATAAAGTAACTTTATTTTAATTCATTTTTTCAAAGAGGAAAGCAAATATTTAAATATCCCAACATAACAGAATGGAACTGAGTCCCCTTATTGGAACCGTTTAGCCTACAGGAACTCTGGAATAGGCTAAAGGTCACATGCACTGCACGGAGGCTAGGAGGGGACATTAAAGTCCGCCCTCCCCAAAGATTGCTTGTCCTCAAGCAATCATAATGTTGGATGTTGTAAAATCTGCTCACTCTCCCAAGTAGCATCCTCAACTGGAAGGTCTTGTCACTTTACCAAGTACTCCGTGATCACTCTCCTCCAAATGGTCATCTCCCTGAAATCAATAATTGTCTCTAGAATAAGCTCCAACCTTCCCTCCTCATCCAATGGGGGTAATACTACTGAAGGTATCACATTGTGCCCAAGTGCCTTCTTAAGGCGTGATACATGAAATACATTATGCACTCTGCTCTCTTCAGGTAACTCCAGCTCATAAGCTACCTCTCCAACCCTCCTGGTAACTCTGAATGGCCCAAAAAAATGTGGTTTCAGCTTCTCTGCTCCACTCTTTTTGAGGGTGGATTGTCGATATGGCTGCAATCTAACATAAACCATGTCACCCACCTCAAACTCCCTATACGATGCTGATCAGCGTACAATTTTTGTTGATTCTGCGCATGTTGAATGTTTTTCTCTCAGGGATCTCATTATGTCTTGACTCTCTTGCAAGAAATCCTTGGCCCTGGGCACTCTACAATCACCAAATAACAAATCAATGAAACTAGGAGCCTCATAACCATACAATGCCATGAAAGGGGACATCTTAATGGACATGTGAAAAGTGGAGTTGTAGCAAAACTTCCCCAAATGTAGCTATCTAACCTAGGCCTTCTGCTGTCTTGTAACATAGTTCCTTAGATAGCCTTCCACCCATTTGTTAACTATTTCAGTTTGCCCATTTGTTTGGGGGTGGTAACTAGTGCAGGGAGTCAACTCAGTACCACATAGCTTAAACAACTCTTGTCAAAACAAACTCATGAATTTGTTGTCCCGGTCACTTATGATGTTTTTGAGTGCTCCATGAAGCCTAAACACCTCCTTGAAGAACAAATCTGCCACCTGTAACGCTGTATGTCCTGCTGATATGGCAAAAAAATGGGCAAATTTGGTCAAACGGTCAACAACCACATAAATACAATCCTTCCCTTGCATCTTGGAAAGCCCTGTGATGAAATCCATAGATATACTTTCCCACTTTTGAGTAGGAATGGGCAAGGGATGTAGCAGACCAGCAAGGTATGTGTGCTCATATTTGTTTTGTCGGCACACTTGACATTCGCGCACATACTTAGTAATGTCATCTTTCATGCCCTTCCATGAGAATCTCTCACGGATTTGCCTATATGTCTTATAGAACCCCGGATGACCAGCCATGGGAGTGTCATGAAATGTTTTTAAAATATGCTTTTTCATCTTAGTTTCTGGTACCAAAAGTATTCGTTCCTTGTAGTAGATTAATCCATTTCTCACATTATACTTTTCATCACCCGTAGTAGATTAATCCATCTCTCACATTATACTTTTCATCACCCAAAGTACCATCAATAATGCTGTTTGTAAAGCTGTTCTTGGCATAATCCGCTTGAATATTCTCCTTCCAATCCGCTGCAATCTCAGAAAAAATACACAAATGTGGTCTCTTAGAGAATGCATCAGCCACTACATTACGTTTTCCCTTGACATAATCAATGTCAAAATCGAAGGCTTGAAGTTTGCTCACCCATTTTTTATGTCTTTCACTCAATTCCTTCTGATTTGGAAAGTATTTCAAGCTGTTATGATCAGTTTTTACTATAAATCTGCCCCCAATGAGATATTGTATGTACTTAGCCAACGCGTGCATGATGGCTAACATCTCCTTATCATAGATGGAATAATTTTTCTCACCGCCCCTTAATTTTCTGCTCTCAAAAGCGATGGAATACTTGTTTTGCATGAGGACTGCCCCTATACCTTCCCCTGATGCATCACACTCAAGCTCAAAAGGTTTAGAAAAATCTGGAATAGCAACACTAGACATGAACTCATCAAACCTCTAAACTGATCAAACGTCTTTTTTGTTGATTTAGACCAAGAGAATGCCCCTTTCTTGGTCAAATCTGTAAGTGGGGCTGCAACCTATGAAAACCCTTTAACAAACCTCCTGTAAAACCCACACAACCCAAAAAAACCCTTAAGTTGTGTCATGTTTGTGGGTGGTGGCCAATCAAGTATTGCCTTAATCTTCTCAGGATCTACACGCACACCATTAGCACTAATGATATGACCCAAGTATCGGTCATCCCAAACTCACACTTAGATTCCTTAGCAAAGAATGATTCATTCTCAAGTATATCAAGCACCTCATCCAAGTTTTTTAAGTGTTCCTCCCATGACCTACTGTAGATAAGGATGTCATAAAAAAAAATGAGAACATACTTACGGAGCTGCTTGCTAAACATCCTGTTCACGCATGATTGGAAGGTGGCTAGTGCATTTATCAAGCCAAAAGGCATGACAAGAAACTCGAAGTGCCCAAAGTGACATCTAAAAGCAGTCTTCTCCACATCCTCCTCCCTCACTCTAATCTGATGATAACCCGATCTCAAATCAATCTTGGAGAAGTAAACCGCTCCATGCAACTCATCAATAAGCTCATCAATGTGTGGAATTGGATACCTGTTCTTGATGGTATTTTTGTTCAATGCCCTGTAGTCCACACACATGCGCATAGTCCCATCTTTCTTCTTCACCAAAACAACTGAAGAAGCAAATGGGCTCTTGCTAGGCCGAATGTGTCCCATCTCAAGCAACCCCTGTATAGTCTTCTCTATCTCATCCTTGAGCCTCTTAGGATGACGATAGGGAGTAAAAATCACCGGCTTAGCTCCCTCCTCAAGCTTTATCACATGCTCAATGCCTCTATCAGGAGGCCTACCTGAAGGAATACCACCAAACACCTTGCTTCTTTTAGTAAGAAGCTCGTGTACATCAGGTGGGTATGTCATCTTGACCTCTTCAGTGACTGTAGGCATAATGATACACTCTGTTGCCCACTCTACTTGGTCATGCCTAAAAAGTCTTTCCATTCGCTTGAGAGACACTACACGTGGCCCTCCATTAGACATACCCCTCAAAACCACATTCTTATCTTCAGATTTAAATTTCAGCTCCATGGTTTGAAAATTTAGTGTGATCTCTCCCAAAGAGCATAGCCACTGAATACCCATAACTGCATCAATGTCTCTAATGTTCACCACATAAAAATCCTCCTTAATCTCATAATTTCCAAACTATATGCTCAACCGAGGAACCATTTTGGTGCAATGAATAGTAAACCCATCAGCTATCATAACTCGAAAACCACTCACCCCTTGTGTTTGGAGACCCCTACGTGCAACCAAGCCCTCATCAACGAAATTATGAGTAGCCCCTGTATCTATCAAAGCCACCATTCGCTGCCCTTGGAGTACTCCCCGAATGCGAAGAGACTCATTTTTCTGGAAACTATAAATTTGAGCTAACTTCCCATCTTTGTCCTCCCTCTCTTCACCCTCTTCCGATCCTTTATCATCTTCACTTTCATCAAACACAACTGGCTGGTCTGATTTTTATGATACAACTTCTTCATCAGATTGGTACTCAATGAGGAGTGCTTTAGCCTTAGCCGAGCATTTGTGGCCTGGAGTATAAGGGTCTTTGCAAGTAAAACACAAACCCTTACTTCTAAGCTCATTCAGGTTCTCACTATCTATCTTAGTGTATTGTTTTTTAGGCTGCTCATGCTCCTTTGTGATGAATTTCTTGTCTTTTTCTTTCTTGTGCAGCAAGCCCTTAGTCTGAAATTTGCTCTTAAAGGCTGATGTTTACATGTCCGTGGCTTTCTTTATGGCTTCCTGAAGAATAGGTGGATTGAAATCTTTAATCCAGCCCCTAAGAGGATCGGATAGGCCGTCTATAAACAGCACTATGAGTCTTCTTTCCGAAACATCCGTCACTAACACCGATAACTTCTGAAAATCTGCAATGTAAGAATCAACTGTACCCCATTGTTTTAATTGTGCTAGCTCCTTAAAATGCAATTCTGGGTCCTTATCAAACCTTTTGATCAATCTCTCCCTGAACTCAACTTAAGCAGTTATTTGAGCATGTCCCATTGTCACCATTCCATTGTACCACCATTCGTGTGCTATTCCATCTAGGTGTATGGAGGCATATTGAATAGACTCCAATTCTGGCATGGGGTTTAATGTGAAATAGGTGTCTAATTTCTGAACACATGCTCTTGCTGCCACTTTTCCAAAACCATCGAAGTATGGGAGAGTAAGCTTCCCAACCTTCCTACGCAAGTCATTATGTTGATCCCTGTTTCCTCTGGTGTTTATATGCTTCATTCTTAGATCAATATACTCCCTAAGAGAAATGTCCTGCTGAAACCCAAGCCCTGCATCAAGCCAATCTTGTCTAAATTGGTCCTACTGTTCCACCAAAGTGAGCTCAGGATTTGCTAGTGCATCCACTCTGGGTGGAAAAAATGGCATAAGGGTTCTGGCCATAGCTCCCCCATTCTGCGGGTTACCTACTCTTTGTTGCCCTACTCCATTACCCTGTCCCATTTGATCCATTCTCTGTATCAACTGTGCTATTTGCTGATTGGTTTCAAGTGCTTGTTGAGCTGCTCTCCCTTGTCCCCTCACCAAAGCATCTAGCAATAGTATCATTCTATCAAGTGGTGCCTCATTTCTCTCACCATCTTCTCCCCTATCACCCGTATCTTCAGAACTAGATGTCTCTACAGAATGGTTTTCTAATCTAGATGACTCAGCTGAATAAGTCTCTGATTTAGATGATTCACTCGATGATGGCCAATGCTCCCAAAAGCCTTCCTTCTTCTTCCTAATCCTCTCTTGATATCTCCTTTCCCTATCACTAATGCTCATGAATTTTGTTTACCCACTGGATGGCAAGATCAAATGCACTCTGATACCACTGTAGTGATGTTCCCTGATTTTTTTTTTTGAGTTTAATGTTGGCTGTTATGAGTTTTCTGTGATTACCTTGTTGGAAACTCTCATGTGCCTTTCATGGTTTATTCATGCCAAATGATAGATAACATACATGCATAATCTAACTCATAAATTGCATGTAATAAAGATCTTTGAAGAATTTATTGCTCAGAATTGATAACAGAAAATTACAGTCACTTTCCAATACAAATTTCAGTCTTATGAGAATTACTTGCAGACCTGATTATGAAACACATCCACAGCCAAGGAGGACTCCTGAAGACCATCCCTTTTCACCGAGGCAATTCCCCCCCCAGCCCAATGATCTTCAACATCCAAGAACCACATGGCAGCCCTTGTCCATCACGCAAGATGCTTATCCAACAGCAGGCCCAACTGAGCACAAAATCCCAAAACTGGGCACCAAACACCAAAAGGGGTGATCTGCCCAAATAAATCAGCTTTCACTTGGTAATGGTCAAAGAGTACTCAATCTAGGGCGCCTAGACAAGGGGAATCCAAAGAGCCAATACTCACATTGGGGAACACAACTGGAAATGAGATATAAATAAACCCAGATTCAGTCCACATCAAAAATACTCATAAATTATCATTTAACATGACTGGATCTGCGATAATGAAGCTCAGAATGTGATCCCTGGATGGAACCACGCTTCCACTGGCTAGGGCAGGTCTTGCACTACCGAAACCAGCTCTTAATGCCAAGGGTTTTCGTCCTCAACACTTGTTCTCAGACCCCTGGAAGAATTCCAGCAGTACCGCCATATGCAAAACAAATCAACATGATGAAATGGGGCCTCCAAATGAGCTTTTAAAGACTCAACATCAAATTAAGGCAACCAGCAATGAGGAAACCCTAAAACCCCTCTAACCCCCATGCCCTTTTCCTTAGCATTTGATTTTAATTTACTTATTTTTTTCTTTTTTAAACCCAACTTTAGCCTTGGGCACCCACTTCTTATTTGGCCATCAAATACTCTTTAATTGCTTCTTAAAACAACTTAAAGTTAATCACTTAGGCGCCATGGTACTTTTTTTAAAGTCCCCTTACTAGAACCGTTTAGCCTACAAGAACTCTAGAATAGGCTAAAGGTCACATGCACTGCACGGAGGCTAGGAGGGGACATTACAATGAAGATCTCATTCATGTTTTTCTATTTTCATTATTTATGTTTTGGATTCACTCTTGGAGTACTTGAAAGAATATGTTGTATCTTTGTATCCAATGATTTTGTATTTTGTAGACTTGGTTGATGTCTTTAAAACAAGGGTAAATTTCCATGAGCTTGGACTTATGAATAGATCAAAAGGAATTGGCGTTCATATCATTGTTAGTTTTGTTACTAGGGTTACCTAGTCGCAATGAAATCACCTACCTTGCCACCTCTGTTTGCTACAAAAATGCACTGCTTTAGCCTACCCTGCTTTGATATTGAAGATTCAAAGCTTCTGATCATTGTCAAATTAATTTTATTTTTCAAAGAGGTTTGTGTCTGTAAAGCTTCATTGGTTCAAGTTCTAGTATTTTTGTTGGTTATCCATGTGTGATCTGATTGTTTTACATTAGCATGAGGTTTCCTCCAACCACAAAGAAAACGTGGAAACTTAACTTATGCATTTCATTTCCAATCAGAATTGCCATTTTGAAATATGTATGCGTGCATGTATAAGTGGACTATCTATCTAAATGATATCTCTAGCATAACACCAAGATTACATTCTTTATACCACCCATGGATTCACACAAGAGTATCTTTTTACAAAGCTGATTCTTTTGCAGCGCAAATAATCTTCCCATTCATTATAAGAACCCCTTGTCAATCTGCCCTTAATTTTTCAGTTTGTGTTGTTTGTCATTTTGTGAAACACTTGGCATGCAAAGAGACTGAGTTCTGATTTCTGAGTGTATATGTGTTTGTTTTGTCGTTTTTGAATGATTTGCAATGCCAAAACATATACCAATACATAGAAATGATAACCAATAACTTGCATAAACAAATAATGAACATCCAACCCTTCAAAATAATTTTATTTGCACTATATCAGGTCTGAATACATTGCATTACATAAATGACATTCCCGAACTTATATGACAAAGTAGACATCCAAATGTGCAAAGTTGGGGCTGAAGTATGATCTCCAAGAGCTGGAATAATCTGAAGAATAAAGTGCAGTTCTGAAACCTCCTGAAAACCTTGAACTATGCCATGGCTGATCATAAATAATTTTATAACATATATCTCTGCACATATGGCTCCAAAACCCTCATCTAAGTGTCACCAAAACCCTCATAACCAGTCGCCCAAGTAGATGGAAACCATATAAAATTATGAAGATATTAAATCTGCAACTTTTTCCACCAAATAAGGGTTGCCAAAACCTTAACACCTTCAAATAAAATTTTGATCAGCAAATATTCGTCCAAACCCTAACCATAATTGATGCCAAATGAAGATCATGAAACCCTAGACCCCTTATTTGTCACTTTTCCTTCAAAATCTGCAAACCCACTTCAGATTTTTGATTGTAAAGTCCTTCAGAATAATTTTCAGACCCAGCCGTACAAGTATGAGATGAATCCTATAACTAAATGCCAACTTGTAGCTCCAAATTGCCCCAAATTTGCAAAATAATTCCAATAGTGAACCCTGGATGGATCCACCTCTCAATGGTGGAATTGGGTTTTCGTCCAATCCACTGAATTCAGGTTTTCATCTGCAAATTTAGCTAGGCATGAGTATACCAGCTCAAGTATGAAGAAGTTTAAGTTTTCCAAAATCACATTATTAGCAAATGAGGGTGAAGAATAATATTTATAAAACCTCATTGCTAAACTTGGACTCCAAAATCCCATTAAATTATTTTTAATAAATTTTATAAGCTCCCAAGGGTGGCGTCCCAATTTGGGGAGTAATATTTTATTTTATTTTCTAATTTTCACTTTTTCCCCTTCTAATTTCTATTATAAAATCACTTCTTTTATAATTTTATATTTTTCCAAAAAGTAACTTTATAAAATGACTTTATAAAAAGTCATTAAGTTATTTGTCAAAAAATAACTTCTCCAAGGTACAAACCCAATTTGCCTAGCAAATCATTCCCTTAACCCCTCAATTAGCCTACGGGAATGCTGGAATAGGCTAATCCAATCATTTGAGTGATCACTTAGGAAAGAGGGGACATTACATTCATGGTCTCTTGGCCTAATTCCCTTACAGTGGATGCATTTTTGGCTTTATTTTATAGGCAGTTTTCTTAACACAGGCACTATATGAGACAAACTGTATAGCTACAATGTTGTCTCTAGGTTGATTTTTTTAAGAATCCCAAATTTCTCCTTGGAAAACTAGGTGCTGTGTGGCATTTCCTTCAAAGCCATTGTGATATCCTCTTAACACATCCGACATTTCTACTTTCTTGTATATTTATGTGTATTCTGGACATTTAATGACTCTATTGCAAATGTCACAACACATTTTTCTATTAATCCAACTTCTATTAACGAGTTTGGCGCACTTGCAACATTTCTCATCTGATCGTATTTGTCATACATTGGGCGAGCTTGCTATTGAGTTATAAACTACATGGTCTCTCATCTCATGTTCTCTGGATGCTTATTCAGAGTTTCAATTTACTCATTAGAAACTACTTCGTTACAAGGTGGTTGATGAAGGTGGTAATTGGTATCCTTTTAGCAGATCTGGTAGTGGTAGTAGTGCTCATTTTTCATTTGTTTTTTAAATGCCATCTGAAGCCCATACATACTCGTAAACCTCCACAGGATGCTGGCAACACTTATCTGGGAATTTAATAAATGAAAATATTCCAACATGTGAGTTAGAATCCTAACTATACTATATAACCATTTGAATGCCAACATTTTTAGCCTTGCATTCAAATCTCATAATTTATTTTCATGTCTCTGACAAATTTCTTGTAGTGCATGAGTTCTAAATATTGATTAACATAAGTCTCGGTAAGAAGTGTAGGAATAACTCTTACAAATTGGAGCCTAACAAGGAAAATATCTCAGAGTATCTATCTCGACGAAACTTCTGTTTTCTGTTTCCATTATTTGTGGTCTGCTGAAGGGTGTTTCTCTTAAGAAACATTGCTGAGTGGTTGAAGGGGTCCTTATGGCCATGGTAAATAAATTAGGACAAGTTATCTGAATATAGAACACTTGTGAGGTTATATCTCCCACCCACACACGCCCTCTCCCTCCACTTGTGGGGTTATGCTCCTCTATTTGGAGCAGTGAATGACTATGTTTTTTAACTTAGTCAAAGGTGCAATCAAGTAATTGATTGCAATTGTTGGACTGAAAACCATATCAAAAGTAATATATAAATATTGTAATGGCAATAAGAGTCGTGATAAGCCTTATGTTAGTTGTGTGTGCTTAGACTTGTTGGGTTATGTTTGTGAGAGAAGTGTGGCACAAGGAAAACATAGATATGATGAAAGAAGCTCTGTAACTCCATGTTTTGGGGACACTGGAATGTTGGGGTGTAGGACGTGTGGGGATATACCTAAAGGTTTTGGACAACATTAGGGGATGTCGAAGTCAAGTCCCTGACATAAGGAAACTTGCATTGATATATAAGTTGGAGAATACATAGTAAACACAAATGACACAAATGAAAAACAATAGAAAAAAGAAGAAATGATTAATTCTGTGTGAATATATGAACACTTTATTATGGCTACGTTTGCAATCATTTTCATTAGAATAACAAATATTTATGAAAATGGTTGTGCTTCTTTTAAATCAAGTTTGTAATAAATTTGCTAAAATGAGTGAATTGGCAAAATTATAATCAAAAGATACAGCAACAAAAACATATGAACATACTGCATCTTTAAAATCTCTCGGTATAAATTTCTAAAGTTTTTCACATATATGAATGCCTATTCTAGATTTGATACATCTATACAATTACAACGATCAAAGGGTTTTGTTATAGTTTGACAAGAATACCCGACTTTCGCTGGTTGTTCAAGAAATAAATGATCTCCTGCATAGAGCTAATGGTGTCCTCCATTCTTCTACCTGGCACAAAAGCAGATTGGGAAGGGCAGATAATCTTCTGAATTAAAGGTTACAGTCTGCTATCTTAAGCTTTGCAGTGATCTTGTAGACCATATTGCAGAGTGCATTGGGTCTGTATTGATCCAGTTGTAATGCTTTTTTTTGGCTTTGATATGATAGCCTATTTTATTGCATTTAAATGCTTAATTATTTTCTTATATCGTCTTGATTCCTCCCCCACATTCATCAGATCTGATTTAATTACGTCCCAGTATTGTTGGTAGAAAAATGTTGGAAATCTATCAGGTCATGGAGACTTGTCCAGGTGTAAGGAAAAACAGTTGTCTTCAATTCTCTCTCTTCTGTGGGAGCCATCATCTCCTGACACTCTGTCTGTGATAATCATTGGGATGTTTTGAAGTAACACGTGTTGCATCTGACATTGCTTGTCAGTTTCCTTTTCCTCTATCAAGATTTTTTTTGAAATACTCAGTGGCATACTCAATAATCTCGCTGTGATTGGAGATAAGAGAACCATCATTCTTCTGCAGCTGAGTCACTGAATTTTGTAACTGTCTATTCAAAACAGATTTTTGAAAAAAGCTGGTATTAGAATCCCCATATTTTATCCATTGCTCTCTTGATTTTTTCCACCGTTATTGTTCCTCCTGTTGCTGAACCTGAGCTAATTGGTGAATCAGTAGTTGCTCTTGGTTCGGCATTTTGTGCATCCTTGCTCTCTGTTTTGGTATTCTAACCATTCTAATTGTTGCAAGAACTGATTTTTTCTTTTGTGGAAATATTGCCAAACACCTTTTTTTATTCCAGATCTTCAATATCTGTTTTAGAGGCTTCATTTTCCCCATAAATTTATTTATTTCACGTCCTTGAATGTGATCGTCATCCACTCACCCTTTGGAAATGTTCACACTCAAATAGCCACATTTTTCCAAACTTAAATTGTGGATGAATAGACTTATTTCGAGTAAGTGAAACATACAAACATATAGCCTAGCAGTCAGATAAAGGACCTTACTTAACTTTGCTGACAATTGAATGTTTGTTTGCAACCACTGATCAGATATCAGAATTCTGGCATTTTTTTCAGCAATTTAGTTCAAATCTTTCCATCTATTGCACCAAGTATACCTGCCGTGCGAGTAATCTAAGTATACCTGCTTTAGTAGTTTTTGCTTGCTTTACAAAAAAAACATGCGATTTTGCAGATTTTGAAAGGATGCCCATTTGAAAGAGCTTGTCTTGCTCATGAGTCAACCTTTTATCAAACTCATCAAATGTGAGCATTTTAACAGTAGCACCCAAAGAATATCAGTTGGACTAGAAGTTAGATACAAAAATTGAGTATTTTTCGTCTACTCTGGACAATACCTGATATATAAGTTGCTAATCTTTTTTCTTTGATATTACGATCTTGAATTTTTAATCTTAAAGAGTTAATTTTTGAAATATAGTCCTAAATGTTGTCAAAGTCACAGCTGGATTGAGAGCAATAAGCTCTAGGTATAGTTGATGATCCCTAATTTTATTTTATTTTTTTGGTACAAGTCTTTTATCTTTGTGAAATAATAGCTTAGGCAATACAGACAAACATGTGAGACCAAAGGCCTCGTCACACTAATTAAACCATTTGGGATTCTCAATACCCTGGGTAGGTTCTAATTTTGTTTCGATTGCGACTTTATAAACTTTTACTTCTTAGTATGTTAATAAATTTTTATCTCTAACTGCAGTAGTTATAAGGAGTGAACATTGGTAGATTACTATTCATAGTGTGCAAATGACAATGCCAAAATAATAGACAAGTACGAGAAACAAGAGCCACAAGTGTGCCTGGTGTTGTGCACACGAAGAAGATAGCACTAAAAAAGGCTTTGGCACAAACCTCGAGTGTGCCAAAAAGACAAGTACCGCCCCTCCCCCCGCCAAAAGAGACTTTATACTTAGTGCATTGACAAGAATTGGCCCCTCCAAAAATTGCGCAATTATACAAACAAAATCCACCTGCTCAAAATTACAACGAAAAACGAGAAACTGAAAAATATCAATTTTGGTATATCATAAGAAGATTCTGACCTCAAATTTGGAATCTATGCAGAAAAATATACACTTCCAAAAAAAAGGCTCTGAAAAAAGGAGCTTTTTATGCAAAGATAATGTCAATTGAAGTTTGTGCGGAATGCATGGCAAATACGCTGATAGGCAAAAAAATCTTATGTGGAGGGTGTGACGCCTTGTCACATCGGGCCCACTCACTGGTCTTTAACAATGTTGGAATGTGTCTTGATTACCAAAAAAAGGTTTGGTGTGGCTATATAAGACCCAAACCATGCACCTCTTGTCAAAGGCTTTAACAAGGCTATTACAGCCAATAGATCCATTAAGACATTAACAATGGTAATGGGAAAGATTACTTTTGTTCACAAATCAAACATCCTATTTAAAAATAAATCTTTGGTGGATTTGAACTTTGAACCTCCACCTTTGTAAGTTCTAACAAAATGCTATTAATTACACAACCCTTTAAAAAGCTTGAAACATATGACAAGAAAATTGAGTTTTGTTGTGGAGTGGGATAGGTAGTTGGGGCCGACAAGTTGGGAGTTGGCTAGCGAGACGATGAGACAGCTGAGAGCCGTGGGTGGTGGTTGCTCAAGCAAAATTCTTCACAAAGACTTTAAAAAGCATACCCAATACTTTTGATACACACACACACACATATATATATATATTTTAAATTAAAAAAATCACAAAAACTAAACAAGGAAGCCCCTCACTATTTTTTTTTTTTTTTAATTTGATGGAAAATTAAATAAGGCCCTTGGCCTTAAAAAAAACCATGAATTTTGGTGAATCTAACAACAAAGGCCCCTAATTTTTTTTGATAAAAGTACATCCACACAAAAATGTTAAAAATTGCCCAACATTTCAACAAATCCAGCAATTAAAAGGACCCTCTTAAAATGCTTGCTGAAAACCAACTTAAAATTGTGAGAAAATCAAAATATTAGAGTAAAATCATAATGGGAAGGAGAGTGGATTCAAACGAGATTGAAAATGGAAGAATACGACCTCAAGGGTGTCAAACACCGATTTTTCATCTCCTTGAGTCATGAGTGTGACGACTCTTAAGTAGTTGTGCTGTAATACCATATCGGAGAAGAGGAGATTTTGAACAGCACACAAGCTACTTCAACACTTCTACACTCTAGAACCATGCTCCTATAAAAAGCCACACATGATATTCTACAAGACAAATTTGACAGAATAACATAACTCACTTCTATATTGATTTCAAAATAGATTTTACATCAGACTTCCCATTGTTTAAATAGGTGAGGAGAGGCTTGCTTTTATAGACCCTGAAAAGCCTCATAAATGCAAGTAGTTGCATTAAGTATAGTTGGTTGCATAATTGAAGTGGTTGCATAAAGTCCATGTTGGTGTGCAACTTGGACTTTAGTGCAAGTTTCTATGTGGGTGTGCAACTTGGATTTTAATGCAAGTTGCATTTCCAAATGCATAATTTACGAAATAAAAAAATAAGAAACCCTAAGATAATTACTTACTAACTAAGCTTAAAATCCTAATGGGGTGACTAGAAATTTACATTAACAAAATGGCATTATAATGTAAGGGTTTGAATGTCAATAAATGAAGGGTAAGTGAGTGAGGCACATGAAATAAGGACGAGATGGCATGGACATGGAAAAGAAAACATTATGATAATTGACCCCAACAAAATATGTTAAAATTGAAACATAAATTGATTAATTAAATTTCTATTTATATTATTTCCACTCTTCTAATTTTATAACCTCCTTGCTAATGATTTTATACTTGTAAGTTTTTAAAAATTAATGTTTTGAAAAGTAATCTATTTATGTTTCGTCTACATCCAAATTCATATGAAAAATAAAGCCTAAGAAATTGAAAACTATTTAAGGCAATTATTCAATTTCGAAAACTTTGATTTTGTTTCTAGCCATGGCAATACTACAAAAAATTAGAGGTTTGAAAGTCTCTAACCTTCACCGATACATTACCATTTTTTTAAAACAACTTGGACTAATTGAATGTTCTCCCCACTATTGCACTCAACAAAACATAATATTCCTAAACTAAAGCAGGCCTCATAATTTCAATATAAAAGTTTTAATCTCTTTCCAAAGCCTTAAAAATCTCCTGTTGTTTCTAGAAAGAAAACGTGGCAAGTGGAAAAGAATATTCATGTAGGAAATAGCCTGAAACAAATGATCTATGCAACTTAGAGGTAGCCACCGCATCATATGCATGGTAGCTGATCGCAAAGAAAGGCAGTCATAATGAATTCATAACTTTAAAACTGTGTTTATAAAGATAAACGAAAACCCTGACCCTTTAATGGAAAACCACGTAGAATAAAAATAATTATATCAAAAAATATAATGGCAACGTGATTTGTTGACAGTAATAGAAGATAGTCACAGAGCTTATGATGATAATAAAACTTAGGATAAAATAATATAAACATGTGTGTTTGTTTCATTTGATTTTTTAAATTGTCTATGGGGAGCTGATGATTAACAAGGGTGGCATGCCTCAAATCCCTACGGGATGATATGTCATTTAAATATAGGCTTTTATCAGTTTTACAATGATAAAATATGATGCCAAAAAAATGTAATTAAGAAATAAATAAAGAATATAGTTTTCAAAGTTATATATGGACCCCCAACTAAATAAAATTAGGTAAAAAAATTTATGGTACAAATAAAATATTTAACCATCTATATACAAAACAATTTGTTTTCAAAAAATAAAACCCTCCACCTCAGATTGCCTTTGCTGCGAGACTAATGTTAAATGGTGTTTAATTCTTTCTGAAAAGGTTGTCAATAAAATTACACACTACATGTCCATGTAAAATGAATGAAAAGATAGCTTCATCTCTATGCATGAATATATTACAAAATAATAAAAAATTTGGGCATGAAAAATATCTAATGAAGTGCCTCTCTTGCATGTTAAGTGTTTAACAGCAAAGAAATAGCCATGCAATCTATTCACATTTGGCTTAAAAGATAGAAAGAGGCAATAGTTGTGACAAAGATATAGGTAGTGGGTTCCACCAAAGAGCATAAGGTTTGGATTACTTTTTACATTAGCTTCTTTTGTCATTTGCTTTCTAACTCTTTAGTTTGCAATGCCAAAGTTTGCTTAGTCTCAATAGTGTGTTGTTTTTAACCTTTTTTTAAAAGACATCATTGCCCTTTTTTGGTTTAGAATCTCTGACATGCTCTAGAGAAAATTTAGGAGCAGATGCCTTGCATTCCATTACATTGCATTGCATGTCAATAGAGTCCTAATTGACTTGAGTTATCTCAACTCTTATATGTTAGCTGGTGTTGGAGCCCCACTCATAGGAGCTTGATGAGATAAGTAAAAACAAAAAACAAAAACATATGTAAGGACATTGCCCTACTATAAATAATAATATTCAATTCACAATATGGCATTAGTATTGAGGGTGCTGCCCAAATATATACAGTCATTTTTTATCTATATTTAGCTGATAGGCCTTTATAAGTAAACATTCTTGATAGCCGATTCAACCTACGACACCATCTTGGTCATCACAATACTTGTCGATTTTCTTGAGAGCTCTAATGTCCCCTTTTTCAAAATTAGAATAATATTATTACAAACATAAAAAGTATTTCTAAATACTTGAAATAAAGTAATAATAGTCTAATTTGCTTGTGACTTAAGAAGGGGACCTTTTAAGCGTCATGGGCTTATTTAATGCTTAAGTGAAATTTAAAGAAAAATTATTTTTAAATATTTATATTTTCCCTTCAAGTGGAGCGGCCCACTTGGGGAAAGGTATTTAAGGAGGATGAGGGATCATTTGAAAAGGGAATGTTATGTTTGTAAATTGAATATATGAGTCTAAGTACGAAAAGCTTAACTCACACCTGGAAGATGAAAACCTTCAAAGTTCAAGAGGAATTAGGGATGAAACCCACTAATTCTAAACAAGGGCAGCTTCATTCAGAGGCTGTAAATGAGCTTAAATATTCAAAAATAACCCGTGGGTAGGGTAGTGACTTTCTTGTGGGAGTGGTGACTTGCCTTGTGAGGGTGGCAACGTGGTTGGAGAGGTTGGTGTCTTGGTTGTGAGCCATCTTGGGTAGATTTCATCATTTCCAATTGAACACCCCTTGTTTCAAGGGTTGTGTGGAGTTTGGAGGGTTTGAAGCCCCCTTTTTAGGGTTGTGTGGAATTCTTGCATAAAATTCTATTTTTCTAGTTAGGCTGACTTGCTTGGAGGGCTGATTTTGAGGGTTTGATAGGCTATTTCAAGCCTATAACATTTATTGGAATTTCTATAATTATTTCAGTATTTATTATTTTTTTAATTATATTTTTCAGCACTTATATTGAGGAAAAATTGCCAGAATCAGGTAGTTATGCTTGTTGTAACTGTTGACGTTGTGGATTGCACCCTTTGAAAGGAAACTTAGCTCCTTTCTTCCACACGGCACAATGGAGACATTCCTCTTGTTGTGGGTAGCAAGTTTGAGGAATGAATCTCTAGATTAAGGGCTAGCTCCCTTGATGCACCTTGAGGCCCTAGATTTCTACTACTAACAATGGCGGGGGGGTGAAAAGAGAGGGATACTACAAAAGCAGAACCTAACTAAGGTGGTGATGCACCAAAATTGATTGGTCTACTCAGTTTTTACCTACACTTTGCACCAAAAGGAGCGAATAGACACTTCATTTGAATAAGAAACTAACTGCATCCATGCTTCAACAAGGGGTTTTATGGAGGTATAAGGAGAAAGAACCTACCAGAGGTGTCCTGGAGACACTGTTGGACTGTTGCTCACATGCGCCTATACTTCAACCTGGGCACTTCTTGTTGACCTGCAGAAGAGGATCTACAACACACTAGATATGTTGGCATCAACCTATGAAAGCTTTAAAATAAATGACTGAACATAAGACAATACACAGGAATATGCAAAAGTGCAAGCTCAAATGGAGGTAAAACACTTCTTTTGATTAAAGGTAAATTTCTTCAGGGCTTCGCCATACAAAACTGAGAGATCTCTTCTCAGAATGAGAGGTTACAATATATAGAGAACTTTGGAAAAAGATCCTTGACCAGTCAAGAGAAAGAGGCCCATACTGCATTAAACACTCCTACAGCGAAGAATTCACCCATGCTGCTGTCGTCTCTCCTTAAATGCGCCTGTGAAAGCCATGTTGTAGGTGTCCCAGATATTAACTTTGCTGCCCAAGCTGCATTAAACACTCCTGCAAGAGCATGGGTCGCTTCTCTCATCAACCGACAAGGCCACCCCTCCTCACGTTTCAGGCCATGCTCTCCCTTGAATGCTCGCACAGTTGGCTACTTATTAATGTCAAAACAAGGAAAATCGGGCCGCTCCCTTAAATGCTTGCGCAGCTCTCTTAATGGCTATTTTGGTGGAGACTATTCCACTTGAAAGCATTTACTTCTCCCGCCGACACCTCCTATGCCACTTGGCATGGTCTAGTTCATCCCTGCGTTTGACTTGCCACACCACCTAGAGCGTTCTGAGCATTTGTCTTATATGTGTGTGGCCGCGTTCTGGATTACTCACTCTGCTTTTCTCTTTTCTTGCTATTTTTTGTCCTTTTCCTGGCAATTTGGGCTCTCGAGGTCATCCCTTTTTTCTTCTCAGGCTCCTTCCTTGGCAAGTCGTTGAGTCTACCTTTGGGCTTCCGGGCCTTTGAATTTCTTCAGACAAAATGTCCGAAGGAATTCCTTCGGACATTTTGTCTAAATGAATTCTTCCTTTATGCTTGCCGCTTTTGACAACCTGCCTTTGACAACCCTTTAAGCCCCTACCCATGAGTTCTTTCGGACAAAATGTCCGAAAGAATTGTTCTTTGGCTTCTCTCCAACGATTAACCCATCACCTTAAACTTGACGTTTGCGGGCCTATCATCTCATTTGAAAACCAACAGCTATTTCACTACTCTGAATTTGACATTCGCGGGCTTGTCACCTGACATTTGAACTCCAACGGCTAGCTTATTACCTTAAAATTGACATCCGCAGGCCTGTCATCCCCCTTTGGCAATTCCTTCGGCTTTTTTGCAAACGGACTTTTCCGAAGGGAAAGTGACCCTTCGAAAAAATGGAAAGGTCCTCTTCTCATGGCCAAGTGCCCTCCGAAAGGGCACCTACCCTTCAGACTCTTGTCTTCCGAATTTCTTTGGGTTTCTTCACTTGCCGAATTTCTTTGGACAAAATGTCTAAAGGAATTCCTTCGGACATTTTGTTCGAATAAATTCATTCCTTGGGCATTCTTCTTTGGATTTCCTTCGGACAAAATGTCCGAAGGAAATCTCTCTTTGGTCTGTCAAGTTTCCCGAAGGAACTCTTCCCTTTCGGCTTTCTGTCTTAGCCTTTTGCTTCGACCATCTGCCCTTTGCAAGGACACCTTGAGCCCAAAGTTGCCCTTCGGGCTTTTATAAAGGTCTATTTTGTTGATTTCCTGCCTCCCGCAAGGGCTTCCCAGCGTCTAAATCACCTTTCAGAAGAATTGCAAAGGTCCTGTTTGGCACCTAAGTGCCCTCCACAAGGGTACCTACCCTTCGGACCTTTTGTAAAAGACCCCTGGCCCTTTGAATTTGGTCTGTTCTGCTGATAAAAGGCCCTCTGAAGAAACTTGCTTGCTCTATTAAGCTTTCAAGATCAAAATGGGTTTCAATTTGAACTTTTGCTTGCCGGACCCAAGCACTTGGCAATCAAAAGGGGGAAACACTTGGTTTTTCCACGGAAAGAGGCCTGTCAAAGAAAAGCCCACAAGGTAGCTGTGGGATGAACTTGTCAGAACCTGGGCTAAAAAACCCTACAAGGAAAAGGAAAGAGGGGTGCCCAATTTTGGCCTGTAGGACCAAAATTGGTCAACAGTAACTTTCTGCATGTTTGGTGCTTATGTCGTTGAGTTTGATGGATGATTTGATGCTATAAAATTCATTACAACCCTCAATAATCTTTTGCTAGGGTTTTATCATTTAATTCTGCAATTTATGAGGTTTTGGCACCCAGGGTTAAAATTCAGAAAAAATACCTTCTTTGGTTAGGATTTGCTGCAAATTTTAGATCCAGGGGTTTTGTCTAATTTGGGGACATTATAGAGGTATCAGAGCCATTTTTTTGCCAGTTGTGGATAGCAAATTGTTTGCAGAGTCTTCTTCATGCAGGGTAGTGACAGAAAGATGAAGACAACAATGGAAGCCATGGAAGAGATGTTGCAAGCTATGCAAGAATCTCAGAGGAAACTAAGAGCAATGGGTCCCAAAGCATGGATGGAGTTTGTAGGGTTAATCCCCAGATCTCCAAACAAGAAAACGGAAAAGACAAGGTTTGAATTCCAAAACCCTACAAAGGAGCAAAGAAATGAGGAAGCCAAGGAAGAAATCTTGGACAAGAAAATGCCATTGGTTGATTTCCCTAAGAGTTCAACAGAAAAGAAGGGCATAAATGACATATGTGAGGCAAAATTTAATGATCCACCATCAACAACAAAAATGGATGCTAGGGTTAAAAGGAAACCAACTACCTTGCAAACAAGCACGAAAGATGTGATAAGGACTCAAAGGAGGTGTGATGATTGGCTACGAAGAGTGAAAGAGGCAAAGTTGATAGCCATTCAAGCAAGAGTCAAGACAACACCTAAAGGAATTCAAAGAGAAGGGTAAGCAACTTGAGTCTTCAGTTCCTGAGGGTAAAATTCTGCCCTTTGAACAACAGAAAACTAACATTTCAAGGTCCTTTCAACAGCAAAGGGACAACACTTTGGGGCAGCCTAGGGCTGTAATTTCGGAACAACAAAAATCAATCACCTTGGGGCAGCAAAATGAGCCCTATCAGTAGGGTTCAGGGCGGCAAAAGGAGCTGCCAAAGATAATTAAAAATGAATAAAAATAAGTTTTGCAAGGGGGTTGTGAGAGGGAATTCCAAGAAGACTTTGTTGTGAGGCATACTCATGAGGAAAGTGCCTCACTAGCTTCTTATGATGGCCTTCAGCTTGTTGGGATTTTCATAGCAGCATCTAAAGGTAAGCAATTTGATTATCTTCATAGCAAGGATTTATTGTATCACCCCCATACTATGTCCTTGCAATATTTTGATCATCATGAGGATCAAGCTAACAATGGGGATAAAATGAAGGGCACTAAATGGAGTAAGTAATTTCTCCAAGAAGACTCAAGGATTTGGAGTTGCAAATTTCCAATATTGATGTGGGATCTAGGTAAAAATTACAGGGTTAGTGCTGTTGTCATACAAATTTTGAGTTCACTTGCACCCATACGATTGGGTTGGCAAGTCCTTTCAGTGATGGAAAGGGGCAATTTCTGGTTGGTGACTGTGGGGAAAGGATTCTCAGCCTTCTTTGAAATGTTTTCAGTCAATGCTCCCAATTCATGTTTTTGCACGAAGGTTTCAACAATGCAGCTGTTGTTCCATTTTCAGGTTTCTAGCCTTGGTAAAATCAGATTATAAATTGTCATTTTCAGACTTGAATTCAACTGCAAACTTGATCATTTTAAGGCCATTGAATCATTGGGAAACGCTGGTGAATGGTTCTGACTGAAGGAGATGAAGACTTTAGCCAACATAGTTTAGAATGGGGTGGAGAATTAGGTAATTCATGACTGTCCTAAGTTGTTTCCAGCGTGCATACAAACTGATTGGTGTCCTTCCTTGGAAGGAATGACATACAATATGACCAATAAAGATCATCTCACAAAGGTAGGTGCATAAATGATGATTGAATTGTTTTCTAAACCGCTAATAGACATCCTTGTTAATAGGGTTGAGAGCTAACTTTGTTGATCCGAATTGTTCCATCTATCCGGTAAGTGGCTAGAACTTGAGGGTTCCATGGAAATTTTTAGACCGTGGGAAGAGGCTGCAAATTCTGAATCGGAGCAGCCACTACAGCATGTGGGAATTCAGCCCACTCCGTGTTTGCTTGCCTCATGTGTTGAAAATTCTGAAATTTCTGTGGGATCCCAACCCACCTCAAGTGTGCTAAGGACCACAAGTCTTGCAAGTTTGGTTTGTGCTATGAATTCAGAAAATTCTATGTTAGGACAGCAGTACATAGATATGTTCAATCCCCCTTAAAGATGCAAGCTTTGAAGGGGACATTTCCGAATTCTAAGATAGAAGATAGAGAGGTCACAAACCCTCTTTATCTTGCAAGGGAAAAGGGGCAAGTTAAAGGTAGCTCAAGGGATGGAAATGTTTCTAGATTGTTGTGCACTCATATGTCATCAAGGATGAATGATCGTAAGGGGCAGCATATGTAAGAAAATGAACTAGTGGAAAGATTTGTTTCCTTGTGTACATCTTGGCAAGGCTGCCTTCATCATGGACAACCAAGAAAAGGTATGGTTTTAGTTATGTTCAGAGTTACATTGTTTAGAAAAATTTATAACCCATGCCATAGGCCTGAAGGGAGATTCATGAGGGTCATTGGGAGTTGTAATGAGTGCCCAGGCACCCCAATGAATGAGGACTACTCAGAAATAAGGTGGAGCATGGGTGCGAAATGGAGTTTCCAGCAAGTGAGGGTGGAAGGTTTCACCAAGGAAGGAGGGTGGTACCCCTCTAAAGTCCCCCATGGATGGCTGAGAATGGGAAGAAATACCATGAAGGGCAGCAGTTGTACCTATTTTTGCCATGCTGCCCACAATGGTACCAGCTCTTTGAGTACGAGCATGAGGGTCATCAAGCTCACTTTGAAGGCATATGGCGAAGGGAAACTTCAAAGGGGTAAGTTGTCAAGAATCCTCATAACTGAGGATGAAAAGGTTGTTATGCATGATTACAACCAACTAATAACCGGTTACATGACTGTATATGTCATTTCTTTTGCATATTTGAATGGTTATTTGTTAATTGGAAATGAGGAGTTGATTTCACTCATGTTGGGATTGGTCCCAATGCATGTAATAGGTACAATTCTGAGTTTAGGGGCAAGTTTGGATCATAATGTCAGTTATTCTATGCTTGGTGCTATTTGGCAGAGCCTAGGCAGCCCCTTAATGCCTTCTGGGGCCAGCATGAACATGTTTTCAGCCACCAATTGAGAATAGAGAGTGGTTAAAGTTGCAAGCAAAGGAAGAGAGCTAGCTATCCTATCTATAAGGCATGATGAAGTGATTGTAAAAGTGTTGTTAAACACTCTTATTTTCTTTAATGAGTTGGTTCCATGTGCAGGTTCAGATACAAAAAGGAAAGAGCAGCTAAGTTTGTTTCCCACCCAAACAAATGATAGGACATATGAAGTTATAGTTGAAGATGAAGAGGACAGAATTAAGACTTCACCCATTAGAAAATGTTCTTCCACCTTCGTTGACAAGGATGGGATGAAAGGTTTGAATGATTTTTGCATACAAGAGTTTGCAAGAGAAGAAATTGCTATTGTTGTTTTTAAGGGTGAAAATGAAGAGGACAGAATTGGGTCAGTAGCTGATCTCCACTCCAAGGAAGCTCCTAGAACCCATGGGTTGTCAAAATACATCAATAAGAAGAGGGGCAACAGGGATATGAGCTTGTCTTTGCAAAAGCTCCTTCATTTGATAGGCATGGGAGCTAGATTATGGGAGTATTACAGCATGTTCTTTCACCTTGGCACGAGGGCACATGGGCATGATAGCTTACAATTGCTTGAAGACAAACAACTTTGGGAAGGGAGTATTGTAATGTCCCATTTTTCGAAATTAGAATAATATTATTACTAACATAAAAAGTATTTCCAAACACTTAAAATAAAGTAATAATAGTCTAATTTGCTTGTAACTTAAGAAGGGGACCTTTTAAGGGTCATGAGCTTATTTATCCCTTGTGGAATTAAAAGAAAAAGTATTTTTAAATATTTATATTTTCCCTCTAAGTGAAGCACCCCACTTGGGGAAAGGTATTTAAGGAGGATGAGAGATCATTTGAAAAGAGAATTTTATGTTGGTAAATTGAATGTATGAGTCTGAGCATGAAAAGCTTAACTCACACCTTGAAGATGAAAACCTTCAAAGGTCAAGAGGAATTAGGGACGAAACCCTCTAATTTTGAACTAGGGCAGCGTCATTCAGAGGCTGTAATTGAGCTCAAATACTTAGAAATAACTCTTGGGAAGGGTGGCGACTTGCTTGTGGGAGTGGCAACTTGCCTTGTGAGGGTGGCGACTTGGTTGGAGAGGTTGGTGTGTCGGTTTGTGAGCCATCTTGGGCAGATTTCATCGTTTCCAGTTGAAGACCCCTTGTTTCAAGGGTTGCATGGAGTTTGGAGGGTTTGAAGTCCCCTTTTTAGGGTTGCATGGAATTGTTGCAGGAAATTCTATTTTTCCAGCTATGGCGATTTGCTTGGAGAGCCAATTTTTAGGGTTTGATAGGCTATTTCAAGCCTATAGCATTTTTTGGAATTTTCTATAATTATTCCAATATTTGTCACTTTTTTTAATTATATTTTCCGACACCTTTATTGAGGAAAAATTACTAGAATCAAGTAGTTATGCTTGTAACTTTCTGCATGTTTGGTGCTTATGTGGCTAAGTTTGATGGATGATTTGATGCTATAAAATTCATTACAACATTTGGTAATTTTATGCTAGGGTTTCATCATTTAATTATGTAATTTATAAGGTTTTGCCACCTAGGGTATGCAAGGAAAATTTAAAAATATATCTTCTTTGGTTAGGGTTTGCTACAAATTCCAGATTCGGGGATTTTGTTTGATTTGGGGACATTACAAGGGCATTGAGAGCTCAAAGAAGGCGTTTGAGATAGAGTTGTGTGAAGGTAGAACCTTTGATAGAATTCACGCCAAAACATATCCTACCCAGATTACATTAGACAACTTACATGTTAGAACATTTCAGACCAGACCTCTAGAACCATAAACTTGACGAGGAACCCACACAAAATTTTACCATCACAATAGTGAAAAAAATGGCACTGTTCATCAAACAGAGCAAATACGATAAAAAAAATATGCTCTCCACCGCTATCAATAAAAGGAAAACCACTATGTAGTAGGATCAAGAAATGTGATCTTGAATCGAAGTACAAGCTATGATCGCAAGAAATTATATCTTGTATTTAAGGGTAAGCCCTTCAATAGGGGAACATATTTTGTAGTAATTTTGATAGGGAGAATCTAGGTGCCAAAAAATCTTTTGTGGCCGTTTTGAAATACACTACTTATGAAACAAGCAATATTTAAGAGAAGAAGAATATCAAAAGTATGAATAAAGTGAATACAGAAGAAGAATATCAAAAGGTATGAATAAAGTAGATTGTTGAGTCTCGACCATCTTGGCTAGACAAGGTACGTGGAAGCACATGCATCGGTCAAACCTTTCATCTTATGATTGTTTGTACTTATAAGTATTAGTCATGTGGTCATTATTGTGAAGCATTAATTTGTAAAAAATTTGAAGAATTTACACAACTTAATTAGAATCTATTTTAATTAATTATTGTCTAATAGAAATGACATCAATATTTTTCAGTGATAGGTATTTAATGTTTTTTCTTTATTAATATTTATTATGGCTTCATTTTACTTTCACAAAAGTTATCTTGTACATCTAGGTTTATAATTGTTAATAAAAGGTGAAGGTAGTTTTTAAGGTCAATGTCAATCTAGAAATCAATTTGGTATATGAGATCCCTTAATGTAGAAAGCCACGTGGAGATTGTTTTCCATTTACTTTATATATTGTGAGCAAGAATAGCAAGGTGTACAACCCTACCCCCTTCAGATTGGAACACATGACCCCTTTTTTGGGGTAGAACACATGCCTTAAGTAACACCTTTATGCATCCATTACAAAGAAATATTTAAAAATATTGACTAAATTTTTGAGACATCTATGACCATATAGATTTATCATATAAGGAAAACCTAAAATTTAAAATAAAATGTCCCTTTGAAATAATAAAATATAAAATAAAAATATATTATGATAAAAACATCATCAATTCTAAATTTATATTTGTCTTTTACCCATATAAGGTGGAAAATTAAAATTAAAATAATGATTGAAAAAGTAAGGGATAACTAGTTTGTGCTTCTTAGTGAAATTAGTCGATGGATATCCTTGAAGACAAGAATATGTAAGTTGTCTGACTCAAAGAAATAAAAAAATGAAACATCTTTCCTTCTAAATGCCTAATATATGATGATATCGATAGCAATTACATGAATGGCCATAACTCAGTGGATGAGATCTTAAATCAAAACACAAATTAAATACATAAATTTAATTAATTAAATTTGCCAAATAGGGTGTTTTACTATTTTTTTTTTAATACGATTAATGATTTATAATGTATATAATATATATTTTTTAATGATTGATTTCTTCTATTGAAGACAATTTGATTTGGAGTAATTAGGACACCAAAGTTAAAGGATAAGGAAAATTGATAATAATTACAATAACTCAGATTAAAATTTTCAGCAAGGATTTAAAAAATACATTTTGTTATTAATATTTATGGATGTTTTACTTCTTTGTAAACAATAAATTTTACGTATGTCCATCGGCCACTCACAAGCACCATACCAGAGTATTCTCTATGGCTGAGCTTCAGGTTTCTGTTTCCCCACTAACCCCTGGTGAACCAAACTTCCAGCATTCATCTATAAAAGTGTGATTGAAACACACTCCTGCTAAAACTAGCCTGTCCTCCATCAACCACTTCACCAATGATAATCCCATCAGTTCTACCTCGCCCATGGACTCAACAGAGCATTGCTATTGTCCTAACTAATATCCTCTTCCACCTCACACCACTCAGTCTTACAATCCGTCCTCTTATGCCCCTCACCAATCTAGGACTTACATGTCTGAGGTTACAAAAATATACACTACTACCCTTGTCAACACTATCACCACCCTTGATGGATGCCTTGAAACATTAAGAAATAAACGTAGTGAACATGGTGCCTTGAATCCCTATTCTTGGCAAATTCAATGTCCACCATGTTGCCCTTCAAGCCCATACAACAGGCTGTCAACCCCAGCAAGGAGACACAATTGAATTGTTGAAAAGGAATTTTGAACTACAGTAAATGCATCGGCAGAATTTGGAAAAACTGGTGATTTAGGACACCCTCAAATCCATCATTGGGGAAGTAATTCAAGACATGGATAATACCCCTGGCAGTCAACATACCCAATGGGCCAATTGTTTTACTCTGACTCAGAACCCTCTTCTGATTGGGAAGTTCCAACTTCCAACCTTCAACTCATACACCAGTCCCCCTGGACTGGGTGGTATCTGCATCTAGAGTTGATGAGAAAAATCAGAAGGAAGCGGATCAGAAGGGCAAATGAAAATTTATCTAAAGTTGGCCTCTGGAATAGTCTCTTTGAGCTAGTTTTTGTCTTCCTCTATGGTTACATTTTGTTATTTTCAGCACCTATCTTCGAAGTCTATTAAATTATCTGTCACACTTCTCTGTATCTAATTTTACTTCTTGCTGTATCTGCCTTGTTGCCCCCCATCTCATATAGTCTGGCCTTATTTGTTTGTCCTTGGTATTTTTATTTGAGTTTGGGCATCTACTCTGTAATTGTCCTCTCTCTTCCTCCTGCTTATCTGGCTTGAGATTATTTTCCACTTTATCTCATGGCTGTTTTTGTACTTCTCAATACCTAGTAATATAATATATTTTAATATCGAGATCAATCCTTATACTTCAAGGTTTGTCCCTTGATGGAACATTCTGTAATTACCTTGGCAGATTAATAGATGCGAAAGTTTTACGACAAATTCTGCAAAACGTACTGCATTTGCAGTTTTCTAAAGAGTTCTTACCACTTTTTCCTAACCTTTATCCAACAACCTTTAATTTAATTTCAGATCTAGTGAAATGACACTCTTATTACCATAATTGGTATGATTGATTTGACTTACTTTTCTTTGATTCAGTGGTCTTGCATTCAACATTCAACTGTACGGGGTGTGGAAATAAATAACTGATATTATTTAGTGTTCATGAATCATTCTTCGTGTAGATGCATAATCACACATTAACAAGCATACCTGATGACACAAGGTATATATAGATGCTTAAGTTAGTCAGCCTCTAAGTGAGACAAATAATTACGTGGGCAGGATTATTTAATTCTTGTTTTACTGTTTTTACTTTTTCTCTCTCGAAATATTATACTACTTCTTAGAATGTACTCTGTACATGAATATTATATGTATTCCTAGTCTTAATTACAACTGTTTCTGTTGGAATTTATAGATGATAATCTGCAGTCTTTTGAACTGTTCTATGATTCAATTAGAGTGAAATATGTACCGAGTCTTTTCTGTGCTGTTGTGCATGACATGTATTTCCTAGTATTCTGCAGATAGCACTTCATGACATCCTCGGACTATGAATTATCAAGTGGTGTTTAATGGTGTCACATAAATATATGTCCCCGTTTGGTACTATAGAATGCATATGATCTATCTGGGAAAAGGTGCAGAAAATAGTGAAGAGCCGTATCTAAGATAAAGGAAATTAGACCATCTTATAGCTGTTTCATTTGCAGATCACGATTTAATTGCATCTTTAAGGAATGGGCATCCGATATCTTGTTTTTCTGATTCAGTAGAATCAGCTAAACTTTTTGAACAATACTTGAGCATTTTGTTATAGTAAATGTATTTTGTTAAATTCCATTTCCACAAAGGTTCTCAAATCTAAATGGCCGGATGAATTTTGACTTTTAACATGATTGTATACAAATATTTTAGCCGGATGAATATTGACTTTTAACATGATTGTATACAAATATTTTAGCCATCCAAATTTTATTTGTTGAGTACAGTCTTGTGAAACTGTAGTGTAGAAATGACCAGGACCGAAATGGAGCATAGATTTTCCAGGAAACACTAATCTTGGGATTGTGTTTAGGGGCAAAATAACACAACTTCAATTTTACTTCCTTTTCGTTATATTAATCTCTGGTTGTGGTTATCACAGGATTGCAGTTGCATTAAAAAAAAATTGGATCCAGAAGCTCAGACTTCAATGGTCAGGAAGACTATGGTACGAAATAATGGAGGGTTACTTGGGCCTTGTGTTTTGAGTCTTGTAGCATACCTGTCCCAACCTTCTTATGACATGGAAGGTTAGTTTTATTGGCACAAACGAGACAAGCAGCTTTGGTACTGATTGTGCATATCTAGCCTATTCCCTGTCTGGCATTGAATTTTGACATTTATGTTGGTGTTTGATCTGAATATTTGTTGTTCCCTCAAAGGGTTGAAAGCTTTGAAGAATTTGATTGTGCATACATGTACAAATTGATTACTGCATTATTTTGTTATACGAACATGCCTTTATTTTACTCACGAGCTTTTTATTTGTGTGCATTATGCAGGCATTGTACAACTTAAAATCTAGAATTTGAGAATCAGAACCATGTCACATTGAAAGGAATTAATTATGTTTACTAATATAACATTTAAATCAATAAGTGAAAATTTAATTGTTAAGCTTTATCCTGAACTAACTATAACTGCTCTTAATGTTGCCTTGAGGTGTGGGAGAAGATTGTGCAAATTTGTATTGCTAAAATATTCAAACTTTTTTGTATAAAAAAATGGGAGAAAAATAAATGGAGTGAGAGATCCACAGGAATTAACAGGAGCAAATTTAAGCTCCCTTTTAACTCTAGTACTATTCATTTGATAGATTTATTGAGCTATTTAATTTGTATGTGTGCACTATCTATGTATTACATGTCGTTAGGTTCTTGAATGAATGAAGGGGTATCAACAATAGCATTGTAGCAAAAGCATTCAACACATCAAGTTGTGTAAATCACCTTGATTTCTTACTGGGTGAGGACCAACCATAACACGACAATTTTAAGGGATTTTGATTTTTACATGGATGGGCTTTCTACAATGGCAGGGGGAGGGTGGTGATGGATTGTAATGTTCATGATTTGTTTACAATAAATGGCTACATTTAATTTGACTGTCACAGAACTGTTTTGACATCAAAATTTGACATCCATTTGATTGTCACTAAACAGTTTCAACCTTAAATTTGGCATTCATTTGACTACAATATTCGATCAAAAAATCATAATATCTTGGGCATATGATGGAGTTTGGATCCCTCTGCCCACTTTGCCCCATCCCTCCCCAAACCTTTTTTTTTTTAATTTCCTGAAAACAGTTTGTAGAACCTGATAGAGTGGTGCTGTTAGATTGAGGCCATCTATTGCCGGTCAACAGAAAAAATTCTGAGAAGGTAATACAATCTTTAATTGATGTGGTATGTGAAATCCAATATAGGTGCCTCAAGATTGAAATTTCTTAGTGGTTTTCAAATAGATGTATTTAAGATATTTGTACTAGATACTAAACAATCCTATAAATAAAATCATATCTCAGTGAATGGGCACCATAGAGGCCTTAATTACACTAAATATAGTTTTATGTTTATATCGTGTACATTGGCACGATAGACTTTAATTTCATTTAATTTTGTGTTATACATTGATCATGTCAACTTCACATATCATATCATGCAATTATAAAATGCTGTATTACAGAGGCCTTAATTTTACTAAATATATTGTGTTCTATTATTAGATTGATCGTATCAACTTCACATATCATATTATGCACTTATGAATATCACATTATAAAGGTCTTGAGTTCACTAAATATCGTGTTCTATTATCAGTAGGCATGTCAACTTCACATATCATATTATGCACTTTTAAAATATTGCATTATAAAGGCCTTAATTTCACTAAATATTGTATGTTTTCTATTATTAGATAGATCATGTCAACTTCAATTATCATATTATGCACTTATAAATAGTTTTCACCCCAACACATGGACATAATTTTTAGGAATTAAATAATTTGGTTTCAAAAAAAATTTAAATTTGTCAAAGAAGATCCAAGGGATATCTCCTTTACAATTAACTTTCATGGGAAATAGCAATTATGGTCACTATGTGACCTAGATATAATTGGAAATCTGATTGAGGACACACTAAACTGCAGAAACTTAATATGTTATAAATGTATAAACCAAATTAAAGAACTGGACAACAATAAACATAATACTACAATTTATAAAAAATGTTTATTTGAATCCAAGAGTAACAAGGTAGTAACATTTGAGAAAATATGTGTAGTTATATTTTTTTACATTTGGATGACAAACCTGTTGTGGCAAATAGCAATTATGTTCACGATGTGATCTAGATATAATTGGAAATTCAATTGACGAGATGCTAAATTGCAGAAACTTAATATATTATAAAGGTTTGAATCAAACCAAAGAGGTGGACACAACAAACATAATGCTGCAATGTAAAAAATGTTAATTTGAAACCAAGAGTAACAAGGTAGTATTTTTTGAGAAAATATGTGAGGTTATAATTTTTCACATTCAAATGATCATTATTTTATGGTTATATTTGGCGAGAAATGATTGATCTAAAAATATAAAATGATGTGATTCGCCTTGGAATCTTAAAAGTTGTGATAAATGTTCCCTTAAGAAGTTGAGAGGTTTTATTGTGAACCATAACTAATTCAGTATTTTCTATATTTAAGAATTTTTTGATTTGTGAGCCCTTTAGAATTCTTAGTGCCCTTGAAAATTTATAAAAGTGATCTTAAAGGGTGGTGGATCTACATTTAGGGCGTCAAAGAATTTTGTATCTTGTGATTTGCTATACATATCAAAGTTTCAAGCTTTGATCTATGCTCAAGGAGTTTTGGCCCCAATAATGATGCACTATTTTGTCAAAAAGTTGCCCCAAATTGCCATTTCAATCGCTTATCCGTTTGGAATGCAATGTGCACCATTGCTCCTAGTTGTTATTTGTGATGAACATAAGAACTTCTTAGTGCATAAATTATTGCGTTCCAAAAACGTGGGTGATTCATCAAAATATCATTTTCGTTGTTTGTGAAGATTTTCGGGTACATGGGCCTATAAAGAAATATATGCTTGTGATGGATTGAGAAGGATGTCCAATGTACCAAGGGCCAAATTCTTCAGCGACAATTTTACCTCAATAGGTTTTTGAATTCTTTGGCCATCTTTGCCAAGACCTTGCCAAATGTATCCCATCTTCTTCAATAGCTTTAATCAATTCCTTTGGTGTGTTTTTCAAAACTTTAAATGAATATGATGAATAATAAAAGTGTTGGAAATCAAAAGAGCTTGCCATGTACTCATATGTTTCAATGTGGACCTTTTTTGTTAGTCTTCTTTGTTTGCAATGATTTGTACTCAATTTGCAAATCGATTGGCATTTATTCTTTAGCAGACAATTCTCGGAGTTTTCACATATAGAAAATACTCTTTTTGCATTTTTTATAATACACTTCATGATAATATTGAGGGTTTTTTTTGCAACTGAACATGTTTTTATCTCTCATTTGATTTTTTTCCTCCATATTATTGTGAAATTTTGCAGTTTGTGATAACACCCCCAATCGCACTCCTAATAGGCAACTGAAGGTAAATCAAAGACATGGACAATAAAAAAATTCTAAAATAAGGATTTGGCTACATGGCCCAATGAACAATGCTTGGTGAACACATTCAAAGTTCCGCTCGTAGACAAATCCACAAGGGAAATTGTGCGTAGTGAATATTCAATAATTGGCGGTTGTGGGCTAAGAACCAAAACATGACATTTTGTGATATGAAATTTCACAACAACAAACAAATCAAGGTTGCAAAGAGGTTGCAAAAGCATTCACTAATGCCATCAGCACTAGTGCTTTCTCAATTTGGTGCTCATTCAACTTGACATTCATTTTACTTGGCATCCATGGAACTTGGTGTTCAAAGTAACATCCAATGCTCATTCACTTTGGTACATGTTTGCATTTGGAATTTGTTGACAATTGACGTTTGTTCGATCCAATCTAGCTCTCATTTCATCCAATGCACATTTGAGTTGATCAAGTATGTGTTTAAAGCAAAGCTAAAATAATGTATTGCCAGAGTAATTTCAAGTGCCATGATGGAGTTTAGAGTTAGTTTGATTCAACGTCAAAATGAGAATGAAGACATAATCAAAAGTCCATGGAGCTGATGTTTGAGTTCGAATTAAGGCCATAAAGAGATTAATGGTACCCTAAACTCCTAAATGCTCTGCTCAAATGTTGATCTCATCAAAATCTCAAAAATCATGTTCCATTGTGTAGACCAAGTGCAAGAGATGAATTTTGACTACAAACACTTAGTGCAAAAAACTTCATTTCAAGTCTCAAAATTAGTTCCGGAGATTTGTGGTCCCTGAGGAAACCAAAATTTTGGTTCAAATTATGACTATTAAAATTCCAAATTCTTTAGACAATTGCATTAACCAAGACAAAGAGATTAATTTTCATTATAAACACTTGACATAATTCTCAAATTTTTAGTTTTGTTCAAAACTTTGGAACTCTCTGACACCCTAAGAATTTCCTTGAGTTCCTTGGGCACCCGAAAAACTTGAAGTCCCAGTTAGCAAAGAGTTTCCCAGGTACCTGAAATTTTTGAAGTTCTGATTAATAAAGAGTTTATCGAGTCTTGAAAAGCCCTGAAGTTTCGGTTAATAAGGCAAGTTCTGTTAGTGCCTCAAACCTCTAAAATTCTTGAATTGCATTGGGTTGTCAGTGCCTCAAAAAAATGAAAGGTTTGAAAATGTCTAGCAAAGTGAGTGCCTTAATGTCTTGTGTTTGAAAATCTTGAAATGGTCTAAAGATAGAAATGCATATTCTTATTTTCATCATAATTTTTGCATCCGAACTCCATTTTGGTCCTTGTTCGAAGCAATGGAAAACTTTTTCAATGTATTATCCTATGTCATAAAATATTTGATTCTCAAGGACATTTTCAGATGATTTCAATTCTCAGTCACAATCAAAAGTTTTTTTGTATACCCTTGTTTCAAATATATGCGACAAGCCCAAGTTAAATATTAAATGACTTTGTAAAAGTACATTTAATTAGTTTATTTGGTTATTTATTGTTTCTTGAATACAAAGTCATACATCATGTAAAAATGTCATTAAATAATTTAATATTGTTGTATTGTAAAGAGTTGCCCAAAATAAATAAAATAAAAAGATGGGCAAACTTAAGTTAAGGTCAGGTAAGGATTAAGTCAAGTCAGAAGGTAGTTATGTAACCACCTTGTGTAGGCAAGAAAGTATAAATTGTTTGGAATGTATTCTAAAAAGGGTTCATGTTTTTTTTTTCTCCCAGCTCACGGAGAGCCCTGTTGCAACTTTGTGTACATCTAGTTATTTTCCAAAAATTGGTGAATGAAATGCATTAGAATGTGTGAAGTAAATCTATTGCTTTATGAATATTTAATATTCTCCATTAATGAGATGTGTTTGTTGTTCATGAATGGATATATATGTTAAATTCTTGTATTTTTTTAATTATGTGTAAACCCTTGCCTTTTGCAAACTTTGTGTTGGAAACCTTTGAGGATATATACTTTGTTGTTTATTTACATAATCATGTCTGAAAAAAGACTGTGAGCTTTCAAGCATATTTTACCTTTATCGCATCTATTGTTCTATATTTTCATTTGCATGTTGAAAAGAAGATTCCAGACCATGATTGTTTGATGTTAAAACAAACCTTGTTTGAAAAGAGGAAAATGAGGTGTTCTATTTTACATTGAGTCTTGAAACCTCTCTAGTGATGTGCTTTATGCTCTTGTTTGAAGTATGTCTTTCTCACCTTTTTTAGAATACATGTTTTCATTACGGAATTATCCAATCCCTTCCAATCAAAATCAAGTTATCTAGACGGTTCTCTATGTTTACTCCATTGTAGGTTTCTTTTTTATCATGTTCTTTCTCTATTTATAGTTTTCTCCTTTCTCTCTTTTTTTTTTTTTTTGTACTCTCTAGTTAAAAGTATAAAAAAACAAAAATACCCCAACATACGAGGGAGTTGCCCCTCTCAAACGTAGAGGAAAATCACTAGTCAATTAGTGATTTCTCTGATGTTGCAAGTTTTATGATACTTCTACTTGGGTGAGTAAATGAAATAATCTAAGAAATCACAACAAGGAACCTCCCCTGGAATGGAGGTTGGTGACTTTGTTGAAATGAGGTACTTGGTGCCTTCATCTTTGTGGTTGAATAAATGGTGTTGATTTAGCCCAACTATGTTGTCCTCCATGTCCCATGTGAAATTACTTTGGACCTTTGAGTTTGGCTCAATACAATGATTTGCCTTCACGTTTGTGGAATAATTTTCCAAAATTCTCTTGAGAAGACTTTCAAAATGCGGATGATCACATTCGGGTTTTCTTTACGGCATGTGGTATTTTGGGAGTAACTAAAAAATATATATTTGTGAGACTTTTTGTTGAAACCCTCATTGGATTTGTTGTTGATTGGTTTTGGAACTTGAAAAATGGATACATTGTGGATTGGAACACCATGAAAAACAAGTTTCTAGATAGATTTAAACTAGCTGTGAACTTTTGTGAGTTGTTGTCCAAGTTTTTCCAAATTCAAAAGCAATAAGAAGAGAATATGAGAGAATTCATGGCACATTTTAACAAGTTGCAAAGGTTTATTCCTCATGCTAATCAATCAAACCTCAACAATCAACTCTACATATGCATTGTTACTACACATCCATAGATTCATTTCAGCTTGAAAAGGAGCAAAGTGTGTGATGTGAGAAATGCTCAACAACATGCCATTGAAGTTGGACTAAATGTGTGTTTTAACAACACAAGATGGTTACAAGCTGGGCATTTGGGTTGAGCAATACCAATATGAGAGAGACTCTCCCCCAACAGGAAGCCCTGATAAACTAAACTCCAAAGGAAATGAGCAAGTTTGGGTTATAGTTTGGGCTTCCAAATGCAATCAAGATAGGCAAGCCAGGTTCTGGGAGAGGAATTAAGGTTCCAACACCTATTGCGCTTGTCAAGGGCTAAAAAGAAGGGGTTCATAACTTGATATAGGCGTCCTGGAAAATAATCCTTGATGTGAGTATTACTATTTCACCTCCAATCCTTTCATTATGAATGTGGCAGTTATTGGCCCAACTTGTGCAACATAACATTTGACATTAACTCCTGAATGTGGAGGATAGAAGGTAAGTCAAGATTGTTTAACTTAAATTTTTCCTTTAAGACAGGCCATGGGGTATAGTTAAGAGTAAAAACTAAATCCTTTATATTGTGTATCCCTTTTTTGAAAATCCTTAAATTGTTTATACCATGCAATTTTGCCAACATTAGGTAAGTAGTGGTCATGATGGGGGACCACCAAATGTTATGGTCATTGAATGAGAGACCACTACGAAAGCCATCACCAACCCATTTTAGATGGGGCTTGATAGCCTTATATGATTTCCAAATACTTTTGGCTACAAAAGAGCCTTCACTTTTTACTAGAGTAGAAGAAGCAAAGTATGAAAGCCAATATTTTTCCAACTGGATTTACCGTAGGGAGAACCAGAGGAAATGCAATCGTGAATAAGGATCTTCCAAGATTCATTACCTTCAATGGCTCTAAGCACCCAATTAGTACACAAGGCAATACTTTGCCTATATATGTCAATAATTTTCATTCCTTCATTTTCATGAGGAAGGCAACAAATGTTCTAGCAACTCTATGAAACCACCTTGATTGTTTGGCATTAGACCACAAAAAGTCTCTTAGAATTTTAGCAAGTTTATCATAGGAGGCCTTTGAGGGAGATCGATAAGAATAATAGTAAACACGAGTGGCAACCAAAATTTTAGTGCAAACTTGGAATTTCTCCGCCAAATAGAGTGGTTTTGTAACCCAATACTATCTTTTTTCCACTTTGTTAATGACATATTGCCACAACTCTGCAGGGAATTATTTAATGGAAAGGGGATGCCTAAAATTTTAAATTGATCCCCTCTATGAATCCATTTCCTCCTGTATTGGAGTAGCCAGTCAGGCATGCGCAACATACTTTGCTTGAAGCATTGGGTTTTGCTCCATTGTAAGCTCAAATTAGAAGCTAGGTAGAAAATATCAAGACACTGCATAACTTCTTTGAAATGCTTTTCTTGTTCCTTAAGAGTAATGAAAGTGTCATCAACAAAGTGGCCATTAATGAGTTGAGAGGATTGATCAGGAAGAATAATCCTTTTGACGAGACCCCACTCAGCCTTATGTGCTAAAAGATAACCCATTTCTTCCACAGAGAGGACATATGATGTTGGGGAAAGGGGGAAACCTTGGCATATAGAGAGCTAAAGGTTATTACATTCAAATTTGAGCCCATTGCTAGTGAGGTAGGCATCAACCAATAAGGTTTGGACAACAGAGATAAAGAATTGGCCAATGCAAAGAGCTTGCAATGTAGCTATTATAAATGGCCATTCAATCAAATCATAGGCTTTCTCTAAGTTGAATTTGAGGAAAACGGTTCTCTAATGAGAGGCCCTTGCCCATTCCATACATTCCCAAACAACAATAAGATTATCAAGAATGTATTTGATTTTGATAAACCCAATTTGCTTTGATCTGACAATAATAGGCAAAATAAGACAAAGAGGGTTTGCAAGAACTTTGGCATGGATCTTATAGGAAGCATTCAATAGAGTGATTGGGCATCAACTCAAGATAAGCTCGGTATCACTAGCTTTAGGTGTGAATTTGATATTACCTTGATTAATAATGGAGCCCAGAGACTTTTTTTGCAGAGCTTCTTTATAGACTTGAAGTAGATCGGTCCCAACAAATTCCCATGTGGCTTTGTAGAACTCATAAGGGAAGCCATCGAGGCCATGGGCTTTGTCATTGCTCGTGCTAAGGAGGGCCTCTTAGAGCCCATAAAGAGTCAAGGAGGTATCACAGAGCTTTTTCATGTCCCCTTTTTCAAATACATTGAGGAAATAATAAAAATAATATTTTAAGTTGTTTCAATGACTTACTTTATTAAAATGACAACTTAATATTATTTAATTATTAAAAGTTCAAGTCCAATAAGTGTTTTTAAAAGGGGCCTAAAGTGATGTTAGGCGTGGGTACAAAGTGATATTATTTTAAAAGGTTCTTAAGTCACTTTGAATTATATTTTTTGGGAAAATGAAAATAGAAAATAATATTTTATTTTCCCAAAAGTGTCTATAAAAGAATGGTTTGGACAAAAGGAGGGCATTCCAGTTATTATCAATTCCCATTTGTTTAAGATTGAACGCTTTTCATCTTTCTACCTTAGGACAAAAACCCTTTGGCAAAATGGATTTGAGGACAAAAACCCTCATACTCATTTGAGTAATTCCATTCAGGGATTATTATCGGTGAGCTGAAAAGTTGTGGAGTTCAAATTTCAAGAATATTATTGAATATTATCAGATTATATGAAGTTTGCTAAAATACTTTGCTTCAGTGATTTATACAATGCCGTCAGATGTATTTATAATTGTTGTGTTTATTTTTTAGAGTTGGTTGTACTTGTTGTATTGTTGTGTTTATTTATGAGTTTGGGGTTGAGGTTGTCGTAATAGTTATAAATCTTAATAAACCCTTCTGTAATGGAAATATCTGCCAAGCATCATACAGTTTTGTTGTTTGTTCTATTATACCCTTTGGATGGGGTGTATTGGGTATGTCATAATCTTTGGGGTCTTTTGTGACAGTCCAACACCAACTCATAGTATTTTGGTGGGTTGTTGAGAGTAGCTTCAACATATTGATTCACTTTTGACTGCTATATAGTGATTGGGGACCACCATTCCCTATTGTCGACAGTGGTTGTGATCATTCCCAGCTATCTTTCCACCTAGATATCCAACACAACCTGTTGTTGGACATTATAAATTCCGTAAGGGCTAAGGAATTTTGCAATATTTTATTTAAAGTTTTAATTGATGTTTGACAATAAAACTTGGATTCCATGATATTTAAACAAAAAGGATTTTATTTGTTGTATTGTTGCGGATTATCAGTTGGATCATCATAAGTATTTTGTATGCATCCAGTTCATCACAATCAAGAATTCAATTGGGTTTTCAATATTAAATGTTGAATATGCTATTTTAGTGTTTGATTTATGTCCAGTATATAAAAGGAATTGCAATAAATTCTATAATTCATAAAATCACCTGAAAAGGGACATTTCAATGGTATCAAAGTTGGTTGTCTTGCCATCCTGTTCAAAAAGCTAACCTTTTGTTCCAAAGTTTACCACTTGTCAAAAGTGATAAAAAAATTGGAAATTTCCAGAGTCTTGGTATCCACCTAACTGTGAATCATGGCATTAAATTTGCGGAAAAGGCTTTACAGAGTAGGAAATAAACTTTAGCTTCTACATCAGTTGAAAGATGTTTTACTCAATAGTTTGAAGGAAGTGGAAAGTTCTTTATCTATGGTAGATTAGTCAAATTCTGAGACTATGCAATGGATATTGAATCCATCAATGGCTTATTTGGTTAAGCCCAAGCTTATGAGACACCCAAATAAAGATGTGAAACTTGCAGTTACCACTTGCATTAGTGAAATCACAAGAACAACGCTCCAAAAGTTCCATACGACAACATTATCATGAGGGAAATGTTCCAGTTGATTGTGGAAAGTTTCTAAGGTGTAGATGAAATCAAAGCCCTTATTTATATGAGAGGGTTATGATTTTAAAAATTGTGGCAAAAGTCAGATCATATGTTGTAATGTTAGATCTCGAATGTGATGATCTTATTCATAAAATATTTCAACATTTCTTTGCTACTGTCAGTAAGAATCATGCAAAAAAAATTGTAACCTAAATGCAGATAATTATGTCTTTGATTTTGAATTAGTAACGATATCTCCCAGACACTTTTATTAGTTTTATTGGCTTTTGTGAGAAAGGATGTGTGGGAAGTCTCACTAGCTACACATGCACTTGATAAAAATGTAGTTAATTAGTGTGAAGAAAATTTGAAGCCATACTAAACAATAGAAATGACAAGTGAACAGAATAAGAACTCTCCTATTGCAAGAAATATGTGTGGCAGCAAAAGTGATCTTAAAAGAAATGAACATTGTTTCTCATGCAAAGAACCCTAGGAGCCAAGCCACAGATGCCTAGGCAAAAAACAAGTGCATTATGTGGAAGTCTTGTTAGATGAAGAATCAAAAGAGCTAGAAAAAGACCATAGAACCAGGAAAAGCGATGGATACATTAGAACCTCAAAAGGTCAAGCAATAAATTATGATGGTGGAGCATGAGAAAAGGAAAAATCAGAGCTGCAAGAAATTGAAAGAAAGCAAACCTTGGAGGAATCCGCCATAGAAGTGGATGGTATGAAATTTAATGTAGGAAAAGATATTTTATTGACTTTTAGATTACCAATCAACAAAAGAATTCTCTTAAAAATTTCAAGGAGAAAGCATCACTTGATGAATGCACAAGTGAGGATGTTGTTCCTTTTCAATACACACCCATCAATCCACCGATGATTGAGTCCATGCTTCATAGGGATAATTGTAAGAATGAAAATGAAAAGAATGTGTCAAGCCAAGAAGTATATGAGGTGGAGATTCATGTGTTGAGCACAGAATACTGAGAGGGGGGTGAATCAGTATTATTTATTCTTTTCTTTTTTAACACTTAATCACTTATTTTAATTAAGATATTCAAAGCATTCAAATCAGAACACAAGATAACACAATACAAAGTGACACCAAATATACATGGAAACCCTTTCGGGAGAAAACCATGGAGAAATATTTATCAATATGAATATTTGTAGGCACTAGCCTACTAGAGCACCAACCCTAATTACAATTTCGTAGGCACCAATCTATAGGAGTACCAACCCCTTTCGCCAAGCACCAACTTAGCAAGAAACACCAATCTCTTTAATACGAAGGCACCAACCTTCTTACAAGAAACACTCTTTTATCTCTGATTTGTTGCTAACACAACTTATGGTAGAACATTGTTTTTTCTCCTTTAGATCCGATCTACACTTGATTATTTTCGCTACTATGTTTCGCCTTATACTTGCTCATATATTCTAACAATTTCTTCTATTAAATATTTTTGTTCTTCTTTATTAACTTACACTTTCGGATCTGCTCATTTTGCCACTTGCTATGCACCTTTTTATAGCCCATGGAAAGCCATAAATTAAGGTCGTGACTCTTCAACAGTCACAACTCCTCCCAAAGGTGGGATGACTCCCTAAAAAATAGTGTCATGGTCTTTTAGCAAGTCGGCCAAGGTTGGGGACCATTTCAGCAATCAAAACTACCTTGAAAGCTTCACCATAATTGCCTCTTTAAGCTTGTTTAAACGTAGTTAATTTATCTTCGATTCCATGCAAAGATATGACCATTATTTGTACGTTTAATTATCTCAATTAAATTTAATATTCTTTATTTTTTAAATTCTTTTATCAAAATACTTTGCCATTAATCAAATTCGTGATTACTCTTTGACATCAATGACAATATTTCCAACAATCTCCCCCTTTGTCATTGATGGCAACCACACACTGAATCTACTCCTCCTTGATGTATTGTTTCTTTTGTCTGAGATCTTTTTCTATAGCTCCCCCTTTTTGTGACTCCCTCTTTCTGCACTTCTCCCCCTTTAACACTAATGGCAAAGGGACTACCCATGAGCTAGATAATGCAATGCTTAGCTCCCCCTTAATCAATACTTCCCTTCAGTGTCAGGAAGCGAAAGAGATTACTCCCAACTTCTCATGTAGGTATTCAAATGTGTCCTTTGGAAGTGGCTTGGTGAAAATGCCTACTATCTGCTTTATGGTGGCAATATATTCCAATTTTACTTGTTGTTATGTAACTTGTTCTCTCAGAAAATGGTATCTAATTGGAATGTGCTTTGTTCTAAAATGCATCACTGGATTCTTTGAGATGTTAATAGCACTGGTATTGTCGCAACATTTTGAAATTGGATGATCATATTCTACCTTGATGTCTTTAAGGGTCTGCTTTATCCAAAGAACCTGAGTGCAACACAATATTACTGCTATGTAATGTGTCTTTGTTGTGGATAAGGAAACTGAATTCTGCTTCTTACTTAGCTAAGACACTAGGCTATTTCCAAAGAAAAATGTTCTTCTGCTTGTGTTTTTATTGTCATCTAGGCATCCTGCCCAGTCTGAGTCTGTATATGCTATCAGTGTGAAATCTTTCCCTATAGGATACCGCAATCCATAGTCTAGGGTCCCTTTTAGATATCTGAATATCTGTTTCACCACTTGCACATGTGTTTCTTTAGGAGCTACCTAATAGCGTGCTTCCATGCCCACTGCTTGCATGATATCTGGCTTGGATGTCATTATGTACAAAAGACTGCCAATCATTCATTTGTAGAGGGATTGATCTGCATTCGGTAATTCATCATCCTTACTCAACTTGTTTCCTATAGCTATAGGCGTGTTAATTGATGCACATTTTTCCATTCCAAATTTCCTCAACATTTCTTTAGCATACTTGGTCTGGGAGATGAATATTCCATTACTGGACTGAGATATCTGCAATCCAAGAATGAATGATAGCTCACCAAGCATGGACATCTCAAATTCCTTCTACATGTCTTTAACGAATCCTTTGGACATCTTCTCAATATCTCCTCCAAAAGTTATATTATCAACATAAACTACAACAATTAACTGATGCTCACCTTTCGTTTTGATGTACAAATTGTTGTTGGAAAATCCTCTCTTGAATCCCTGGTCTTGTAGGTACTTGTCAAGTCTGTTAAACACGAAATATACTGAGAGGGGGGGTGAATTAGTATATTATATATCTTTTTTTTAATCTGATTTCTTTTCTTTAACCACTCAATCATACATTCAAAAAATGCAATAAAATTGAAATAATAATTTGCACCACATAAGAGAGAGAGAGAGAGAGAGGGACACCAAATTTTTACGTGGAAACCCAAAGTGGGAAAAACCATGGAGAACAATCTCAAGTATATGAATGAGCACCAACTCAACATACAAAGTTCGCAAGCACCAACTTGCAGGAGCACCAACCCACAGGAGCACCAACTCCTTACAAAGATTTGTGAGCACCAACCCACAGAAGCATCAACCCCTCTTGTGTATAAAACATAACTATCTCTCAATGTTGTTTACTCAACAAATGATAGAACTCTACAATATCTCATGTTTTTCTCTCTTTGAAAACAAATACAAACCATGCACACTCTTGCATGTTTCAAATGGCTTCTCAAGCCTTTATTTATAGCTTTCAAAATGACATTTGGCATTCACCCTTTGTGACCCTTCAATCCTCATAGAAAATGACGCCAAACTTGCATGACCCTTCATATCCTTGCATTTGAAAAGTCATATGGTGACTCTTCATAAGCAAAAGTGTTCTTTCCTCTTTTGTCTTTATCTTGGTGACTTTTCATATTCCTCAAAGTGTCCCTTCATAGAAAAATGCACCATACCTCTTTTGTCTTCACATCGTGACTCTTGAAATTCCTTAAGATGACTCTTCATAAGAAAATGTGTCCCATTCCTCTTTCGTCTTTTACCCTGTGACTCTTTGACTTCTCCATGGGCCCTCTTTTGACTTATATGCAACCAAAAATATATTCATTAATATTAAATAAATATTAACACACATTAGCCAAGATATGAATATTAAAAACACCATTAAATGCAATGGGGCCTTTATCACCAATAATGCTAGACCTCTGACATCAATGACAATATTTCCAATAATCTCTCCCTTTGTCATTGATGGCAACCTCAAATTGAAATTGCCACATCCTAAAACCTGCACATACTACTATTTGAAAAACATACAGTAACTCCTCCTTACTATAGCAACCTGTATCTATTCCCTGTACCTATTTTTGCACCTGTACATGTCCATGTACCTATTATTCTCCTCTTTTGAGATCAATGGCAAAGGGCCTACTTGGAGCTAACACTTAGCTCCCCCTCAACTGATGTTGAAGCTCAATGGCAGGAAGTAAAATAAATTACTCTCAACTTCTCTTGTAGATAATCAAATATGTCTTTTGGTAGTGCCTTTGTGAAAATATCTGCAATCTACTATGTAGTACTGATATACTCCATCTTACCCTATTGATCTGTAACCTACTCTCTCAAGAAGTGATATCTAATGAGAATATGTTTTGTTCTTGAATGCATCATTAGATTTTTTTAAATATTTATAGCACTTGTGTTATCACAAAAAATAAAAATATGTTCAACATACTTTACTTTGATATCTTGCAAAGTTTGCTTCATCCAAAGCACTTGAGTACAACATAATACTACTGCAATATATTTTGCTTCAACTATAGAAAGTGATATTGAATTTTGCTTTTTGCTTAGCCATGATACTAAGCTATCACCAAGGAAGAAAGCTCTTTCACTTGTACTCTTTCTGTCATCCAAGTACCCTATCCAATTTGAATCTGTATAAGCAACTAAAGTGAAATCTCTACCTGTGGGATACCATAATCTGTAATCCAATGTCCCCTTGATATATCTAAATATTCTCTTCACCAACTGAACATGACTATCTTTTGGAGATGACTAATATCTTGCAACCATACCTACTGCATGCATGATGTTTAACCTCGATGCTATCAAATATAAAAAACTACCAATCATAGATCTATACAAAGATTGATTTGTAACAGGTGAATCTTCATCTTTGCTCACCTTATTTTCTGTACACAGTAGTGTGCCAACTAGTGCACAATCTTCAAAACCAATTTTTTTCAACATTTTATTGGCATATTTACTTTGAGATATGAAAATTCTTTTATCTGACTAAAATATTTGCAATCCTAAGAAGAATAACAATTCTCCAAGCATAGACATCTCAAATTTTTTTTTTCATATTATCAGAAAATTCTTTTATCGTCTTTTCAACATTTCTTTCAAAAATGATATCATCAACATATACCACAACAATCAATTGATGCTCACCTTCTATTTTGATGTAGAGATTACTATCAGCAAATCCTCTCTTGAAACCTTGATTCTGTAGATACTTATCAAGTCTTGCATACCAAGCTCTGGGAGCTTGTTTCAATCCATACAATATTTTCTTCAATTTGCATACATGGCTACTAATATTTGAGAGAATAAATCCCTTAGGCTACTCAATGTAGACTTCTTCTTCTAGATTCTCATTTAGGAAAGCATATTTGACATCCATATAAAACACTGAAATTTTTAAACACTGTATATGCAAGAAACATTCTAATAGCCTCTAACCTTGCCATTGGTGCAAAAGTTTTTTCAAAATCTATTCCCTCAATTTGAGCATATCCTTTACATACTAATCTTGCTTTACTTCTGGTCACTTCTCCATTTTCATTCAACTTATTTCTATAAACCCATTTTGTTCCTATCACATTATGATCTTTTGGTCTAGGCACTAATTTCCAAGTTTCATTATTTTCTATCTGATTTAATTCTTCATCTATAGCCTTAACCCAATACTTATCATGTCTAGCTTTTGAAAAAGTTCTGGGCTAAATTTTGGATAACAAAGAAAAATTAATTTGCTCAGATTCACTTACCATCATTCTTTTGGTGCGAATTCTTTCATTTATGTCCTCGATGATGTCACTTTCATTATGATTTCTCTGAACATATGTGGATGGAGTTTTGGTGTTTTTTTTCTCTTTCTTCTCATCTTTATCTGATTCTTCAAAACCTTCTTGTTCAATGATTTTATGAATGTCTATTGGATCACTGATTCTTTGTGTTCCATCTTCTTTTATCTGGACACTTACACTTTCAACAATTTTCTTGGTTCTTTTGTTATAACATTTATAAGCTTTACTTTTACAAGAATAACCAAGAAATATACCTTCATCTACTTTGGATTCAAACTTACCAAATTTTTATATGTTCTCTTTATAAAGTATCTACTACCAAAAACTCTGAAATAATCAATTGTTGCTGGTTTGTCTTTTCATAGCTCATAAGGAGTCTTGTCACTATTGACTCTCAATAATGCTCTATTTTGAATATGCACTAATGTAGCAACTACCTCTCTCTAATATTTATCTGCTATCTTGGATTCATTTAACATTATCTTCGCCATCCCTTGAACTATTCTATTTTTCCATATAACTACTCTATTTTGCTGTGGAGTTATGGTTGTTGAATAATGTTTCTTTATTCCATGGTCTTCAAAAAATTCAATAAATTGATCTGACATGAATTCTCCTCCTCGATCTGATCTTAGACAATCTTCAAACTAGTTTCATTCTCAACTAATGTTTTGAATGCTTTGAAATATCTGAAAGCTTTTGATTTTTCTTTTAAAAACATTACCCAAGTCATACATGAAAAATTATCAATAAACAACATGAAATACTTCTCACCTTGAGTACTTTGAGTTCTCATAGGTCTACACAGATCAATGTGAACAAGCTCTAGAATCTGAGTAGTCGAGTACTCTTTTGTTTTGAACCGCCTTCTAGCCTACTTCTCATGCTGACAAGGTTCATAAAGCGTGTCAGATGTCTGTAATTTTTGGAAGATTTATGACTGCTTGCTTCTTGCTTATGTTGACAAGATTGTCAAAATTTATGTGCCCCATTCTCCTGTGCCATAGCCAACTTTTTTTAATCTGAGTCAAACAACATCTTTGACCTTTGATGTCTGATAGCATATACAAATTATTGCCTGTTCTTTGAGCCTCTACAACCAACATATCTGAATCTTTTCTTCTAATTTCACAACCTTCTGTATAAAACTTTAGTGTGTGCCCTTGATCACAAATTTGACTTACACTCGAAAGATTATGCTTGAGACCTTCTACATATAAAACATTTTTAGTTTTAGTTCTACCATTATCCAACTTAGTGTACCTTTTTCAATAATTCTGGCAGTAGTATTATCTCTGAATTTCACTGTGCCACCGTTGATCTTCTTCAAGGTTATGAACTTGTTCTTATCTTCTGTCATGTGCCTCGAACATCCACTATCAATGAACCATGGCTTTTTTTCATTTCTTGCATGCAAAGTTGTCTGCACCAACATAGATTTTTCAAGTTAATTTTTTTACCATGAGTATGTCTAAACTTTCTTCTTGATGAATGGAGCCTTGAAACTCTGGTCCTTCTTGAATGACTCGAACACACTTCTACAGTATTAGGTTATGTGTCCAAAGTTGTTGCACTTGTAACATATTATGGTCTCTTCATTAAACCTTAATAGATGAGCAAAAGAGTTGTGGCTTCTGCTTGACTCTGAATGACTTTCCTTCTCTTTATTTTTGAAACTTTTAGCTCTTTTTCAACATTCTAATTTCTTATGATCATATCCATTATAATAAAAATAGTAACCATAAAAATAAGATTTGTTTGTGTATCTCTGATCTGATTGCCTTTTGTAGCTTTGTTTCCTCCAGCCTTCTTTGTTTAAGATGTCCTCTATATGGTTAACTTCTTTTTTTTTATTTCTTTCTTTGTAAGAGCTTCAACATAGCTCTTTCATTTTTTTTGTTTGTGAAAGTAGTGACCTCTTATTTCTCTATTTCAAATCTAATACCTATCTTATCTGACATTGATCTTTGATTTTTTAATATCGTATTCAACATATTAGTGTTATTCTCAAATTTTGAATCATTAGTTGCTCTATCATTGATTGTTTTATTTATTTTCTCAAGATCTACTTTTAAAGAAGTAATTTTAATAACATACCTTTCACATTCTTTACTTACTATTTTTAACTGTGTCGTTAGATCTTTTTCATTCTTTTTGGCTTCTTCAAAGTGTGCTTGTAGATCTTCAATTATTTCTTTTGACTATTTTTCATTTTTTTTGATCTAAAGCTTTAATCTTCGATTCTTATTTTCAAGAGCTTTTAACTCTTCTAAGGCACAAATGAGTTCTCCCTTCAGATTCACTTCAACTTCATCATTTTCTTCCTCTTGATCATCTATACTTTTGCTTGCGAAGGCATCTTCATGTTTGGCCATGAATAGAATCTCTTCTTCTTCTGACTCACTGACTCCACTATCTTCAACTGAGCTAGGATCTTTAGAATACAAACTCTTCTTCTTGAATCCCTTCTTGAATTTACCTTTAAAATTCTTCTTGTATATAGACTTTCCTTCTTCATTGTCATCATTACCCTTATTTAGACATTTAGCTGCAAAATATCTAATTTTTTTACAATTAAAACATTTAAAAGGTAATTTTCTTTGATATTTATCTGTGCCCTTTTTTAGCTTGCGAATGAATAGAGCTTCATTGTCATCTTCATCATCGTTAGAATTATCACTTGATTCATGAATTTTAGCCTTCTCTTTTTTTGATGTCTTGAAAGTCGCTTCTCTCTTTGAAGATTTATCTTGTTTAGTCTACATCTCATATGCCATAAGAATACCATGAAGCTCATCCATCTTTAGCTTGGCTAAATTCTTCATCTCTTCAATTGCCAAAATTTTTGCATCATATCTCAATGGTAGAGATCTCAAAACCTTTTGAACCACAGTCGATTCTTCTAAATTTTCTCCAAGACCTTGAATCTGATTGACTATTTGATCAACCCGCAAGAGATAACTTGCTATATTTTTTTTCCTTCCATCTTCAAACTCTCAAACTATCTTCTGAAAGTCTGAAGCTTAGCTTGCTGAACCTTTCCATCACCTTTGTAAATATTCTCAAGTTTTACCCAAGTTTCATGAGCAGATTTACATTGCATAACTTTAACAAATTTTGATTCACATAAACTACATAAAATAACATTTAAAGCTTTAGCATTATTTTCACTTGCCTTCTTTTATGTTGGAGTCGTTACAAGTGTTTGTGGCTCTTCATATTCCTCTACCACTACTTGTCATATATCGAATCCAAGGGCCATCAAATAAGTCTTCATCTTTATGCTCCAAAAAACATAATTCATCCCATCAAACAAAGATGCCTTATTTTTAAAAAATCCTTCATGTGATCCAACCATCGTGCTTACCCAATCTTCCTTCAAGCTGTAAAACTTTTTCAAAAGGAACCTGCTCTGATACCAATTGTTAAGCACGAAATATACAAAGAGGGGGAAGGGCGAATCAGTATATTATATATTTTTTTCTTAACATGATTTCTTTTCTTTAACCACTCAATCATACATTCAAGAAATGCAATAAAACTGAAATAATAATTTGCACCACAAGAGAGAGAGAGAGACACTAAATTTTTATGTGAAAACCCAAAGTAGAAAAAACTACGAAGAACAATCTCAAGTATATGAATGAGCACCGACTCAATATACAAAGTTCACAAGCACCAACTTGTAGGAGCACCAACCCCTTACAAAGATTCATGAGCACCAACCCACAGGAGCATCAACCCCTCTTGTGTATAAAACACAACTATCTCTCAATGTTGCTTACTCAACAAATGATAGAAGTCTAAAATATCTTCTACTTTTCTCTCTTCGAAAACAAATACAAACCATGCACACTCTTGCATGTTTCAAATAGCTTCTCAAGCTTTTATTTATAACTTTCCAAATGACCTTTGGCATTCACGCTTTGTGACCCTTCAATCCTCATGGAAAATGGCACCAAACTTGCATGACCCTTCACATCCTTGCATTTGAAAAGTCATATGGTGACCCTTCATAAGCAAAAGAGTCTTTTCCTCTTTTGTCTTTATCTTGGTGACTTTTCATATTCCTCAAAGTGTCTCTTCATGAAAAAATGTGACATACCTCTTTTGTCTTCACATGGTGACTTTTGAAATTCTTCAAGATGACTCTTCATGAGAAAATACGTCCCATTCCTCTTTCGTGTTTTACCCTGTGACTCTTTAACTTATCCATGGGCCTTCTTTTGACTTATATGCAACCAAAAATATATTCATTAATATTAAATAAATATTAACACACATTAGCTAAGATATGAATATTAAAAACACCATTAAATGTAATGGGGCCTTTATCACCAATAATGTTAGACCTTTGACATCAATGACAATATTTCCAACAAAGTCTTGAGTACCAAGCGTTGGGGGCTTATTTCAATCCATACAAGACTTTCTTTAATTTGCATACATATTTGTTATCTTCTAACAGGAGAAATCCTTCTAGCTACTTGATGTACACTTCCTCTTCTAATTTACCATTCAAAAAGATAGATTTTACATCCATTTGCAATACCTTGAAGTTCTTGAATACCACATAGACAAGAAACATTATGATTGCCTCTAATCTTGCCATAGGAGTGAAGGTTTCTTCAAAGTCAATACCTTCAATTTGAGCATATCTTTTGCATACCAATCGAGCCTTGTTTCACGTCACTTGACCATCCTCATTTAGTTTGTTCTTGTATACCCATTTGGTGCTGATCACATTCTAATCCTTCAATCTGAGTACCAACTCTCACATCTCATTCTTCTCAATTTGGTTCAGCTCTTCTTCCATTGCTTTTACCCAATGTTCATCATGGCTTGCTTCTAAAAAATTCTTAGGTTGCATTTTAGATAACACATAAAGATTCACTTGTTCAAAATTTCTTACAATCCTTCTTTTGGTCTATACTCCAGCATTTATGTTGCCAATGATTTGGTTTTCAACATGGTTCTTCTAAACGAAATGAGATGGTGCTTCGGTGTCTTGTTGTTCATCTTCATCCATCTTCTCTACTTCAACATCTTCTTCTTTAATGATATCTAGTTCGTTTAATGGATCACTTGCCTTCTGAGTTCCAATTTCATCTTCTCTGACACTGGCACCTTCTATAATAGTTTGCATTATCTTCTTGTAGCACTTGTAGGCCTTGATTTTGGTGGAATATCCCCAAAAAATTCCTTCGTTAGCTCTTGAGTCAAATTTCCCCAAATCATCTTTGGTCCTCTTAATAAGGCACTTATTTCCAAATACTTTAAAATATTTGACAGAAGCTGGTTTTCTCGTCCATAACTCATATGGGGTCTTGTCATTGTTGACTCTGATATGCCTTCTATTTAGGATGTATATAGCTATGTCGACTGCTTCTCTCCAATATTTGTCTGATAACTTGGATTCATTTAGCATTGTCCTAGCCATTTCTTAGACAGTCATGTTCTTTCATTCTACTACCCCATTTTTTTGTGGGGTTATTGTAGCTAAGTAATGTCTTTTTATCCCATGGTCTTCACAATACTCAATGAATTCATTTGACATGAACTCACCTCCTCTATCTAACCTTGAGCATTTGATTCTTAAACCAGTTTCATTTTCAACTAATGCTTTAAACACTTTGAATTTGCTAAAGGCTCAAACTTTTCTTTCAAAAACATAATCCATGTCATTCTAGTGTAATCATCAATTAGTAGCATAAAATACCTCTCACCTTGTATAATTTGCATTTTGGTGGGTCCACACAGATCTATATGAATGAGCTCTAATTTTTTCATGGTGTAATATTCCTTCATTCTAAATATTGTCCTGGTCTGCTTCCCATGCTGGCATTGCTTACAAAGCATGCTTGATGGCTTTGTTATCTTTGAAATGTCCCTTACAACTTGCTTCTTGTTGATGTCCACAAGGTTATCAAAATTTATATGGCCCATTCTTCTGTACCATAGCCAACTCTCTTCAACTTGACATAGACAACACTTCTCTCCTTTGACTTCTGCAAGCATGCATAGATTGTCTGTTGTCTTGTGGGCATCTATAATTAGCTCTCCTATGTCTCTTTTTTTGATTTTGCAACGTTCAACAAAGAACTTGAGTGTGTATCCTTGATCACACATTTGGCTCACACCTAGAAGATTATGATTTAATTTCACATGTAACACATTCTCTATTTTGGTTCTTCTGATATCAAGACTAAGCATACATTTTCTTGTTATTATGGTTGTAGTGTTATCTCTAAAATTCACCATGCCTTTGTTGATTTTTTTCAATGAGATAAACTTGCTTTTATCCCCAGTCATATGTCTCGAGCATCCACTATCAATAGACCATTTTTGTCCTTCATCTCTAGCATGGAATGTTGTTTGAACGACTATGGTTTCTTCCTTGTTTTGCTCATTGTCTTCTTGCTTCTTCTTCCAGGTCTTTGTTGGTTCCCTTTTCTTTATCACTGAAGCTTTAAACTTTTGATCATGTCTTACAAATTCAAACACATTTATGCAATAGTGTGTTATATGTCCATAGTTGTTGCAATTGTAATAGACTATCTTCATCAAAGTTCAATAGGGGCGCAAATGAATTGTAGCTTCTATTCAAAGCTCCATAGGTTCCTTTGTTTTTGCTCCTGACTTCAATATCCTTGGCTACCTTTCTACAATCTAATTTCTTACAACCAAAGTGATTACAATAATAACAATATCCATCAAAATAATTACCAAACATGGTATTATTGGTATATCTTGGAGCAAGTGGTCTCCTAAAGTTTTGTTCTCCTTTGCTTTCCTTGTTGATAGAGCTGATTTTTGTATTCTGGCCCTCTTCCTTCTTAGTCTCCTTTTTCATAGGTTCCTTTAGAGTTTCATCATAGCTCTTAGCATTCTCTTTTTATTTCTCATACTCAATGCCTGACTTGTTGGATGGTGATCTTTGACTCTCTAGAATCTTATTCAAAACTTGGGTGCTTTTCGTAGATTTCAAGTCACTTGCTATTTTAGTATCTACCTTTTCTAGATCCCTTTTCAAAGCAGCAATCTCAGAGTCATACCTTTCACAGTCTTCTCCTTTCTTCTTTAGTTGATTCATTAGATCTTATTCAATTTTTTTTGCCTCTTCGATTTGGACTTTTAGATCAATAATTATCTTCTTTGATTCCTCAAGACCTTGTGATATTCTAACTTCTGAGTCCTAACTCTCTTTTTCATATTTCTGAATATGAAGTTTTAGTTTCATGTTCTTTTTCTTAAGACCTTTTATCTCTCCTAAGGCACATATAAGCTCTTCTTCAATATTTACCTCGCCTTCGACTTCTTCTTCCTCCAAGTTGTTTCTACTTGTGGAAGCATTGTCTTTTATGGCCATCAACAATGTTTCCTCATCGTCCTTGTTAGAATCATTGACTTCGCTTTCCTCATATGAGCTATAGTTCCTCCTAGAGTATAAGCCTTTTTTTGCTTCTCAAATCTATTATTGTCTTTATTTTGCTTGAATCCCTTCTTGAATTTTGGTTTGCTCTCCTCTTCATCACTATTGTCTTTATTCGGGCACTTTGCTACAAAATGACCAATCTTACCGCAATTAAAACATTTGAATGATAACTTACATTTATATTTGTCTGAACCTTTCTTCAACTTTCAAATGAATAGAGCCTCTTTTTCATCTTCTTTGTTGCTTGAGCTATCTCTTGGCTCAGGTTCCTTGACTTTCTCCTTCTTCAATGCTTTGAATGTTGCTTCTCTTTTTGATGGTCTTTCAGGTTCAATCCTCATTTCATATGTTGTGAAGATTTTGTGCAGCTCGTCCATCTTTAATTTATCTAGATCTTTCATTTATTTAATAGCATAGACTTTCACATCAAATCTCAGCAGTAAGGACCTCAACACCTTTTGGACGATTGTCGACTCTTCCACGATTTCTCCAAGTCCTCGAATAACATTGACTATTTCATCAACCTAGAGCAAGAATCTTGTAATGTTCTCTTCTTACTTCATCTTTAAACTCTCAAATTGTCTCCTATGAGTTTGGAGTTTTGCTTGTTTTACCTTGCTATCACCGTCATAGATAGTTTAAGTTTTTCCCAAATCTATTTCGCATAATCACATTGCATTACTTTTACGAATTTAGATTATGAAAGGCCGCATAGGGTGCCATTCATTTCTTTAGCATTGTTTTCACTAGCCTTCTTTCCAATAACATCTATTGGTGGCATTTGTGGCATTTGGTACCCTATTACTACTGCTTGTCAAATATCAAACCCAGTATTCATTATATATGTCTTCATTCTTATGCTCTAGAAAGCATAATCTGTGTCATTAAACAATGGTGCCTTGTTAGTGGAAAATCCGTTTTGAACTTGTGATTCAACCATGTGTGCTTGTACAATCTACCTTCTAGCAATTAAGCTATATCTGAAGGAACTTGATCTGATACCAATTATTGAGCACAGGTTAATACTGAGAGGGGGGTGAATCAGTATTATATATTCTTTTTTTTCTAACACTTAATCATTTATTTCAATTAAGATATTCAAAGCAATCAAATCACAATACAAGATAACACAATACAAAGTGACACTAAATATACGTGGAAACCTTTCAAGAGAAAACCATGAAGAAATCTTTCTCAATATAAATATTCATAGGCACTAACCTACTGGAGCACCAACCCCAATTATAATTTTGTAGGCACCAACCCCTTTCGCCAATCACCAACTCAGCAAGAGACACCAATCTCTTCAATACGAAGGCACCAACCTTCTTACAAGAAACACTCTTCTATTTTTGATTTGTTGCTAACATAACTGATGATAGAACACTACTTTTTCTCCTTTAGATCTGATCTAAACTTGAGTATTTTCGTTGCTATGCTTTGGCTTATACTTGTTGATTTTTCTCCCAACATTCTAACAATTTCTTCTATTAAATATTTATACTCTTATTTATTAACTTACACTTTCAGATCTGCACATTTTACCACTTGCTATGCACCTTTTTATAGCCCACAAAAAACCATAAATTAAGGTCGTGACTCTTCAATGGTCACAACTCCTCCCAAAGGTGGGATGACTCCCTAGAAAATAGTGCCATAGTCTTTTAGCAGGTCGGCCAAGGTTGGGGACCATTTTAGCTTTAAAAACTACATTGAAAGCTTTGCCATAATTACCTCTTTAAGCTCGTTTAAACATAGTTAATTTGTCTTCGATTCTATGCAAAGATATGACCGTTATTTGCATGTTTAATTGCCTCAATTAAATTAAATATTATTTATTTAATCTAATTCTTTATTTTTATTTTGTCAAAAATATCTAGGGTCATTGCTCAAGGTATGCCAATAATATCAGTAGTATAAAATTGATATTTTGGCAATAATTTTGTCATCATGGGAAGTGTGGAGAAATGGTAAAAGTCACCACTCTTAGCAAAGATTACATAAACTCTTTCATTCAATGTTGTCTATGTAAAATAATATGGGATCCAGGGAATATTGTTAAAACACTTGATACTGAAGTTTGAGGTGGATCAGGTAATGGGTCCTCACCTAATGCCTCATTTTGTTGGTTCACTCTTGATTTATGGTGTCATGACTCCATTTGCTCATGGAGTTTGAAAAAAAACTCTCAGGAATGTGAAGGAGGATATTTTGAAGGAGGAAGCTGATGGTTGAACATATGATGCTTGTGAAGCAGTGAAATCACAAGTAGTGCAGCCACCCACAAATGTGAATCCAAGTCTAATGATTCAAGACTTTCTTGGGATGGTCAAGTTTGAGGGAACACATGAGATTGCAACTACATCCATCCGAGAATCAACAATTGATGAGAAATTTGCGACGTTAGAATATCATTTGTCAAGATATGCAAAACACTCATACAAAGGGAAATGTATCTCAACAAGTCTTGAAGATCGTGTTGTATCTACAAGCAAATTTCTTCCCATCTATGGAAATACTTCAAAGACATTGTTACGCAAAGATGTTGGAGTTTGCATCCAAGAGAAAGTAAAGAAAAGTCATTTTGCAGGGGTTGTGTAGAGGCATGAAGAGCTACATGAATTGAAAAGAGAATTGTTTGTAACAGAAAAGAAAGAGGTGCAAGTCTTAACTAAGTTGGATAACATGAAAAGGGTCATTAAAGAGATAACTCTAAGTTTGAATAAAGTTTAGATTGAGGAAAAGAATAAAGACGCAACCGTTGAAGGAGGTGTGGCTTGTATGAGCATACATCTGCTCTTGCAGATTTGCAAGTAGTTAAGAAGTCACTAGAAACATTGAAATTAAAATACCTACATTTGATAAGAGACGGGGATGACGCCATCAGATTTGTTAAAAAGGCCGTAATTACATCTAAGGAAATGAGGGAAAAGGTTGATGAACTCGCTTTTGAGCTTAGTTATACTCATTTTTTACTTCATGAAGCAAAAGAACAGGAAATTGTTGTAGCAATTTTTAGAGAGCAAGACGTTGAAGTAAGGATTAAGGAAAGCAAGTAGGTAATTGAAGAAATAGAAAAGGCTCATAAAGGAGCTAGAATTAACTCAAGTAGGTGAAAAGCAAGCCAAGGAACCCATGGCAAAATTTTGTAAGGTGGAAATAGCCAAGGCTTCAGAAGATCAGATCAGAGTAGTGTAGTGGAAGCTGAATGGAGAAATCATTATTCATGAAGAACGAATTCCATAGAAGACAAGTTGCAAGTACAAAGTTGGGCATAATCGAGATAGTTTTGAATGGAATTGAAGATCAACAAGCAAAGCAACTTGAGAATGTCACAGTTGGATGGGAATCATAAATAATGGCTACATGGAACACTTGCATAGTATTGGGACAACATGAAGAGTGGTCTAGTCAAAGAACTGATTTCCAAGTTGAAGACGAGGATGGTTTTCAAAATATTTTCAAGTCCCAATTGATTCATGATTCAACTATCATGGGGGAAAAGCTAGATGATTCACTCATTGAGACAATCGGAGAAGCATCACCTAGTGTAGGGTTTCCAATTCCTAATTATATCAGAGTAGCGCAATAGAAGCCAACTACATCACAAGGAGGATCGAGGATTGGGAATTGAAAATTCCCAATATTGATTTGGGATCTCAGTATTTGCAGGAAGGTTCAATGTGAAGGAGTTTAAGAATTGAACTAACATTGTTTGAGGACAAACAATCTTTGGGAAGGGCAGACTGTCATGTCCCCTTTTCGAATAAGCTAAGGAAATAATAAAAATCATATTTTAAGTTGTCCCAGTGACTTGCTTTATTAAAAGAACAAATTCATTTTATTATTATTATTATTATTATTATTATTAGTTCAAGTCCAATAAAGTATTTTTAAAAGGGGGCCCAAAGTGATGTTATAAAGTGACGCTAGGCATGGGGTACAAAGTGATTTTATTTGAAAAGGTTCCTAAGTCACTTTGAATTATATTTTTGAGATAATGAGAAAATAGAAAATAATATTTTATTTTCCCAAAAATGTTTATAAAAGAAGGGTTTGGGCAAAAGGAGGGGCATTCCAGTTATTATCAAACCATAGTTGCTTAAGTCTGAACGCTTGTTCATCTTTCTAACCTAGGACAAACTCATTGGCAAAATGGATTTGAAGATGAAAACCCTCATATTCATTTGAGTAATTCCATTCAAGGATTACCGGTGAATTGAAAAGTTGTGGAGTTCTGATTTTAGAAATATTATTAAAGATTTTCAGATTGTATGAAGTTTTATCTATTACATTGTTACAGTACTTTGCTACAATGATCCGTATAGTGCTGTCAATTGTATTTATGACTGTTGTGTTTATTTTTTGGAGTTGGTTGTACCTAGCGTATTGTTGTGTTTATTTCTAGGTTTGGGTTTGAGGTTGTCATAATAGTTATAAATCTCAATAAACCCTTGTGTAGTGGTAATATTTGCCAGACATCATATAATTTTGTTATTTGTTGAATGTTGTACCCTTTTCATGGTTGATTGAATTTGTTGTACTTCTTTAGGGATTATCGTGATAGTCCAACACTAGATCATAGTATTTTGGTGGGTTGTTGCATACTAATTCACTTGTGAATGTTACATAGTGATTGGGCGCTGCCATTCCCTGTCTCAACAGTGGATGTTATCATTTCCAACCATCTTTCCACCTAGATATTCAACGCAGTCTGTTGATGGACATTATCAATATAATAAGGGGTAAGGACTTCTGCAATATTTTATTTATAGTTTTTGTTTGTGTTTGATAATAAAACTTAGATTCCATGATTTATAAACAAAAGGGTTTTATTTGTTGTATTATTATGGATGATCGATTGGATCATCATAATTATTTTGGATGCATCCAATTCATCACAATCAAGAATTCAATTGGGTTTTCAGTATTAAATATTGAATATGTTATTTTAGTATTTGACTTATATCCAGTATATAAAAAGAATCACAATAAATTCCAAAATTCATTAAATCAGTCGAAAAGGGTCATTTCAAGCTTATAATCTGCAAATTTGAGCTTGCAAAGAACCACATCAAGACATTCCTACAAGGTTTGAATTCTCTCAATTGTTTCCACCTGAGCCTAGAAGACAAATTTATAGTGGTCTAGAAAGGCAACCGTAGAGTAATAAGTCTCAAATGTGTCGACTTGATGGCCTTGATTTGATCACGAGATTGTTTGGCTTTAAGAGATTTTAAAAATTCTTGAGGATTGGTCTCTAATTTTGAGCCAATGAAGGCGAGCACAAAGTTGTGCTCCTTTGGCAACATGATTGTCTGCTACTTTAATTTGGTGTTTGAGAGAGGCAACTAGGCTTTGCAAGTGTACATCGAAAGGGTTGTGTTCAAGAAGGGTGGAAATTTGCTAATTTTATTTGAGCACAACCTCATCGCCCCACTTTCGAACATGAACAACCTATTTAACAAAGTGGTGGAGAAAAGTGGTGGCACACATAATAGCCTCATTCCACTACTCAATCTAATTGTCAACAGAAGGAGGTCGAGTTGCCGGGTTCCAAATCTCAGCAGTGAGTTGGATGGTGCCCTTGTGGTTCAAAATGGAGGTGTTGAGGATGAATTGATTACATGGCACTTTGAATTGGTTGTTGCTCCAATCCACTCAGTAGGAAATGGGAGCATGGTCCAAAACAACGTGTTTCGAATGTACGGTGCTAGGTTGTCCATTGGAAGAGGCAAAAGAGAAAATATTTTATTTTGATAGCATATAACAGTCTAACCTTTTAAGGACCCGATCGGTGCTAGTATGATAATTAGACTACATATACCAAGACATGGTATTTAAGTTGTGTTGTTAGTGGAGAAGTTTGATTAGACCCACTGATTCTTAAAATAATACTCAACTTCACATTCTCCCACACACCATCTCATAGATAAGGCACCAAATTTATCTTCGAGAATTTTAACCATGTTAAAATCTCCACATACCAGCAATGTGGAAAGGGGTAGATTGTTAGCAAGATAACGCCATAAAGATGTTTTGTTAGGGCCATCATTTATAGCGTAAATGTTAAGAACTCCTAATGAGTGGCCATCAATATCAAGGATTAACCGAATAGCTCGATGTGACGATCACCCCCCGTGGCTAAAATTATGGAGGAAAAATTTAGTGAAACCAAGATACTAGCACTACCACATCCCTCATCATGTTGAGTAGAGAAGTGGGTGGTGTCAAGCCAAATACATTTCAAAGCAGTTTATATAAGGAAACCACAAACCTTTACTTTATGTAGACAAACAAAATATAAATAACCCAAGTGTTGACAAACTACTCACACAAAGAATTTTTGAGAGGGCTCTGTGAGACCTCAAACATTCCAAAAGAGAATATTCATTGAGAAACATCATCCATAAGGAACTCCCCTTGTCCATCCTCTATATCTCCAAGAATTGAGAAACAATTACAATGGTTTGGAAGGAGATAATATCAAGTGAAATGGAGCGACATTTAGCCCCATTGTCTTCTCGAGGAGAGTCGCCACCAACATGGGGTGGGCTATGCGATCACCTAGAGAATGATCCGCTTACAATGGATATCCCAGTGGGCAAAGAACCACCTTGAGGATGGGAGACTTGAGAGACATGATTCTATTGGGTCTTTTGAACACTAACACGCTGGGGAGTGGTTTAGAGAACTTTCGAGGAGGACTTGGTTACTGGGGGAGAAACAACTAGGGGGAGGGTTTAGGGCCAAACAATGATTTCTTGTTGGAAATCATTGTCCAACTGCTATTTTTTTTTGCCAACCTAGGCTTCTTAACTTGCGAAGGGTCTGAGGAGGGTTCCAACTAACCCATGAGGGTACAATCTTTGATCCAATGGTTGGGTAATTGATAAAAAAAAAGGTGATGGGGAGGTTGAAATAAACAACCTTCTACGCCTAAAACTCAGTACCAACTTGGATATCGATGAATTCCTTTAAAGCTTTGGTTAAATCCACCTTAACATAGACTCACCTATTAGGGTGTGTAGAATAAAACTTAGAAGGCCCGTACCCTGAGGCTTGCCCAATGGGCTAGACAATCTAGTCTAGGAAAGACCATAAAGGGATTGAAAGGTTAGGGAGTTCAATCCAGACCGACACTCACAAGGAGGCCAGGTCAGTAACTTTGAATTTGTGGTTCCACTTAGACATAATCAAGGGCGTGTGTCTGCCAAACCAACAACTTGATTTGGCCAAAAGAGATTGGACCTCATATGACTCTTTGAAAGAAAATTGAAAGAAACCCTTGGCAAGGTTTCAAAGACTAGTAACATGGGTGCTGAAACACTGCCACTAGTGCCAAAACTAGGTATTGAGGGATTCCTATAAGGGGATACAACCAACAAAATAAGCAATGAGAGAGTGTTTCTCATACCATTTACACACATTATCAACTGCATTAGACAATAAACATACCTCAAGTTGAGAAGGAGACTCAGAAAAATTCTTTCATCATAAACATTCAATACAAACTTCCTAACTTGCTTCGACGCCATCTTTCTCGCTATCTATAACAACAATTATAATAAATAAAATGGAAGTCATTAAATAACACTAATCCACCATAAACGCAGTACCATGAGCTCAATAAATATGAGGAAAAGCCTATAATCTCTCACAACAATAATATAAATGATAACATACAGTAAATAAGAATTACATGAAAAACTCGAATAAAGCGTCAATCTCATTCAAAGAGGAAAAGTTAAACAAAACAAAAAAATTTCTAATCAAAATCCATAATCTAAAAATCAAGTGCATTGTTCCTTTGCATAAAAATACCCGTATAGCTATGTGTTTAGAGTCTGAATACTCTGTGCATTTTTTAAATCTGTAATGGCAGCAGAAAAATCCACAGCGGAAGTAATTCAGCCAACAGAACCATTAAGCCTGGATTACGGCCTTTCGCTCATTCCCAGGGTAAAAATCCTTCTCTCCTTCACACGCTCAGACATCTCCTCCGTAACACCTATAAACGAGTGGCAGCTAAAACTCTCCCTCACAAATTATCTCCGCGATTCTCTCTCCATCACTCTTTCAGACGGAGATTTGGCCGTCGAAAAATTCAGGGACTTAAAGAAGAGGAAGAGATTCGAACCTGTGGCCTCCGGGGTGCTTTTGCTATGGGACTTAGGGTTTGTAAAGAGGGAAGTGAAAGAGGAGAGGAGAAGTTTGGAGGAGAGGTATAAACAATGGAAGAGTTTTGTGGTTGGGAAGATGGACGGCGTAGAATTGAATGTGGAGGGTTTGATGCTGAAGCTGTCTGCGGGGGTTCCTGTGGAGGACGATTTGTGTAGAATGGAAGCGGCTTGGAAGGAATTCTTCGTGGCGAGAAATCGAGGTAAGGCCAACGCAGAAACCCTAATGATTATTATTTTTAGGTTTAGGGTTTGCGCCGGCATTTTTAGTTGACCCTTTTTTGGTTTGTTCTTATTAGAGCGATAGTTTTAGTACAGTGTGTTAATTTCGCTGTACATATTCTGTTTATATGGGCAGAAAATCGGGGCGCTATAAATCGGTTTGAATTCAATCAAAATCACCCAGAAATTGACCAAATTCACCAAAAATTTGCCCTCCATTCTGCAATTTTTTTTTTCCTGTAACAGAAATTTAGATGTTTAATTTAAGGCGATAGGGAGCAATTTATCAGCGTTAACGTTTTTATTCTCTTTATTTTTGGGTGTTTTACTTTGAGTGGTCAGCCTACTAAATTGAGTCAGCTGGACACACTAGGGGTCTCTTGGTTTGGGGCTGGGCAAAATTTCCCGAGATTCGGAGTCTTAAAACTATGCTTACTGTCAGACTTTAAAATGTCAGACTTTAAAAGTCTGTGATGCTCAGATGGACGTGTTTAAGAGATGCCATATGCATTTAAAATCCTAATTGAAGTGTCCAAAGGATGTTTAAAAGAAAATTAGCAACTGCGTCTACCTAGGGGCCTGTTTTGTTAAGAGCAAGCCCTGTTGGCCATTTTTGGCCCACATATGAAAATTTGTCTAAGTATGAAAAAAGGAGCTTTCAGGCAAAGAAATGGCAAGTCTTTGGGAGGACTTCGGGTTTTCCAGCAGTGACAACTTCGGGTTTCTGAGGGCACAGTGCAAATCGGGTTTCCAGCAATGCTTAACTTCTAAATGTTTTATAAGTAGAAGTAGTTCGGGTTTATGAACCTGAATTACTCATGGACAGTGTATTTCAGGTTCTCCAAGGAGCACTACTTGATTACTTCATAAGTTGGGAGCAGTCGAAAGCCCAAAATAAGTAAAAGGGCTTGACAAACCTGATTTGATCTTGAAAAATAGTGCTTCTCAGGTTCTTCAAGGGACAAGTCACTTCAAAAAATCCGAAGGGCATTTTCAAAATGCTGAAGGGTCTTTTTAGGGCAAAAGGGACCAATCAACTTTTTCGAAGGGTCTTTCAAGAACCCGAAAGTACACTTCATAAATCCGAAGGACTTTTTCTTCTCTAAGTGGACAGTTGCAAGTTTCCCGAAGGGTATGTTACCCTTTGGAAGGACCATTTTCAAAATTCTCGAAGGGTATATTTCCCTTCAAGAGGATCATTCGCAGAAGTCCGAAGAGACATGCAGGAAGCCTGCAGGGTATCTCACCCTTCGGGAAAGTCCATTGCGTAGAGTTCAAAAGACAATTTTAGAAAGAAGCTTCAGACTTTGTCCGAAGGAATTCCTTTGGACAAATTGTTCGAAGAAATTCTTTTGGGAATTTTGCCCGAAAGAAAAGGCCAAAGGAATTCCTCCGAAAGAAAAACCCGAGACCAAGTGTCCAAAGGAAATGACGGGCCAATGGACTTCAAAATCAAGATAAACGATTAGCCATTGGAAGTAATTGGGTTTGAAAAGCCCGAAGTCATAAGGCTTGAAAACAACAAAGTGAGAAGACTTCAAGATGGACAAGTCCGAAGTAAGCTTAGAGAACTCGAATTACTCTACACAGAGTAAATTGGGTTTCTCCAAGTACTTTATTTAAAAGGCTTTATAAGTAAAGAATCTGGAAAAGTCCGAAGTTGAAGAGATCAAAGAATCTGAATTACTTTGCATAGAGTAATCCGGAATTCTCCAAGTGCTCGATTTAAGCTTGGTTTAACAACACGAGAATTATGATGCAACGAATGGAAGGTTGCCATGTGGCGTAAATTGGAGCAGAAAGGGCCAATCAATAAAGGACAAGTGGCACAAGGATGACCAATAAGCACGAGAGAGTCCAAGCGGTTGGTAGCCGAAAATTATGAAGACTCTCATCTGTCATAGTTCGCTCCCCACAATCCTCGTTCGACGTTTAAATACAACATGACTTTTTAGACGTGTCAAAGAAAAACTTAAAGATGGGAGGAGTTCGAGAGTATTGTCTAGTGATCTTGAGCGACGCATTAAGGGGCAACAAGGAAGTACAACGTGAGAGTTCCCATCATCAATGACTTCTTTCTTCCCCTTCTCTGTTCCCCCTTTTCTATATAAATAGAGGCCTTGGAACCAAGCAAATCATCCCCGGATTGGCGATAGAGTTACTTTGCAGAAATCATTTTGTAAAAGACTTTTGAAGCAATACAAAGAAGACTTTTTTTGTTTTTGGTTAAAACAAGTGTGCACATTTGGTTTCATTTGCAGAATGTATGATTGTCATTGATCACCTGCGATTATTTTTAGCGCTTTGCTTTTGATCTTTTCGGTTTTGTGCAGGATTGCGTGAAGTGTCTATGTGTCGAGCTCTCTTTGAAGTGCTACCAGTTCATAGTGTCTCCCGTAGACCTATTTTTGTTATTCTTCAAAGTGCAAGCTTCCCTTCAACCTTCACGCAAAAGCTCCATGCCTATGGCCTTGAGATAGAACCAAAATACCCTGTGTCCTGTTTGAATTCATCACTAGTTGACTCTTTTCCCAGACCAAGTGGATCACTTCTTTTGGTGCATCACCTTAGCTTAGATTTTTTTCAGTCATCCTCCTACCTCTTTTCCTTAGTTGATAGTAGATTTCAGTGTGAAATCAAGAGTTGAAGTGAAGCCCCTGAGGAACTAGCCTCATAAAAAAACCTAGAGGTTCAACTTCACCATAGGATATCCACATCCTGAGGTTTTCTCCATGCTTGTAGCTAGAAGTGAGAGAGCCGGAAGAACTCTTGGTGCAATTCCAAGCTATAACAGTTCTGGCATGTTTGGTGGGACAACTACCGTTTTCAGTTCCATTTTTTATGGAAGATTGGTCAAATTTGATGCTGATTTGATCTTTTTGCAGCAGTGGTAGCATTTATCCTTCAGCATCTGGTGACTCCAAAGAACACTCAACTATTTGGTGGCAGAGCAGTAGCTGCCTTTCATGCCAAAGGTGACTACAAGATCGATTGTTGCAGGTATTTTTTTTGAGTTTGTTGAATTACCTTTAAACTTAGCAAGAAGGTTAAGGTTTGTCCATTATTACCCTTATGTAGGGCACTCTCCTAGACCAGTCATAAAGCATATTTATATAAGGAGACTTTTGGCAGCCCCTCTTACTGCTATGATTCCCCAAAGAGCTTTTGTGGGTTTCAATGGTTAAATTCCTTTGAACTTATCACATTATGATCCTATGCCAGTAGCAGCCCTCAAAAGTGTTCTTTAGTACACAGGGGACCATGCTGTAACTCCTATTGAGCACATAACAAACATAGCCAACTTTTGCAACATTCACATTATCACAATGGAGAACGTGGCTTTTAGGATAGTGACTGTATCTTTCAAAGGAAAGGCATTAGACTGGTATAGGGGTTTAGCTCTTAATTCTATCCACTCATGGGACAAGCTGGGAACAACCCTGTGTAAAAGGTTTGCAGATAAGAGTGATCATTTGTCACTTGTAGAGCAGTTGACCACAATCAAGAGAGCTCCTTATGAAGTCATGCAAGACTTCAATACGAGATTTTAGAAGGCATGGTATAGAATTTTAGCAGCTTTTAGACCATCTTCGAACTTTGCTTTCTTGTATTACTTGAAGGATCTCAATAGCGACATAACTTTAATGATTCAATCTATGGGAGGAGATATACTGTCAGATGCATACGAAGTGGCTATCAAGGCAAAAAATTGCCTAGTTCAGGATGACAAGCTTACTCCCAGACCTCCAATGCCTCTGTTTTCAGAGATTAGACCACCTCTTGTAGTCATTCTTTCATTTGATGTATTCTTCCAACGCCAACAATTGCTATTGTGCCTTCACCTAAGCAAGAGATGGTGGATCCAACGACTCCCAAGAGCAGAAGAATTACTTGGAATTGAAAAGCATGCTCCAATCTTTGGGGAATGATGTGGTCAATGTCAAGAGGCAGCAAGCTTACAACAAGCCTTATCAAGCTCCATATCAGCGTCAACAACAGCCTTATCAAGCTAATATGCCACCCTACAAAGGAGGTTTTCAAGGACAGGGGCAGCATAATTATAATCCGAATGCTGCAAGGCCTTCCAACTCTTTGGTCTTGGTTCAGAACAATGTGGCTCAGGAGGTTGAAGGGAAAATGCCTTGGAATCATTCTTTTGGACAATCCATTGTCCCAACTAATGGCTCCAACCAAGCGTTCAATGATCTATGGCAGCAGGGTGTTGCTTATGGATATAACCAGGGTCTTATGGCCCAAAGCATAGAGGTGCTCACGCTGACAAAGCAAGAGCAGCCTCTACAAGAACAAGGCTCGGATCAGGTGTTAAACTAGTCGGAAGCCTCAATGGTCATCAGTGAGCAAGAGGAGTGTTATGCATCCAATCCGTAGGCTACTCCTAGTTTGGCCCACACCCCAATCTTAGCGAACACATGGTTCAAGAGAAAGAATATGGGTAACAATTAGGGAGCTTTCAAAGAACCTCTTGTCACTGTTCCTTCACTGACAAAGCCAGTAACAGTTACTCTCAAAACTCAAGCAAAGGTATGCCAATCAACATTGTGGAGCAAATGAAGAAATCCAGCGTGAGCGTACCAATGTGGGACATGCTTTCCATGCTTGGTCAAGTAGACATTTTTTAGGAAGGTTTGTCCAAGATTAGAGTTTCTACAGCTGCAAGTAAGCAACCAAGCAAGGAAGCTGAAGTCTTCACTAATGCAGCCAATATTCTTTTGGGAGAAAGGTCAAGTAGTGAGACCAAGCCCCCCATTCTACATCTCATTAATCATCGGCGACTCCCTGGTGCACAACTGCTTGGTGGATAGTGGGGTCAGCACCTCAGTCATGCCAAAGTCTATTGCTGACCAGTTGAACCTCAAGTATGAGTTGCACACCAAGGGAGTCCTGCAGCTTGATGGTTCTTCCACAAAGCCATCAGGTATCATCATGAATTTGAGTCTAACCTTGCATGCTTGTTCTAGCGTGTCCGTGGTGCAAGACGTGCTGATTCTGGATGTCACTCCTCGTTTTGCATTGTCTTTTCCGAGAGTTCACAGCCAAGATTGGGGGTTACTTTACAGCAGATTGGTCTTACATGGCATTCAGAACAAGGTATGGGACTAAGGTCTCGATCAAGGTTGAACCTATGGCACAATTCCACATTGAATCCCATCAACTAGATAACATAAACCTCAATTGTACTATCCTTGATGAGGATGAGTTTACAATTGCCCAGGAGCTGAACGCTCATCCTGAAGAGGTTCCAGACTTGTTCTTGGATGAGCTATGAGAAGATAACCAATTTTTCAACCCTTTGGAAGGTGTTGAGGAAAGAGACATGTGTGTCTATCTGCTACATGAAGAGAATCAACGCATGCCTTCCCTCATTTGACTTAAAGAAGACCCCAATGGTTTATGGAAGTTGTTCTTTGATGGCTCAAGGGGCAAAAACGGTGCAGGTGTTGGGGCAATGTTGATTTCACCTTCAGGTAATAAGCTTTTCTCTTCCTACAGGGTCCATTTTAGTTGCTCTTCAAATGCAGTAGAATATGAAGACTTGATCCGTGGCCTTCAATGGGTTAATAAAAGAGGAATCAAACTGCTGCAAGTTTATGAGGACATCAAATTCATAGTAAACCAAGTTAGAGGCCTGAACGTTACAAAGAATTCCTTGATGAGGTCTTACGAAAATCGAGTGTGGGACCTAATTGAAGATTTTGAGGCCTTTGACATTCAAGCTGTCCCAAGAAATCAAAACTAGTATGCTGACAGGCTGACAGTTGTGGGAGCTCAGTTTGACATTCCAAGTGAGCTGAAAGAAGCTAAGGTTCAGTGTCATGTCAAGGTGATGGTGAGGCCATCAGTGTCGGATAATTAAACACACTGGCAGGTTTTTGAGAGTGACAAGCAAATTGCTTACTTCTTACAACAGGAAGTTGAGTTCTCCTCCAACCAAGCTAAATTGCAGCATCAATATGAGGATTAGATTGTTCAACTGAAGTCGAACAAACTTCCTAAGGGGTTGGTTACACTTGAGGGCTTTTTTCATGAAGGAGAGCATATGGAGAAGAAAAGGTAGTAATGTCTACTAACGAAGAGAACTATGAGAGAGTCCTTATCTTCAAAGACAAACTTCTCAGGGTTGGGAAGGTAAGCAACAAGGCTGAGAGACATGCTTTCATAGCACTTTGCTAAGAGTATGCAGACATTTTCGCTTGGGAGTACTGCGACCTAAAGGGTTTTGATCCTAAGTTAGCTAAGCATACCATAGAGTTGGAGGTCAATGCCAAGCACGTGAGGCAAAAGCAAAGGCCTGTTAACACCAAAATAGAAGAGCTCATGAGGAAAGAGTTAACCAAATTGATCGAGGTCCAAGATCATCTTTCCTATCAAACATTCATCATGGGTAGCCAACTTGGTGTTTGTAAGAAAAAAGAGTGGGGAGATTAGGCTTTGTGTAGACTTTAGAGATTTGAACAAAGTCTCCTTGAAAGATCATTACCCTTTGCCATCCATGGAGCAACTTCTCCAAGTAGTTGCAAGATTAGAACGTTTCTTTTTGTTGGATGGATTTTTTGGCTACAACCAAGTTTGGGTGAAAGATAAAGACCGGTATAAGATTGCTTTCACCACCAAATGGGGCACGTATGCATACTAAAAGATGCCCTTTGGTCTATCAAATGCTGATGCAACTTTTCAAAGAGCCATGGACATGACTTTCCAGGGGCTGTTAAACCAAATGGTGTCGGTATACTTGGATGACATCACGGTTTTTTTTTAAGAACGCTAGCGAACACATGAACTACTTGAGGTTGATTTTCGAAAGGTGCAAAGAGTATGGGATTTCATTGAATCCCAAGAAGTGCGTGTTTGCCGTGCATGAAGGCAAGCTGCTGGGCCACATCGTCTCAAAGGAGGGGCTGTCCATTGATCCTGAGAGAATAAGTGCCATCTGGGCCTTATCCCTACCCAAGCATAAGAAGGGACTCCAAAGTTTCCTTGGAAAGCTAAACTTCGTGAGAAGATTTATCTCCAGTTTTGCAAGTTTGATCAAACCCATCACTGCTATGCTAAAAAAGAACTAAGTGTTCACTTGGTCAAATGAAGGTAAGTCAACATTTGAGGCTATCAAGCAAGCCATCGCTCAAGCACCCACACTTATGAATCCTGATTTCTCTAGGGATTTCATATTGTATGCTTTTGTCAACATTGATAATATATCAGCCATGCTGATGCAAAGAAATGGTGAAGGACTTGAGCAACCATTAGCATTTTTCAGTCAAGGGCTTGAAGAGTATGAGGCGAGGTATACCTTTGTAGAAAAGCAAGTCCTTGCAGTAGTAAGGTGCCTCAAGAAGTTCAGGCCAGTGCTATCCAACAGCAAGATCCACCTTATGGTGTCTCATTCAAGAGTAAGAGACTTCCTTCTTAACAAGGATTTGAGCGAAAAAAGCGCTGGTTAGATTACTAAAGTCATGGAGTATGATGTGGAGATCAAGGTCACTAAGCTAGTAAGAGGTAAAGGCTTATGTGAGCATATGGTTGATGACTTTCATGAAGACAAAGAGGTCATCTTGGTAACACAAAATCATCTACAAGCAGATTCACCTCCACCTCACACTAGTTGGCTCCATGATATAACGCACTTTCTACTAACAGGTGAGTGCCTTCAAGGTATGGACAAAGCAAACAAAAGGTATTTCAGACTTCAGTCCATATCTCATGCTTTAATTGATGGGGTTTTGTTCAGAAGAGATCTCAATGGAGTGCTCCTAAGGTGTGTAGATGATGATCAAGTAGCCAAGCTTTTGGAGCATTTTCATGATGGGCCTACAGGAGGTCATTTTGCACCAAGAACTATTGCAGCAGAGATCATGAGGGCTGGTTACTACTAGCCCAGCCTCTTTAAGGACGCTTATGCATGGGTGAGGAGGTGTCAGGAATGTGCTCTCTTCACAGGTAAGAAAAGGTTAGTAGCTTTTCCTCTCAATCCGATTCAAGTAAAGCAACCTTCATGCAGTGGGGTTTGGATTTCATTGATGTGATCAACCCCCCATCAAGTGTAGGGCATAAGTGGGTGCTTATTGCAACTGATTACTTCACCAGGTGGGTGGAAGCCATTGCATTGAAGGAGAAAGTGTAGTCTTAGATTTTTATGACAGCATTGTGACCGGTTTGGTGTTTCGTCCACTATCATATCTGATAATGCATTGGCTTTCCTTGGTTTGATAACAAGTGAATGGGCTCTCAAAATGGGCATCTACCTCAGCACTTTCTAAAATTATTATCCTAAAAAAAGGGACTGGCTGAGTCCACAAATAAAAATTTACTGAGGATTATCAAGAGGACGTAGCACACCAAGTTGAAGACAGCCTTGTGGGCTGATCGGGTAACTCCTAAAGCTGCTGTTGGCAATTCTCCATATGTTCTAGTATATGGAAGGGAGGCCAAGTTACTCATTTCCCTTGAGCTATCTGCATGAGAACTAGCCTATTAGTTGGAGCTGCTTGAAGATGAACCCATGAATGTGAGATCGACAGAACTCATAGAGCTTGAGGAGACAAGAGACTTTGCAATGAAGATGCTGGAGGTACATCAAGCTCAGGTCAAAAAGGCTTTTGACAAAAGAGCTACAGCAAGGACTTTTAAGGAAGGAGACCTGGTTCTCAAATGGGACTCAAAAAAGGCCAAACCAAGCAACCATACCAAGTTTGACAGCTTGTGGAGTGGCCCCTATGTGATCCATGAACGCAAACAACATAACGCTTTTCAATTTGTCCAACTAGATGGGGAGGTATTACCCATCCCAGTCAATGGGATCCATCTAAAGACTTGCTATTAAAGGAGTTTGCAGTCATTGTATATATTGTACCTTTTGTATAGCTTTTCATGTTTTTTTCTAATTGCCTTGTGCACATCCGTTTCAGCTGTGTTTTCCCTTCCCTAAGTGCCTTGGGCATAGTTTGTTTCGTTTTGGTTGTTCTTGTTGCTTTAAAGGAGATTTTCAGATAAAGTCAACTTTGTACAAAAGCAGTGACTCTATGTCCAATGGATCAAATGAAGCAAATGAGCTGGGTTCTCAAGCATAGCAGGCATGCTTCCCTGCGAATCACCATAAATGTTGGCCATTTTTGGCCCACATATCAAATTTTTTCTAAGTATGAAAAAGGGAGCTTTTAGGCGAGGAAATGACAAGTCTTTGGGAGGACTTCGGGTTTTTCAGTAGTGACAACTTCAGGTTTTTGAGGGCAGAGTGCAAATCGCGTTTCCAGTAGTACTTAACTTCTAAATGTTCTATAAGTAAAAGTAATTTGGGTTTACGAACCCGAATTACTCATGGACAATGTATTTTGAGTTCTCCAAGGAGCACTAATTGAATACTTCATAAGTTGTGAGCAGTCAGAAGCTCGAAATAAGTAAAAGGGCTTGACAACCCGATTTGGTCTCGAAAAATAGTGTTTCTCGAGTTCTTCAAGGAACAAGTCACTTCAAAAAATTCGAAAGGCATTTTCAAAATGCTGAAGGGCCTTTTTAGGGCAAAAGGGACTTGTCAACTTTTTCGAAGGTCATCTTCAACTTTTTGGAAGGGTCTTTCAAGAACTCGAAGGTACACTTCATAAATCTGAAGGGCTTTTTCTTATCCAAGTGGACAGTTGCAAGTTTTCCAAAGGGTATGTCACCCCTCGGAAGGACTATTTCAAAATTTTTGAAGGGTACTTTCCCTTCAGGAGGATCATTTGCGGAAGTCTGAAGGGACATGCAGGAAGCCCAAAGGGTCTCTCACCCTTCAGGAAAGTCCATTGCGAAGAGTCTAAAAGGCAATTTTAGAAGGAAGCTTTGGACAAAAAGTCCGAAGGAATTTCTTTGGATAGAAATTCCTTTGAGAGTTTTGCCCGAAAGAAAAGGCCGAAGGAATTCCTTATGAAGAAAAACTCGAGACCAAGTGTCCAAAGGAAATGACGGGCCAATGGACGTCAAAATCAAGATAAGCGACTAGTTGTTGGAAGTAATCGGGTTTGAAAAGCCGGAAGTCTTAAGGCTTGGAAACAACAAAGCGAGAAGACTTCAAGATGGACAAGTCCGAAGTAAGATTAAAGAACCCGAATTACTTTGCATAGAGTAAATCAGGTTTCTCCAAGTACTTTACTTAAAAGGCTTTATAAGTAAATAATTTGGGAAAATCCAAAGTTGGAGAGATCAAAGAACCCGAATTACTCGGCATAGAGTAAATCAGGTTTTTCCAAGTGCTCGACTTAAGCTTGGTCCAACAACACGAGAATCATGATGCAACGAATGGAATGCTGCCACGTGGCATAAATTGGAACAAAAAGGGTCAATCAGTAAAAGACAAGTGGCACAAGGATGACCAATAATCACGGGAGAGTCCAAGCGGTTGGTAGCTAGAAATTATTAAGTCTCTCATCTGCCATAGTTCTCTCCCCACAATCGTTGTTCGACGCTTAAATACAACATGACTTTTTAGACGCGCCAAAGAAAAACTTAAAGATGGGAGGGGCTTGAGAGTATTGTCTAGTGATCCTGAGCGGCGCATTAAGGGGCAACAAGGAAGTACAACGTGAGAGTTTCCGCCATCAACAACTTCTTTCTTCCCCCTTTTCTATATAAATAGAGGTGTTGGAGCCAAGCAAATCATTCCCGGATTGGCGATAGAGTTATTTTGCAAAAATCGCTTTGTAAAAGACTCTTTTGAAGCAGTACAAGGAAGACTTTTTCTATTTTTGGCTAAAACAAGTGTGTGCATTTGGTTTCATTTGCAGAATGTATGATTGTCATTCATCACTTGCGATTGTTTCCAGCACCTTGCTTTTGATCCTTTTGGTTTTGTGCAGGACTGCGTGAAGTGTCTGTGTGTTGAGCTCTCCTTGAAGTGCTACCAGTTCATAGTGTCTCTCGTAGACCTATTTTTGTTATCCTTCAAAGTGCAAGCTTCCCTTCAACCTCCACGCAAAAGCTCCATGCCTATGGCCTTGAGATAGAACTAGAATACCTAGTGTCATGTTTGGATTCATCAGCAGTTGACTCTTTTCTTAGACCAAGTGGATCACTTCTTTTGGTGCATCACCTCCTTTAGCTTAGATTTTCTTTTCAGTCATCCTTCTACCTCTTTTCCTTAGCTGATAGTAGATTTTAGTGTGAGATCAAGCGCTGAAGTGAAGCCCTTGAGGAACTAGCCTCATAAAAAAACCTAGAGGTTCAACCTTACCATAGGATACCCACATCCAGAGGTTGTCCCCATGCTTGTAGCTGGAAGTGAGGGAGCTTGAAGAACTCTCTCACAAGGGTGCAATTCCAAGCTATAACAAGACCCAGCTAGTGTGTCCAGATCCTATTCAAGTTACAGTATGCACATATGGGTAGGGCAAGCCCTTTCACCATGTATGTAGGGGTGATACTATTGCGCTTTTATCGTTCACAAGGCTAGGTGAATCCTTGGGTCATCGTGATCACTTGCCAACCATGACCTATTTGCATTCCTTGTTGGAGACCTTCTATAGCTAAGCACAGAGTGTGACATATAATGACCGTGGTTGTGGGGTTGAGCCTTGAGCCTCAACAGCGCACAACCAAAATCCGGTATCGAGCAACAACTGTTATTCTCACTGAATGTGAAACCAAGTATAGACCACCAACGCTAAGTGTTATTTATACATGGAAAGTTGGAAACTATGCATTGTTTTTACAAGTTGGGAGCAGCAGTAAACAAAGCAATCAAAATTGCTGAAACTTATATCAAACATGATAATAAGGATCATGGCCGTTTGTAACAATAATATGAAATTATAACCACAGGTAGAAACATGATACTAGGCCGAATAACCAATCTTATGTGGGGATGCATGCCTCCACCATGGAGCCTCCTAGGCATCTGGGATGTCTTAGGATGGGGGGAATGGACTCCAGAATTACCAAAAATGCAAAAAAAGGGAGATATCCCCTGAACTTCAAGTAGAAAGGACAAGTGAGAGAATAAGTAAAAGGATAAAGAGAGAAAAGGGGAGAAGAGATGAAGAATGAGGGATCAAGAGTGTATGAGGTTGGGGAGAAGTATTTAGCCCAAACTTTTACTAGATATGAGAGTCATACGATTGGAGAGAGGTGTTTTCCCCATCTTTTTTTTTTGGACCTCTGCCCATCCTTGATCAGGGAGGCAAGAATCTCTAGAGTGTGAGAAGCAAGCTTGGCACTTGAACACAACATGGTCATAATCAAGTTTCTGCTTCCAAATCCAATCCTACAATTTAATGATTAATCCAAATCTTGTTTGACGAACCATTCACTAAATCAACTTTAATACATAACTGGGCAAAGTTTTTGGTATGCCCTTGGGCCATGTCATGAGAGCAGAAATGAAGTTTATTGAGGGTAGTCCTGATGGAGTGAAGGCTGTGAGGATTCCAGATCCGTAGAGGAAAACTCAGGAGCCGCATCCATGTTGGGGCAGATTAAATAATGTCAAGAAAAGGATCAAAGAAAAAACTAGGGTTCTAAATATAAGCTCACATTCCCCAATAACCAGGGACCCGCGTGAAGAAGTTCCTAGCTTAGGTCATGTATCAAGAAAAATGTCATTGTTACCGACATACATGAGGGAAAATGTCATTAGTGTAATGACTACTCATGGAGGTCATCTTGAGATGAATTGAACAAACATGGGTCGACCCACAAAAATAAAAATTCTAACAAAAAATACCTGTGGGACCCTTGAATTAGGAACCCTTTAATTATTAATTACTTAAAACAAATACACGATTGGGTTGTAATCGGGCTAATCCCACATTGGTGAGAATTGTGAGACAAAGGTGACTTATAAGACATTACATGCTCCAAAAGCTCTGCCAATGGGGAAAGAGACTAGAGGTTGAAAAGCCCAAAATGGTGGATTGTATTGACCGTTCCTTCCCCTACTAAAAAAAATGTATTAAGGTGCTTGCATGCTAAAGTGGGTCCTCTTGCCTTGTGATTATCACCAACATACACGAGAAAACATATTGCCTTGTGATTATCATCAACATATGTGAGAAACCAATGTCGTTAGTGTAATGACTACTCATGGAGGTTAGTTTGAGATGACTCCAACATAATTTTGTCTTCCCCCAAGCTGCCTCTCTTGACCCTTGAAAAAAAATCTTATCCTGGAAATGCTGTCCCGATGTACCCCTGTACCATGATCTCAGAAACTAAGAGAAACATTGGTTAATTACCTTCACCCCTTTAGAAGGGTTTGCAAAATTTGATTTGGAAAACTAAAGAGAATGTATTTACAATCCTAATTCAAATATTCAAAAGAGGCCATTCAAAACTATGATTTGGAAAACCAAAGAGGATGTATTTACAACCTTAATTCAAGTATAAATAAGATTCATTTAAAACCCTTAATTCAAGTATAATTAATTTTTTTGAAGATTTTGTTCTTTATGCATTGCTTCCTACACTTGGCATTAAAGGCACAGCAGCCCCTCACCAAATACTTAAGAGGAATGAAGCATGGATTGCTTCATGCCAATGATACAAATTTTCAGCGCCATAAAGTCATTTGCCTTCAAATGGTTTCTATATATATTGGTTACTTTAGCTTTTAGAAGCAAAGCCTTGAAGGGTTTTTTCATTCCAGTGGTAATTATCATAATGACACAACCACCAGATAACCAGAATGGAGAATTGATTTTGGATAGAAAATGGGCTCAGATGAAGAAAGGTTTGGATGATTTACTTGTCTTTGAGGCCTACGTCTAGCAGTGAAATTGTTGACCATTTTTTGGTCCCATGAGCAAAAATCGGTCTCCCTTTTCTTTTCTTTCTATTTCCACACCCAGACATGAAGGATAATGCAGAAATATGCTTCTACAACTCGTTTTTTCTCTTGGCATGCAAAAGGCTCAACTTCAAGCATTTGGTATGGAGAGTATAGGCAGGGTTGGAAGGATTGATTATGTAGGAATTTGCAAAAGAGCAAGTAAAACAGCTTCAGAAGGCTTTTTATCGGCAAAATGAACCAAGTTCAAAGGGCCAAAGGATCGCTTCCAAAAGCCCGAAGGGTATGTGCCCTTGCGGGGGGCACCCAAGAAGACAAGCAGGGCCTTTGGAACTCTTTCGAAAGGCAATTTTGGAGCCCAAGGCGCCCTTGCGGAAGGCAGTGAACACCTTTGGGAAAGTGGACAAGGAAGAAAAGGGCCAGGGTTTTTCTTCGGAGAAAGACAAGGCGAAAGATAAAAGATTCCTTCGGACTTTTGTCCGAAGGAAATCCAAGGAGAAAACAAAGGTTGAATTTCTTCGGACAAAATGTCCGAAGGAAGTCCGAAGGAATTCACAAGGCAAGGAGCCAAACAAAAGATTTCCCTTCGGAAGGAAATCTGTGGCAAAATGTCAGAGGCAAATTCCTTTGGGAAAAATGTCCGAAGGAATTCCTTCGGAAATTTTGTTCGAAGAAATTCACTAGGCAAGGAGCCAAACAAAAGATTTCCCTTCGGAAGGAAATCCGCTTGACATTTTGTCCGAAGGAAAAGCCCGACCGAAAGAAACAAGCGGCAAAACATGAAGGGAACATTTCCTTTAGACATTTTGTTCGAAGGAATTAAGAGGTCAAGGCAGCCTGAAGGCGCAAGGGACTCTCGACTGCCAAAATGGGGGACTTTTTTCCAAGCCCCGAAGGGACACCTTCCCTTCGGGGGAGGGTTCAAGGACATAAGCCCGAAGGAAAGGAAGCCGAAAGAAAGTGAAGCCGAAGGAATTACTAAAGGGGTGACGGGCCTGCAGACGTCAAATTCAGGACGATGGAATAGCCGTTGGCTTTCAAATGGTGACGGACGCGCGAACGTCAACTTTGCGGCAATGAAATAACTGTTGATCTTTAATTGATTGAGCACGAATCCGAAAGAATTCAAAGGGCTTAAAGCCAAAAGGAAGAGACCGCCGAGAAAGGAGCCCGAAGAGCCAAAGGGTTGACAGAAGACAGCCCCGAGGGCCGAAAGGGCTAGGAAAAGACAAACGCTGAGAAAGGACAAAAGTCAAGAGTGAACTTAGTGACCCGCCGAGAAAGGATCCCGAGGAGCCAAGCACAGATATGGACAAAACAACGCAAGTGGGAAAAGGGAGGCGTCGACAGAAGAGTTATTATAGCGGTTGGAACAATCTCTATGAAATGGTCATCAAGGAGTGCAAACAGTGAATGGCGCGGCCTATTTTTCTTCATTTTGCATTGATGAGCAGACAACCGCGTGAATGTTTTTAAGAAGGGGTCTTGTTTGCAGACAAAAGGGGCGCAACCCATGTTTTTAAAATGATGTTTAATATAATTTAAACGCCAAAGTCAAGACTGGCAATTGACACAGCATGTTTTTTTAGCGACTTCCTCTTCCCAATGTTTTCAACGTAGCATGGGCCACTTAAAAAAGGGCGCCATTGCTTCCTCTTTCTATAGATGTATTGTAAACTCTCATTTGAGAGGAGGCATCTCTCATTTTGTAAGGCGAAGCTTTGCCAAATTTTCACCTTGAATCAATAGAATGCATTTTTACTTCTATCTGGCTGGATATATCTCTGAGTGTGTCTGAGTATTAACCTTGTGTTCAGTCATTTTGCATGATGCTTTCACAAGTTTGACACCAACATACCTGGTATAGACAAATCACCATTTCTGTAGGTAACAAGAAGTGATGTATTTGGAGAGAAGAGACAAAAGAGGGTTACCAGATAGAGTGTTTTCCTACAGCGCCTATGGTAAGTTCATTTTTTGTGTGTCTTCATTAAGCCTTCTTGTTAAGCTCCCTACAATCTGGTTTTTTTTCATCAGATAAAGTGTATGTATGTCCTCTTCTGCTTTGAAGTGTGAGTAAATGAGTAGATCAATTTTTTTTGGTGCATCACCGTATTAGTCTAGGTTCTGTTTTCAGTAATCCTTCTCTCTTTTCAACACCCCCCCTTTTTTTATATATTAGCAATAGTACTGGAATAACTCAGAGATGCATCAAAGGGAGCTAGCCCTAATCTAGAGATTCTCCCCTCAGTTTTGCCAGACCTACAGGGAAGAGAGGAGTCTCCATTGTGCTGCATGGAGGACAGAGGCCTAGCCTTCTGTCAAGGGTGCAATCCACAACGTCAATAGAAATGACAATAATCCAATCTACACGGAACCTATTAGAAGGGCACACCCACAAATTGAGATGACTTGATATCTAAGCTGTAGGAAATACTCACTGCACAGGGTGTTTCCCTCTAGAGATGCTTCCGAAGTGATGTGCAGAATTGAAATGCAGGGGGAATGTACTGGAAGTGCCGGAAAGGTCCGGGAGTTTTTGTTTTACTATAATCAGAAATCTAGCCAAGTTTTAATGAATTATTGGGCACAACCATATTAAAGGCTCTAGTGTTAGAGCTCTAAGATTTTTTCATGCAGTTTTGTCAATTTATGAACTGAGCTTGAGTTTATGCTCTCAAGTATGCCAAATGTGGTCTTACATTCGTCTCTTTCTAATTTCACCGCTCGTTATGCTGGTTGGAACATAGAGGTCTTTAATACTCATTCTGGATGAGTTTAAAGTTTCAAGGTCAACCATGCAAAATTTTGATCAGTAAAAGCAGGTTACAGTTATTGTAGCCAAGTTTTAGATTATGGAGACAAATTTGAAAACAAATATATGAACTTAATTCCAAGATGGGGACATTAAAAGATTTGAAAAATTGTTAGTCAGAAGCAGCATTCAGGCATCGTGGTTTTCCGGTGTTCTTAAGTCAGCCATGATTGTTTAATTAAAACACCGGTGCAGAGCATTTAAAATTAAGTGACATAGTTACTGAGTTCGGAAATCCGGATCTGTTCGGAAGGGCAAAAAAAAACCGAAATCCGGAATTCTTGAAAAAGTTTGGAAAAATCCGATCCAGAATATATACAGATATATATGTGAGCATAGTTTTATAAATATGTAAAACTAACAAAGACATTGAAAAAAATTAATAAAATAATATAAAATGTTAATATTATATCATATATATGGTTTCCGAGGGTTTTTTTGCATAGAAAACCTTCAAAAATAAAAAAATTGAAAAAAAACAGGGCCGACCCGAACGAACTTATCCGGGCCAGCCAAAAAATCCAGATCTGGCCAGATATGTTCCAGATCCGGCCGGATTTGGTAACTATGTTAAGCGATTCTTTTCTATATGTTTTAATGATTTTATATTGGTTGGGTGCCCATATACTTTTCATGGCGTTGATCTTGGTAAAGGACATGCCACTTGCCATCTAATTTAATTTCCATCTTATCATGTAGGGTTTGGTTCAAGGAATATAGCACAACCAGATACTCTTATATTGGAAGGTGTTCCATCCCGGTGGTTTGCAGAGCCAAGAGTCTCCTCAAAAGTTTCTGTTCTGGTTACACACACCATTTTTTCAAAATTTGGCAAGATCAGGTCACATAACCTTACATATTTCCTTCTTTTTTCTGTGCAGTTTGTCTTTTGTTGACTGCAATATTTTACATGTATTTGATTATCTCTATCAAATGACAGTCTTGCTATTGCGTGGGCCGTGGTACTTGCCTGTTAACCTCACCCCCACACCCTACCTGCAGATCGCCAGGCACTCGACAAATTATGAAATACTAGGTTGAGAGAAATTCTGTGGCAGGTTTTGGTGGACTAGTTACCTGTGAGATTTGGGTGTCTAAGCCAAGAGGAAGAATACAGCTATGCATGCAGCCCCTTTGGTTCCTGATGCTGTCTAGGTTGGGGGCCATGTGAATGGCAACCAGGTCCTAGCAGCAGCCAAAATATGCTTTTCCCGTGGTTATCTATCCCAAGTATGCTGTTCCAAGTCTTTTTGGTGGTTAAATGCAATTTTTTTGAAAATCTGTCATTTTACGTGAATTTTTATCTAGAAAACATAGAATTCCCTGAAATTTCAAATATGCTTGAAACAAGAGAAGAGATAGGGGGTATGAGTACTCAAAATGAATTTCATGAATTATGCAGGAAGATTTCCAGTACTATACAGAGCCAAATTGGAACAAGGACTTACTTTTTTCATGAAATGAAGTTCTTAAGCCTTATCAAGGCATACGACAGATCTCACACAACAAAAAACTACTCTTGAATCAGAGTCTTACCACTCGCAACAATGTTCTCACAGCCAAACACTTCCAAACAACCCTGCATCAGGCTCAACAACTCCTTCCTCAGATCACAACAACAAAAAATGGATTTTAGGCATTTTATCAAACAACCATGCCTTTTTTCAACCATCAATTTCACTCCTACAGCAAAAATATTTCTAGACACCTGCTAAAAAAATCCACATCAAATGTGGAAGCAGATTTTGGAGAGGATGCACTGTTTAGTCAAACGGACCTCCTGAAGTTGTCCAAAAATCACCAAAAATGCCTTTTTACAGCAACAAGATGGTTTGTTCTTGGATATTTGAAGGATTGCCCTCCGTCAATGACAAATCAAAAGCCCCTATCAAATCAAGTTTCAAATTACATGAGGGTGCCCCAATCATTTTAACCTTCACCCCTCCAAAACACCCCTGTTTTCCTTCTTATTCGGCCTGATTTATTTTTTGTTGCTGTTCTCAGGTTCTGTGCTACTGTTCTAAAAATGAGTTTTCTCTCTCTTCTAGTGGTAATGTCCTCTCCTTATACTCTCCCAACCACATTTTACACTCAGCCATCATGAAAAATGTTTTTGGCTTCCAAAAATTACGTTTATCTGTGTTCTTGTTCCTCCCAAAAACATCCATCTGGCTCTGCTGCTTTAAAAATGACGATCGCTACTCCATCCTCATGCCCATACCACAAGAATTGTAGTAACAGTTTCTCGTGTGATGGCCATCGTTTCTCATCCTTCACCCATGCAAAAAAGATGCCTTAAACAAGGCGTGATTACTGTTTTGCTTCAAAGAACAGGTCTTTTTGGCTGTTTGTGAGTTGTAAGAGGTTACAGGCATTCCGACTAATATGATTGATGCCACTTTCCTTGTTGAAGCATTATCCATGCGTCCTGCAAGCATTCTACTATGATTCACTCTTGGCACGAAAACTGTTTCAACAAGACACATACAAAGTTAAATCTGAGAATTGAGAATGGTTACACAATCTTCATGAGATGCCAACTTTGAAAAGACATTCAGATGTTTCTGAGGTTGTCCTAGTTGCTCCAACCTTACCTTGGCTAAAATAGCCCATGAAGAAGGGAAAAAATGTAGTGAGACCTTGTAGCCTGCGTCACCATGATCAATAGCGAGAGGGTAACCCGGGTTATCTCCTTCAAATTGAAATCTGAACCACAAACTGAGATTGAAAGTGAAATATTTTTGGCCAATGCAAGATTGCACAACCCCCAGGATGCTTTTGCATCAATTCCACTTGAAAGTATTCTAACAAGTCAAATATTAATTAATGATCTTGCTTATAGATTACAATTCCTACCGTTAGCAGAACATGAGTAGCCATGTTCATAAAACATACTTTTTTTCCGAGCTATAGTTTCATGTGTAAATGAATTGCTGGATATTTGTAGTGGGTGTGAAAATGCCACTTTTGGTGGCATGAGATGACTAGATTTATTGAGGGGTAATTATCCAGTCATTTGTAATTGTGAAGTTAATAACTTTATGATGTCTATACTAGTAAATCCATTGAAGAAGCAACTGCTAAGCTAAGGAGGCTGCTTATTACAAGTTTCAGTAAACTACATTTTGATAGGAAAAGTTGTCCTGCTTTCACGGTTCTCTATCCCTGCAAATTCAAATATAGCTATGTTCTTGACTACTGTAGTAAAATATATATTCTAACAGCTGTTACTTAACTTAGTACATTCAGGACAATAATAACCAGCACTGAAAGGATTGAAAAGGAAAAGATGGCCCAAGGCAATAATTCTTCAGTCTTAAAACAACACAAGACTCTATCTTATTCTAGTTTCCATCTTAGATAGCTTCTAACAACACAGTAGTCACAGTGAGAACCTTAGCTAATATGGCTCAACACCAATTAATATCCAAATGATGCAGGGATAAAACAATTGTATTTGCTTTTATGAGTTCCACCTGTTTCCACTAGTATGAGTTGCTTTAGGTACTCAATTTTACTGATATTTTTTCTGGTGCTGCTTTTGTTTCCGTTGATCTATTATGATCATCTATGGACATTGATGTAATTTCGAATTAATTTCTTTCTCTGTACAGGGAAGGGAAAAACAATGGGTAAATACATTTTTTTAGCAGTTGGATTCTTGTCGTCGGTACACAAATGCAATTTAGATAAATGTTTGTCAAGAGGACCATGCTACTTTTAACCATCCATATATCATGATACTTGTAAGTATATTTATCCAATGTTTTCTTGGTCGTCTTACAGTTATGTATACCATTGTGAGAGGGATCGAGAAAACCAGATGCTCTGTTTGACACATCTGTAAAAGTCATGATCTATAGATCGAATTGGATTTGACACATCTCTATAACTATTTGGCTTCTCAAAAAATTTTATATCAGAGGAATCGGCTTCAATCCTTCATTATCTATGCCAAGGTCAGGAGTTTTACTTTGGTGACGGACACCTTAATGCTTTCATTCTGCAACAAACAAGGTTTGATTTTGGTGAGCAACCACGATACCTCTGCCTCTTCTAGATAAACTTGCCCTGGAGTGTGGGATCCCACAGGTGCAGGTTTCGAACCACTGACCTCAAGTTGGCAGGCACCTAGCAGATGCCGATTGGTCTCCTGGCCACACCCAGCTGGCTTCTCAATTATAAATTACATTGTTGAACTCTATTTTAGATTTTGAAACTACAATATTGTCAGATTGCCGTTTACAAACATATTATGAGCAGAAAGAAAGAAATAAATTATATTAATGTCCACAAATGACCAAATTAGGTCAATGAGACTTGAAAGTATAACCAGTTGCAATAGAGAGAAGAACTAGGGTAATAAGACCCTAGGCTAATGTAGACCACTAAGGATATGCTTAATAATTAATACAATTAGTCTCTTTGGATGGGCATGTTCAATCATTTCAAGTATTCGAGGTGTATCCATTCATCCTTATATATAGATGCTTTGATGTCATGTTTAAGTCATCACTTGTAGTGGAGTTAGCTCCACAGACATAAGCCTTTGTATATGCTATTTTATGGCTTTCTAGTATTTATTCTATTGCTCCTTGTATGCTTGTATCCTTATAGCTAAAGAACTCGTGTACTTCCCATGAATTACTTCCCATGTATGTCTTAATTACTTTACATTGGTGAACCTGATTGACAATAGTAACTACAAGGTCTGAACTGTAGATTTTAATGTTAAGAGTGATCTGTAGCTATATTCCTAGCTTGCTGGAAAACTTGCAGTAGGTGGGAAAGTGTTTGATTGCCGACTTTTCCAGGGAGAGAGCAGAATGGATTGATGCTACTTGACATCTTCTAAGAAGAAGATGGATTCAGGAGCTAGCTACATAACTTAGAATATTAAAAAAATATGGTTCCTATATCTGCAGCTACAAGAAATTATTTCAAAACAATGCCTATTATGCAATGGGAAGGGTATGAAAAAATGAAGAATAAGAGTCAAAATAGAGAAACAGTGGAAGTTACTCAAGGGGCCAAGGAGGAGACCATTCAAGGGACTAAACACGAGACAATACAAGTTAAAGTAGCTTGGGAAGAAAGTAAAAGTCAAATGTACATGTATTTTGAAAAACATAACACAAATTTTCACTTTATCTGCTATACATCTCGCTACAAATATATTTTTTGAAATGCCAGGCTTATTCAAACCATTATATTCTAAATACACATCAATATGGCTTATTAAAACATTGGACATAACATTTGTATATTGATGTCTAGAAAACACTGGTTGTGAAAAAATAATAAAGAAATTATGCGGGATGAAATCCTTGTAAATACATCTCTACAAATATTGTGCATGCTAGATGGTTTTTTTTTTGAAAAATGCATCATATATTACTCCAAGGAACAAATGGTTACATCACTTAGCAAAAAGCAAGAAAAGCAAGGATTTAGTTCAACTGCATATAATGTTTACAGGAAGCATCTCTCCTACATGGGCAAGGAATGAAAGCACCTGAGTCTACATCCCAATGGGAAAAGAGTTGACATCATTTCAAAACCACTCAAACTTAGCTTCTACAATCAAAGCCAACTTTTGTCTGAAAAGCCTCAACTTCCCCGTACAGAGAGGGGAGGTGTCGTTCTGGAAGATGGCTTGGCATCTCTTCTTCCAAAGAAAGCTGATTGTTGGCAACTGTGTTACTATGTCATAAACCCTTGCAGCTGTCCATAACCATTCAAGAATCCCCTAAAAGAGGCTCTCTCCAGGAGAGAGGAGCAATAAAAAGGAAATTGAATTCAGCTTGCAGCCACCCCCAAAGGCCTCTTGTTGTTGGACACTTCCAGAAGATATAATCAACTGTTTCTGCTTTCCCACACACCATGCAGACTGCATCTGTAAAACTAGTCTTGCTCAACCTTGCAAAATGCATTTATAAGAGATCATGTCCCTCTATGTATTTCTCTACTGCGAAGAAAACTTAATCGGTTAGTTTGTCAGATAGTAACTAAACACAATAATACATAAGCAAAAGCAATGAAACAAAGCAAGAGAGGGTAAACCAAAAGTGGTTAAGCTCCTGAACCACGACATTCAAGTACAATTAAACAATGGAGAGGAGTACTCCATGAATGAAGCAATGAACCTTGGATCCAAGGAAGATTGAAAGGTGTGACCAAGGATAAATGCACAAAAGCCGTGAACTGCAAATATTGATATGTAAAACTGGACAAATATAGCATGGTGGTCTTGGAAGGGGACAGGAATGTACATCATACTAACCCTTTATTATAGCATCAAGCCTGCTCAGGTAGACCAATCAAGACTGACCTGAAATATGCAGCAGAATAAAAACAACAAATTCAGTGGTGAAAGATTCTTAAACGATGTTCGTCTCAACTTTAGAAAGGGGTATGAGGTTCCACTGACCTTTTTGTGGGCATTATATCAAATTCAGATCTGTGCCATTCCCAAAAATTCTATAATGGATATTTTTTTGCATGGAAATCCTCTTGGAGTTCTTGTTACTCGTCTTATCTTCCTGGTCTCCATATTTGACCTCCCTGCACACTATGATCCTATTGTGGGATGGTTGATGTTTTCTTACCCTCCAAAGGGCATAGCAAAGAACTGTAACAAGTAACGAGGACTTTAAAGAACTGTAGACCATACATTAGGCCCTAGCGAGCTTTAATTGCAAAGACTACTGCCGCCTTACTCTTATGTTGTGACCCCCGACTGATAATTATTACTTTCATTAACTCAATAACATGGTTTAAAATTAAAGGTGCTCGTGGAATTATGACAGAGACTTAAACCTACCATTGTATCATTGCAGCAAAGAATTGTCTGCTGGGTAACAATGTTAGAAATGGCTTTTCAAGAAAGCATATAATTATTTTTGTATTAGATATTAAATTAAAATGTTTTTTTAACATTAGTGATTACAGAACCCCAACCTTGATAAGAGTATGCATGATGAATTTGTTTAGCATTTTGTATCTAGGTGTAAGGTTCACATCATTGGCAATTTCTTTTCTAAAATTAATAAACGTTCAAAGAGAGATTGCACGACTCCATCTTTGCTGGTAAAAATTATTGAAATACCTCAAAGGCCTACTATACTTCTAGTTGACTTTGATTCTTTTTGAACTTCATAAGGCTTTCTTTCAACGTAGAACTTGCATACTGCTCTGTTTTACACAAAAGCTCTTTCGGCCATATTGATATGTATGATAAATTCACGTGTTTGTATTTCTAATTTATTTGCTGTATGGCTATCATTTTTCTTTTGTGATTTTGTAATGTCAACGGCAATTTCTTGATACGTTCAATTGCACTTTAATTGATATAGGAACCTTGATATTGTTGGAAACAATGATTTGGGTAAGGCTGCCCAAGACCTAGGCAGGGACATTACATCTGCATTGCAGTGCAAAGTTTGGGTTCAATACGAAGGATACAGCAGCTTTTACAATGCTGTCAAAGCATTTTGTGGACGATCAATGCAAAAAGTGGGTGATTAAATATTTTATCTGTACATTTTGTTGGTAATTTTAGTTTTTTTCAAAAAACATCCCATTGGAGGTGACATTTGTGTCTGGTATTTGTCGAAGCAGGAAGGTTCAAGACTAAAGGCAAACTATCGAATTGATTGGGACAAAGAGGGATATTTCATGGAAATAAATATGAGGAGAAGAGTTTATGAGAATAAAAGACGAGATGAGATGGAACACAGGCAACTTATAGGTAGGCCTTTTAAAAGTGAATTTGTGGTTCCCAAGGCTCAGCTTCCAACTTTTGGCAGGGATGCGCACAGTGGTGAAAAGCCCACATCAAGGTTAGTTCAATTTTGTCATCTTCGTCATTAGTCCTCTTAAAGATGCAGTAGGGTGCATCTAAAGTTTGTTCTCTTTAGCTTTAACTAATATATGTTTCCCGGTGCTTAGGACCAAAGGATAAAGCTTCCTAAACCTAATATCAGGTTTTTGCTGAGAATATCAGAAACAATAGAAGGAATGTAAATACATGGAAGTCCCAAGGGACAAATTAATCCGAACACAATGGAAGGAAATGAGGGAGGCTGGTGGCTCGTAGGGGAGTAGGAGAATAACATTTAACAGAAATCTATCCTATGACAGAGGCATAGACAAGGACTGAGGCAGGCGAACAAAATTATTTCCAGTTGTTGCATAGTAATTTATTGCTAGCATCAAGCATTAATGTTTTTTCAAAATATTTGCCCCTTGTCTCTGGAATATCGAGTGCATGTTTTATAAGTAGTCAGTTTTCAATCATTTTATACTTCAGGTGTAGGTGGATTGGCAAGGTTTTGTTTTCGTCCGAACCTGGTCACGAGGTTGAAACTCAGGAGTACCAAATATGAAGTAAATCCTTTTGTGGGGGTTTCCTATGCCAAATTGGTGTCTAGCTTGGTCGTTCTGTAATATCTGGTGCATTTGAATTTGTATACACGATGCTACATAATTTCATTGATGTTTTCCTCCAGACATTGGAGCTTTTTAATCACCTTGTTATAGGTTAGCTCGATTCTTTTCGAGTGATAAGGCTTAGCCTTCGTTTGTGCAGTCTGCCACATCCTATGCATGCCATAGCTTTTCTTGCCCTTGTGTTTAGTTGACTCAAATTTTTGAATTGAAAAGCACAAAGTAAGTTTAGTGAAAATTGGAAGATCGGCCTTCACACCGTCCGGTGCTACAGCTTGTGCTTAACTTTCACACTTGTGATATGATACTTTGATTTTGCTTTTGGATTGTCGTGCTTTGCCAGCAGTTTTGTTGTTTTGAACTGTATTTTTTTTAATTGGGATGGAGATTGGGCGTCTATACCAATCGGCCACTTTTTAGTTGTAGCCATCTATGTATTATATTTCTCTATGATTAATGGAATATATCAATGAGTTCCAATAAAAATAAAATTGAATTGGAACATTATGCTGCTTACAAACTAACTCCTAAAAAATTAAGTTCAATTGCTGCCATTATGATTTGTGAAGTTACTGATTAAGGAAAATATCTGATATCACATTATATCACAGACTAGTTGATGTATTTCATAATTTATCAGCAATATTATGCTTGCTTACTATTTTACACTGTTTAATCTTATAACTCTTCATTAAAATGTTACATTGAATATTTACTACGAGACTTTCAAATCTTCTGTTTTGAAAGAATCTAGGGAAAAATACAACAATTTAATGAGTCTGCATGATAAAGGTAAAAGCTAAAGTTCATTTTTAGCTCAGTTTAGACCGCAAGCCTCCTATCCATGTTAAACTCCCCTATTAGGGAACAAAGGAAACTTTTCATTACTTAAATCTGTACTTCCATTTTGTATCAGATTTACACCTTGTAACAAAGTTATGGGATAAATTGGGTTTTACAATCCATCGACATTCAAATTCAAGATTTATGTATGCGACTATCAACATTCTACATTCATGAAAGATGATTTTAATAATATCAAGAAAACTAACATTAAATGCAAATTTTATTCTTTATTGATCTACTAGTCTTGGGGGAGATTCATGCTGGTGTCAACACCTAAAAGGGCAACTACCGAAACAAAGAGGTTTAGATGTTAATGGATAATTACATTCTGATATCAAATGGTGGGTATGTATGTATTACCTTACCGTGAAGATGGTATTCCAATATATCTTGTGAGATAAATATATCCAGCAAGAAAAAATTATATTAAATAACATAAATTTCAATTGTGAATGTAAATTTCAATTGTCACTATGTTTCACAATAATGAAATTGCTTTTGCCTTTGCATTTGTATTGGAAGTAAACATACAAGATGTATATGCATATCCTCGCTTGCATGTGCAACTTTTCTCAAATGCACGCATAGAATATATGTTCGGAAACATAGTCTTTCTTTTGGGTTTTTATCTAATAAAAAGTAAATATAAAATAATATGAAAATCATGAAAATATGAACCACTAAAGAATTAAATTTAGTAGAGATGTTACACATTTCCTTTTAATGTATTAATTTATAGAATAGTTTATAAAACTTGAGCACTGTCTACCCACAAAATGTAATATAGGAGTATATTAGCATTCTTTTCTTCAAAAGAAGTCTATAGATTAATGTAATGTAAAAATATTTGTATAATTGTAATATCATTATATAGTGAATACACTAAATTTAATCATTCTTCGGGATTTTATTGGCTACAGGGATAATGATAGTACTTTAAAAAGGTAAAATTATAATATCTTCAATTGTATTTGATCATGCAATTAATATATATAGTGGATACACTAAATTTAATCATTCTAAGGAATTTTATTGGCTACAGGGATAATGATAGTACTTTAAAAAGGTAAAATTATAATATCTTCAATTGGTTTTGATCATGCAATTAATAAGGCATTGCTTATTACAATATTATATATTTTATAATGTTTAATTTAATATATATATATATATATATATAAAATTAAACATTATAAAATATATAATATTGTAATAAGCAATGCCTTATTAATTGCATGATCAAATACAATTGAAGATATTATATATATATAATAAAATATATAATATTTTAATGAACAATGCTTTATTAATTGTATGATCAAATATAATTGAAGATACAATACACACACACACACAATCTTCAATTGTATTTGATCATGCAATTAATAAGGCATTGTTTATTATATTATATATATATGATCAAATACAATTGAAGATATTATATATATATATATATATATATATATATATATATATATATATATATATATATATATAATTTCACAAATCATTTTTAAAATGTTACGTAATCTTTATAAAAATAAGGAAGTTTGTTTGTTAGAATTTAATGTAGTGTTTTCTGCATGATTTGTTGTATATTTGAAGCGGACCATCCACCTCTCGTAGAAATGAGTGGCGGTTTAGGAATAAAGTGAGCGAGTCTCAAGTTTTGTGTCTTTCTATTGTTTTGTTACAACAAGAAACGCATTTCAAAAGAAAATTGTAAAAATAGTTTTGTGTTTATAGGATTAAAGGATACTTGTAATGAGACATGTTAAAATGTTGTGTACTAATTAATTTCAAAGTGGTTGGCAAAGTCAAAAAGTCGTTGATTCATTGGTGAAGTTGTTTGGCTCACAATGAGCCCATCAGGGATCAATTCTTGCTAAATGCAAAGTCTTGGCACTATAAGGGATGAAGCTAGGGTCAATCCCTAGGGGATTTGATGAAATGGAATACATCAATCCTTTGCACTTAGCCAAAGACTTGATCAATTAAAAAAAAGTGTATGGCAAAGAAATTGTTTATTTTACTGTTTTAGAATTTAAGGGTTTGTGGCTTATTTTTGATTTGGTGTATATTTGAGGAGGGCCTCCAACACCTTTTATAGAAATAAGTAGTTTAAGAATAAGATGAGTCCAAAATTATGAGTCCAACAAATGTAATGAAATTGTTTAGATAGATATACTCCACAACAATGAATATAATTGTAAACACCACAAATAGATTAACAACAATATAACATAATAATGAGAATAAAATAAGCATATCCACAACAATTATTGACAACATGGTAGAATACTTGATAAATAATATTGAGTCACTTCAAGGGGGCAACCTCCATTATTGTGCAATACAAATAGAATTCGTAATATGATGCTCAAGTTATAACCATTATCTCATATATATACCCTACTTAGGCTATGGTTACTGTTATCATCAAAAATTGCACCTTTGAGGAGGTTATTCAAGCCTCCTCACTTAAGTGAGCATGGGAACATTTTTGAAAAGTTGCGGGTGGTCTTATAGCTAAAGAGAACCCCTAGGTAGGGCTAGCTTCCTTGATACAACACTTAATAACTATTACTAAACCACTAACTTACAAGGAAAAGGGAGAGATAACTTAAAACAAACTAAATAATGGAGGTGATGCACTAAATTTGTTGACCACTACCACACATTTACAAGTGCACAATGAGCATGAAACTAACTTATTCATACACTACTCCTAATCTACTCCTCTTACATCAATATTTCAATATGAAGATGGTAGATGATGATTAGGCAAGGAGGCTTGATTTTCAAGAGGTCTAAAATACACTAATGGAAGATTGTTTCACTTAACCTTCACAAGACTACTTCAACACTACATATGAACTGTAAGAGTGAGTTCAAACTGCATATAGGTGTCATAATGAGACATGTCAAGGATGACTAAATCAACACTAGACAAAATCAATCAGTCATGCCTAAACACTAAAATATAATCATAAGAGAAGGTAAAAATAACATGTTTATTGCTTCAATGACTTATAAAAAGCAGCAGGGTTTGCCATACTCAAATGCAAGTCCCTTACAATACCAAAAGTAGACATACATATAGGAGAAGGAGAGAGAGAGAGGCGGGCGGCGCCGGGGGGGGGGGGGGGGGAGAGTTGTCAAGAGCCAATTATGGTTGCCAAACACTCATGAAATAAGTTACAAACAAGATTCAACTGTCAAAGGACAGTTATGCAGTCCCTCTTCAACATGTGTACACTCCATTTGATGATGATGTTCTCAAGGTGGCATAGGAGTTATGTTTAGATTGATGACTCATCTTCGAGCACTTGAAACTGCCCCTTGGAGTGATTATGAGATCACCAATTATCTTCTTGGAGTCTAACTACCTTGGACACCTGTTGAGGATCCAAAACCAACCATCTTTCTACCTCTGTTCTGTAATTTCCTTCATCATTCTCACATTTGCTCTCTTGGAGGTCTATTCCTTGTAGCCCTATTTTGGTACAAAGATCCTTAGTTTGAAATATCTACATGGATTCTAGGGAAACTAAAGGCAGATTATAGTACCATTTATCCCCTTTCGGCTTCACCCAAGGTTTTAGAGCTCAACTCCCAATGCAAACTCACTTTATCATCACCCACCTTTCCCAATTAGACTTAATTATGCCTAAAGCAAGCCTACAATCCTATAGACCGTAAAAATATGTATAGTACAACTCTAAAAACTTCAAAATCTTGTTGAGTACACTAAATGAGGTCAGATTCCAAAGTTTGAAGCAATTCCAAGTGCTAGAACTTAAGTTATGCAAAAAAACAAGTTTTTAGTCCTAGGCCTACACACAAGCCTGAGTAGGCCTAGAGCAAGAAAAATGTATAGGGAGAGTTTTATATCACTTCAACGTAAACCAAAACATGGATTAGGTCTATCCCAACTTTCTTAGCTTCTCCAAAAATTTTTTGTCCTTGAACAACTCCTTGTACCTCTCTAACATGCCAATCTCTCATAAATATGTGTACATTTTGGACTGTGCCATGGTTGTAAGTTCTTTTTGGTCTTTTCACTCACTCTCTAAGCATCCTCAACACTTTTCAAGGCTTTACATAGCTCTCCCACACCTCACCACTTCATTCTAATCACCAAACCTTGCATATTTCTTCTCATGTTTATGCTAAAACTCTTTTGCTTTGTAAGCATGCATTAGGTCTCTTGACTGCATATTGAGTATGAACCTCCATCTTTTGTTATTCATGATGAGTCCACTCAAGATGAACATCCTATTCATGGTCCCTTAGACTTCAACCCACATTGCTACTCATTCAAATCATCATTCTCAACTCAAAACAAGTCTTGCATACTCACTTCAATCTTTAGATGAAAGCTTGTAGGTTTTAGCAGGCATGTGAGTGCTTCTTTTAGTTTGATCCTTGGTAGGGATTCAAGAAGGTTTTTATTTCAATGATATTGCGATATTATCAAGATGTCTTTCTAACCAAGTTTGTGGAGGTGAAGGGTTTAGATTCCTTTTTCCTTCCCCTATGAACTCTCTAAAAATCTTATCATGGCTTTGACCTTTCATTTGCATTTTCAAACATCATTTTTCTTGCAAGGTTAGCTCTTTTAGGTTGAGAAAGTGGACGTACAAGTCTGCAAACCTATAGATCTACTTCCTTCTTAATCTAAGCCATTGACAATGCTTTTCTTGGTCACTTAAATATTGTAGTAATCCTTATTGACCTCTTAGAATAATTTTCAAGATCAAACCTCTTTGAAACTTCTCAAGTTGTTTCAAGCACCTAGTTTTGCTTGCAAACACCAAACTGATGTATTTAGGTTTGTACCTTGTAAGTACATCTCAAGAATGATCTTAGGGATTTGGTCCATTGAGAGATGATCTTATGAGAGACTTATATCCCTAACCTAAAGTATATCAAAGCAAATTTCACCTGCAATACTCCTCAAGACCTCCATGATGTTTTCTCATAAGACCTTGCTTATCTTTGATCGCTGTAGATGCACATTTGGATTGTATAAGCATTGAGTTATACACAACCATATGCATATTTTCTCTCATTTCAATGGTATCTTTTCTTGTAAGGTCATCCAACAAGATTCCTTTCACCCTTCAAGAGAACTCATTCTTCAGCGTACCTTAAAACTTGCATACTTCTCTCAAGCTTTATGTGCAGGCCTGTGTGTAGGCATGCTAGGTCTACGGCCTGCTTAGGTGTCTTGGAACCCTATATTAGTGTTATAGGTAATGTAGGCTTTTATAGGAGTCTTTAGAAGCATCTTCATTCATAACACCATCTTGCAAAGACCATTAAAGGCATGTGGGCTTCTTTGACAATTCTTTTGAACATAAATCTAAGTGTCGAAGTACAAAGTTGGGGGATAAGAATTATGATATTCCCCCAACTTTCAATTTTTTTTACAAAGGGCATATGCCATTTTTAAAATATTTTTGATGCTTAGGCTTGTGTCCAAATCTCAAGGGTGTATGCCCTTTGTAAAATAAAGGGCGTACGCCCTATCTCAATTTTAATTTTGTCAGGTATCTAGAACAACAAACATGCTCTGATACCAACTGTTAGGACCCGGAAGCACCATTGATTACCAAGCAACTAAACATGCAGAATTAACCAGAAGTAACAAGTAACTAGAATTCAGAAATAACACAAAATATGAGAGACAATACATAATTGTATTAATACTCTTCCAAAAAAAAATTACAACAAAGAAGATGCCACAGTTCTTCTTCACCTTACAGAGGCTTCCCACACCTCAAGTGTACAACAATTCACTTTCAAGAGTTCTCTCTCAATTATGGTCCCAACACACAACTCAAACACAGAGTTGGTGTTCACCTCCAACCAGTCAGTATCCACTACTGCTAGTACCACTAGTCAGTATCACTACTGCCAATACACAAGTGCTCCATGCACTCCAAATCTGAGTACTCCACGCACTTGAAGTAGATCTCCCATGAACTTGCAACAATCTGCAACTCAAATGATCTTACTTTGGAAGGAACTACCTTGCCTTCCTCTTTGCTCTCCAAGTGAGTACACACCGTACTCCAAGTAAATCCCACCTGATACTGCTACGTGTTGTGTTGCTGTCACCTTGATCCTGCTGCCACCTGCAGATCAACCTGGTTTTGTACACCTGCAAACCTAGACCATGCACACACATACACCTGCAGATCAATGATCTTACTTACCATGTAGATCTCCAAACGTGGCCTTACACACCTGCTGACCAAGATCCTACATACATGAAGAATCTTTCAGATTCTCCAAACCAGCACCCACACTTGGCACTGTGGCACTAGGAGGAACACACCATGCTCTCTTCTCTCTAAAGGAGCTAATATTTGCTCTCTTACTCTCTATCACTAATTACAATACAACCCATGAGTATATTATATAGATCAAACAATAATTAGACACCTAATTACAATAATTAGATCCGCAGCTCGAGACTATAATTAGCCCTCAACATGCAAACCCTCAGTTCGTTAACTAACTGTCCATGAATTGGCAGTTTTGAATCTCACAGGCGACCGACGTCGGTCCCTGTCTGCCTGGAGGTGACCGACGTCGACCGACCAATGACCGACGTCAGTTGCTTTTCTGTCTGCACCTTGTCGACGTCAATTGGCCTGACTGACGCTGGTGTTTGTGACACTCAACAACCTCCTCCCCTGTTTGCATCAGTGAAGCTTTTAGCTCCACAACCTAACAATCTCCCACTTGGAGATAAACAACTGCACTGTACCTATACCTGTACACTGTCTAATCTATTTTTTGGCCTGTATCCCTCTTCAAGCTCAATCTTGAAGACCAACCACCACACATCCTGTGGTGTAACACCTGTCATCCAAGTAACCTACGACATTCGCATCTACAAACCCATGTAGAAAAGAACTTGACCCTGCACAGCATGTCAACCTGCTGCTAGTCCCTCTCAGATACCTGAGAATCCACTGAACTGCCCTCCAATGCTTCTTTCTTAGATTGGCTCCAAACTTTCTGACAGCTCCCACTGCATGGGCAACCCAGGTCCAGTATGCATTTACTTAACCTCATCATGTGAATCAAGACCCTGTTCTGTGAACTATCCAACCATCGACGTGCTAACCGGTATCACACAATCATTCAGAGACAAAATCAACATGTGATCTCCATGTCTCTAGAACACACTCATGCCAAAGAATTTTGCTACTCCAAATTCCTCATGACATGCCACTGAACTAACCTTACCCTTAGCTCAGCAAAATCCTATATGTACGAACCTGCACCAAGCATACCATCCACATACAGTAATAGGATAATGTTGCGACCATCATCCACCTGGTAAGACAAACACAATGGTTATACTGACATTGACTAAAGCCCTGCTTTGTCATCCACATAGTACCACCTGTCAGCCCTATACCATTGTCCTGCAGCTTTCACAAGATCATATGACCTGGCCTTCCATCTCACGTATCCATTCTTTCTATTCTTTAACTAAGGAATCCATTCGTCTTTCAGTGCTTTTATCTCGGCTGGCAACCCTACCAAATCTCCCGTTTGGTTCTGCATCCTAATCCATGCTATGCTCCCACTATTTTCTAGATCCTTCCTGCTCTGCAGTAAGCAATGAGTATAAAGAAGAGGAACAATGAATTTGAGGCTTACTTACCCTTTCAGTCCTCCATATGGGTGTTTGAGACTCCTTGACAGCTTGCTATCTGCCCAAAATCCATTACAATGACCGACCTCAGTCACCACACAATCTGCATCCGACCGACGTCAGTTCCCATGCAACTATCCTTTCTGCCAACGTCGGCAACCACCCTGCCTGACACCACCAGCTCTGGTCTGCACATGACCGACATCAGCACCTGTCTGTTCGACGTCGGTTCCCCTTGACTGACGCCGGTAACTATGTTCGCCTGTGAGTGATGACTTTTTACCTGCGAGCTCTCCATGGATCAAAACCCTGTCCAAACCACCCTACTTAGAGTTACTCAGTCCCAACTGCTGATCTCTGTCCATCATCTCCTCCAGAAACACCAAGGCTTTCCAGTTCTTAAGTTTGTCAAAGACATCTGACTTTTGCTTAAGAAAATGCATCTCCTTCTTGCTCATGTGACCAAGCCTACAAAGCCACGTCTTCACAACAGAAGAAGAATCAGTAATATAAGTAGATAGATAAAGGATACCTACTTTGTTACCACCTGATAATTCAAGTGCATCTGCTGTGAGAGTTCTTGTGCATCTCTCATCACCCAACTTTTTTGAAGAAATTAGCCACATCTTCAAGACTGAGACCTGCATGACCTCCTTTAACACCCATGTGTTGGCCGCCTGTAATTTCAGCTTCACTTCCCCTTTGCCAATTCTTTGGCAAGGCACACCAGCCCATAAATAAATCTTTCCAAAGTCTCTAAAGACCTTAACATGGAAAAATACTCTATTTCGAGCTGCATGGAAAGAGACAACAGAATCTATAAAACAAGATTCTACTTTATCCAAGAAACCTCTCAGAGCATCCTGTGCAACAACACCTGTAACATCTGCTTCTTCAGTTCCTTCATGCTGATCTTCTACCAACCAACAATTTCTCTTTACCTGCTCTTTCTTTCCATAACACCATAATTGCCCATTCGTGCTTTTCAATTTCTCCATTCTTAGTGTACTTTCTTCTGCCGTTGCTATACTCCCACTCAATCAAAAACCCCTGAGAGTGCCTTGTAACCAAACACAAACCTGCTCCCTGCAACCTTAGCTCTGATACCACTTGTCAGGCATCTAGAACAACAAACATGCTCTGATACCAACTGTTAGGACCCGAAAGCACCATTTATTACCAAGAAACTAAACATGCAAAATTAACCAGAAGTAACAAGTAACTAGAATCAAAAATAACATAGAATATGAGAGACAATACACAATTGTATTAATACTCTTTCAGAAAAGAATTACAACAAAGAAGATGCCACAGTTCTTCTTCACCTTACAGAGGCTTCCCACACCTCAAGTGTACAACAATTCACTTTCAAGAGTTCTCTCTCAATTACGGTTCCAACACACAACTAAAACACAGAGTTGGTGTTCACCTCCAACCAGTCAGTATCCACTACTGCCAGTACCACTAGTCAGTATCACTACTGCTAGTACACAAGTACTCCACGCACTCGAAGTAGATCTCCCATGAACTTGTAACAACCTGCAACTCAAATGATCTTACTTTGGAAGGAACTACCTTGCCTTCCTCTTTGCTCTCCAACTGAGTACACATCATACTCCAAGTAGATCCCACCTGATACTGCTACATATTGTGTTGCTGTCACCTTGATCCTGCTGCCACCTGCATATCAACCTGGTTCTACACACCTGCAAACCTAGACCATGCACACACATACACCTGCAGATCAATGATCTTACTTACCATGTAGATCTCTAAATGTGGCCTTGCACACCTGCTGACCAAGATCCTACATACATGAAAAATCCTTCTGATTCTCTAAACCATCACCCACACTTGGCACTGTGGCACTAGGAGGAACACACCATGCTCTCTTCTCTCTGAAGGAGCTAATATTTGCTCTCTTACTCTCTAGCACTAATTAAAATATAGCCCATGAGTCTATTATATATATCTCATGCAAACAATAATTAGACACCTAATTACAATAATTAGACCCACAGCTCGAGACTATAATTAGCCCTCAACATGCAAACCCCCAATTCATTAACTAACTGTCTGTGAACTTGCAATTCTGAACCGCACAGGGGACCAACGTTGGTCCCTGTCTGCCTGGAGGTGACCGACATCGGTCGACCAATGACCGACGTTGATTGCTCTTCTGTCTGCACCTTGTCGATGTCAGTTGGCTTGACCGACGCCGGTGTCTGTGACACTCAATAACCTCCTCCCCTGTTTGCATCAGTGAAGCTTTTAGCTCCACAACCTAACAAATTTTTTCCTATAGGGAAAGTCGTCATCCAACTGCATTTTTTTATTTTTCTCTCATTGTTTGTTAATTTCAGATTCAAGTACGTGCTTTGGAGTTTCATCCCACCAACGAGATTTGACATTCAAATTGCTACAAGTTAGGTATGTTAATTATGCATTTTAATTTTTTCATTTCTATTTATATGTGTTTATTCAAGTAGGGTTTCGAATTTAAGTTTGCATTAGATTTCTTACATTGCCTTTAAAAACTTGTATTTCTATTTAAATTTAGATACATAAGTGCAATGGATCCATTGTATGAAGAAAATGTTAGACAAAATCTCGAACAATTTGATTTTGCAAAAGAAAAAGTTCAATTGTATGAGCAATACAATTCAAAACATCAACAATTATAAATAATCATCAATGGTTTGCATCACTCTTCAGTGGATAGTGCACACATTTCACTTGCCAATACACTAGAGTCTATTTTTAATGAAGTGGGAAATGTGACCTCACAACTTGATGCAATGTTGCATCAAAGAGAGGCTATGAAACAATTTAATTTCAAAAAATTGTCATATGAAGATGTTAAGAAAAAAATAACAAAATAAGTTGTGTGCATTTTATTTGTTATGTCTAGAACCAATCAACCTCCACCAACGAATTGCAAATACATTAGTATTGATTGGTGTGTTCTTGATGAGATGAAAAATAACTTTTTGGGATAAGTGGTGGTTGGTGTTTGATGAGCCTTCATGCAACAATAATGAGGTTCCATTATACTTTTTGATAAAATTATATTGTGAGTTTGTGTCACAAGAAGTGCCAAATTATTTTGACATGAAGGCCTCCCAAAGTATGGGAGGTGGGTCTTCATTTGATAAACTTGGTGCTAGGCAAGACCAAAACCATCATAACCAAGCTCAGAAAAACATAAGAATAATATCACATGCCTCTATTCTTAAAATTTTGCATCGTAACATACAGATGGACATCCTTGAGGTAATTACTAATCTAACACAAGTTATGATTGAGAATGATATTCATACTTTGAAGACTTCTACTCAGCTTACATGTGGTGTTAGTGGTGTTGGTGGTAGTGGTATTGGTAATGGCGATAGTGGCTTTGGTGGTCTTGGATAGGGTTAGTGTCCCTCCTACTCATGTTATTGTTCTTGTGCATTGTTACACATCATGTGGGATAAAGTGTACGAGACCTCCTGTTTAGGTGCGACATACACAAAGTACATTTATAGAGACTAACTTGCCAAAACGTATGCCATTTGTATATGATCAATAGTGCATAACACTAGCATGCCAGACACTAGCATCCCAGAGAATATGATACATGTAGATGTTTCAACAACGCATGACACTAGCATGCCAGACTCTATGCGAGATGTACTAGCTTCACTGACTCCTATCAGGGTATGCTGGGCTTCTATTGTACATGAGTTATCGACTTAACCATTTTTATTCGATACACATGTTTAATTTTAATTATAGTTTATTTATGTTTGTAAAAGAATATTAAGTTTATTTCTAGTATGTGTCTACCTAATTGACTAATTTATTTGACCAAACTTGTTATTTGTTACTTGTATAGATGATTGGTGATATTTTGGGTAGCTCAACAGGATTTGACTCTATTATAGACGTTGTAATTGGCATGGGTGTACCCTATACACATGGTTGAAAATTTTTCAATTACATATTTATTCATTTACATGTTTATTGTCCTTTGAAAAAAAAACTATGTTTTAAGATATATATTATAGTCATAGATTTGTATCATGTTCATTGGATTCACACATTATTTATTTATTGATTTTATAGATGATGAGGGATGCTATGGGCACCCCTCATGGATAAGAAAAAAGTTTGGCTGATGTTGGGGCTACGTCAAAGAATCCACTATCTCCACAACAAGGCATGATTCAGGGACGAAGACTGGTGAGAACACATAGTAAAATTATTTTTAGCTTTAAGCAATGATATTTTGTATCATATTTACATAATTGTATGCACATGTAGATCTAATGATATATGTATACTCCAAAGGATTCCCCATCGTGGGTGTATATGTGATCTCATAGCCCTAGATAACCATTTAGATGGAATACAATGAGTGTAGAATCATTTTACAAAATTTTACATTCTTGAAAAATTTATCAAATTTTCAATATACAATTTAATGCATTAATTTTTATATTTCATATGTTGTGCAAACACAACAATTTTCACTAGTTGTCTATGAAATAATGGATGACTCACATGCTAACAAGAGAGTCTCTCCTTATATTGAAGCATCCAACACCCCTGACTCTATGTCTATGCTAACAAAGTGCAATTTATTTGGAGGCAATGAGTAGCAGGAGAGCTAGTTGTTGTGCTAGGATTCTAGTTATAGGCACAATCAGTTTTGTATGCCGATAAAGGCCACATTGTATGCATGTATGGTGGATTTTGTCTATGTACATGTTATGGTCTACATTTTTTCTTGATATATGTTATATTATTTATGTTAAATTGTGACATAAAACTTCACATGTATCACATATATACTATTCAAAAATATGATTCCTTTACCTATGCATATTTTCTTTTTTGATCATTTAATATTTACACTTATTATTAGTTTATGATCATTATTACTTCATATGGGGTTAAAAAAATTCACATTATTCTCTAAGTTAGGTGTTTTGAATCATTATGTATATTTTACATTTACATGTGATATTTACTATTTACTTGTTTCATTTACATTTAATTACATATCAATTTGCAATTGTCATGTTTAAGTGGACTTGAGATCAATTTCATAGACATGTAAATATTATAAATTGTACTTGATCATAAATGTTAGGAGGTCTAGTGAAGCACTTGCGTATGTCTTTATGCTTTGTTATCATAATGTTCTTCTCAATGTACTCTTGTTGTGCCTCATGTAGGCTTTTAAGACTTTAAGATTAGATGATATTTTGTCACCATAAGTATTCTTTATTTGTTGTGCGAGATCTAGCCTACATATGGCCTCGGTAAAAGATTCTTTAAAAACACAACATATCATGTTTTCTACATTGTTGTGCCTCATGTGGGCTTTTAAGTCTTCAGGATTGGATGATATATCATCATCATAAGTATTCTTTATTTTTTGCATGAGATCTAGCCTATGGAGGGCCTTGGTAAAAGATTCAAGGATTCAAGTGTTCCTTATTTTTTGCATGAGATCCAGCCTATGCAGGGGCTTAGATGATATATCATGTTGTCTGCTAATTATAAATGTGTTGTTGCTTCAATGATTCAAACAATTTTAAGCCATCTCATATCATGCTTTAATCACCATGGTGTAGAAATTTGCTTGGTATTTTTCCCACTATTATATACAAGATTGACATACATGTTTTTTCTCCCCTAATCCATTCTTTGGAGAAGTCACTACACATTGCTATTTTATAATTGAAACTCCAACTTTAGTAATCAAATGGTTTATTCATCTCTTAATATAGTTTAATGAACAATACAACTTTCTTTGATTGATTTTGCATGTTTATCATTTTATGGGAAATGAATATCAATAAATTTTTTGATACAATTTTGTCAATATCTAATCCAGTTCAAGCACTTACAAAAAATAATACTACGTTTAAAGGTTAAATTTATTTTAATTGTTTGATCAAAAAAAATTATAGCTTTATAATGTTTAGTACACATCTTATAAAAAAATCACATGAATTGCTCCTTTCACTTTCATTATCTGGGAGAAGCTTTGCAAGATGCTTTGTTTACAATCACATAGTAGATTTTTTAACACCATATTTGTTCGGACCCCATGACCAAATGCGGCCCCATAACCATTACAACATCAGACTGGTGCAAGTCATGGCTCAAGCCACTGTTCAAAACAATTTTCCCATATCTATGATTTGAGGGATAGAGAAGTTGCACACACCAAGAAACTCAATTTCTCCTGACTCTCTAATTTCATAGGTGTTAGAAATTTTCCACATGGTGGCGCATACACAAGTGTATTTTTAGTGTGTTTTTGGTAATAAATAGCTTATCATGGATTCAAGTTGTTTGTAATACATATACACCTTACCTTTCATGTTTCAGGGAGTTCAAAGCTTTAGACAAGCCGTCAGATCCTCCTCTAACTTTGGTTATGTATTAAAACATAACCGTGAGGGATAGAGATGATCTATTAGATCCTACACGTGCACGGATGAGTCTGCTAAGAAATATTGAGAGGATTTTCTCTAACTTGAGACAAACAAGATGTAGAATGAAGTTTTTCTCATGACCAAATCTCTAAGAATAGGTCAAAAGTTGATCAATAGGGGCCGTATATTCTGACTTGTTAGCCCAATTGAGGAACCATCTTCATGAACACATCTAGATAGGTGTTTTAAGGATAGAATGGACTTTGTCTAATCTTGGTTGGCCCCTAGGAGAAAAATTTGCAGTTGGTTAGAGGCATCCCTTAGGAGAATTCACTTGTCCCTAAGTGTGCAAAATGAGCAAACTTTCATTGCACATTGTAGGAGAACCGTGAGGGATAGAGATGAGCCTTTAAATCCTACATGTGCACAGATGAGTCCTCTAAGAAATTTCAATAGGATTTTATCTAACTTGAGATGTATGAGATGTGGCAATGAAGTTTCTCTTGCAGCTAAATCTCTTCAAACGGGCCAAAAGTTGGTTAGTGGTGATCGTATATTCTGACTCATCAACGCAATCGATGAACTATCTATATAGATACATCTAGATAGGTGTTTTAAGGCTATAAAAAACCTTTGTCTAGTATTGGCCAGCCCTTGAGAGTGAAAGTTGCAGTTGGTTAGAGGCATCCCTTAAGAGAATTCACTCATCCTTGAGTGTGCAAAATAATTGAACTTCCATCATGCATTGAAGCATAATCATGAGGGCTAGAGATAAATCATCGGCTCTTACACATGCAAAGATGAGTCATCTAATAAATTCCAAGAGGATTTTATCTAACTTAAGATGAATGAGATGTGGCAATGAAGTTTCTCTCATAGCCAAATCTTTTAGAACGGGCCAAAAGTTGGTCAATGGGGGATGTGTATTTAGACTCGTCAGCCTAATCGATGAACTGTCTACACAAACATGTCCAAATAGGCATCTTTAGGCTAGAATGGCCTTTTTCTAGTCTCGGTCAGCCCCTAGGAGTGAAAGTTACAATTGGTTGGAGGCATCCCTTAAGAGAATTCACTTGTCTCTGAGTGTGCAAAATCAGTGAACTTCCATCGCGCATTGTATGAGAACCATGAGGGATAGAGATGAGACATCAGCTCCCACATGTGTATAAATGAGTCTTATAAGGAAATCAAGGAGGATTTTATCTAACTCAAGATAGATGAGATATGATAGTGAGGTTTCTCTCACAACCAAATCTCTCAGAATGGGCCAAAAGTTGGTTAGTGGGGGATGTATTTCTGAATTTTCAGTCCAATAGATGAACTGTCTATGTGGACACATCTAAATGGGAATTTTAAGCTATAATAACCTTTTTCTAGTCTCGATTGACCCTTGGGAGTGAAAGTTGTAGTTGGTTAGAGGCATCCCTTAAGAGCATTCACTCATCCCAGAGTGTACAAAATAAATGAACTTCTATCGTGCATTGGAACATAATCATGAGGGCTAGAGATAAGTCATCAACTCCTACACGTGCATGGATGAGTCCTCTAAGAGATTCTAGGAGGGTTTTATCTAATTCAAGATAGATGAGATGTGACAATGAAGTTTCTCTTGCAGCCAAATCCCTCAAAATAGGCTAAAAGTTGGTTAGTGAGGGTCATATATTCTGACTCATCAACCTAATTGATGAACCATCTACATGAACATGTCTAAATAGATATTTTAAGGCTAGAATGACCATTTTTTGGTCTCGAACAACCCCCAAGAGTGAAGGTTACAGTTGATTGGAGGCATCCCTTAAGAGAATTCACTCATCACTGAGTGTGTAAAATGAGCAAACTTACATAGTGCATTATAGGAGAACCATGAAGGCTAAAGATGAACTTTTAAATCTTAAACATGCATGAATGCATCTCTTAAAAGGGCCTAAAAGGATTTTATCTAACTCGATATGGATGAGACATGGCAACAAGGTTCTTCTCATAGTCAAATCTCTCAGAACGGACTAAAAGTTGGTCAATGAGGGCATATTCTTACTTGTCAGCCCAATCGACAAACCATCTACATGAACATGTCTAAATAGACATTTTTAGGTTAGAATGATCATTTTCCAGTCTTGATCAACCCCTAAGAGGGAAGGTTGTAGTTGATCAGAGGCATCCCTTAAGAGAATCCACTCATCCCTGAGTGTGCAAAATGAGCAAACTTCTGTCGTGTATTGCAGAATAACCATGAGGGATAAACATGAATTGTTAGCTTATACATGTGCATAGATGAGTCTTCTAAGAGATCATATGAGGATTCTCTCTAAATCGATCATGATGAGATATGATAATGAGGTTTATCTCGTAACCAAATCTCTTAGAATAGGCCAAAAGTTGGTTAGTAAAGATTGCATATTTTGACTTGTCAACTCAATCGATGAACCATCTACATAAACACCTCTAGATAGGTATTTTTAGGCTAGAATGACTATTATTCAGTCTCGATCAACCCCCAAGAGTGAAGGTTATAGTTGATCAGATGCATCCCTTACGAGAATCCACTCATCCTTGAGTGTGCAAAATGAGTGAACTTCCATCATGTGTTACATCAAAACCATGAGGGTTAGAGATGAACTATTAGATCCTACACATGTATAGATGAGTCCTCTAAGAGATCTTGAGAGGATTATCTCTAAATCAATATGGATGAGATGCAATAATGAGGTTTCTCTTACAGCCAAATCTCTTGGAACAAGCCAAAAGTTGGTCAGTGAAGGCTGTATATTATGACTCATCAACTCAATTGATGAACCATCTACATGAATACCTCTAGATAGGCATTTTTAGGTGAAAAGGATCATTTTATGGTCTCTATCAGGCCCTAGGAATGAAAGTTGTAGTTGATTAGAGGCATCCCTTAAGAGAATCCACTCATCCTTGAGTGTGCAAAATAAGTAAACTTTCATCACACATTATAGGAGAATCGTGAGGGCTAAAGATGAACCATAAGTTTTACACACGCATAGACAAGTCCTTTAAGAGATCTTAGGAGAATTCTCTCTAACTCAATCAGGATGAGATGCATCAATGAGGTTTATCTCAAAACCAAATCTCTTAGAACAAGCCAAAAGTTGGTTAGTGAGGGTCGTCTATTCTAAATCATCAACCCAATCGATGAACCGTCTACAAGAACACCTCTAGATAGGAATTTTTAAGCTTGAATAGCCATTGTCTGATCTTAGGTAGCCCATAGGAGTGAAGGTTGCATTTGATCAGAGGCATCCCTTAAGAGAATCCACTCACCCTTGAGTGTTAAAAATGATTGAACTTCCATCACCCATTGTAGGATAATCATGAAGACTAGAGATGAACTATCACTCTTACACGCACATGGATGATTATTGTAAGAGAGACCAAGAGGATTATCTCTAAATAAAGATGAATGAGATGTGAAAATGAGATTTCTATCACAGCTAAATCTCTTAGAATAGGCCAAAAGTTGGTTAGTGGGGGTCATATATTCTGACTCATTAATCTAATAGATGAACTATCTATGTGAACACCTATGTATAGACATTTTAAGGCTAGAATGATCATTATTTGGTCTCATTTGGCCCTCAAAAATGAAGGTTACAGTTGATCAAAGGCATCTCTTAAGAGAATCCACTCATCCTTGAGTGTGCAAAATAGGCAAACTTATGTCACACATGTTAGGAGAACCGTGAAGGCTAGAGACAAACTTTCAACTCCTATATGTGCATGAGTAATTACTCTAATAAATCCCAAGAGGACTATCTCTAAATCAAGATGAATAAGATGTGGAAATGAGGTTTCTCTTGTAATCAAATCTTTTAGAACATGCCAAAAGTTGGTCAGCATGGGCAGTATATTTTGACTCGTCAACCCAATCGATGAACCATCTAAGCAGACACCTTTGGATAAGCATTTTAAGGTTATAAAAACCATTGTTTGGTCTTGATTGGCCCTCAATAATGAAGGTTATATTTGATTAGAGTCATCTCTTAAGAGAATCCACATGTCCCTAAGTGTGAAAAATGAGTGGACTTCTGTTGCACATTGCAGGAGAACTATGAGGGTTAGAAATGAATTGTTAGCTCCTACACGTGTACATATGAGTCCTCTAAGACAGCCTATGAGTATTCTCTCTAAATTGATTAGGTCGAGATGAGCCAAAAAAGTTTCTCTTGCATCCAAATCTTTTAGAACATACCAAAAGTTGGTCAATGGGGGTTGTATATTCTGACTCATTAGCCCAATCAATGAACCATCTATGTGGACACATCAGGATAGGCATTTTAAGGTTATAATGACTATTATCTAGTCTTAGTCAGCTCTTGGCAATCAAGGTTGCAGTTGATTGGAGGCATCCCTTAAGATAATCCATATGTCCCTGAGTGTGCAAAATGAGTGAAATTTTATTGCACGTTGTAGGTGTTAGGTTGTGGAGCTAAAAGCTTCAACTATTGCAAACATGGAGGAGGTTGATAAGTTCCAGGGAGATCGGCGTTGGTAGAGTATAGTGCAGAAGGCAACTGACATCGGTAGGTGTGAACTAAAGACGACCAGCATCGGCAGGAGGTTGGCCGACGTTGGTCACCTCCAGGCAGACAGGGACTGACGTTGGTCACCTGTGGCGGTTCCAAAAATGTTCGTTGCACGGACAGTTAGTTCGTTGAACCGAGTGTTTGCATGTAAAAGCTATTTTGAGTCTTGAGCTGCGTGTCTAAATTAAGAGTCTAAGTTATGGTTTACTCTGGGATCTATTTATAGACCCATTTGCATGTATTGTAAAGAGTATGCTAGTGAAGAGAACAAAGTGTGTGTTCCTCCTAGTTCCATAGATGAGCAATAGAGGAAGGCAAGGAAGATCCTTCCAAAAGTATGATCATTTGAGTTGTAGGTTGTTGCAGGTTCATGGGAGATCTACTTGAAGTACTTTGAGTACTTGTGTACTAGCAGGGTTATTCTGACTTGTTGGAGGTGAACACCAATTCTGTGTTTGGGTTGTGTGTTGGGACCATTTTTGGTAGGAGAGTGAACTCTTGAGGAGAATTACTGTACACTTGGTGTGGGAAGCCTAAAAGGTGTGGAAGAGTGTGGCATCTCTTCATTGTATTCTTTTCTGGATGAGTATTAATATAGTTTGTGTTGTCTCTCATTTTTTGTGTCATTTGTGAATTCTAGTTACTTATTGCTTCTGGTTAATTTTGCATATTTAGTTACTTATACAAGGTAATCATATTGTGCTCTTTTCTGAGGAGCAAGAACCTGACAAGTGGGATCAGAGCTGTTTGTTGTTCTTGATTTCCCATCAACTGGTATCAGAGCTTTTGGTTGGGATTACTAACAGGTGTTTCAGATCTGATTAGTGTGTATTGATTACAGGTTACTCACAAGGGTTTCTATTTGAGTGGGAGTATAGCAATGGTAGAAGAAAGTAAGCTATGAATGGAGAAGTTTAATGGCAAGAACTATCAATTATGGAGGATGTAGATTGAAGATTATCTGTATCAAAAAGATTTGTACTTATCGTTGGGTGGGGTTGCATGCAAGCCCCTGGATATGAAGATTGAAGAATGGGAGGTTCTTGATCGAAAGGCTATGGGATCTATAAGGTTGAGCCTTGCATCGTCTGTGACTTCCAACTTATCTCAGGCTAAGACAACGGTAGAGTTGATGGAATATTTGGCAAATTTATATGAAAAACCCTCAGCTTCGAATAAGGTATTTCTTATGAAGCAATTATTTAATTTGCAAATGTTGGAAGGTGGATCTATTCATAGTCATCTTAGTGATTTCCATAGTTTGGTAAACCAATTAAATTCAGTCAATATTGTTTTTGATGATGAAATTAAGGCTCTCTTAATCTTATGCTCATTACCTGAAAGTTGGGAGAGTTTGGTAATGGCAGTTAGTAATACTGCGTCTGCTTCAAAAATCTTAAAAGTGGATGATGTTGTGAGTGTAATCTTGAATGAAAAAAATTGCAAGAAAAGCACAGGTGAATCATCAGGAAATGCTTTGAGTGTGGAAAGCAGGGGAAGGCAAAGAGAGAAGATTGAGCATGGGAGATCAAGGTCCAAGATAGGCAGGAGATCCAAATCCAGGTATGGCAGAATAACCTGCTGGAAGTGTGGAAAGCAAGGGCACTTAAAAAGAGATTGTTGGTTGAATGAAGATCAGCATGAAGGACATGAAGAAGAAGCAGATGTTGCAAAATTTGTTGCACAGGATGCTCTGGTATGTTCTTTGGATAAAGTAGAATCTTGGGTTTTAGATTCTGGTGCCTCTTTCATGCATCCCCAAACAGGGAATTTTTTCATGAGTATGTCCAGGGAGACTTTGGAGAAATTTGTTTAGGGGATGGTAAGCCTTGTCCGATGGTTGGCAAAGGGAAAGTGAAGCTGAAATTGCAGACGGGCAACACATGGGTGTTGAAGGAGGTCATGCATATCCCAGTCCTGGAGTGAAATTTGATTTCTATAGGAAGTTTGGGTGATGAGAGATGCACAGTATCTCTCACAGTGAACTCTTGGAAGGTTACCAAGGGTGCACTTGTTTTGGCAAGAGGTAAGAAAGTAGGTACACTTTTTTTATCTACTTGTATTACTGATTCTCCTTCTGGTTTATCTACTTCAGCTGTAGATTCGAAGATGTGGCTTAATAGGCTTGGTCACATGAATATGAAGGAGATGCATGTTCTTGAGTCAAAGTGTATGCTTTCGGATTTGAAGAGCATGGATCGAGATTTCTGTATGGAGAAGAAGAAAGTGACGTTTCTTGAGAAATCCAATGTTAGTGACAAGAATAGGAAAGCCTTGGTTTTCAAAGAGAAGGTGACGGACAAAGATCAGCATAAGAGGCTAAAGAATTCTGAGCAGAGCAAGGTTGATTTGGACAAGGGTTTGATCCAAAAGGAGCTCTCGGGTAAAAGTCATCGCTCACAAGTAAAACATAGAGACCGACGTCGGTTAGAAAACTGATGTCAGCATTTAGACAGGGACCGACGTCGGCTATGTGTAGCCTGATGTTGGTGACTCAGGGATAGATAAACATCGGTGTCAGTTAGGGAGAACCGATGTCGGCGATGAGGCAGTCGCATGGAATCAACGTCAGTCAGGTGCAGACTGAGATGTGATCGGCATCGGTCACTGAAATAGATTTTGGGTAGACAACAAGCTGTCAAGGAGTCTCAAGTGCCCATATGGAGGACTTAAAGGGTAAGTAAGCCTCAAATTCGTCATTTCCCTTCTTTACACTACTTGTTGCTCACTGATGGTCAAGAACTAGGAAGTTATTAAAGAAGCAAAGTAGGTAGATCCAAAAAACAGTGGGAGCTTGGCATGGATGAAGGATGTGATTCCTTGGAGGAGAACCAAATGAGAGTTTTTTGATGGAGTTGCCAACTAGAAGAAAGCACTGAGAGATGAATGGATGTTCAGGATAAGGAAGAGCGGGAATGGACACGTGAGACAGAAGGCCAGGGTATATGGTCTTGAGTAAGCTGCAGGATAATGGAGGTTTGATCATTGTGTTTTTCTTTACTAGGTTGGATAATATTAGCTACATTATCATGTTACTGTATTGTGTGCTTGTTGCAGGGTTACACATACAGGGAGTTGCTAAACTAAAGGTAAAGCTAGTTCAGAGGTGTGTCATGAGGAATCTAGGAGCAGCAAGATTCTTTGGCATGAGTGTGTTTTAGAGACATGGAAGGTCACAGGTTGATTTTGTCTCTGGATGATTGTGTGAAACCGGTTAGCACGCTGATGGTTGGACAATTTTATGAACAGTGTCTTGATTCACATAATGAGGTTAAGTGCATGGTATGTACTAGACCTGAGATTTCCCAAGCAGTGGGAGTTGTCACAAGTTTGGAACCAATTAGGGAAAGAAGCACTGGAGGGCAGTTCAGTGGATTCTTAGAGGGACTAGCAACAGGTGCACATGCTATGCAGGGTCAAGTTATTTTCTACATGGGTTTGTAGATGCGGATGTGGCAGGTGATTTGGATGATAGGAGTTGCACCACAGGATTTTTGGTGGTTGGTCTTCAAGAGTGATCTTGAAGAGGGATACAGAGCCAAGAGAACAAACTAGATGATGTATAGGTACAGCTACAGTTGTAGTTGTTTATCTCCAAGTGGGAGATTGTTAGGTTGTGGAGCTAAAAGCTTCAACTGTTGCAAACATGGAGGAGGTTGCTAAGTTCCAAGGAGACCGGCATCGACAGAGTATAGTGCAGAAGGAAACCGACATCGGCAGGTGTGAACTGAAGACAACCGACATCGGTAGGAGGTCGGCTGACTTCGATCACCTCCAGGTAGACAGGGACCGATGTCGGTCGCCTGTGGCGGTTCCAGAATTGTTTGTTGCACAGACAGTTAGTTCGTTGAACTGAGTGTTTGCATGTAAAGGCTATTTCGAGTCTTGAGCTGCGTGTCTAAATTAAGAGTCTAAGTTATGGTTTACTCTGGGATCTATTTATAGACCCATTGGCATGTATTGTAAAGAGTGTGCTAGTGAAGAGAACAAAGTGTGTGTTCCTCCTAGTTCCATATATGAGCAATAGAGGAAGGTGAGAAAGATCCTTCCAAAATTATGATCATTTGAGTTGCAGGTTGTTGCAGGTTCATGGGAGATCTACTTGAAGTACTTTGAGTACTTGTGTACTGGCAGGGTTATTACTGACTGGTTGGGGGTGAACACCAATTATGTGTTTGAGTTGTGTGTTGGGATTGTTTTTGGTACGAGAGTGAACTCTTGAGGAGAGTTACTGTACACTTGGTGTGGGAAGCCTGAAAGGTGTGGAAGAGTGTGGCGTCTCTTCATTGTATTCTTTTCTGGATGAGTATTAATATAGTTTGTGTTGTCTCTCATTTTCTGTGTCATTTGTGAATTCTAGTTACTTATTGCTTCTGGTTAATTCCACATATTTAGTTGCTTATACAAGTTAATCATATTGTGCTCTTTTCTGAGGAGCAAGATCCTGACGAGTGGGATCAGAGCTGTTTGTTGTACTTGATTCCCCATCAACTATTTTAAGGTTATAATCACTATTATCTAGTCTTAGTCAGCTCTTGGCAATCAAGGTTGCAGTTGATTGGAGGCATCCCTTAATAGAATCCATATGTCCCTGAGTGTGCAAAATGAGTGAACTTTTATCGCACATTGTAGGAGAACCGTGAGGTCTAGAGATGAACCGTCAACTCCTACATGTACACAGATGAGTCCTCTAAGAGAGCATATCTTAAAAGGACAAATATAGAGAAGGTGAAAAATGGTTTTCTTAAGGTAGATAAAATTAATATGAATTATTTTTTGGCTTCTCTTTGTTTCAAGAAAATAATCTTCTCTACCCGCGGTACCAACCATGTGAAGGTGAAAGCTCATCTGGTTCCACTAACCTACATTAAAATTGTTAGTAAAAAATTTAAACAAAATTAAACACATATGATAAAATACTTAAAAATTAAAATACATTAAATCAAATGACTTTACTATGTTAATTTGAAACACTAGATAAACTTACTAATTCAATCTAATGTACCTTCAAGATCAACTCTATTTTCAAGTGTTTCAAGAATCACTTCATGGTCAGATTCATGCACTTTCCATTAAATTCTATTGTGAGGCTTTCCATGATATTTGATCATTTGAATATTTGTAGCAATAACTAGGTTTGAATAATGAAACACCACCTTGTGTGTTTCAAAGTCTTCAAATAATAATCATTTTATCTTTTTATGATAGTACATATGAAGCCAGGTTCTGGTAACCACTATGGATCTAGTGGGATAAATTAGCTCTTCTCCATCCATAACATTTGTGGTTATTATTTTTTTGCCTCTACACAATGACACAAGTAGTAGTTTATTCCCTCATCATTTTATTCAGGTGCAATGATTGTAAAAATATGTCCTACATTTAAAGTATAATAAAATTATTAGCACATCTAAGAAAAATTAAAAATATCACTAATATCTAAGGTAGTATATTTAATTAAATAATAAATTGTACCTAGTTACACAAGATTTGAGATATGGTCAAATTCAATTGATGATATCATTTCATGATCTGTCAATTATTGGAGTGAATGACTACTCTCTATAGGTGATATGGGTCTACAATACGATTCATCAACCCATTCTTTTGACTCACATTCATTCCAATTAAATTATACACATGAGAAATAAAAACATGCCATATCCCTAGTATAAATAGTCTATGAACTTGAATTTGAGCTTTGAATAGAGTGGAAAACACTTGATCCAAGTACTATAATGCAATATTCATACATTGTCGTATGTTGTTCCTCTATTAACCAAAAGAATCTTCATATATGAGATTGTTTATCTGATCCATGACAAATATTTTCATTAAACCCAGCCACACTACTTGAAGCATCGATCAAATTAGCACCATCCTTGTGCTTTACCTGCTCTCTTTTAAGGGCTCTTTTTACACATTCACCTGCATCATCATGTTCCCCTTTTCCATGCCCAGTCTTAAAGAAGCTCCAAAAATGTTGAATGTCATTCTTCTTATGCATTCTACTTAACTAGTAAAACATTTGAAAATTCTTAAATTGCCCTACATAATTGTCTAACCAAATGTAGTGTGTATCAAACATGATTTATCTTGCATTCATATTTATATAAAATATTTCAAAATAACCTTGTATAAACTCTAGAGAATGTGATATGTCATTGTTCATATAAAAGTGGTACTCCCTCAAAATATTTTTGTTGTCATCTGTGCTATCAGGTGCATGTCTAAATGTAATATGAGCAAAAATTCCAACTTAAATTAAATTTTAGTATTGGAATTAAACCTCATTTTGATGTTGTAGTGTGTAGTTCTTAGCAAAGTCTACTACCGAAATAATGGTGCCAACTGGGAAGTTGTCCTTGCATACCTTGAATTGACTATCTAACCATTTTGATTTGTGTGTGTGTCTTGCATATTGATAGATAATATTCTTCTTAAATTCAAACATGAAATTAGATATAAAAACTTTGGTTGTAAAAAAATTCACATCTTGATGATTCTTTTCCATCTTTTAACACATATTTTACAGCTTTGTACTTATAATCAATTAGTTGCTTTCCAAATTCATGTGAAATATCTTCATGTATACAACTCATCAAATTTGACAAACCACCATAAATGTTACATGTTTCATCTAAACATTGTTAGGAAAAATAGAACTTTTCCCTCAAGTCTTTGACATGAAAGACTTTGGATTAATTCTCTTGATGTCTTAGGTGGGGAAGACACCATACATTCTTGCAAAATCTTGTCAGTATGTAAAGTACAACTTATATGCCAAAAAATATATAAATGCATAGAAAATTAACATGTACCCTACAACAACATGTGGTGCATGCTTGGTTTATTTTAATATAGAAAGACTTGCACATCTCAAATGACCTTTGACTAATTATCAATTGCCCATTAACTTTTTCAATAAACTTTTTATAAAATTTTGTTTGGGTCATGTCTAAGAAATGCTTTGCATTTGGATCACAATTTTTTGAGCCTTTTCTTCTTTTAAAATATTTTACATTAGATGAAACCCTTGTATTGTCATGCCAGAAAATTTCAATCAAATGTCTTGTTCCTTCAACTAATACCTTATCTTTTCATGGAAGCCTACCATTAAATGCCCAACAATCTGTGAATGAAGGGCCATCAAGCCTTGTTCTTATTTTTACAACATTTATTAGAGTTTTTCTATTTAAGTTCAAGGATTTACTTGTTTTAGTAAAAATTAAAGCTTTATATGTTGACTTACTCACTATGGATTCCATTATTACTCATCTTGCCATATTACTATCTTTATTTAGACTTTTATTGTTTATTGCTTTAAATGCATTAAATAGATTCTTTACTATTGCAATATTTATTTCCTTCATGTTTAATGTTTTTAACCTTAAATTATGCATCATAGGGCACTTTTTTTGCATTCTCATTAATTGAAAAAATAGTTGACATCATTTTGTATGAATTTTATTCTCAAATGCATAGTCCTATACACATTAAACATGACGTTAAAGTGTTCTTTTTGAAATTTTACCTTCTATAGGTTCTATTATTTTTTCATCTATCTCAACCAAATACCTTGGTGTTCATCTTATTATCCTTGGAGGTGTGGGTGTAGGTGTTATATTTTGTATTAAATTGGGTGGTGTTACCACTTCAACCATAGTAGGGACAATAGAGGGTTGACTATATACATTAGATCCTATAGGTTAATTAAATTCCTCTTCATTAGGAGACACATGATTTTGGGTCATTATTTTATGTTGATTATCATCATATTCAAAAATTTCATTATGAATAGATATTTCATTATATTTTGTTTGTCCATATGTTTCATCACTCATTACTTACATGCTCTAAATTTTGAATTTCATCATGCAACAAAGATTGATTAGATTCCCTTATCTCATTTGAATACATATCTAAATTAAATTATATAAAATTAGGAATGTTATTTTCATTTGAAATATTCCTTGGTGTAGAGGAAGCACCTTCACCTTGCCTGGAAGCCCTTATGGATGCTCTTCTATTTGCTTGTCTTTTTATTTCTTTTTCTCTTTTCTCTTCAATTTCCTCATTTGTTAGCTCTTTGATTGGTAATTTGCGACGACTTCTTGACCCCATTATTTATCTTTACCAAAATAAGACAATTATAGATTTAAACTTGAAGAGTTTGTAAGAATTTATAGTGTTTCAAACAAAGTGAATGAATAATTTACCAAATTCGCATAGTTACAGTAGAAAAACTAGTTTGTAATTTATAAAAAACAAAACAAATGAGTAGTTTTTGTGGGAAAGGCAAGAGAAATTCATGAATCACAAAGGGCATGCGTGCTTTTAAAATCACACATGCCCTTTGTGATCCATGAAAAAATGGGCAAAAACATTTAATGAGAAAAAATTTGGTTTGCAAAGGGCATACACCCATTAGAAAAGGTGTATGCCCTTTCCAAGTTTAGATTTTTTTTCCCACTTGTCAGGGAAGTCCAAGAACAAACACACCTCTGTTCTGATTCCTCTTGTTGGATCTTGCTCCTCAAAAAGAGCACAGTATGATTACCAAATATAAGCAATTAAATATGCGGAAATAACCAGAAGCACAAGTAACTAGAATTCACCAATAGCACATAATATGAGAGACAATACACTATCTTGTATTAACACTTTACAGAAAAGAATACAACAAAGAGCCGCCACACTCTTTCACCTTACAGAGGTTTCCCACGCCTCAAGTGTACAGTAATTCTTCTCACACACACTCTCCTACACAAAAAATGGTCCCAACAACCAACTCACACACAGAATTGGTGTTCACCTCACCAACCAGTCAGTAATAACCCTGTCGGTACACCAAGCACACTATAGTACTTCAAGTTGATCTCCCATGAACCTGCAACCTGCAATTCAACAGACCATACTCACATGTAGATCTCCTATGAGCTTGCAACAACCTGCAACTCAATGATCTTACAACTAGAAGGAACTCTTCCTTTCTATCTCATGTCTTAATTACAATACATGCCAATGGGTCTATAAATAGATCCCATACTTAAACAATAACTTAGACTCTTAATTTAGACAATTATCCTCGCAGCCAAAGACTCTAACTGGTCTTAACATGCAAACTCTTCGTTCACTTAACTAACTGTCCGTGCAACGAACAGTTCTGGAACACACAAGTGACCGACGTCGGTCCCTGCTGGTCTGGTTTTGCCGACGTCGGCCGACATCCTGCCGTTGCCGGTGGCCTTCTGCACTGGTCACGACCGACATCGGTCCTGCTGCCGATGCCGATGCTCCTGGATCTCAGCAACCTTCTTGTTCCTTCAGTTTGCAAATGGTTGAAGATTTTAGCTCCACAACCTAACAATCTCCCACTTGGAGATAAATAGCTGCAACCTGTACCTGTACTTGTACTCCGTCTAGTTTGTTCCCTTGGCTTGTATCCCTCCTCAAGATTACTCTTGAAGACCAACCACCACAAATCCTGTAGTGCAAAACTTGTCATCCAAATTACCTGCCACATCCGCATCTACAACCATGTAGAAAAGAACTTGACCCTGCATAGCATGTGCACCTGCTACTGGTCCAACTGAACTGCCCTTCAGTATTACTTTCTCGGATTGACTCCAAACTTGTGACAACTCCCACTGCTTGGGGAAACTCAAGTTTAGTACATACCATGCACTCAACCTCATTATGTGAATCAAGACACCTGTTCTGTGAACTGTCCAACCATCGGCATGCTAACCGGTTTCACACAATCATCCTGAAACAAAGTCAAAAAGACCTCCATGTCTCTAGAACACACTCATGCCAAAGAATCTTGCTGCTCCCAGATTCTCCATGACAAACACCTGAACTAGCTTTACCTTTAGTTCAAAAATACCTATATATGTAACCCTGCAACAAGCACATCATACAGAAATAGGATAATGTAGCTAATATTATCCAACCTGGTAAAGAGAAACACAATGATCAAACCTCCATTGTCCTATAGCTAATACAAGACCATATACCCTGATCTTCCATCTCATGTATCCATTTCCGCTCTTCTTTATCCTGAACATCCATTCGTCTCTCAGTGCTTTCTTCCAGCTGGCCACTCTACCCAAAACACCTGTTTGGTTCTCCTCCAAGGAATCACATCCTCATCCATGCCAAGCTCCCACTGTTTCCTGGATCTACCTGTTCTACTTCTTCAATAACTCCCTGGTCCTATGCCATAAGTGAGCAACAAGTAGTGTAAAGAAGGAAAATGATGAATTTAAGAACTTACTTACACCTTCAGTCCTCCATATGGGTGCTTGAGACTCCATGACAGCTAGCTGTCCACCCAAAATTTATCTCAGTAACCGATGCCGGTCACGTCTCAGTCTGCAAACGACCGAAGTCGGTTCCCTACGACTGCCACCTTGTCGACGTCGGTTTCCCCTGGCCGATGCCGGTCGTTATCTGCCCTGAGTCACCAACATCGGGCTGCACATAGCCGACGTCGGTCCCTGTCTAGACACCGACGTCGATTTTCTTGCCGACGTCGGTCTCTGTGTTTTTCTTGTGAGACCTGACTTTTTCCCGCGAGCTCTTTTTGGATCAAACCCTTGTCCAAGTCACCCTTGCTCTGCTCAGAATTCCTCTGCACCTTGTGCTAAACTCTGTCCGTCACCTTCTCCTTGAAAACCAAGGCTTTCCTGTTCTTGTCACTAACATCAGATTCCTCAAGAAACGTCACCTTCTTCTTCTGCATACAGAAACCACGATCCATGCCTTCCAAATCTGAAAGCATACTCTTTGACTCAAGAACAAGCATCTCCTTCTTATCTATGTGACCAAGCCTATTAAGCCACATCTCTGAATCTACAGCTGAAGTAGATAACCCAAAAAGAGAATCAGTAATACAAGTAGATAGATAAAGCGTACCTACTTTCTTACCTCTAGCTACAACAAGTGTACCCTTGGTAACCTTCCAAGAGTCCGCTGTGAGAGTTACTGTGCAACCCTCATCACCCAAACTTCTAACAAAAATCAAATTCCACTTTAGAACTGGGACATGCATGACCTCCTTTAACACCCATGTGTCCCCTGTCTGTAATTTCAGCTTCACTTTTCCTTTGCCAACAATCTGACAAGGCTTACCATCCCCTACACAAATTTCTCCAAAGTCTCCCTGGACATACTCATGAAAAAATTCCCTATGTGGGTATGCATGAAAAGAGGCACCAGAATCTAAAACCCAAGATTCTACTTTATCCAAAGAACATACCAGAGCATCCTGTGCAACGTAATCTGCAACATCTACTTCTTCACCATGTCCTTCATGCTGATCTTCACCCGATCTGTAATCTCTCTTTAAGTGCCCTTGCTTTCCACATTTCCAGCAGGTTATTCTGCCATACCTGGACTTGGATCTCTTGCCTATCTTGGACCTTGATCTCCCACGCTCTATCTTCTCTCTTGGCCTTCCCCTACCTTCAACACTCAAAGCATCTCCTGATGATTCACCTGTGCTTTTCCTGTGTATCTCTTCATTCAAGATCACACTCACAACATCATCCACTTTTAAGACTTTTGAAGGAGACACAGTATTAGAAACTGCCATTACCAAACCTTCCCAACTTTCATGTAATGAACACAAGATTAAGAGAGCTCTAATTTCATCATCAAGTACAATATTGACTGAACTTAACTGGTTTACCAAACCATGGAAATCACTAAGATGGCTATGAACAGATCCACCTTCCAACATTTGCAAATTAAATAAACGCTTCATAAGAAATACCTTATTAGAAGCCGAGGGTTTTTCATATAAATTTGCCAAAGATTCCATCAACTCCACCGTTGTCTTACACTGTGATAAGCTGGAAATCACAGATGATGCAAGACTCAATCTAATAGATCCCAGAGCCTTCCGATCAAGAACCTCCCATTCTTCATCTTTCATATCCTGGAGTTTGTAAGTAACCCCTCCCAATGGTAAGTACAAATCTTTCTGATACAAATAATACTCAATCTGCATCCTCCATAATTGGTAGTTCTTGCCATTAAACTTTTCCATTCGTAGTTGACTGTCTTCTGCCATTGCTCAACTCCCACTCAAACAGAAACCCTGTGAGTAACCTGTAATCAAAACACACTACCCAGATCTAAACCAATCTGTTAGTATCCCAACCTAAAGCTCTGATACCACTTGTCAGGGAAGTCCAAGAACAAACACACCTCTGTTCTGATTCCTCTTGTTGGATCTTGCTCCTCAAAAAGAGCACAGTATGATTACCAAATATAAGCAATTAAATATGCGGAAATAACCAGAAGCACAAGTAACTAGAATTCACCAATAGCACAAAATATGAGAGACAATACACTATCTTGTATTAACACTTTACAGAAAAGAATACAACAAAGAGCCGCCACACTCTTTCACCTTACAGAGGTTTTCCACGCCTCAAGTGTACAGTAATTCTTCTCACACACACTCTCCTACACAAAAAACGGTCCCAACAACCAACTCACACACAGAATTGGTGTTCACCTCACCAACCAGTCAGTAATAACCCTGCCGGTACACCAAGCACACTATAGTACTTCAAGTTGATCTCCCATGAACCTGCAACCTGCAATTCAATAGACCATACTCACATGTAGATCTCCTATGAGCTTGCAACAACCTGCAACTCAATGATCTTACAACTAGAAGGAACTCTTCCTTTCTATCTCATGCCTTAATTACAATACATGCCAATGGGTCTATAAATAGATCCCAGACTTAAACAATAACTTAGACTCTTAATTTAGACAATTATCCTCGCAGCCAAAGACTCTAATTGGTCTTAACATGCAAACTCTTCATTCACTTAACTAACTGTCTGTGCAACGAATAGTTCTGGAACACACAGGCGACCGACGTCGGTCCCTGCTGGTCTGGTTCTACCAACGTCGGCCGACATCCTACCGTTGCTGGTGGCCTTCTGCACTGGTCATGACCGACGTCGGTCTTGCTGCCGACGCCGATGCTCCTGGATCTCAGCAACCTTCTTGTTCCTTCAGTTTGCAAATGGTTGAAGCTTTTAGCTCCACAACCTAACACCACTTTCTCTCCAAAATTTCCTTGATTTTAGGCTTGGGGGTCCTGAACCTAGTCCAAACTCTGTCATGGACTAGCCAAGGAGATTTTTAAGAAATTTAAGGTTTTTTCCATCTTTGTCGACATGTTTGATTAGACAGCTTTTATTATTTTTTAAAAAAATTATATGGATTTGTAGAGGGGAAAGCGTAACTTTATAATATATAATTTTTTTAATGTTAGACTATTATTTATAATTATTACTTAATTTTTACATAACATACCTCGTTATAGACTATACACATATTATCACAAATTCCTTTATTATTTTTTTGAATATTAATTGAACACTTGTAAAACTTATATCTTAAAAATATACACAATGTCAACTATGCTTTAAAAAAAAGTGATTTTCATGAAGTTAAGGTCAAAAAGTTGTGTTTGTACACTTACAGTTTCAATTTTCTAGCTGTCTTGACTTGTAAAATTATTTAAAAATTATATATTTAATAAAAAATTAATAAAACTATTCTTTAAAATATTTGATATTTAACCCATCCATATATGAAGTTTCATACAAAATTTCATTCATTTACTCAAAAATTTGTGTTTGTACACATGCAATCTCCTTATCTTTCACAAAAAATGATCAATCTATTGTCATCAATGCATTTATTTTGCACATTTTTATCATTTGGGTATTGAAAAAATTATATATTTATAAACTACAATCAAAATTACATAATTCATATTCTTATGTCATTTTAAAATTCCTTTTTTAAGTGTCTCTAACATTCTTTCCAAGTTCAGCTATTGTTAATTTCAAAAAAAAATGTCGCTTTATACCTCCCCTTTTGTCCCCCCTTATCATGTATCTACCCCTAACAAGATTGCTTATAAACACCTTGAAAATCTACTTGTAACTCATAATAATTTTTTTTTATTACCATAAGAGGCCTTCAAGATACTTGTACAATGTTCACAAAGGTATACTATAGATTCTCAGGTCTCATATGACCTTAAAAAGGTTTGCAACTAGGTTTCTTATGCAAAACACACAGGTAGTATTCATCTTGGCCTATCTTGAGGGCATTGACATTATGTGTATCACTCGAATAATCATGGATATATTTTAAGGATACCACCATACCATGATCCACCTTACCTCTGATCATGCTCAACAAGTCTTCACAACTGGTCATGATGCTTGTACATAGCCAAAACCCTACAAATAAGCCTAAAGCTGCCATTTCTAGACCATTTTATGTACCTTTTCCTCCTCACATATGCAAACTAAATTTTGGATATGATGTGATAGGGATACTAAAACTCTTGAGGATATAAAAAAACCAACCAATTTCATCAATTAATCCTGTAAACTTTTTGAGATAAGAAAAACTCTACCTATGGGGTTTTAGGAGGGTTTTGGACTATTTAACTTGTTAAAGATTATTCATAAAGCATATATATTAAATACTAAAAATAATTCCTTTAATTTAATGGGTATAAGGGCCTCTATTCACCTCCAAGATAATTGGATCCAACTCTCCTTCTTCATGAAATGAACACCTAAAAATGACCTTCACTAGCTTGTAAAGGGATCGATGGAGAAATGGAGTGGGTTTTCATTATGTTTAGAACTATAATGCCTTAAAAAGATTGGATTTTACTTGGATAAGGTAATAGGTTTATTACCATATTTGAAAACCATTTGGGTGAACTCTCATTCACTTTTCAAGTTCATAAACCTTCTTAAAACTACCTTTTTGTGAAAGGACGAAACTAAAACCTACATTGTAAATGCCAAACTGATATTCATTGACCATGTTATCCCATATACCATGTTTAATTGATTTTAAAAATGTCCCTTTTCCATACAAATCATCACTTTAACCTTGAGCCACTTGACAAGCCATATAATTCATTGACAAGGTATGAAATGCTTTTGAGAGGGTTAATACAAACTAGTACAAACCAATATAAACCAATCAAGCCTAATACCCATTTAATGTTTTGATATATGACCATGCCACTTTAAAAATATATATTTGGACTAACCTAAACCCTCATAGCTTTTGACAATGAAGTCCCACACAAGAAAGAGCTAGAAACAATCAAGATATAACCCTTAATACCTTAATTTCTCCAAAAAAATCTAATTAAACTCTAATGAAAGAGAATAATAACAAGACAAATGGGTTTTGATTCACTTTTCATGGCTTAACCCTATAGGAGACTTTAAAATGAATAAACACACTTGACATTACATATTTTATGACCAAGTTTGACCAATAGACCAAGACCACAACTCTCAAAAGGCTATCAACAAGGTTAAACAAGTCTATAAGAAATTTTTTGAATTGTCCTCATTCATAGTGACCAATTTTGGCTAACATATTTGGTGACATATTAGGGTTGTATGCTTGATATGCATTTATACCAATTTCCATATGTCTCCATTTGGCTATGGAGTCACCTATTCCTCAACCTCAGACCGAATTAGGCCTTGAACCTGATTGCAAATACCTTGAAACAAGGATAGATAATTGATGATGCCTCCACCAACACACAATAAAAAAATAAAGGAGAACACATACTCAAAAAAGAAATAAGAAAAAACATTGTGCTACAAAGTAATTATAGGAAAGACAAGACAATAAACAACCAATATACCCTACACTAACCTACTCTAACAACTTGAGATAAAACTAAACAAAACCATTAACTGGTAGAGCAAAGTAGCTACCTTTTTACATCAAACTCATGTGACTGGCAAGATTGATATTATCCATGAGAGAATGGAATATAGGCAACTATATTCTGGTCTTGATAGCCTCCTTCCATTCAAAATCAACCTTGTACACATCTTCCATCTTGCTTGAAGTATGCGTGATTAAGGGTGTATGCTTGGACTAATCTTGGACACGTTTAGGCTCATATTCATGTTCTAAAATGAACATGATAGGAAATAGATCCTATTTATTGGTTTTAAACTAAGCTAAGTAACTGATAGGACATGTTCTTGTAGTGATGTAGACATGATTGTTCTTCACCTCATGACAAATGTTTACCTTTTCAAGAGCTGATGATTCAAACTGAATGGATTGACATGTTTCTTGCAACATACTTGTAGAATTGGCTTCAAGAGGTGAAGTTTCTTGCTCTTTGATTGGTTGAGGCCAATAAAGGTTTGTCTTATCTTCTAAGAGTGAACAAAATTCTGAAAATGGATCAAGAAGATGATAACCTTCCTTGAAAACATTAAATACATAAAATGCAAATAAAGTAGCCTCTTGGAGTGACAAGCTTGGAGAGCTACCATATTATTGCTTGTTGGTTTGATTTCCAACACTACCTTCCTCAGTTTGGATCAGACCATGACCTCCCTATAAAAGAGTATAACCTACTCCTAAAAATTCAAACAAGTCCTCCAACTAAACTTCACTTGGTTCTAGCTCATTTAGACCTTCTTCTATATTGATATGAGTTGATATAGAGGTAGTCATAACAAAATTTGAGAAGGAATTAAAACTTTTACCTCTTTGATCATGTTCTTGGGGATCAAAAAAATATTTAGCCACTTCCAATGAATCTTTAGGAGCTACTTTTTCTTCTATACTACCTGATTAGAACCTTGTTCAACATGATTAGAACCTTGTTCACATTGAGAAAGGTCATCCCTTTCAAGTTCCAATATCACTTGATCAACTTGTACTCCATCAAGGTCACCTTTATCTTCAACTTTGAAGGTTGATTTTCTTCTCTATTCACTAAGAGATGTTCCAATGATGAACTATTGATAATATTCACTTGGAACACTCTTCTCATAGCCTTCTTGAGGCTCACTTATAGTTGAAACTTGACCTTCTTAATTGGCCTCGCATATATCATGTTATTATTCAAGGATGGACTAATCAAACTCATAAATAAGCTTTGAACTTTTGAGATCAATGAGCTTATCATTATTCTCCTTCCATTCACCAATCAATCCGTCAACTCTTGATATGATTTTTTCTTCAACATTCTCAACAAGGACTTCTTTCTTCTTTTGGATGCTTTCTTGGATTGATCTCCATGATGGGAAGGTTTGAGGTTTTTCAACCTTCTCAACAAGGACTTATTCCTTTATTTTTATGCCTTCTTGGATTTACCTCCATTATGGGAAGGTTTAACGTTCTTGAGGAGGGATGGGTGGGGCTTGAATAGGCAAAGGTTCCTCTTTGGTTTCAATTTTTGAATCTAAGCCCTTTCTATTTTGATTATCCCATGACTACACCACATACTTCCAACTTGGAATTTTAAAGGACCTTTTGGAGAGCTCTTGTGAAGGGGAAGAGAGTTTTTTGCTAGGATAGCCTCATTATTTTCCCTCCAATAAATAACCAAACACTTCAATTTTGATTTATCTTGGCCTTCATGGACAATTCCATCTTGAAAAATGGGTGGATGACTTGGGAGATTTTGAAACTCTATTGATTTAATATTTTGAGGAAGAATGGGTAGAGAAAAATAAAGTTGATATGGAGTAGGAGAAGGCACATAAGGTTGATCTTAAACTTGTTGCCTCTCATGAATGACTAACTTGTCCTCTATACATTAAATTTGGACACCTATATCTAACATATAATTGGTTAATCTTTGTTTCTTCTCTCTCTCAATAGGTTCCCACTTACTCTTAACCAGATGTAATGAGTCCCTCATATTATGAATGAGATGAATAGGGGCACTTAGCCCATACTCTTTTTATCTATCAAGTTATATCATATACCTTACATAGCCTAAAAGAGTTTTTTTCAAGCTTAAGATAGACTGAGTAGAAATGTAACTATGTTGACTAAGGGAAACATGGTTTTGACAAGGCTGATTAGAGGAATGAATAGGCTACCAAAGAGAATGAGTTGGGGTGGGAGGAGGCATATATGACTGATGGCAAGCTTGGTTAGATTGATATGAAGGTTGACAAGCTTGGTAAGGTTATTGAGGAAAAGAGGAAGGATGATACTCTTGATAGCAAGGCTGGTCATATGAATAACTATAGTCATATGGGGGATACATAGGGTCATTGTAGGATTGATATGACTCAATATGGGGTAGACATGGCTCATTATACTACTAATAAAGATCAACATGCTACTAATAAGGATAAACATAGGCTTGATGTGGCTCACCAACTTGAGTAAAATAGAAATCCACTCCAAAATCAGCCATGAAACCTCAAGAAAAGGGAAAAATAGAGAGAGGACTTGGTTGAAAGAATAACTAAGCTGCTAAAACTAGTTGAATGAACTTGGAGTCACCATTGATGCTTGTGTTCATGCCTCTAAATGCTAGTACATTGAAGAGAATCACCAATAACTCTTCAACAGATGAAATCTCTTGTTCCACCAGGAATGTCAAAACTTTTATCATCAAAATTTGCACCCCTAAAGAGGTTGTTCAAGCCTCCTCACTTAAGTGATAGCATGGGATCTCTTTAAAGATTGTGGGTGACATTATAGTTGAAGAGAACCTCTAGGTAGGGATAACTCCATTGATTCATCAATTAAGAACTATCACTAAACCACTAACTTGTAAGGAAAAGAGAGAGATAACTGAAAACAAACTAAACTAAGGAGGTGATGTGACAAATTTACTTACCACTACTACACATGTTCAAATGCACAATGAGCATGAAGTTGACCTATTCATACACTACTTCTAATCTACTCCTCTTACATTAATATTTAAATATGAAGGTGGTAGAAGATAATTAGGCAAGGAGGGATGAATTTCAAGAGGTCTAAAAGACACAAATGGAAGATTTCCTTACTTAACCTTCACATGACTACTTCAACACTCCATATGACCTGCAAGATTGAGTTCAAACCGCATACATGTGAGAGAATGAGACAATATGTTAAGGAGAACTAAATCATCACTAGATAAGATCAATCATTCATGCTTGAACACTAAAATATAGTTATAAGATAAGGTAAAAACAACTTGTTTATTGCTTCAATGGCTTACAAAAGGAGCATTGTTTCACCATACTCAAGTGGAGGACCCTTACAATGCCAACATTAGGCATACATATAAGATAAGGAAGAAGAGAGAGAGAGATATAAAAGAGGTGTCAAGAGCTGATGATGGATGACAAGCATTTATGGGACAAATTAAAATTAAGAATCAACTACCAAAATATAGTTTTGAAGTCCCTCTTCAACATGTGTACACTCCATTTGATAATGATCTTATCAAGGTGGCATATGAGTTATGTTTGGATTGATGAATCATATTTGAGCACTTGAAACTTCCCCTTGAGTGATTATGAGATGACCAGTCACCTTATTTGAGTCTAACTACCTTAGACACCTATTAAATATCCAAAACCAAACGTCTTTCTACATTTGGTCTGTAATTTCCTTCATCATTCTCACATTTTCTCTATTGGAGGTCTATTCCTTGTATCAATATTTTGGTACAAAGCTCCTTATTTTTAAAGATATACAAGGATTCAGGGAAACTAAAGGCAGATTTGAGTACACTTTATCCTCTTTCATCTTCACCCAAAGTTTTAGATCTCAAATCCTAATGTAGACCCACCTTCTCAACACCCACATTTCTCAATTTGACCTAAAGTAGGCCTACAGTCCTATAAACTATACAAATCCATGAAGTACAACTCCAAAACATCCAAAATATTATGTAGTACACTAAATTAGGTTAGATGGAAAATTTTGAAGTAATTCGAAGGGCTAGAACTTAAGTTATGTAAAAAGCAAGCTTTTAGCCCTAGGTTGGCCTACACACAGGCTTGAGTAGGCCAAAAGAAATAAAAATGTATAGGGAGAGTTCTATATCACTTAAAGGCAAAAAAAATGGATTAGGTCTACCCAAATTTTATTTAGCTTATCCAACAATTATTTTCCCTTGAATAACTCTTTGTACCTCTCTAACATGCCAATCTCTCACAATTCTATGTACATTTTGGATTGTGTCATGGTTGTAAGTTATTTTTGGTATTTTCACTCAATCTCTAATCATCCTCAACACTTTTAAATTATTAAAATATCTCTCCCACACCTCACCACTTCATTCCAATCACCAAACCTTGCATCTTTCTTCTCATGTGTATGCAAAAAATCCCTTACTCTGTAAGCATGCATTAGGTCTCTTGACTACATATTGAAGATGAATCTCCATATTTTATTCTTCGTGATGAGTCCAATAAAGATGAAAATCCTATTCATGATCCCTAAAAATTCCATCCACCTTGATACTGATTCAAATCATCATTCTTAACTCAAAATAAGTCTTGCATACTCACTTCAATCTTTGGAAGCAAGCTTGTAACTTTTAACAAGGCTATGAGTGTTTCTTTTAGTTTGATTATTGTTAGGGATTCAAGAAGGTTTTTATTTAAATTATATAATTTTTACATCCCCTATTGAATCTCTAAAAATATTATCATGGCTCTCACCTTTCATTTGAATCTTCAAACATCATTATTCTTGCAAGGTTAGCTCTTTTAGGTTGAGAAAGTGGACCTACATGTCTGCAGACCTATAGGTCTACTTAATTCTCTAAATAATGCATTGAAAATGATTTTATTGATAACTTAAACCTTTTATTCATCCTTATTTACCTCTTATAATATTTTTCAAGATCAAACTTCTTTGAAACTTATCAATTTGTCTTCAAGCACCTAGCTTTGCTTGTAAACACCAAACTGATGTATTTAGGTATGTACCTTGTAAGTGCATCTCAATAATGATCTTATGGATTTGGTTCATTGATATATGCTCTTATTATAGTATTATATCCCCATCCTAAAGTATATCAAATCAAATTTCACCTATAATACTCCTCAAGACCTCCATGTTATTTGCTCATAAGACCTTACTTATCTTTGATGACTACAGATGCACATTTAGATTGTATAAGCATTGATTTTTACAAATACATATGATATTTTATCTCATTTAAATGGAATATTTTATTGTAATTTCATCCACCAATATTAATTTCACCCTTCAAGAGAACTCATTCTTTAACCTGCTTTAAAACTTGCATAGTTCTCTCAAGCTTTATGTGCAGGCCTGTGTGAAGGTATGCTAGGTTTAAGGCATGTTTAGGTGTCTTGTAATCATATATTGGTGTTTTATGTATTTTATTATTTCATATGAGTCTTTAGAGACATTTTCATTCATAACAATAGCTTGAAAATACCATTAGAGGCCAGTAGGCTTCTTTAACAATTCTTCTCAACATGAATCTAAAAAGATTACTTATAAACACCTTGGAACTCTTATTAAAACTCATAATAAGGTTTTTTTATAACCATTTTATTCCTTAAATAGGATTATACAATTTTATAAAAGGTATACTATATATTCTCAGGCCTCATATGACCTTAACAAGGTCTGCAACTAGGTTTCTTATGCAAAACACACATGTAATCTTCATCTTGGCTTTTCTTGAGGGCATTAGAAATATATATATATATATATATATATATATATATATATATATATATATATATATATATATAAATATATAACTTGAATAATCATGGGTATATTTTAAGGATAACACCAAACCTATTATCATTCTTAACATGTGTTCACAACTGGTCATGATGCTTCCACATAACCAAAACCCTGTAAATAATCCAAAAAATGCCACTTCTAAGCCATTTTTTGTACCTTTCCATTATCACACATGATAAATTAATTATGTATGTGATGTTATAGATATATTAAGACCCATGATGATCTCGAACAACCAACCATTTGCATCCATTAATCTTAAAAAAATTGAGACAAGAACTCTGCTTGAGGGGTTTTAGGAGGGTTTTGGGTTGCTTAGCTTGTTAATGATTGTTAATAAAAAATATCCCTTAAATAATTAAAATAATTAATATAATTTTAATGTAATAATGGCCCATATACACCCCCAAGATCACTGGATCCAACTCTCTTTCCTCTTCATGAAATGAACACTTGAAAATGACCTTCTCTAGCTTGCAAAGGGGTCGAGTGAGAAATGAAGCAGGTTTTTAATCTGTTTAGACCTATAATTACTTAAAAATTATTGATTTTAATTTTAAAAGGTAATATATCGATTCAAACATTTTAAAACCATTCAAGTGAACTCTCATTCACTTCTCAAGTTCATAAACCTTCTTGAAACTGCCTCTTTATGAAATGATGAAATTGAAACCTGCATTGTAACATCAAAAATGATCTTCTTTGATCATTTTATTCCATATACCACATTTAATTTTCTTTTGAAATTATCCCTTGTGCATATAAATCAGCATTTTGACCTTGATCCACTTGACAAGCCATATAATGCATTGACAAGGTATTAAATGCTTTTGTGCTATGTACCTAGGGATATGATATTCATCTCCTATATATATACATATATCTAACCCATGGGTGGATAACCTCCTAATCCCAATGTAGGCCGGCCATTACCCAATATACTACTTCCACAAGTTACTCTATTATCCTAGTATAGTGTACCCATATAACTAAGGGGATGTGTGCCACATGTCGGCATCTCCATCAACCCATATACATCAATATATCATATCCCTATGTACATAGCATTTTGAGAGGGTTAGTAAAAACCAATATAAACTAATGAACCCTATGACAAATTTAATGTTTTGATATATGACCATGCCAATTAAAAAAATTGTATTTATACTAATGTAGACCCTCATATATTTTGATAATGAAGTCCCATATAAGAAAGAGCTAGAAACAAGCAAAATGAATAGCCCCTATACCTTAATTTCTCCAAATTTACCTTAATCTTTCCAACAAATTATCATTAAACCCTAATTAAATATATTAATAACAAGAAAAAGGGGATTTGATTCACTTTTCTTGGCTAAACCCTATAGGAGACCCTAAAATGACTAAATACACTTGAAAATACATCTTTCATGACCAAGTTTGAGCAATAGACCAAGACCATAACTCTCAAAAGGCTATCAATAGGGTTAGACAAGTCTAGAAGAAAAGTTTTGATTTTTCCTCACTCATGGTGGCCAATTTTGGATAACAATTACTCCATACTCTAACCCTACTAACAACATGAGAACATAGAGAAATGTGACAAGATAAGATTAAAGGTGATGTAGGCCATAAATTAGCCACACATATCTATAGACACACTATAGGTTAAGAGCATAACATGCTCTTCCCTTTGAAAATAATGTTGCCCTCAATGTTGAATAAATTTGGATGACGATGCAATAAAGCTTCATCCTTTCATATCATCACTTGTCAAAATTTTCCACTTAATCAAATACTCCATAATCTCACTTGTTTGCAACCTTTTAGAGCATGCTTGAAGGGTCTCCTTAGGTTCCAAAATGACTCTGTCTTCCTTGTACAACTCTATTATTTCAGTTGGGGTAGATACTTACTATCCAATTACATTTTTTAATTAAGAGACATGAAATATTGGATGTATACGTGTAGATAGAGGTAAGTCAAACTTGTATACAACATTCTTGATTTTATACAAGATATGATAAGTGTCGTAATACTTAGGAGAAAGTTTGTTATCCTTTTTTAGTTGCTTCAATGACATTTTATTGTATAGCTATAGAATCATAAAAACCCATTCACCCACTTCAAATTACCTCTCACTATGATGTTGATCCACTTGCTGTTTAATTTGGTTTTGTGGTGTTACCAAATTCTTTCTTTGACTAACTAATACCCACTACTAGTTTTGGAGGTGTTACCTTTAATAGTTCAGACCCTTAGTTATACCTTCAAGGATGAGGTGATGGATGTGGGTTGACACCCATATAATACTAAAAATGAAGATATTTTGGATTCTATATAGAATTAAGTGTTATACCATCATTCTGCTAAAGGCAACAAATGAAGCCATATTTCCTATTTATTCAATAAAAAAAATAGAGAACCTTTATTCGATACAAAACAACAGAGAATCTTCTAGGAATTTGTTGACCACCTCTATTTTTTCCATCAGATTGAGGATAATATAACAAGCTGTGGGATAATTGAGTTCCCAAACATAAGAATAAACTAGTCTAAAAATTCTTGGTAAATATAGGATCATGATCAATGATTATGATCTTGGGGATATCATGTAACTTTTGAATTGTAGCTTGAAAAACATTTGTTACTGCACTAGCTAAAATAGATGATACAAGGCACAAAAATGAGCATATTTTGTGAGCTATCCATAATTAATATTGTAAATGTTTTACCCTCAAACTTATGAAACATCCTATGAAATCCATGAAAATGTCTTCCCACTTTTCATTAGTAATAACTAAGGGTTGTAGAAGACTTGAGGCCTAATTATCTCACCCTTGTTTTTTTGATACACTGCATTATTTCACAAATTTATGGATATCCCCTTCGAGTCTTTTCTAATAAAATCTTGCTTGATTCTATGTTAAGTTTTAAAAAATCCTAAATGCCCCCCTATTTGAGATGAATGGAGCTCTGTAAGGATCTTGTGTTTGAGGTAAAATTATTGTACATGTACAATCTATCTTTATACCATAAGGAATTCCTTTTCCACTCAAATTTATCTTAGATACTAGAATCTTGTTGGAGTTATTGAATTAGAACTTACATATCATTTTTATTTTCCCATTTCGATCTTGCCTCATCCATCTGATTTGCTTGCCATATAGACATTACGTATAATAATACCTCTATGGATTTATCCCTCCTGGATAGTGCATTTACAACTACATTATCCTTTCTTTTCTTATATATGATTTCAAAGTCATACCACAACATTTGGGTTACCCATTTTTATTGTTATTTAGATGACAACCTCTATTCCAAGAAGTATTTTAGACTATCATTATTAGTTTTTACTTTAAAACTTATACCAATTAGATAAGGTTTCCATTGTTTGATTGCATGAAGAATAACAATTATCTCCTTCAAATAGATAGGATTTAGAAAATTCTTACCTTTGACCTGACAACTCTCAATTGCAAGTGCTCGCCTTTCTTGCATGAGTTCTACCCCTATTACATATCTTGACAAATCATATTAAAAAGTGAAGGTCTTTGAAAAATATGTGTTATCTAAAACTAGAGTGGAGCACATGGTTTCCTTTATTTTTTCAAATGTCTTGGTGGAAATTTCATTCCAATGGAATGAGTTCCTCTTAAAAAAAGCTGTGAGTGGTGTTGTTATGCTTCCATAAATTTTCACAAACCAATAATAGTAACTTTTCAGCACTAATAAACCTTGGAGGCTCTTGAGGGTTTTTTAAACTTGTCATTCTATCATGGCCTTGATCTTATAATGTGATGCAAGAGCATTAGTTAACACTTGTAAATTTTGTACATAATGGTCAATGTGAGGCAATGAGTCAAGTTGAGTAGGTCTAGAGTCATGTCATGCCTCATTTCATGTTACAAGAGGTATTTATAGGTATTAAGGATCATAATATGATTTGATATAATCATGTAAGGTGTCCAAGTCATCAAAATATTATATGGACATTTCTAGCTACTTGTAGAGGTTTTCCTGCTAAAACTTCATATTTGAATATTTAAATTGTAAAAGAAGGCCTACAAGCCTTGTAACTAGTCCTAAAGGGTAAGGGACATTTTTTAATGATACTATAAGGTCAATAACATGATGTAAATGTTATTTTCACTCATGTAAGAGTGAAATCACCTCATCATCTATCTAAAAGGTGGATTTCAACACTTGAGAAAGGCAAAATTTAGCATATTCTATGTTAAGGTAAGAAGGACTTGGTATTCTTATATATAAATAAGATATGTTTGTACTTAGACCATGATATAGAGGAGAGATTATTAAATATATTTCACATGTATAAGAGAAGAGAGGTAGATTTTTGAGTAGTAGGGAGAGGTCTGTCAATAGGGTCTATATAGAAGTGACAATCCATTAAAAGACTTACATTGTAAATATTATATAAAATAAATAAAGGAATACCTTTTGGTGTGTGAAATTGTATTTTATAAGGTTTAATTTTATGTTATCCAAGAATATTTGTTGATTTTGAGTCTTTGAGAGTCTAAAAAAGGTAATTAGTGATCAAGTTGCAAGTATGCATAACAAATCTATGTATGACAATCATATGAAAGAAGTTGTTTTGCACTTGATTGGCCTTATCAAGTATTGAGATTGTAATAAGAGTAGTTAATAGGTATGAGGAGGGTGAAAATAATATATACCATTGTTTTTAATCCATTTCACTGTGTTGGAAATCTATTAAATTCTTCAACAACTTTTAAAACCCTTGTTTTCTTATAATAGTCAGCCTGTAGAGTTCTTTCTTGTTGGTACAGAACAATAACTTAGTAAATTTTGTTAATGATAAAGGTAGAGGGAAGTATTTATAACATTTTACAAGTGATTTTAGGATTTTAAACCTCTTAAAACTCAATTCATGTAATTTTGAATGCTCTCGGCCTAGGATAGGACTGTGTAAAATCTGAACAAGGGTTTTGAGTGTATCTCAAGTTTCAACCCTAAAAAAAATATTAAAATTAAAGGATAGGAGAATTTGAATGTAATATTAAATTTTAAGGTGATTTTAATATTTTAATATATTTTTACAAACAATTATGGGCTAATTATAGTTTGCATACAAATAAGAAGACTAGTTGGAAGCCTACAATGTTGTTTTCAAGAAAGCAAAGATCAAGGAAGAGGTGAGATTTGTTGTATTGTATTTTAATACATTTAAAGAGATAGTATAAGCTTCATTAAATCCTTAATACCAAAGGTTATTGTGAATGTTTTTTTCAAAAAGGTTAAATAGGCCTCATTTAACTAAGTAGCATAGTAGGAGTTTGATGTGAGTTCAAGTCTAACAAGGTAAGAGACTTTAAAAATTGTGTTGATTTACATTGAGATAGATGAGTTTTATTGTTTAAGGATGATATCAATAGGTTTGAGAAGTATTATGTATATATTTTATTTATAAGTCTCAATTCTAAGAGAGACTATAAATACAAAGAAAGACCTAATTGTGTATGTTGATTTAAGGTGGATCAAAGAAGTAATCAAACAAAACAGAGTTGTAACCTTTATCAGTGATTTTTTTGGTCTTGAATGAAGCATATAATATTTATTAAGGTCAAATAGAATATAATACAATGAATTTTTCCAAATTTACCATTTCAAACCAATTTAGTTGTTAAAAGATAAGGTCTACTTGTCTATGAAGGTTCAAATTCTACAGAAGTGAGTTCAAGATTAAGAATGATTGTTGATCAAATATTAGATCTATCTCAGATTTGAATGCTTTATATACCTATAATATAATATTGAGAATCACACCTCAAAAGAAAGCTTAGTAAAGGCTTAATGAATCAAGATTGGTCATAGTGGAGCAGAGATCAAAATAAGCTTATTATTTTTTCTCAAAACCAATACAATAAATTATTCTTTTGATACAAGAAATAGGAGAACTAGAAGTGGATTATATCAATTCAAACAAGGGTATGGTTCAAAATATATTGGGGTAGTATTTAAAAGGTATGATATTTTCATAATAAGGGTTTACTTTGATGCCTTTATGCAACATAATATGACCCGAGTACTCTTACCTCATGTAACTCCAAAAGCATATTTGGAAGGCTTAGCGTAAAGTTAATGATATTCTAAAATTATCAATACCTGATTTACATGCTCCAAGTGTTCTTTATATGTTTTAATATATATTAGAATTTCAACAAAAAATACCAAGACAAATTTATGCATAAAATGCCTAAAGATAATGTTCATCAAATTATGTAATGTAGATGATGCATTTGTGAGATTAAAAGGCACTAACAAAAACTCATAATGGCCTTCATGAGCTATGAAATCTATCTTATGTATATCCTCATCTCTGATCCAAATTTGATGGAATGATAAACAAAGATTAGTTTTGTAAAGTAGACAACACCATACAATTCATTTAGCAAATCATCAATTACCAGAATAGGGAACTTATCTTTGATGGTGTACTTATTGAGCTCTCTATAATCTGAGCACATCTTCCAAGTATCATCCTTGTTATGAACCATTACTATAGGGGATGAATATGCACTTTGGATATGTTTGATAATACCAACATCTAAAATTCATTTTACCATCTTTTTAATCTCACTCTTTTGGACATATGGGTACTTATATGGTCTAATGTTCAGTAGTTGACTCCATGGTAGCAATCAAATGACATAATCATGTTCCCTTTGTGTGGTGGTCTATTTTGCATTGCTCCAAAAATAACATAGTGTTTATCAATAATGTTTTGAATATCATTCTATGCAAACATCTTTGTTGGTTTTAATTATTAAAAAAAAAGGTGTGCTACAAACCCATCTATCCCTTTTTTAAGAATCTTCTACTTCTGATGAGAACCAACTAGCTATGGAGACTTTGCACAAAATCCACACAATTCAAATGTCCTAGATTTAAAATGAAAACACATGAACAAATCTTTAAACTTCATTTCTATCACACACAAGGTTATGAGCCATTGGACTCCCAAAATTATGTTAGCCCCACCCACAAGAATAGAAAACATAGGAGAGTCTAGTATGTAATTTCCCATGACAATTTTGATATTGTAGCATTTCCATGAACAACTAATTGTGCCACTATCTGTAATCATGACCTAAAATTATGGTAATGGGTAAAAAAAATAATTCAATCATGCCACAAACTTATTGTTGATGAAATTATGTGTACTCCTTGAATCAATTGGTATTGTCACCCTTTGTTTCTTGACAAAATCCACAATCTTGAGGGTTTGTGGAGTGATAATACTAGAAAATACATGATATGAAATAGTTGGTTTGAAATCTTCAAATTCCTCCTAACCCTCACCTAATACTACATCATCCTCTTCATCTTCATTGGCCCTTTCAATGTACTATAATTCATTATCAACACACTTATGTCCTTCACCATGTTAGCTATCATAGTTAAACATAACCGTTATGCTCATTTCTCTTCAATTTGATGAGGAGTCAGTTTGGTACATTGAGAGAATGATTGGGTTGGAGTAAAGTGCTCTTTGACAATAGTGAAAACCTGATGTTTGAATAAATATATTCATCCATATGCATGAAGGCCAATGGATCTAATATTAAACTTGGATTAAACATGTGAACATCAAGTTGGATGTTATCCTTTAGTCTACCTAAGAATAGGTCATTCAAGTTGTCTTCTATGATGTCATCTACACGCAGAGATAGGTTATAGAATTGTTAAACATAGTCCTTGATAGTCCCCATTTATCTCAATATTGTTAATTAACTAAAATACTCTTTTGTGACATTATTGCAGTAGTGCATCTACAACTCATCAACAAATAATAACCATGTAATAGTGAGGCCCTTATTTTTATTTTAAGTGCATAACCATCTATACCAAATGAACTAATCTGGTTCCAAATATAAATATGTCATGACAAACTTCCGTGTATATGGGTTTTCATGTAGATCAAATAGATTTTTCATTTGATTGATCTAGGTAATCAAATCTTAACCATCAAAATTGTGCACTTCCACTTTTTGTAGCATGTTTCTCGAACTTGTATTGGAGCTTTGATTGTTCCATTTGGGAGAATCTACGTGGCCCGATAGATAATTATTTGATGATGGTGTTGCTAGAAAATGAGCCAAAAGAGTTTACAATGTCCCGTTAATGGTGATCAACTCTGACTCCATTATATCCATGTCCCATTTGATCACATAAATATCTTATTTTTTCACCATACTTTGTACATTTGTGTGGAATTGGGTAACCAACCCAAAAACCCTTGATTCACATGTTCAAACTCCATGTCCTCCTTGTTAGTTGTTTTTCTTGGAGTGGCTTTCCATTTTATGTGGCCTTGAGTGTTTGGACCAATTATGCATGAACTCTAAGGTTTAAAGTTCAAGAATTTAGGGTGGAGGCATTTTGGGGCCATATTAAAGTGTATTGGAGGCTTATACTATTTAATAGTATTGCTGAGACAAGGTTAATGATTACTAATTTTCATAAGGGTGATATATATATATATATATATATATATATATATATATATATATATATATAATAGAAAAACCTCATGTAATATTACACTAACAGAAAAAATAAAGTCTTATCAAATCACAAGTTTTATTTTTTTGATCTTTCAACTCATAAATGCTAGATCTAGAAAGCATAAACTGCATTGCATAGCCTTGCCTAAATCAAAGCTCTGATACCACTTATAATGAAATTAATTAGATAGATCAAAGCAATAGATATAAATGTTAATACCACAAACATATTAATAACAATATAACATAATAATGAGAACAAAATAAATATATTATGACCAATAATTGATATTAGAGTAGAACGTTTGATAAATAAGACTGAGTCACTTCAAGAAGATAACCTCTCCAATCCTATAATAAGATTAAATTTTATAATGTGATGCTCAAGTGTTAACTACTACTTCCTATATATACCTTAAACTATAATTACTCCATAAATCAACCTTAATAACAAAGATGAAAATATAAAAATAGGTAATGAAAGCCACATATTAACTACATATCCCAAGAGGATAACAACAAATGATAAGTAGTATCTCTCAAAACAAGCTTTAAATTTTTTTGGCCTCAATAAAGCTAATGAATAATTGCAATACAACATTATGAAATGATCATGTGGTAATAAACTTCAAAGTGGTTTTCATGGACATTGTTTATTTTCATAGTCATATAATCATTAATAAATTCATAGTCATATAATCATTAATAAATTCATTAGGTTATGAGCAACCTTTGATTTTATGGAGGATGGTCATCCATTAAATTCATGGGGTGAGGGAAAACAAAGCCCTCACTCTTATATGCAACGAATGTCACACTTATATACATTTAGGTTAAGATGATTTATAAATTTTATTATTAAATTATAAGAATATATATAATATAACATCACTATTCAATTTACGAATAGAAGTGGAGGAAATTAGTAGTATTTTAGAAACACTGTTAATAAAATTGTGAAAAATATTTAAAAAAATCAATTAAAATTATATGGCTCCATGAATTTTATGGATATCACTCATTATATAACTTTGTATTGATATTATTATAGGTCAAAGATTAATGTTCAATATCTTTTTATTTTTACAAATCACCCCCACATTAAATATAGTTTATTTTAAACATGTAGGTACATGAAATTGAACCCATAACAAGAAGAATTGGACCCCTGACATGGTTTCTCTTTTTGTCCCTATTTTTTGATTGGATATTTGACGAGCATAGTATTAATAGAGGCACAAAGTTTTTGTACACAAAGAGTTGTATTGTCTTAATTGCACATAATTTTATAGACATAATAAATTCTTATAATCCAAGATAAAAAAATTGATCCATAGTGCTTTATTTTTAATTGATTATTTTTTCAATTTTTTTTCCCCTAACCATGTTCAAGTTAGTTTAACCCCTCTTTTAATTAGTATTAATTGAAGTCACTAATTATGTATTTTAATATATATTTGTTTTAAATTAAAATATTTATCGTTATATAAATTTTGTATTTTTAGAGGTATAAAATTGTGTAGTGTAATTTTTTAAGAAAAATAGTTGGTTTAATGATAAAGAACTTGTGTCCTTGAAATAGAGGCCAAAAGTTTAAATCTGATGGGGGATAAGGTATGTATGCCTCATATTTAAAGTACAGTTAGGTGCCTCTTGTATAATGAAAGTATAAGGTGATCTCATATATTGTAAGCTACCTTTCAGACTAAAATAAGACATCTGACATAATAAACCTTAAAAAAGACTTTCTTAAAAAAAAGAAGCTCAAAAATATATTTAAAACTTATGAAAGTATCTTCCATGAACCATACTTCTAACACTCCCTAGGTTACGAGGTTGGTAAATCATCTAATCCAATGTTTAATGTACACGTTGCCTCTTATACAATTATGTGTTTTACCATCTTTACTAAAACCTAAATAATATTTTCCTCTATCGTGTTAACACTTTAAAAATGGTATTTCTTTCCATTGATTTTTATACATCTAATTTCTCATTCTTATGGAAAGATGAAAATATATTGCAAGTGGGTATGCTCTTTATAATTTTAGAGAACAATCCACTAGATGGGCATTGTTATTTGTAGATCTATTAGTGTCTCAAGATAACCTCTTCATATCCCTTCAATATTTCTATTCGTATAAAACTACAATTAGAATAAATGTAAAAATAAGTAGAGATATTGTAATAAAACTTCCATATAAATAATAATAGTGATGTATCTTAAATGACATATTCTAACATCAAGTGTTACTTCTCTAAACAACTCCAAATAATATCTCATTTTTTAGCTCAACCATAACCTCAAATGATACCTTGTCTTACCTATTAAACCCAACCCACATACTCCATATTCTCACTTTCAAATAACTCTAAATGATGTCTCATTTTTTAACTCAACCATAACCTCAAGTGACACATTGTCTTACCTATTAAACCCAACCCACACATATGCATATCTTACTTGCACATTTACAGCTTCATTTATATAAAATGTGTTGGAAATATAGTGTTTATTTAGGTTTTTAATTTAATAAAACATCTAATGTAAGGGATTTTAAACACAAAATTTACAAAGTGATAATATAAAAATCATTAAAATATGAGCGACACAAATAATTTATCAATGCATATAATTTAAATTTAGTAGAATATTTCACATATTACTCTGAAGTATTTTTGAAGATGAATATGCTATCTAAGTAGATGATGATGATGATGATGGAGTTGGTGAAGGGATTGTATATGTCATCCATCAAGCACATGAACATTATTGTCATATTGGTCAAGCCGAAAGACATAACAAATAATTCATACAACCCTTTTATTTTTAATGTTGTCTTTAAATTATTTTTAGGATAGACTTGCACTTGATGGTAATTGACTTTAGGTATATCTTGGAAAAGTATTTTGCAAAATGGAGTTGGTTGAAGAGGTCATCAATGCACAATAGTGGATATTGATTCTTCATTGTGATCATATTGAGTGTACCATAGTCAATGCACAAACTCATGAGCCATATTTATTTAATGGGAGGACTATAAGGCTGCCATAATGAGTAGAGTTTGGCCTAATCTTGCCCTAGGAAATAAGCTCTTGGATATGACATCAAACTTCATCATTCTCCCAAATGGGCATGCACTATAGTGGATTGTTTAGAAGAGGGGATCCAAGAACCAAATCAATTTGATATTTTACTATGAAATGTATGGGAAGGCCTTTTAATTCTTCAAATATGTATCCATATTAATGTAGTAACTTATTAAGTTATTGTTGTTGTAATGATGACATGATTTGGTGTATTGATAATGTACATTTGTTTAGTTACAAAGGTATCTTAAGACAACCCAAGAGTTACATAATATTTTATGTCAATGGCAGATGTGTTAGCACTCAAAAAAGTAACATATGGATGATTGAATTTTTATTGTATCGGACTTGATGTGGATTGCACAATCAAAGATTTTTTTTTTTTACATTTTGAATTATTTTTTGATCTTGTGTGGTGTTGATGGAACCACTCATCACCTTGTTTTTTCCTGCCTTTTTTTGATGTTGAAGGTATTGAGCCTTATGAAGTTGTGTAGTTGATTTTTGATGACCTCCTTTACATGACTTGTTTTACTTTTACCTAGGAGGGTTAAATGGTGAGCCTACAGAGGGATTTCTCTTGCATGTGACAATATTTGAAGAGGAATAATTCTCCTTCAAAATCTCATTGGTATTAATCTTGGTGGCATTTTAGTATGCTTGTTCCAATATGTTAGAGGTCAAGAACTCCATCTTGACACATATATAAGGTGAAAAACCATTGATGTAATTTAACACCTTATATTGATCCATTTTGTTCTCACATAGATGCACAATACAGTCATGGAACTCATCGATATATTTTGAACCAATTACTTCTTGTATTAACACAAAAATTTGAAACTTCAAGTATTCATATTGATAATGTTCAAGGGTGTAGTATTTCATCTGTGTAACTTTGACAAACTAGTTTTAAGGTTTAATGGGCTTATAGTCTTGCTTAGGTTGTGTAATGTGGGTTTCCCACCAGTGTGAGATGGAAATGGGCATATCTAACATTGCAAAGGTAATTTTTTTGAGTGATTGAAGTTATTGATCAAGAAGCAAGCCTCCAATTTTTGAATCCACAAATCCAATGTTATGGCCCATGTATTTTACATTAGAACACTAAAATTCCAAGATTGATTTAGAATTTGAAAGGGATTTGATGCCAAAATGATAGATTGATATAATTATAGAAGAATGGGATATTACTAGACAAATATGCATCATGATTTCATGAAACTCAACAAAGTGTTCAACTAGATACTCATTGATGGCATTCTAAATGAATTTGTAACCTTAATATAGACTCCTAATCCAAATCCATCTTATCTAAATATTATAGGGTTATCTCATTTTGGAGAGCCAAAATTCAAAGCCCTTGTTCACTAGAGTAGTAGCATTTTGACAATCTAAAATTACTATATCTCCATTGTTTTTAATTATGTAATTAATTAGGCATTGATTAATTCCATGCCACCTCCATGCCACCTTCATGCTTAATTATGTTTCCTTTGATTTGACATCAAAATTTATTATTCTCCTAAATAGATAGGTGATATAGTGGACTATTTAGAAAAGGGGATCCAAGAACCAAATCAATTGATGTTTTACTATGCAATGTACGGGATAGATTTTTAGTTATTCAAAGATGTCTTCATATTGATGTAGTAACTTATCAAGTTATTTTTATTGTAATTAAGGCATGATTTGGTGCATTGTTAATGGATGCTTGTTCAATTATAGAGGTCTCTCAAGATGACCTAGGAGTTACATAAAATTTTGTGTCAATGGTATATGTGTTGGCACTCACAAAATTAACATATGGATGAGTGAGTTTTTATTGTATGGGACATGATGTAGATTACTTAGTCAAGGATTGTTTTGTTTGACATTTTGAATTATTTCATGAGTTTTTACGGTGTTGATGGAACCACATTATCACCTTGTTTCTTCTTGCATTTTTTAGATGTTAAAGATGTTGGAGCCTTATAAATTTGTGTAATTGATTTTTGATGATCTCTTTTTCATGCATGTTTTACTTTTACATATGAGTGTTAGATGGTGAGCCTAATGAGGGGTTTCTCTTGCATGTGATAATATTTAAAGAGGAATAATTATCCTTCAAAATATCCTTGGTCCTAATCTTGGTGGCATTGCAACATGCTTGCTCTAATGTGTTAGAGGTCAAAAAATACATCTTCACACATATTTAAGGTGAATTATTGTTGATATAATTAATCACCTTATATTACTCCATTGTGTTCTCACACAGATGCACAATGTATTCATGGAACTCGTTGATATATTTTAAACTGACTGTTTCTTGAACTAACTCAAGTTTTGAAACTTCATGTATTCATACTGATAATGTCTAATGGCGTAGTATTTCTTCTACACAACTTTGATAGACTAGCTTCAAGGCTTAATGGGATTATAGTCTTGCTTAGGTTGTGCAATGTTGGTTTCCCTCTAGTGTGAGAGTGAAATGGACATATCTAACATTACAAATGTTATTTTCTTTGAGTTATTGAAGCTATTGACCAAGAAGTAAGCCTCCAATTTTTGAATCCACAAATCCAATGTTATGGTCCATCTATTTTATGTTCAAACACTAAAATACCAAGATTGATTTAGAATTTGAAATGGATTTGATGCCAAAATAATAGATTGATAGAATTTGTATAAGAATGGGATATTTCTATATAAAGATGCATCATGAGTTCATGAAACTCACCAAAGTGTTTGATGGGATACTCATTGATGGCATTCCAAATAGTTTGAAACTTTGATATAGAATATAAATCCAAATCCATCTTATCTAAATATTTTAGGGTTATCTCATTTTGAAGATCCAAAATTCAAAGCCCTTATTCACTATAGCGGTAACATTTTGACAAGCTAAAATTACTATATCTCCATTATTTTTAATTATGTAATTAATTAGGCATTGCTGGGGTGTTTCAATTAATGGGGTGGCTATTAACTACCAAAATTAGTGATTGAGATTTGATTAAGGGTGATGGAATTTTTTCATTGCTAAAACCAATAGATATTGATTACTAGTCAATGCATTAATGATATTAAATGCGTGAACAAATAGAGGGAAAAAAATATTTAGGGGTTTGTGCTTATTTATTCTCATTTACAAGCTTATATTATATTTATTCATCTCAAATCATGCTCAAACCACTCTAAAAATATTCTTAGTTATAACAATTTTATACACTTCTTGGTCCATTTACACCCATTTCATAGAAAGCAACAATGATCACGATTCTAGATCAAGTCAACTAGTCGTGGTTCGATATCAGATGATAATGCCTACAATAAAACTTGCAAGGAGGTCATCACAAGACTGTTTTAAAAGTTTTTATTTAAAAAATAACTCTCTAATTATTGGGGTGTTTTAATTATTAAAACAAGCCCAAGACTTCCTATGATATCTTTGAAAAAGAATTCATTGAAGTAATTGGTGGATAACTTTGACATTGGCAAATATTGTGTCATTTATTGAATAAGGTGTTTGATTTACTAAATACCAAGGAGAAGCTTTCTAGGAGAGGGATAACAAGATGCTATAAGGAAGAATTTATATCTATCACGTGTATGGGTGATGCAAGTCTATCTTCAAAGAAAAATGTGTTTTTGTTTCTTCTATTAAACCCAAGGATTATAGGGCATGTGTTGAGTTTTATTTCAAGGCTAGATTGTTTAGAGAAGATCTAAGAATTTTTATTATGGGTGGTTGAGTATGTAAATGGTATTATGCAGATAAAATTTTATTATTGGGTTTCTTTTATGTATCATAGAAATAGGGAATTTTTTTGATAATGTGCAAATAATGTTTGCAAATCTTGTTTGTACATCATTATTTTCAAAAATTATAATTGAAGCTTTACCACATGGGTTTGAAAGGTTAAGATACTTGTTTAACCCTAAAATCTACATTGGGGGATCTAGGGTTAAATGGGTAGAGATAGCCTAGTGCACAAGGATGGCAGACTATCTCTAAATTAAGCTAATTAATTGTAAAACTCATATAAACATATAATAAATTTATTAGTTGAGATATGTTAAAGATAGAAAGTATAGTTATGCTAGATATTATAATAATAATGAAAAAAAATACTTAGTTGGCTTTGATGTTAATACAGATTTGGATTCTATATCAATAAATTGATTCTAGAAATTATACCTCTGTATCTATGGACACTTGTGTCGACCTAGGATGGTTACATTGGTGTTACTATCTAACTCAGACATAAGTGTATAGTATAAAATACCCACTAAAATTAGATGTGACCATTTGGATGCTTCTAGATTCTATGTTTCCTTTACTATAGTGCATTCAGATTTAAGTCATGGACTATCATTCTTTGTCAAATAGTAAAACCCAAGTTATTCATCTTCACAATAGCTATGGAAAAAATGGGTTAGTGGGAACACGATATTGAGCTTCCTCAAATACCCCTTTATTAATAAGCATTGCCTACATAGCCAATACTATGAAGAGGGCCTCAGACTTATGTAGTTCCTCCCTATATGTTGGCTTACATGTGGATCATGTAATGTGTGATAATCAAGTACATAGAGTGACATATCTTGTAACTTGGGAAATGTGGATCATGGAGTTCTCTTTAAGTACTTCAAACCTGTAAATATGTTGTCCCTATGACTAATATGAAAGTAAGAGAAATTAGAGAAGCTTTGCTCACTTAAATGCTTGACTAAGAGCTTTTTGGTATGTGCTAGGTGAAGAATGAATGAGGATTGATCTTATATTTATACCAGTCACTTTGGAGAATATATTGTGTTAAATTACTTATGCCAACCATAAGTATATGTTACATTTGAAAATTAGAGGACTTTAGGGCACTAGACACCTGCATCGATGTTGACATCTAATTGAGATGCAAGTGTATAGGCAATTGAAAAATAAGTACAGGTCTAGAACTTATAGAGATGGAATATAAGCATGTTTACAACATTTTGGACAAGATATAAGGCCTGGATCATTAGAATGACATTGGTCAGATTAAAAGATAAGAAAATAGGAACACAGAGATAATGTATGTGAGTCTTTTGGAAACAAAAGAGGTCTAAAAGTTGAAGGTACATCCATGATATGTATTTACCAAGTGTACAAGACCAAGGTGCCATATAATTCTAAAATAGTGTCTACATTTTCACTTCCTTTAATATAGTAATGAAATTTCTAGTTTAAAGGAAAAAGAATATGTACTTGGGTGTGTATAACACAACTTACCTTTGTTTGAGTCCAACTTGAGTGCTTTTTTGGTGACTAAATTGCAACTAAGACCATGTTACAATATATAATCAACACATATAATCTAAAATTTAAAGTATTGAAATGATTGAAATTGAAAGAGAGCAAGGTTTAGGAGTACACTTGTGTATCAATACAACTTTGTTCCCTTTTGGCATTTTGATTTGAAAATATATATCGTTATGAATCATTAGAGCTGAGATTATGATAAATATAAAACTTGTAAAGTGCATATATCTAAAGAGATAGAGAGAGATTTGAGGACACATGCCCCCAACTTTGGAGAAAATGTGAGTTGTCACTCGGTAGTTAAGATTAGCTTAACCATGCAACCCAATCATACTAATAACCTAGTGAGTGTGAGTGAACCACCAAGTCAACTCATAGTATAAATCTGGTGAGGTTGGATGATGTAATCAAGTCTAGCCTATAAACATGGTAAGATTGAGTGATTTAGTCACCTCAACCATACCAAAAAGTGAACCAACTACTATAGTATATTGGCTCAATATAGTCTATAAAAGTCCAACTTGGTTGGTGATAACAGTCCCTAAAAATGTTTGAAGTCTAAAATTGGTTTGATTTAACAATATTAAGTACACATTACATAACATATCCACCTTAGATATGTCTCATGTTGAATTTATGTATAATAATGGTAATGATGTATATAAATCTACCACAAATGTGTATCTAAATCATATAACTGTGAATTTGGTCAATTTAAAAATGTGTAAGTGTGGAGAATGTGTTTCCAAAATGTTCTCCCACCACAATCTAAAATTTAAAAATGGTATAAGTGTGGAGAACATCTTTCCAAAACATGCCCCCATTGCCATCTAAATTTGAGAATTGGTATACGTGCCAATGTAGAGGACATGTTTCTAAAACATGATCCTACTATAATCTAGGTATGATACATACTGAATAAATGTGGATAACATGTTTCCAAAACATGCCTCCATTGAATTTGAAAATGTGGCAAATGTGGAAAACATGTTTTCATAACATGCCCCCATTGCAATCTAAATCTGGGAAGTAATGTAGAAGTCATGTCTTTATGGATACCCCCATTGATATGCCCCCTTTTTGACATGAGGTAAAATATAAATTGGTAGTTACTATGAATTTATTGTATATCATATAGAGGGAACGTGTCTAGGTAGATATATCATTTAAGCACGGACAATTTGATCACACTAAGTACTAAAATGTATAATGCAGATCATGGCAACATTTAGATACTAACAATACAAGATCAATAAGAAATCAAGCACACAAATTAGAGCACTCAAAATCAAATAAAAATGCAATGGTCAAAGGAGACCTCAAGCAAGGGGCATGCTCAAATACTACACAATTAAATGGACATGACTTAGTCAAATGTACACAAAGTCAAGAATGACATATCCAAGTATCCACACAACAAGCAATGACATATTCAAATGTCAAAGAGGCAAACAAAGGCACGGTGGATGCAAAAAATGGAGCATATTCAAATTATCAAACAAGTAAGAAAATATCAATATAATACACTCAAGGAAGGGCATAAAAAAAAAGTATAAATAACCAACATAAACATATCATATTATTAGCTAGGTAATATGTGTTATCAAAAAATGTTAAGTGCTTAACATATCAAGTACACTGCAAAAGTTATAAGCATAGATAAAGAAATGTATAAGTACACATTCTCAAACATGTTAATGAAAAATGATCTTATAATGATATAACTTGGGTATATCATGATCAAATAAGTGGTTGCCCCCAATGTCCACATGACATGAGTAGAGGGAAGACCCAACATCTGAAAATGCTTAGATCATGTATATTTGTATGCCTTTATCATACTCAAATATATGCGTGACACGTGCGTATATAAATAAATGATATGATATCCACTAACATGGAACTAAAAACATATATTCCAAGGAGACAAAATAATCTTATAGGAGTGGTAAATATAAAACCTATCCTGAATGAGATGTGTCATATGTGTGCATAGAAGAATCAAAAAGTTTATCATGCTCTTTTGGTAAGTTTTTACTTAGTATATTTGGTTTTAATTTATCCATAGTTGGTTTCTCATTTGTCAGTGATCGATTCAATCAATAGGTATTGGGTCCTATAGATATGAATAGATTATGTGGTAAGTTATCGAGTGGATCAGAACATAGTTTGATAAAATTTTCATTTGAAGATTGTTTACAATATATATATCCAGTGAATTTGGTTTGATTTGAAGAAAGGATTTTAGTTCCCACCTTTATATCCATATTTATAACATTATATTTTTCAAACATATTTTAAATTTTGACCTCTTTTGTTAGAAACCCTATTTTAAATATTTGATGTGCCCATGATTCTTTTTGTAAAGTTACCTTTTCTATTTGTGATTTATTCTTTAACTTGTTCACATTTGTAAGTTATTGCTTTTTGAAAAAATGTATATTTGAATGATTTGCATCAGTATTTATAGTACATCCCAGGCCTTTTTGATCATTATTATTGGATGCAGAGATATGATGATTTATTCCTTGGGAATGTTTTCACAATCCTTGACTGTGATAACTACAGTTTTATAAATATTGCTTTCTAAAATCATAATTATTTGAAAAGTTGAGAATCATTATTGAGAGGTAAATTTGTATCCTTTCCTTGATCTGATTTGTCTTTTTGAACCTTTTCTTGCTCTTTGTTTGATATTTTCAAATGTTTTTACTCTAAATTTCTCTTTGGTACCCACATTTTTTGTTTTGGTATTTGTGGTTTAGGTGAGGTACTCATAATATGAGTGGTTTTCTTAGGTGATTTATCAATGATATGATCACCACTATGTTTTTGACTTTGTATTTTGTTCTTTAATGCAAAACAACAAAATGTATGATGCCTATGCATTCTATGATATACACAATAGTATTTAGATCTTATGATAGGATGTGGAAGAGGTAATTTGATCACTTTGTATTGAATCATTTCTCTTAATATTTCACTTGGTCTCTTAATAACCTTTGGTAAAATGTTTGGATCACTTATTTTATATATGTTTTGTTGTAGCTTTGAATTTGGATAAAAAACCTTGTTTGTCACAACATTGGTAGATGAGGATGCAAATATATGATCAACACTACCATGTGTCGTATTCTATAGGTATGTAATCTAATTTTTTAACATTATGATATTTGAATTGAAATTATTTTTTCAATATTATTTTAAATTTATCACAAAGATGAATTTAACTTTTAAGGCTTCACAAACACAAAACCTAGGTACCTTAGATTGAACATGCATACATACACCATCTACCTTGAAAGAGTGATAGCATAGACCTGATTAAAGGGGTGGTAGATATCACCCTCCTTAGGGTTAGAAAGAATATTCTCCATATTATTGTAACAAGATTGGTAAAGAAAATTTTTAGTTTTATCTTTATTAGGATCCTTCTCTAGTTTTATGGTTTTTATATTTTTAACAATGTAGACATGACAATAAACAATCACTATAGTGAGATATTGGAAGAGAAAGTGCTTAACATACATATCCATATTTAACATGATTTTTAGGAAAAAGGTATTTTTAAAAAAAGTTTGAACACTATAAAAAATAGAAATTAGAATGCAAGAAAACATAAAATCAAGAAACCCTAGGTCAATTGGAGTTTTTAGACCAAAGGTCGAGTTGACCAAAATGTGCCAAATGAAGATAAAATAACCTGAAAGTATTTGAACACAAATACTGGTAACAAGAAGAGGGTAAAATCCTAGGATAAAGTTTTAGATCTAAAAATCAATCACAACAAGCTAAAACCCTAGCTATCTAAAAACCCTAAAAGTTATAAAAAATTGCATTGAATAGATCAGGTTCACCAAATGTTAAACCCTAAAATATAGATTGTGGATATAGGGTTAAATGGTTATAGATAGTATAGGGCACAAAGATGGTAGACTATCTCTAAAATAGATCAATTAATTTCATAACTCAGATAAACATATACTAAATTTATTATGTTGATATATGATAAAAATAGAAAGTATAATTATTCTATATATTATAGTGATAATGAAAATAAGATACTTAGTTGGTTTTATTGCTAATACATATATGGATCTAGAATAGGCATAAAGTAGAGTAGATTTAGATTCTAGATCAATCACCTAATTCTAAAAATTATACCTCTATATTCATAGACACTTACATCAACTTGAGATAATTACATCGATGTTACTGTCTAAATTAGATATAGGTGTCAAGTATGGAATACCTATCAAAATTAGATGTGACCACATGGATGTTTCTAGGTTTTGTGTCTCCTTTATTTTGGTGCATTCAGATCTGGGTCATGAATTGTCTCTTCTTATCAAATAATAAAACCCTAATTCTTCATATTCATAATAGCTATGAAAAAAATGGGTTAGTGGGCACATGGTGTCGAGTTACTCCTAAGACCCCTATATCAATGAGCATTTCCTACATATACAATACTTTGAAGAGGACATCTGACTTATGAAATTTTCACCTACATGTTGGTTTGTGTGTGTATCATGCAATATATGATAAGTAAGTACATAAGGTGACCTATCTTGTAACTTGGAAAATGTGGCTCATGGAGTGATACTTAAATAATATAACATGTAGATATGTTATCCTTATTATTAATATGGAAATATCAAAAAATAGGGAATCTTTGCTCACTTGAGTACTTGATTGAGTGAATTTTGGTCTATGTTAGGTGAGGAATGAATGAGGATTTATCTTATAATTATACCAATCCCTTTAGAGAATAACTCACATTAAATCACTTTGGCTGACCATAGGTATATGTTACATTTTAAAATTAGATTACTTTAGGTCACTATAAACTTACATTAGAATAGGACACTTATACTGACGTAGGTGTTTGACTTGGATGCAAGTGTCCAGGCAATTGGAAAATGGGTGCAGGTCTAAAACTTAAAAAGATGGAATATAAGTAGGTTTACAATATTATGGGTAAGAGAAAAGGGATAGATAATTATAATAGCATTGATAAAACAAAGAGATAAGTAATTAGGCACATATAGATAGTGTATGCAAGCCTTTTGGCAGTGGCAAAAGTATAGAAGCTAAGGGTACATCCACAATATGTATTTTCTAAGTGTACAAGAATGAGATGCTATATAATTTAGAAATAATGTCTACAAGATGATACACCATCAATGTGTAGAGTGAGTCCACTTAGCCTTAGTAATAAATACCTAGTTCAGTTATATTTTGGAAAAGAAATCAACTAGACTCTTGAAAGGGACACCTTAGGGTATAAGTGAAAATAGTGATGTAGGGCATGGTTTGATAAGGAAATAACTATTGATATTTTTAAGTTTGAGGATGGGATAAGTAATGTTGACAAGATAACTATTTGAAAACATAAAATACTCAAAAATCCATGCCACACTTTTAGTATCAACACAATTCATGTTTTAAAGGATGCACATGATGAAGACATACCCATGCAAACTCTGGACATCGTGGCCATCATAAAACTGACTCAACAAAAACTAGATTTAACTCTAACTCAAGAAGACCTTGAGGATCCAAAGTTTGAATTTTTTTCATGGACATTGATGTTGGGGAATTATGTGTGGATATGCATACTGATGTGGAGGAGTAGAAAGACCTTAAAGTTGATGCATGTGTTTAGCATGTGCACAAACATGATGATAAACTAGTTAGAGAGGCTCAAAATCAAAAGGACTTGGTGTATAGATTGGAAGAGTCTAGAGAGTCTAAATCAAAAATTTTACTAGATTTTATGGATATGTGATATGAAAAATAAATGAAAATGCTGCTAAATTTAAGGAGATTATTTATTTAACAGATGCAAGCATGCAAAATTCATTATTATAAGGATAAATAGTGGACTTTAAAATCCACAAATGTTTTTAAGTCTGCATTGTTTTACAAATTTAGGATATGTGACAATAAGGAAATCAAAATCTCAAGTGGGAAATGATTTTAAAATGAGTGGCTTAATTGACCAGTGACAATATTCAACTAAAAAAAGAATTTGATAAGCTCCATAGTGATTTACAAGATGAAGTAAGAAATAATGCAGATTTGGATGACAAGCTAAACTAAATATGAGTTAATCGCTCAAATATAGAAATATTTATTATAAAAGTTCAATAAAAAGTTGATGATTTAAGGAAGAAGTTAAAAATGATCCTGTTGGATGATATTGTGAAGTCACCTCAATTGAAAGAGGATCAATAACTTGCAAGGAGCGAGGACCAAGGGGAACAGAGCAAAGTAAGTCATCCATATGGGGAAGTTTCCACAAAGAGATAAGTAGGGAAATTAAATTTAAATGGCATTAGGTCTTTGATGGTCAATGACAGAAAACATCCTACGATGGTAGATGATGAAAAACATATAACTTTTCCTCCTATTTAATGAAATTCTTAATTTCCTTTCTAAAAAAAACTTTAGGTACTTTTTTTCATTTTGTTTTAAATTTATGATATGGGGTATCTCTAAAGGTTGTTAACATGGGTTTGGCCTATAATCTAGTCTTGTAGATACCCTTGTGATGATGTTTGTTCATTGTTTATTGGTTGTTTGTTGTGGGTTATGGATGGTTGGTTATATGTTGGTCATTTGTTTACTTTTATGCTTGATACTTACAATATATTGACGAAAGGGTTCCTCCAAGATATTTTAGTTGTTAAGTTTCTTTTGTATGCAACACTTATCTCTCTTTTTATGCTTTAATACTTAATACTAATGAAAGCATGTATGTGGGGTGTCTCCAAGGGGTTTTAGGCTTTACATTTCTCTTGGAAACAACCTTATGATTTTTTTAATTTTTCATCAGTAACTTATGGGTTGGTGTATCCATCACCGATTAATTTATCAAATCTCCATACATATTCAACCTAGTTTAACACTCAAAAAAGTTTCACGAAGAAATTTTTGTGTTATGATTGTATTAGCAATGCATGGCTCAGGTTTTAGTAGATAGAATTTAATTTTTAGTATTGACCATTATTTTAAAAATATTATCCTAAACTAATTTAACTATTACCATGGACAATTTACGAAATAATTTATGACACTTTATAATATGTGCCATTATTCCTTAGCGAGTGCTGATAACATCTAGTGGACAATATTACAATTTACATCGAATTATTTACAACATTGTCACTAATGAGAATGGTAATTTTGAGGGAATTTTTTTATGCTAGCATATTCCCCCTCCTTAGATTATAGTCTGTCCTTAGACTAGAATGTCAAATATAATCTAGGGCTGGCTCTTGAAATATCTTCAATTTATCATGGTTGATTTATTTTTTAATTAGAGTGCCATCCAATTCCTTAATTTTATATGTCCCGTTATTATGCATTACTACTATCCTATAGGGTCCATACATTTAGGAAGGAGATTACTATGCTTCCTCTTATGATTCATTAAATCATACACTAGGACTAAGTCATTACTTGAAATGAGGGCCACTTAATCTTATGATCAAATTAGTCCCTTTGCTTCATCTATTTCTTGACAATGGTATTATTTTTTATTTAGTGCATTTACTCTAGTATATGAAGGTGCAAAAACCTATCACTTATAGACTCAACTTCATCCCTCATTTTATTAAAAAAAACTTTTAGTCAAACTATCAAACTCAATAGGAAGAACCAAATCAATACCACATGAAATGTGAACATGAGAATTAATTGTTGCTGATTTTTATGTGGCCCTATATGCTCACAATGCTAAATGAATCTACTTGTCCCATGTGTATACCTATAAAACTACATCTTTGGAAAAAATAATAGAATACGATATGATTTATTCATTCCACTTGTCCATTTGTACTTGGCTTGTAGGTTGTTGAATTCCTATGATTTATGAAAAACTTATCCACGAATAATTTTTCCACTCCATTGATGAAGCGACTATAATGATCTATTGTAACTTCTAGCAGACAGTCAAACCTTGTAAGAAATGATCATACAAGAATTTTGACTCTTCATCCATAAAATAAGTTATTTTTAAAGGTCTGATCTCTAACCACTTAATCAAGTAGCCTATATCAACCACAATATACTTATCTCTTTGTGGTTTAGGTTGAAGTGGACCCACAATGTTTATTCCCCACTTTCGAAATGGACCAAGTTGTAGATTATGAAGAAATGGTGTTGAATAAGTCTTATAATTACCATGTGATTGAAAAATATCACATGCCTTAAAGTAATTGAAATAATCCTTGAAAAATGTTGGCAAGTTAAAACTTGCATCAAGAATCCTTGGCTCTATGTGATAACATAGTGGACCAAAATGTAGTGGTAAAAACATAGTATGACAAAAATGTTATGAGGATAAGACATAGTGAGGAAAAAATGTAGTGGTATTAGTAATGTCACAAAGATCATAATTAGGACATTTTAGTGATTATCACATTGTTTATTTGTTATCTAGTTCATTTTAGTGATAGTAGTTAACATTTCATGGTGGAAAAGTAATGCATCAAATTTACAAGCAAAATACCATAGTAAAATGTGATTTAGTGAGTTTGAACCTTTATTTTAAAGTTGTGTCATCTTGTGTGTGAGCACATATTTTACTATGTTTTTTCCTGTGATGTTTTATCCTCGCTACATTTTTTCCTTGCTACATTTTATTCTTGCTACATTTTCAACTGCTACATTTTTAATTGTTACTTTTTCAATGGATGTTGAATCCTTTATGACATTAGATGTCTATAAACATAACCCCCACACATAACGTCATGATACTATTTAATAAGCTCATTTCCCTTGTCTCATTCAATTGATCTCTGATATTTTACATCACTTCCTACTTGGTATAGAACTCTATGTGCAATTGAATATGGATGACTTGGATAGGTGATATTCATCTTAACATTTGTACTACAATAGCATTAAGACATGTGAAATCATTAAATAATTTCATAACTCTAAATAATCACTTGAAACTACATCGATGCCTAATAAAGTTGCATATGAAAATACATCATCATCACAAGACAAACCCATATTATCATAGGCTCGATAAAGTGAAATTATATTGAGTTGCCTCTTTCATGGCCTATGCACAATGTCAAATTCATACTCAAGTAGAAAAAGTATCCATCTTGTCATCCCTCCTAATGGGTTAGGCTTAGTTAAAATGTATTTAAAATGCTAATGATAATTTACAACTAAAATATTTTTCCCTATAAAATAACTCCTAAAATGTTTCATAGAAAAAAAGATAACTAAAGCTTCTTTACAATATAATTTTTCTTTGCTATGCTTATTTTAATACTCTCAAAATAGACTAGATGATCATTTCCATCTCTTCCCTTTAGCTGATTGCGTCCCTTAATTTTGTATTTGAACCATCAATATACATAATGAACATCTTGATCCAATCTTAATTCTTTAGAACATGTAATGTTACCAAGGCTTGCTTAAGTTGCTCAAAAGATTCAAGTGCCTTCTTCCCTAGTTTGTTGGGAACAACATTATTTAAGATACAAGTTAATGGGTTTGAAAATTTTTAGACATTATTAATACACCTATAATATCCAACATGTCCCAAGAATGATCTCAATTTAATTCTATTTATGGGAAATTAATGCGGGATCATCTAAGGCATACAAGTAATCTTGCATCAATAAAAAAATTAGTAGTTGAGTGTTTGCATGATTTCATTTTTTTTGTTATTTTGGCATAGTTATATTGATAACTCCTTGAACAAATAGTTTGAACCTTGTCCCTGCTTAGTGCGAGTGCACAAGTATTTTATTAATTTTCAAAAAATAAGTACATAAGGGTGCCTTTATTCCGTTAACCTTTTACATTGCAAACATAGATTATATAGATTTTACCCATGACCGTTAAAATCAACTAAGCCTATAACCAACTATTACGGAAAAACAACCTGTAAGGTAGTTCTAATTAATAAACACAAAACATGAAAACTACCTAAAATTAAAACTAACTTTATTGTATGGGGGTGTATTTACTAAAAGATGCATGCCCCATTAACAATATTATTTATTAACCTACAAAAAAATCTAACCTAATGTTGAGACTTTGGAACAAGTCCTAACAAACCCCCCTATGATCCAAAGTCAAGTCTTTGGACACATACCAAGCATTTTTCTAAATTTTTCAAATTTGATTCTGTCAAGGGGTTTTGTGAAGATATCAGCTATTTGATCAGCAGTTGGGCAATATATTGGATCAAGAGCTTTCTTTTCCACCAGCATTCACAGATAATGGTATTTGACATCCATATGTTTTGTTTTGGCATGAAACATAGGATTCTTGGACATCTTGATTGCACTTTGATTATCAATGTATAACTGTGTAGGAACAAACTGAGAAACCTGAATATCTTCAAGAATACAACGTAGGTAAACAATTTCTCTGCAAGCATCCCATGCTGCAATATACTCTAATTCCACTGATGAATTTGCCACTAAATCCTGCTTCTTACAACACCAAGCAATGGCAGCTGAACTCATATGCATAGTGTATCTTGTGGTTGACACTCTGTCATCCACACATCTGCCAAAATCTACATCAAAATATCCAAAAAGTTTGAAGTTCTTGTTGTGATGGTATTCAAGGCCATATGTTTTCATTCCCTAAAGGTAACGAAGTACTCATGTTGTTACATCCTAATGAATTTCTCTGGGCTCATGCATAAACCTAGATAAAATTCCAACTGAAAATGAAATATCAGGCATGGTAGTCATCAAGTATATCAATCTTCCCACCAATTGTTTGTATGTGGTGCCATCAAAAAAGGCACTGCTATCATCCTTAGACAATTTCAAGTTACTTTCCATGGGAGTGAGGGCAGGTTTGCAATCACTCATGCCAAACCTATCTAATAACTTAGAAATATACTTGGTTTGTGAAATGAAAATACTATGCTCCTTCTAAGTTACCTCTATGCCTAGATAGTAGTGAAGAAGTCCAAGATCTGTCATCTCAAACCCATCTTTTAATTCCTTCTTCACAGACTTGTTATGGTTTTCATCATTACCTATGATAAACAAGTCATCAACATAGAGAACAAGTATCACCATTTTCTTACCCTGCACTCAAAAATAGAGAGTATCATCAGATTCACTGCGATGAAAACCAATGGATTTGTATGAATCCATTTTCTCATACCAAGCCCTAGGTGCTTGTTTGAGCCCATACAAAGCTTTTATCAATTTACACACATTGTGTTCGGCACCCATCTATTCAAAACCTTGAGGTTGTTTCATATATACTTTTTCCTATAAATCACCATTTAAAAAAGCACTTTTAACATCCAATTGATGTACTTTCCAACCATTTTGTGCTGCTAAGGCAAGTACCATACGAATAGTGTGCCCATTGACTATAATTTCTCTCACAAGCCGTGGTAATGGTAAAAAGGTTGTTATGGGACTTGTTGACCAAATCTCCCTCTCAACTAGAGGAAATTAAAAATTGTTCCCCTCACCATGAAGATGCTGATATGTTTGTTAGGCGTCACCTATTGGGCTAAGCCTAGGTGGCGAGTTAACCCCCAAAAATTATCTGGATTAGATATTTGTCTTGTTTATTGATAACTTTTCTCAGATGACTTGGGTATTTTGTCCCATGAATCTGCACTCACTACTTTGGGAGTTATTCATTACAACCATATCATAGTGTACCTATTTTTGAGAATTCTTGGGCCTTGCTAAACCAACTTCATTTGCTTTCAAGTCAGAAAAAGTACTTTGAGCCCATTTTGGATACTTAGTCAAATTATTCAAATCAGGGACTCCAAAATTCTCATTGTGTGCATCATTCGAAGGGGGACTTAGAGAATTTTCAATAATTTCTAAGTCATCAACCTATGAACTTGTAGATGGAGGAGAGGAAAGTGAAGGAATTTGAGTCTCATACCATAACTTCGAAGAGTTATCCCCATTATTCAAACCCTTATCTCTTTTTGTATTTTTCCTCTCTAATCTATCAAGTTGAGAATCAATCTCTGTAGTGTTCATAGTCTCAAACTCATCAAATATTACATCTTGACTCACTATGAATTTTCTTGTATCCTGTGCAAGCAAATGAAACCCCTTTTTATCTTCAGAATAGCCAAGAAAGAGCATTTTCAACTTCGTGGTTCCAACTTAGTTCTATGTTTAATAGGAACCAAAGCAAAACAAAGACATCCAAACACTTTCAAGTGTTTAACTTTTGGTTGAAACCCTTACCATGCCTCATATGGAGTTTGTCCCAAAAGTGCAACTATGGGGGACCTATTTCTCAAATACACTACAGTACCAACGGCTTCTGCCCAAAACTTATCATCAAACTATTTATAGTGCAACATGGCACGTGTTGTGCCCTCTAAAGTTCTATTCATCCATTTAGATACTCCATTTTGCTGTGGAGTATAAGCATTACTATATTGTCGATGAATGTCGTGTTCTCAACAATAATCTGAAAATTCATTTGAGGTATACTCACCTCCATTATCTAAATGAAAAGTGACCAAATGTGAACCTGTTTCTTTTTTGACTAAGTGTAACCAATCAACAAACTTAGTGAAAACTTCAGATTTGTTTTTCATAAAAAATACCCAAGTCATCCTAGAAAAGTCATCAATAAACAAGACAAAATATATACACCCACCAATGGATGACTTTTTCATGTCACATACATCACTATGAACTAACTGCAAACACCTGTTAGCTCTCTAGGATGATTGTTTAAATTTTTTTTCCCGATTTTGTTTGCCTAAAACACATGACTCACAAAGAATACTACCTTTGTGAAAAGTGGGCAACCCATTCACCATTCCATATCTCTGTAAAACCACTAAAGAGTGGATATTCAAATGTCCATAATGGAGATGCCATAACTACTGTGTAGACTTAGTACCTGTACCTATGTCAACAACTACTACAAGTTCTATATTGGGAGGAAGCAGTTTACAATGCAACCTAACCAAGTTTCCATCTTCATATCCTGTATACATTATTTCATAATCATCTTTCACTGAATTGATGTAAATGAGCCCATTTTCAAGCATAATTTGATAACCTTTCTTTCAAATAGTTACCAAATAAAGTAAGTGTTTCTTCAATGTGGGAACATACCAAACATCCTCCAAGTATTTTATTGACCCATTAGGAAGAAGAATCCAAATAGATCCAAGTCCTAGTGGTGTATGCATAGACTTATCTGCTAAGGCAACTGGAGAGAGAGAAGCTTCCTTGAAATACCAAAAGAAATCTCTCCTAAATGTCATGTGTTTGGTTGCTCCTGTGTCGAAAACCCATACATCTGTGAGCTCATCTCTAGCCTCATATTCAATATAATCAATGTGCCCCAAAGTAGTGAATGAAGATTCATGGGCAACATTAATGGACTCATCATAGTCATGATCGGCATACTGATTAGAGTTAGACTTAATCATTTTTTGTAGCCTCTGAATTTTATCAAAAGGAATCCTACATTGTGAGGCAATGTGACCAAATTTTCCACATCTATAACACTGAATGTCAGATCTACCTCGACCTCTGCCCCTATATGAGTTGTGACCACATCCTTGATCACTTGTTTCATGTGATTGGTTAGATTCTTGGTTATTTGAATAACCCCTACCTCTGTAACCTTAACCCCTCTATAATTGTTTCCTCTATTATTTTGATACCCAGATGAAGATGAACTAGGCTTTGACTTTAAAACATGGGATTCTTCAATTTTCATGGATTTCTTGGGTAGAGAGAGGTCATGTTGGATGAGAAACTCAACCAAATTATCAAAGGTGTTGCCTGTGATCTTGTCAAAGACATGCAACATTTCAACAAAATTCTTATTGGACCCAGGTAGTCCTTTCAAAACAGCAGTGACTATGAGGTCATCATCTAGTTTTCTAAACCCAACCTTAGTGTACTCAATAGTGATATTTTTCAACTTAGACATATATTCTCCCATATCCCCATCTTCATTTAATGACAAAGTAAACAACTGCATATGATATCTATCTTCTTATGCTTAGGTTTCTTATCATACTAATTTGACAATGTTTTCCATGCAGTGTAACTATGAGGAGAATTTTTGATATGAACATAAGTATCATGAGTACAACAACATATAATGAGAGCTAAGGCCTTAGAATCATTCATATTTAATACATCTAATTTAGCCTATTATGTTGGCAATGTGGGATTTTCATTCTTGACAATATCCCATAACACATTAAAAACTAGTGAAGCCTCCATCAATTGTTTCCAATCAGAATAATTGGAAATTGTTAATCTATCACCATCTAAAAGCAAATTTTGAATTTTTGGCATCTTGAAATAAAAGCAAGTGCAGTAGAGAAAAGTGTGACAAAATACAAAAGAGATGAAATAAATATCACACTACACAAGACACTGCTTCTATGGGTTTTTTCACTTAACCTCCGCACAGAGCAAAAAAGAAAAACAAGAAATTTTAATGGGTTTTGCACTTAACCTCACCAAAAATCAATGATTACACCCTTATTTTTTTCAAATATGGATTCCACCAATTAAACCCTTATATCACCACAATAATGTAAAAGAAATATAATTTAATTTCCCCTTTTTGATTTTTAAAACAACACAATACAATAAGTATGCATTTCACAACTTTCAAGGCATATAAAAAACAATTTAAAATGGAATATTCCTTTTATAAAAAGTATATTCTAAAGCAATTTATTCTAAAAAGAAGGGATTTGAACCCTTGACCTCCTCCTTTGCAAGCTTCTTACAAAACAACTTCAACCAATTGCTCTAAGAGCACTTTCGGAACATAATACTTAGAAATTTGTACTTATGCTGGATTTTGTCTATGAGGGAAAATAAAAAATAAAAATAAATATTACATATATGTAAACAAATCCAAGATTTTTCCCTTTTTAATCTTCTTAGCCAGGGTTTCTCACGTGGGACGCATCTAATGCAAATATTTAATATCCAAACTTTAGAAACATGAATTTTTTTTCCTGAGTTTAAACCTACGCCATGTTTGCCAGGGATGCCATCACTGCTCCTGGAAATGTTTACTGCACCTTCTTTCACTCTTGGAGGCCGTATAAATCTGTACAGGCAAGATGAAAATGATTTTGACTGAATTTTAGCAAATTTTTGAGGTATGTTTTGCTGGAAATGATATCAAATCGCAGCCAGGGCATTGGAAGGCCGTACAAATCAAAAAAATTCCTAGATTTTTTTTAAGAATTCAAAACAGGGGTTTTGATCAGATTTGTAGGTGTTTTTGGATTCAAAAGGGCTGAGAATGAATGCAATTAACAATGACAACCATGAATGAAAATTACAGAGGTTTTCAACAGGTAAACAGGTCGTACAAGTTTGTTTTTTCAAAAAAATAATGAATTTAATAACATTTAAATGCTAAGAAATTCATTTTTAATGCCAGATGAGGAGCTTGAACACAATTTAATGGAGTATGAATGGCTAAAATGACTAGATGGTCATATAAGAGAAATACATAGGTTTAAATGCATAAGAATATTTGAAAAATTAAAATAATTTAATATTTTTTCAAACATTTAAACCAATAAAATATTTACTTTATATGGCATACCTTATTTCATGCCATTTGATTTCATGTGAATTCAACTTTTCACCTTGCCCTCCTTTCAAATTCACCAATGCTCCCAAAATTCACTGTGCTGGACAAAAAAATGCTCTGATACCATTGATAACTCCTTGAACAAATAGTTTGAACCTTGTCCCCACGTAGTGTGAGTGCACAAGTATTTTTATTAATTTTTAAAAAATAAGTACATAAGGGTGCCTTTACTCTGTTAACCCTTTTACATTGCAAACATAGATTATATAGATTTTACCCATGACCGGTAAAATCAACTAATCCTATACCAACTATTTACAGGAAAACAACTCGTAAGGTGGTTCTAATTAATAAACACAAAACATGAAAACTACCTAAAATTAAAACTAAGTAACTTTATTTTATGGGGGTGTCTTTACTAAAAGATGCATACCCCATTAACAATATTATTTATTAACCTACCAAAAAATCTAACCTAATGTTAAGACTTTGGAACAAGTCCTAACATATATAATGACCAGATTAGATCATGATGTTGACATGAGCTTGAACACATTTATTTTGAGTGCATTGGTGAAAGATTACAACTTCTATTCAGGCTTATGTTTGGAAGATTTTTATGAATGTCCATGTGGCATGCATACTATGATGTGAGGTAAAAATTTATGAATGTCCATGTGGAAGCCATATTATGTTTGAGTTATCAGCCATGACATTTTGGAAAAAGAAGGGGCAATTTATTCAAGTTGGGGGAAGGGAAAATTTGAAGAGATGTTGATACAAGAAAATGACTTAGGCAAGGTATTATTTTTTGGGTAAAAAATAAACTAGATTAGAGAGGAAAATAAAACATGACACATAGAGTTAGACTTGAGGAAAATAGAAAGTGGCTTAGGGAAACTAGGTGAATTTATGTCAAAGTTCAAGGTAGAATTAATTACATAATATTCAATTGTTAATGGACTGAGTCTAAGAGAGTATACAAATGTTGTGAACAACCCCTTTATGGTGATTCATTTTGAAATGTTTGTTGAATGGAGAAGAGTGTTGTGTGTTATTTATGTTGAATGTCTACAAGTAGAGTTCTAAATCGGTCTCTTTATATGTGTGTGTGCCCAACTAAGCATCACAAAGCTAGAGGTTATCCTTAAGTGGATACCCTTTCTGTGCTTGCACTAATTAGTATCAAAGCAAGGCATTTTATTGATAGGTTGAGTGTGTGAGGCTCTTATTTGAATCAATTACAAACTATGAAAGAAAATTTTGTTGAGTTAGTTGTAATTTGTGAAAAGCTAACATAGGAGAGAAGATAAGTTTTTTTGTAGCTGTGAAAAAAGTCCTAAAAGTGTAGAGGAAGTGAGAGAGGCTCTTGTTTGAGTCTATTACAGGTTGTGAAAGAGAAACCTACTTGTGGTGGAGACATGACACACATAGAAAGAAGAGCACCAAGGCTAGAATACTTGACAAAGATGTTGAAAGAACTCCAAGCAAGATTGCAAATGATGGAGACTGCACAAAGTGAAGATGTTACAATTGTGAGTATAAAAGATGAAGAAGAAATGATGATAGGGTTGTTGTCCCTACAAGGAAGATTAGATTCTTTGGGAAGAGACAAAACATGTGAAAGGATAAATCCCAGTAAAATAAAGATAATGACAAAGGTTGAGGTGAAGGAGAGAGGTAATCCCACTAGCAATATTATTTTATCATGTGGTAAAGAAAGCTTAGAAAATCCCATGAAATCTATAGTGGAGTTAGAAATGTATTTTTAAGAGGATAATATTGAAGACCCTATGAGGGTAAAGGTTACAAGTAAGAGATTATGTGGAGTTGTAGCTAAGTATTGGAGAGTTATCAAATAGAGGAGATAAGGAAAATGGAATAAAAAGGTGAGTGGATGGGAACATATGGTTTTAAAATTGATGGTCATTTTGTGTACCCAAAATTGTAGAAAGAATAGTTGAAGATGTTGTTGTTTACACAACACACCATAGTTTTCTTGGAATCATGGTACCCCTATTTTTAATTTTTGCTCTACTCTTGCTTGCACTTACGGGATAGTTGATCTCAGCTCTCTTAAGTTTATTTAGTGGTATGTCTCGAGTTATGTGTGGAATTGGGTCTCAAAACCACCATGTTATAAAAATCATGTATATGCGAGAAAACTTCAAATTTAGTACCTATCATTTTTTGTCAATGTAGCTTGCCTTTATAATATTTCTTGATCATCTCTCTTAATATTCTCTTCGATTCCATCTCATTTTATGTTCAAAAATATCCCCCAAGACCCACTCCATTACAATGACCAAATTCTTGTTATAAAATTTCATATAATACACTTGGCATAAAAATGAGTTCTTGATGCCTTAACTTGCGATTGAAAATCTTGTTGTATACCCCATTTAGGTCTGTTATAGGCCTTATTCAAAATTATTATCTTATAGACCTAATCAAACTTCAAAAGCTTGAATAGGTCTTAGGCTTTCAAATTTATCATTACCTTTGTTAATTGGAGATTTTTGTCTAACTGAGTTGTAATTGTAGTGAATTTTATTCTGTAGACCTAATCGAAGTAAAAACTTTGATTAGGTCTAGTTTTAGTCATTTTTGAGCTCTTCAATTCTAATCAAAACCAAATATCTAATTTTGTCTATGCATCATTGAGTTTGGTTTCATGGTTGTAGTTAAGCTTACAAATCTCGACTAAGTCTTCATAGTTTGGTTGCCAGGCTTTCTTTGCTACTCAGAGTACAAACTTTGAGTAGGTATAGCATCATCCATGTTTGTTTTGTAGTGGTTAGGGATAAATCCCTGACCATGTCTATTCGAGCCTCAAAGGCTCCCTCAATGCTAATCAAGAAGTAGACCTTGACTAGGACTTCAGGCCCCTCCCAACATATCCATTGTTAATTGCTTGACTAGAATGTACCCTCTCCATCGAATGAGCAATGTAGTACAATTTTATTAGCCCAATTAGAACATGGAGTCTCAGACCTGATTACATCTGACGACCCCCAAATTTTAAAACATAGTGCAAATCAAGATTGCAAGTGATAATTAAGTCTAGAAGAGCTTTTATGCATAGCCATAATGCTAATTAATATTTTAAAGCCTGACTAGTAAATAATTTTTAAATTTCATAAATTGACATTCATGCTCCTCCTAGAAGCTCAATTAGGTCTATGAGGCATTTTTTAAGCTCATGGTGTTTTTTGTCAATAATGTTTCACTCATGTATCCATTTTTTGATCCATCTGCCATGCTAGAAAGTTGGTACTAGCCTAGACATTTTGATATCACCAATTTTGACAAATTTTGTGCCAATTAAAATATGTTTGCATTCTCCTTACATGTTTTGCTAAAGTGATTTTAATTTATGATTTTAACTTTTTTTTTAATATTTTGTAGGTATAAAGGGGAAAGGGCATAGTTTTTGGTAGGAGAGAAGAGTTTGGTGAGAACATTGATGGGTCTTAGCTACATTTTGGACGGAAACTTCCTCACCCTTAGAGCCTCATTTTTTATATATTTACACATTTGAGACTAAAAAAAGGTTGGATTTTTGTTTCTCTAGGGATAAATATTGAGCCAATCAACTCTTTTCATGCAATTTTTGGTTTTATAGTGTAATTTCTCTCCTTGTCTTGGTACCTTACTGTTATGTTGGAAAATTTTATATTCAAACAATTTTAAGCATTCAAACTTTGTTATCCAAATGATTATCTTGATTAATAAATTCTTGTGAGAGTTTTATTTATAATCTACACATGCAAATGGTGGTTGTATTCATTCATTTGATAATTGGTTGCCCTCATATGCTTGCATCATCTCCATTCAGGGTTATGCATGTGTTGGCCAAGTGAGAGAATGATTCATGGGTTATATGTAATGGGGAAAAATTCATCTTCATTTTTGAGGATTTTATAGTTTCCCTCTTTCCCTTTCTTTTGATATTTTTTATAAATTGGCTAATTTAGGTTTTCATCGAAATCTGAATATAATCCATGTCTAATTGTTCTTATTCATTTAAAATGTCATTTATTACTATTTTTTGCATTATTTAATATATGTAATAAACTTGTTAAAATCAACTCCGTTCATGTTATCCCAAAAACCTTAAAAGGTTGATTTCTTGTTTGGTAAAATCTAAATACATATGCTTGTTATCATTCATCGAAACCCATTTAAAATCTGCATGAATGAAATAAATAAACTAGCATTTTTCCTAATCATTAAAAGCTTAAAATGACATCTAAAATTTTAGAACCAACAAAGGTCCCTTGTATTGAAAAAGTCACACATTGACCACCTAGGTTATCTATTACACCATAACCTAACATATATAGGCCTTGGGGAGACCTTTAGGCTTCCTTTAAGGAGAGGTGGGAAGGGAAACCATCCCACTTGAATTGGTGTGCTAAATGACTCATCAATAAATTAGCGCTAGAAGGAGCCATTAGTGGGAATGTTTTGAAAGTTATCACTTGTTTTGGTCTTGTGGCCATCCTTTACAATTTCCCGACCATGTAGCGTGATCAAAACACATATCAATAGACTAGTGATAGAAGCAGGGCCAAGTAGGAATATTTTAATTTTTTCCCCTTATTTTGGTCTCATGGCCATTAACAGACTGGTGCTAGAAGGAGGGCCAAACTATAAATTTTAGCATAAATTTTAAACTTCAACATTGTAAAAGCATTGTTTACACTGAGGTGTACCATCATTAAAACTATAAAAATTAAATAATAATTATAAGATCAAAGTCTGTTGAGGGTTAATTTGAATTTTTACAACTAATTGAACACATAAATCCTAGAGCTAATAAAGGAATATTGAAAATAAGACATACCCACTCTGCTAGTAGCTTGTCTACGACTGTAGTTATTTTTTTTTAATCCATTCATTTCCTAATGAAACCCACCAATGGAAGATAATCCCACTTGGCTTGGTGGAGGTAACATCCTGATTAACATTGCCAAAGTTGCCTATGATTTACCAAAGAATCCTAAAACTTCTATCCTAGGTATGTGCATGGTGGAATTTTCACTGTTGAAGAACACATTCAATTGTTCAAAGATGATATTATTATAAACTAAATCAATCATGAGGATGTGCATTACTACCTACTCCTTTACACTTTGAATTAAATGGCCTTTGAATGGTATTTTGGATTGTTCTATGGGTCTATATCTTCTTAAAATGACCTAGAAACAATATTTATCAATCACTTTAGGGTGCCCATTGATTCAACTATCCTCTATAATCAATTTTCCTTAGCCCACCTAGAACCTACTGAACCAATGAGCATGTTTAATGCTCACTTCCATAAGATGTACACATGATTGAAAAAACCATATACGAAAATGAAAGTGGATATCATATGAACCTATTCAAGAGCCTTGGACCCTATGACTTCCATGTTCATCCATAGGACTCCCGCAGTCCTTCCAAGCTTATCATTATAATATCACAAAGTGATAACAAATGATGCCACAAGGGTATGGAGCTCATCCTTCACCATCATAAGGGTAGTCGATTGCATACAAATAGATTCCCATGATTGACTAAACTCTCATACACAACACTTCTCTAATCATGGGTTAAATTCAATGGTCACCCCTACTCGTCAAGAATTCTTTTTGTGATAGTTTTTAAACCAATGTTACCTTTCACATGGCATTCATTTCTCATTTTTGAATTTCATAATTTTCATATAGATACAAAAATATATATTTTTATATAATAATATTATATACCAACAGAGATATAAATGAAATCCTATTTCATTTTAATTATGTATAAATATATCTAAGAAATAATATAACTTGTCATAATATTTTTGATACATTAAAATTATAACCCATAATCATCCAATGAAACAATTTTGATAGAATGCATGGACTAATTTAGGATTAAAAAATAAATATTAAAAACTCAATATTATTGCTATAATAAAAATAATATACATCAAAAGAATTGAATAATTTTAAATTAAACAACACTTTGATAAAAGAGAATATATTCTTATTTAATAATAATGCCCATTAAACTACAACATTTAGATTGGTCAAATGTCATCCCCAATACACAATAATATATATTCAAAAAAATCAAAATATATGGTATCATTTTTTAATCGAGAAAGGCATTGTAAACTAATTATCATATCATCCTCAATATACATTAATATATCTTCAAAAAAAAAATGTATATCACCAATTTTGACTTCAGAAAGCACATTTAAACAAGTAATGTAAAAAATGATTGAGTGTTCATTGGTTCATATAGAATACAACACCATTACAAATATGTCCACATAAAAAAAATTAAGATATTTTAAGTTCTTTGTTTGACATCTTTCCAAATTTCATAAACCCTATTCTAGTCTACCACTGATATATTCAGTCCCATCAATGAAAATCAAATCAAGGCATCTAATATAACTAATGAGAGTTTTGTTCTTTGTATATATTTTATTATATTGTCTTGAAAATACTCTCTCACATGCCACTGCACTTGCTAGAATGGTAAGTATTGCTTACCAAAGTTTTGTCATATTTGGAAAGCTTATATGTGAATTTGTGGCACAAAAAACCCTCCAAGCCTCCTTCATGTAGAATCCTTCACAACGAAAGTGAAGTGTATCAAAAAAACTATACAACTCTTTTGAACAACCTTAAAAATCAAATAAATGTTTTTCTTTTCCCTCACACAAAATATGTTGCAAGTGTTCAAATTTTTAAAAAATCCATTGCTTTGAATTTTCTTTTCTAGTACATGCATCCTCTGAATAATGATAAGATCTAAACAACTATATATATTAAAAAATTAAAGATCTGGGAATCTTTCATTTAAAAAATCTACAAGTTTTTGAAATATTTTTACAACTCTTTAGTGACCCATCAATACAAGGCTTCATTCTCTATTTTGGTGCATCAACATAATCATAACACACATTTTAAATTGACATAAATCACAATTCATGCCTATGAAGGTGTCCATCTTGATAAATAATCTCTAAATAACCATATTTAGAGTTATCTAAAATTTTAAACAAGTAACTTGTGCCATTTGCAAAAGTGTCAGACCTTGGAAACCACCTACATAAAGTTTGTATAGTAGAATCTATGGTTCCCCTTAAAGATGTGACATCCACATTTTCTTCTTGAAATTTTTTATTCAAACTGTTTAGTTCACACAATATATCTACAAGCATATGTAATAAAAATTTTACTAGGAAGATCCTAGCCTTATCATACCATTAGTCTCTCTTCTCACTTTTCCACAAAGTCAACAATGGAGGTATCAACACAGTAAGTCTTTAAATAACCTATCCTCTTGAGAGTCATGATCCATGAATTTAAAGAGTTTGAAGTGTTTCAACTTGCATGAATTACTAAAGGGCAATAAGTTCATTGTGCCTTGTAGTAGAATTTTAGACCCAAGAATATACCTTATTTTCCAACTTTTCAACAAACATGAATTCAAGTAATTTTTCAGCAATATATGAACCAGCTAAAGCCTCACGATGAATAATGAAATAAATACTTATAATATTGTGTACATATTTTTTAAGAGTAACAAATCCATTTTCACTCCCCACCATTGATGAAGCACTATCTATAGACATTGCTATCAATCTTTTATTTGAGAGACTCTTTTTTTTCTTCAAAACACATATTGCATCATATATTGTTTTCCCTCTTCTATCACACACATTTATGAAATTTAAGAATTGAGAAATAGGTGGCCCCAAAAATTTTGAGTCTATAAAAGTATTATAAACCACAAGGTGTTTCTCTAGGCTTGGATCTGTACTTTCATCCAACATCAAAGAGAACAATGGACTCTCTAAATTTTTTTTACATTATCTCTCTTCAAGATACTTAGATATGGAAAAAGTAAATTATTTACAGCCATATGATTTGTATATAATTTATAGTCCTTAGTTTTTGGCATGTTTTGTGTTTCTAAGTAAATTTTAAAAGAGCAAATGGACTCATATTTTGAGAGGGGCAAGTCTTATTTCACAACCCAATAAATTAATTTCATGGTTGTGATGATTCTTTCCTTATTGGTGTCATCAATGCTTGCAATGTGTTATAGAATTGATTTTGTTTTACCTTCATTTACACGTATTTATTTTGCTTGTGAAATTTTATGGATGTTTGAATCTACATAAGTAACTATTACATTATGTTGCAAGTAGTACAACTGGTTCCACTGCCTCATGGTCATGCGTACTTGTGTTCCTTAAGCCCTTTTTTTGTTTTGTGTTGAAGCTTCCCCCTCTTAAGATTCTTCACCACACTCAACATCATACCTTAATAAATTTAAAACTTCATTTAAATCAAAATTATGATCCTCTTGTGATGAAACTTTTGATGTTTCGGACCATGCAAAAAACTTATTGATTAAAGATTGGTGTTTTTATTTTCAGACATTTTAAATTATATAGTACCTATACAAATCGAATAATAAAAAATAATTATATATAAAAAATTAAATTTTATTATATAAACTTTTTAAATTAGTTTCATTAATTGATACAAATGAACCCCTATAAAGAGATAATTGATAATCGATCTCAACTTTTTTACTTATTTTTTGGTAATGTAATCCATACTTTAAGAAAAAAATTTAACTAACTTTCAAAGATAAAGAAAAAAATATTTAAGATTTATTTGTATACTCAATAATCAAATAAAGAGATAAATTTCAATATAACAATAAATAATAAATTGATAAAAATGATATTTTATATTTACCTTGCAAACAAATGATAACCTTGACAAAATTCTAACTAAATAGTGTCATTGCATAATGGATAGTGAAAGGGTACTTAGAGGTATACACATTTTCCAGATTGGTTGGCACTCACATTGTAGGCATGGTTTGATAACTGTAGTCTTTACTAGCCTTGGGTATTGAAAATTATAGAAATGGAACAAGTGAGCTCCCTTGGGTGCCCTCATTTGATGTTCCTTACTTAGCCACCTCCCAACTATCCATATCTACACCACATTATCACTTTAAATCCAAATAATTATTTTATAAATTAGTATATAATTAGAGAGAGAATTTTGGGAAATCAAACTTTGGGATCCTCATCAAGATAAGAAAAGTGATGCAACAACTTAACCTTGTAGTTGTTGTTAGTTTGATAATTATTTGCATAGATTATGTTATGGTGAAATTGAGATGGAATGGTCATCTTTATATTATCCAATTATTTCCTTAGCTCTATAAGAATCTACCACTCCAAATATAACATAACATTCAATCAATTGAACAAACCAAATAATGATTATGAAAACCCTCTATGTGGTTGAAACTTGAGTAAGAAAGAAATTGATACCTAAAGGGTAGCTTCTCTAAGAAGCTTTGGGATTCCTAATGTTTCTTGTTACACATTTTGTGGACCTCACTTAATTGCCTTCAAATCTGAATAAGAATGAATTTATCTCTTACATATCTTGGAAATTTATATGAAATACCTGGGAACCCTCCAACTCTGATATGTGTGAATCTATGGAATTGTATGAAATAACATCCATATTTTATAACCAAGGAATAACCTTCATTTGAGATCCTTGTTTTTATGTTTCCTTATATCACGAAATCATTTTTCACTCTTCTAAAATGTTTCTTTCCTTGTTCATGACTGACTTACAGTAATTTATCATATATCAGCTTCTGTGGGAAGCCTTGTCCTTCCAAATTTAGTCTTTGCCATTTCCTCATATCAACAATACAATATACCGACTATGAGGTCATGTAGAATGATTAGTTTTATTCATGCCCTATCAATTGGTCATGGAGATTATCTCCAATTACTTCTCCTCCAATCAATAATCTTTTTCTTACATAGAGAATGTTGATGTAGAGACACATCTATTCAAAGAAAAAAATGAGTGTCTAAATTACCTAGAACTTTGTTCAATAGAGTTATGATGTCGGATAATTCCTTGTAGAATTATCCTCTATTCAAGACCTTGGAAAGCTTATATGGCCCTTATCTCTTCTAATTGATCCAATTTTTTTTGATCATGTTCAAACATTTATCATTATTCTAGTTCTAATAGTTCAATGTAATATCATAGTTTATGTCTACTATTTCATCATCAGTCAGAATACTGAAAGTTGTATTGACTGATTGACCATCAAGTTTGGCTATCAATACATCATTGGTAGATTTGATTTGCCTCTTCTCTAGGTCATAATATTTATCATAAGACATTACCAAGTTAGCACATTGAACAGAGGTGGGAAAACATGTTGCATGTGTAACCCCATTGTAAAAAATGCATTGTCCTAATGTAGTTATTTTTCCATCTACCATCATTTTTAAAAATTCCTTAATGTCTATTTGTCATGTTTCATTGTTTGTGATATCTAAAATATTTGTATCAAATATGGAAATAGGTTGTATCTCATGTTTTTAAAATTCATTTTGGTATAAGAAGATATGCACAATGTTGTTTCGACTAGTAGTCTCAAGTTTTTGATGGCAATGTTGGAAGGCAAAAGGCGTTTGTCTGAGTAAGAGGTTTAGGTCACAGTGGTCATAAAAGTGTTGAAATTTATCCTTAGGACCTTTTGAAGACTTTATTTGAATAAACCATATTTTTTAGGTAACCATAACACTCCACAAACCTAAAATGCATAAATTTACACCATGAAAAGCTTTAATTTTGTGGTCAAGGTTATAGCTCACTCATAAGATGAAAACTCTCAGGATGACAAGAAGGGATGGGATAAAAATGGAGGGAAATGAATAAAATGGAAGATAAATTAATTAAAATAATGTAGGTAACAAATGTTTTTAAAATACATGAAATAAAATGAAAAGGCAATGGGAATGACCAACCTTGAATAAAGTGAGATTACTAAATGTTGAACACATATATGGAAGCTTGAAGTCTTAGTCACCGTAGATCACATTGATAGTGTAGTTTGATGTTTTCATGAACAAATGAAACCTTTAATCTCATTTTATATCATTTAAACAACACTATTAGACTTTTAAAAAACCTGCCATTCAACCCATGATTTTAGAATACTGACATAACATATTTGAAAACTTTATAATGTTTTAGTAATTTACAATGTTTTCAGTGGTTTTAGGTAATGAGGGTACCTTCAATACCAACTTAGTTATTAAAATTCCAAAAACTATCAAGAGATTGTGTTCAACACACATCAAGTCATATATTCAGAGATCTCAAGGACATTTGGAACTTGCATAACTTACATACTATTTCGTGAATATTTGAAAATACCAAAGATAACAAAGTTGAAAGGGGTTTGAAAGTTTCTAAGATCTCAAGTACTTATGGCACCTGAGGAACTTAAGTATTATTGTTCCAACCTTTGAAATGATTAAAAATCTTTACTTAATCAAAGACTTCAAGTTTGACCTCATTTTTGTGTGTTTCAAGGATATCAAGGACTTCGAGCATTTCAGATATTTTAGGTACTTGTAGAATTTAAGAAAGTTTACAAAGTAACTAAAAGTTTCAAAGTTATGGAAAGTAAAGAAAAGTTGGTAAATAGACTAAGTGTCAATAATGGAAATATCTTACTTAGACTTGGTCTACACATTGGTGTTAAAATTAGAAAGTTCTAGAGAAATTGATGACAACACATATCAATCATATCAACTTGAGATCGACTTTGTGAGAAAATAAAACATCATTATAAAGAGAAGGTGGATATTCTATGTTTGATACAATATCTTATTGAATTAAATAAGGATGACATGGAAGACATGTCATATTTTAACTTCAAAATCAACAAGATATGGAAAAGGATACATGTTGAGGTATGTCCCTCACCAGGTTTATTCATACTATCTAAGAGCTTTAGATTTTGATATTGCAACAACACACTAGAAGCTTAATTATTTGTTATCACAGTTGAGAGTAACCTTGTGTAGACTGGTGTCTTTACTACAATACCTATAGATCCATTAAGTTATGAAGTTTTTTGAAACCATACATAGATTTTTTTAACTTACAAACATAATGCTCTTTGTTAAGGTCTGTGAAACCTTTAGGTTGAGTTATGCAGATTTCATCTTCTAAATCAACATACATGAAGGTATTTTTGACATTCATTTGATGTGTAATACAACCATTATGAGTTTCAAGAGTAATGAGTAATCTAACAAGATTCATTTTTGGTACAGGAGCAAAGGTTTTAACATAGTCAATTCCCAGATTTTTAGTAAAACCATGAGCAACTAATCTTATTTTAAATTTGTCAATTTTGCTAATTGAATTATATTTGATTTTATAAATCCATTAACAACCTACAATATACCTTTTAGGCAGAGGTGGGACAAGATCCCAAGTTTTATTTTTAGTTGAGGCATTATATTCAGCTTGCATATCAAATTTTCATCTATCACCTTAAATAGTTTTGTTATGATCCTGATGGGCAGATTTCACTAACACCTCAAGGTTTTGGTGTAATGATTTGTTACATTTGGTATCAGAGTATCCACTCAAGTTCAACTGATGGAGTGGGTGGCTACATCAGCGTGGCAGTGTTCATTTGGGGCTTGTACATGTGGGAGAACTTGGTGTACAAGCATAAATACAGCCCAGAGTCTGGGCTTTGGAAGCATGGTGGGATGTTATGATCTTGATGGGTAGATTTCACCAACGCCTTGAGGTTTTGGTGTATCGGTTCGTTACAAGTTTTCTCAAAGAATTGAGGTTCATATTCATATGTAGTCATTAAGACATATAAAAATGTTGACTCCTATTTAATTTATTCAGAATATCAAGATTAGATGTCTGAATTAAAGATTATGTCCATTTAGATCTTTTAGATTGGATATGAAATTTAGAATGTTATTCAAACTCAATGAGTTTATAGGTATCAGTGGGAGACTCTGATTGTCGATATGGAGTAGGACATCATCCTTAACACTCATCAGAATAATTGACAAAGCTTCATGTGATTTCTATTAAAATTCATTGGTAAGCTCAGTTGAGACATTTCATCATAAAGAGGGTTTTTCAGTCCTGACCATAATATTCCTCAATTTACAGGCCATAAACTTGACCGTAATATGAATATTCTAGATATTATAGTGAGACCTATTAAGCATTTCAAATTTATCTAGAACAAAGTTAGGAAAAGCCATAACTTACCTTTAAAATGGACACTATGACACTACAAAAGCTTAAACAAATGTTATTTTAATATGAATTTATATTTTATTTTTCAATGAAAATAAATATTCTAAGGTTTAAACAACAATATCCACTTATTGGATTGCAAAATAATTCACTAAAATGTAAATAAAAGTAGTAAAAAGGATAGTCATAAGTGTCACAAAATAAATTTTACACTAAAAATGATGTAAAAAATGTATAAATAAGCTTAAAAAAAAAAAAAACATACCAATACATTTGAACTACCCAAAAACATAAAATCAACTGGTCACATGACCATGGTTGACAAGGAATAGTCTAGGTTAAGTGTTGCAAAATGTTGAAAATGACTAGGGTTTTAAATGTGAGATACTAAGCACACAAATCAAAAAAGGATTTTATAATTAATTTGAAAACAATAAATTAGGTTTGACTAAGATTGACCAAAAAAATAGAGGTACCAAGTTTTGAACCCTTGACCTTCCATTTGACAAATTTTTAGCAAAATAAACTCTACCAACTCTTTTGCTGAACTAGATAGGTACTTATATGCACAAATTTAATTTTAAATCTTATTTTTTAATATTCTATAAAAATTTATACATACATACACACAACTGTGCATGTAAAAAACTTGGCTTTCTCACTTTAAAAAAAAATAACATATAGAACGTGGGGCTAGGGTTTGTTTGTGTGAAAAATTAAAGTTTAATAAAATGATTATTTATTAAATAAAGTTCATAAGATTTATAAAAACCTTTAAAAAAATTATTGTCATTGTAATGGCATACATATGAAAGTTGGGTGCAACACAGGGGTTGGAATAAACTTTCACAAACTCTAAAACTTGTCATACACCCTTCAATTGACACTATGACTATGATGCTTTCAAACCAATCAAAATTTGATTTTGCAACCAAAACACAAAGTTTTTAGATTTTTCATGGTTGTTTCAGTCGTATAGGTTTGCTTTAAGAGAGTTTGAAAGTTTCTATAAGCTGAAAAATATATCTCAAAGGCTCTATAGAAGCTCTAGGAAGCTCAAAAACTAATTATTGATAGATCTAAAATACCAGAGTAGCACCAAAGGCCTTGAAAATAATTTTTAACAAAAATATTCAAGTAGAAAGATGTAAAAAAACCAATAATGACATGCTAAGCTGAATTTACTTAAAAACTTGATTTAGATGCTGCTTGAATTTAGTTCTAAGTTTTAGTTTGCTCAGGTCATAGGCTTCAGTAGACTCCACATGTAAAAGAAAGTGAATAGGATAATTCTGAGTGAAAAATATTTTAAATGACTTCCATGGTTGTACAAAGTAAATTCTAGGCTAAAAAATAATTTAAAACTTGATTGAATTTAAAGTATAAACTTACAGAGAGATCTCGAGTGCTCTTGCTAGTCAATCAACACATCCATATGCTCTGAAACTATGAAAAATATGTAATGTATAACATATTGAATTTAGGCATGTGAATGAATTAATAGAACACACAGATCAATGAACATAGATATAGGTGGTAAAACCTCCAATAGGGGTAAACAAACCCATAGTTTGTATATTCATATAAGAGAAACCATTGTACCCAATACTATCCATTCTAACTCTCACTTCTCATCAAACTTCGCAAAACTCTTTAGAGTAATATTTTCCACATGCAAATGTATAACACAGTCTTGATAATGTTTTATCACACAATAAATTGTACATATGTATTATTTATCAAAAGTAAAATGTCTCTTTTATAGTGGGGTGTGAGATAGATCATTGTAACCAACAAATCCAACCTATCCCTGAAGAACCTAATGGTAATAAATAAATATGTTTTATTATTTATTTACATGAGGTTTTCAACCCATATTAATAAATAATAAAATATTATTATTTAATATACTGACATATGCTAAGGGTTTATAAATGACTCCATTTAAACATTAAATGTTCTAACACTGTCTCTTAACATTAAGTGGGGGATACATACCATAGTCACCTTAAAAAAAGAATTATATTTCATGAATCAAATATAATGATTTTAAGAGACATTTAAAAATTTGAAAGATTTTAAAACCTTCATCATGCCAAAATCACGTTTTGAAACAAAATGAACTATAATCTATAAACTATTCAAAGTAAGTTTAGGCTAATATGATCGTGAGACTACATCTCACAGTTTCTCAAGAATAATCAACCAAACATTATTAGAGCCTTTTATAGTATAAGGACCTCCATTACATATGTTTTTAAGTATTGAGTTCAAATTTAAAAATTTCATAAAAAGTTTACTAAAATCACATAACGTGATATATTACAATGCTTTACATTGAGAAGAAGTATAGATAAGAAGAAGGAAACACATGACCATTAGGAAGCAATATTGGCATGCACACTACCCCTCAATGGCAACTTTGAGAGGTCCAAAATTGTATGAAATTGATAAAACTCGATAGCACCAAGTGATTTTGTGAAGATATTTTCCACTTATTCATCTGTAGAATAAAATTGTAGATCAATATCACCACTGAGAATTTTCTCTCAAATAAAATACACATGAACTTCAATATGCTCACTTCCTTGGACTACTATGGATTTTTCGTGAGAGTTATAAAAATTTCATTATCACATAAAAAGGTGGTATTATAAAAAACATAAAAATAAAGTTCTCTTAGCAACCTTCATAGCCACATAGATTCTTTTGCAGCTTACATAACCATTCTATTCTCTACTTTCATAGAAGAGATATAAACAATATGTTTTTTTTACTATTTCAAGTGATAGTACATGCACCAAACTTATACACATATCTAGAAGTATATTTGTGATCTATAGTATCACCAACATGGTCAGCATCAAATAACCATACAATTTAACATTATCAATGGAAGAATAAAATAACTAAAATGTACAATTCCTTTGATATAATGAAGTATAAATTTTAATAATCTATAATGATCCAAATATGGATCCTACATGAATGTAGAACCAATACCTACAACAAATTAATTATTTGACCCAATATTGGTTAGATAAATCAAACTACCAACAAGTTGTTTGTAAAGAATGAGGTTAGATTTGTCACACACATATTTTGAATTAAACTTAACACCAACTTTAATAGGAGTAGATGTAGGCTTACAATCAAAAATATTAAATTTAAAAAGAAGATTATGTGCATACTAAAATTATGATACAATAATTGAATTTTTTAATCTTAAAATATAGTAATTCTTAAAAAATGATGAAGAATATCTAAATCAATCATTTCAAATATTTGACTTAGTTTATCTTTATCTTTAATAATTAAACTAATTAGATCAGCAATAATAAGAAGATCATCAACATATAATATAATTAAGATAATATGACCATTTTAAACTTTTACTTATTATCAGAATAATAGTTAGAGAAACCTAGTTCTCTAAAATAATTAGTGATTTTATAATACCAAGTTTGAGAAGCTTGTTTTAAATCATACAAAAACAAATTTAATTTACAAACATAATGCTCTTTGTTAGAGTATATGAAATCTTTAAGTTGAATCATATAGATTTCTTCTTCTAAATCAATATTTAAAAAGGCATATTTGACATCTATTTGGTGTATAATACAACCATTCTGAGCTATAAGAGTAATTAATAGTCTAACAATACTCATTTTTGGTATAGGAACAAAGGTTTCAACATAGTCAATTCTATATTTTTAAGTAAAACCATGAATAACTAATCTTATTTTAAATTTATTAATTTTACCAATTAAATTATATTTGATTTTATAAAGCCACTAACAACCAACAATATGTCTTTTAGGTGGAGGTGAAATAAGATCCCAAGTTTGATTTTTAGTTAAGGCATTATATTGAACTTGCATATCAACCTTTCATCTATCATATTGAATATCTCTCTCAAAATATTGAGCTTCATATTCATACATAGTCATTAAGACATGATAAGAATGTTGACACCTAGTCAATTTATTAAAATTATAAAGATTAGATGTATAAATTAAAGATTATATCCATTTAAGTCTTTTAGATTGAACATGAAATTTAGAAGGTTCCTTAAATTCAAGGAGTTTCTTGGCATTGATAGGAGACTCATAATTGTCGATATGGTATAAGACATCATCCTTAGCACTCATCAAAATAATCGATATAACTTCAAGTGATTTTCATTGAAATGTATTGGCAAAATCAACTGAGACATTTCACCTTAAAGAGGGTTTTTCAGTGCTGACCACAATATTCCACAATGTTTGAACCATAAACTTGAATTTAATACAATTTTTTTAATATATTATAGTTATGCCCATCAAGCATTTGAGATTTATCTAACACAAATTTAGGAGAAGTCAAAACTTCTATTTAAAATAGACACTATGACACTTTAAAATTTTAAACAAATGTTATTTCAATGTGAATTTATACTTTAATTTGCAATGAAAATAAATATTCTAGGGTTTAAACAACAATATCCACTTATTTGATTGCAAAACAATTTACTAAAATGTAAATAAAAGTAATAAAAATGATAGTCACAAGTGTCACAAAATAACTTGTACACTAAAATAGTTTTAAAAAATGTATAAAGAAGCTTTAAATAAATAAATAGACCATACTAGTGCATCTAAAATGCTCAAAAACATAAAATCGACTGGTCACATGACCATGTCAACAAGGAATAGTTTAGGTCAAGTGTTGCAAAATGTTGAAAACAACTAGGGTTTTGAATGCGAGATACTAAGCACATGAATCAAAAAAATCTTTCTAATTAATTTTAAAAATGATAAATTAGGTTTGACTAAGATTGACCAAAAAATTAGAGCTATTAAATTTTGAACCCTTGACCTCCCATTTGACAAGTTTTTAGCAAAATAACTTATATGCACAAATTTAATTTTAAAGTTTATTTTCTAATATATATATATATTACTGTGCATGTAGAAAAAAATTGGCTTTTTCACTTTTTATTAAAAAAACATATAGAATGTGGCGCCAGGGTTTGCTTGTATGGAAAATTGAAGTTTAATAAAATAATTATTTATTAAATAAAATTCATAAACTTTATACAAACCTTGAATTTTTTTTTTATAACTATAATGGCGCATGTATGAAAGTTGGGCACAACACAAAGGTTGGAATAAGTTTTCGCAGGTTTTAAAACTTGTCATGCACCCTTAAATTAACACTGTGATGCATTCAAACCAATCAAAATTTAATTTTACAGAAAAAACATAAAGTTTTTAGATTTTTTTGTGGTTTTTGTAGCCACATAGGTGCACTCCATGAAAGTTTGAAATTTTTTAGAAGTTGAAAAATATGCTTCAGAGGTTCTGCAAAAGCTCAAAGAGTCTAAAAAATTGATTATTGACAGATCTAAAATACTAGAGTAGCACCAAAGGCCTTGGAAATAATTTCTAACAAAAATATTCAAATAGAAGGTTGTAAAACAAACAATAATGTCATCCTAGACTAAATTTGCTTGAAAACTTGATTTGGTTATTGTTTGTTTCAAGAGCTAGTTTGCTTAGGTCATAGGCTTCACCAAACTCCACAGATAAAGGAAAGTCAATAATAAAATTTTGAGTGAACAAAATATTTTAAATGACTCCCATGGTCATATAAAGTAAATTCCAGTCTGAAAAATAATTTATAACTTGATTGAATTTGAAGTATAAACTTGTAGGGAGATCTCCAGTGCTCTTGTCAATCAATCAACAGATGACCTATGATTTGAAACCATGAAAAACATGTACTATACAATGTATAATATATTGAATCTAGACATGTTAATGAAGGCAAAGAACCCACATATCAATAAACACAAATATAAGTGGTAAAAGTTCTAATAGAGGTAAAAAACCCACAGTTGATATATTCATATAAGAAAAACTATTGTACCCAATACAATCTCTTCTAACTTCTTAATTTTCCTCACCAACCTTCATTAAACTCTTCAGATTAATATTTTTCACATGTAAATGTATAACATAATCTCAATAATGTTTTCTTACACAATGAATTGTGCATGTCTACTATTTACCAAAGGTAAAATGTTTTTTTATAGTGGGGTGTGAGATGGACCGTTGTAACTAAAGGGTCCAACCTCTCCCCAAATAACCCAATGGTAATAAATAAATATATTTTATTATTTATTTACATGAGGTTTTCAACTCGTTTTAATAAATAATAAAACATTATTATTTAATTAACTGACATATGTTAAGTGTCCATAAATGACTATATTTAAGCATTAAATGTTCCAACACTCTGTAACTGAAATGATTTAAGAATTCATATCTCAAACTTTATGAGTTGTAATCCTTTGAATATGATGGTAATATACTGGCCAGTCATTGATTAATGATCCCAAAATGTTCACTACAAAGGTAAACTATATACATCATATTTCCCTTATAAGAAATTCATGATATCCCCTGATATGAGTCTTCAAATCTCCCTAATGTGATATCTCATGTTGTTTTTGCAATGAGTATCCAAATCCATGTAAAGTCAACTACCTCAATGTGCTTCAAGGGCCTGACTACTCATCATGTTAAGTATATTAAGGAACATTCTCTTAGTGGTGTTTAATGATAAACCATTCTCCTGATTGTCTTTAATGAGGGACGATTCTACTAATGGTCTTTATTGTTAATTACTCATATCTTTAGAAAATCATGTTTTCACATTAATAAAAATCTTGTAGGAAAAAAATTGTCCAAACTATCATCTCTTAATTGATGTGTAATTAGTGCCTCCTTTGTTATAATCTTAGGTCGCAAGCTCAATTTTGAAATATTCAATCATGAAAAGAAGGGTATTCCCCAAATGACACCAATTGTAATAACGGAAAAACTTTATATAAAACTATAAAATGCTAAAATATTTTTAACTACATGCAAAATTTGTAATTTCCATCACAACTTTTATCTCCACCAATATTGTACCCACTCAAGTGCTCAACAATGCATATATGCTCAAATGCAAGTCAATCCAAATTGAACTATGATGTGCTAGGTCCAAATTTAGAACATCATCATAATCTCAAATATTTATCTTTTGGGAACTATCAAGGTATCTCATAACCAAAACATCTAAAAAATGAAACAACAAATACACAAAGTCTTCTCTCCAAACTAACAATTTAAGATATATCTAGGTGCACATCTCTAGAATAACAATGCAAATTGATATAGTGATCAATATACAATTTGAAATGTCTCACCTCAAAATATAAATCTTCATGTTCCACTATCAAATGAAGTGGAACAAAAAGCTTTATAGAACCCATTGGAATGTGCAATGCCATAAAATCTAAAACCTCTAAAATTTGATATATCTATTGTTGGTTTGAAAATCACTCACTCAAAATATGGATATCTAAAAGTCATGAGACTTATCACATGCTCCATTTTAGATGTTGCAATAATCAGAACCAATAGTTTTCCAATGCTACAATAAGTTACAATCAAATACAAGTAATCTTTTGTATCCAATATGAGTATTATCCAAGTAACACATTTGGTACAACTAATCAAAAATATAAAATCAATCAAATACAATGATAACTGTGCCAAATATAGAACTAAAAGTTGACATACATGTTGATCACAAGTATCCACTCCTAACATCAAACATCTAGTTGCAATGGTAATCATAAAATATTGAGCAATAAGATACACATATATGTATTATAATACTCCACAAATAAGTACTCTAGCAATTTCAAGTCAAGTGCAAAAAGATCCATTGGGTGCATAAGTAGTCAAATCAACATCCAATGATAATATCTGGGGACTCAACCAAACATAAAAAATTATGCTTCAAAATTACAATCAATCATCTATAAAATCAGTTATTAATCAATAACCTAAAACTTTAGATTAGACACCTAATGTTCACCACTGACATATGAGAGTGGGGAACCATTGTATATAATCAACAATTCAAATTATATAAAAATGCACAACTCAATGACACCCTATTGAGTTTTCATCACAAGTCTCCATTAGTTGCCCTTTTTGGTTTTCAACTTACAACTAAAGTGCATAAATGCAGGCCTAAACTACCCTCCAAAAAAAATAAGAGGAGGAAAACCTAAAATATCCATAGCATCATACGTGAAATCCTCACATTAAAAAATACATTAATCATAGTAGTAGAAACCAACATCGATAGGACCATGATCATCATAAGATGCACATCTAACAACTTTAGTAAAAAACAATTTCAATGCTCAACAAACATATCATAATTGTCATCGAGAAGATCATCATTGTTAGGGTCCACATTAGAATGGAAGATGACATGCAATTTATCAACATAGATATAAGAAACAACACAATCCTAAATGAGAAGCTATAATTAATAACAAAACATTTCAATGATCTTGTCAACACCATCTAGACAAAAAGTGGGTGCACAAACATTATCTATGGGAATCTAGTCCAACTCTAAAATCTGCTCAATAATAGGTTTCTCATAAAATATACCAAGAGACATATCATTAAACATCATGATTAAATCTATAAGAAATAATAATTTTTGGACTAGTATGATTAGGATTAATAAGATCTATAATGCTAAAACCATCAACATCATAGAAAGTAAGGTTGACATTAAAAACATCATCATCATTATAAAAATCATTGTCAATAGTGGATTGAACTCTTCAATGATACTTGGACAACCTTTGAATCTCATATCAACATTTATAATGATCAATCCAACCAAAATACACATCTCATGGTCTCAATTGGTGTAACTCACCTATAAAAATGTTTGACATAATGAGTGTATCTGTCAGACTATATCTAATGATGTAGATCAAAACAATCGTTGGAGGTATGACCTCGACATCCATAATGAGAACAATTATTATTGTCTCTAAGAATACGATGAATTAGACACAATAGGATCGACAATTATATAACAATTAGACTATCACATATCACCCCCATAAAAAAAATGAACAAGTGTGAAATGGTATGGAACATGAAAACCAAAATGACTAGTATACCTTAGACTGATAAGAAACTTATTGATTGGAAATATCTCTCATGCTCCCACATGTGAAGGTTACACAATTGGATTTTGAATTGTGTATTATCCATAATGAGTTTGAATCATGTTTAAACAAACTTAGGCTTAAACATATCAAACTCAACAAAATTTATCGTGGCATTGCTCACAACAATATTTTGAGTACTAGTATATGGAACAACATGTTTGGTTTGTTTTAATACCGACTCCTAAATATGTTTATTGGAAAAACTGATAAGACATACCTTAGAACATTTTATTTGAGAGTTTATGATCTTTCAAATGGTATATTTCATGTTGCAACAAAGTGTATTGGTTACAAAACTACATACATGTAGGTTGAAATTGTCTCCTACACTATGTTATCATATTTTCCTTGTGACTAGTTTTCACTTGAATATGTAATCATAGGATGCATTAAAAATATAGAGCATAACCCATGATGCAAATACAATAACAAAACACTCAATTCAATCTAAGTCAAGGTCAATTGATAATGCTCAGGAAAAAAAAATGTTTGATGGGTTTTCGCACTGACCCTATTCAAACATGTCAATTTATAATTCTTACATCCATATATCAACATACATATGCCTCTATTGATCTATTATAGCAAAACCATATGACATATGATCAAATTATCAACATGCTTACAATAGGTTGTAAAGTGATAACAACCAAAAATACAATGTTAGAAATTTCAACCACATAAACTTACTCTACTATATTGTTTATAGTTACCTTCACATAAAGAACAAGTGGTCATAATGCTCATTAGGACATAAAATGCCAAATATATGACAATTTGAAGCTTTTTAGTTGACCAATGCAAATTTTGGCTTTCATCTGAGTTTTCAAACTTTAAAATCTACCAATTGAACATTATGGAACCTATGTGGAACCATTCATTAGAAATCTAGTTGAGTCTAGTTTTTGAAATAGATGTTTTTTTTGAAAAATATGCTACCATGCACAAATTATGACAAAAAATAGTAACCAAGGATCTTATTTGTCCTTATCTTTGACAAAAAACTGATTTGACAAGTTTTCAAAAAAAAAAAGAAGTGTAGAGTGCTTGAACTTGCAATCTTTGGAGAACCAATGAGTGCATTCCACAAAAACACATCTACCATTTCCCATTTTTGAAGATTGAATTAAAAATGGGATTATATGGTTTTATCACAAAATTTGAAACTAACATATGAATTTTGATTGCATTATGTTTTAACAAAAACTTTTCTACACTCTTCCTATGTAAACCTATTTATTATATAACATGTCAAAAAATATATAATCCCTTTGAAATTAATGATAATTCAAAAATAAAAAATATGTTATGCCCTTAACCTATATTATGTCTAGGGATATGTGATGTTGACTTATGGTTTATCATATTATCTTGTTGCATTTATCTATGTTCATAATAAGGTTGGCTTATGGAATAACCATGACTAAGTAAAATATATATAAGAGGTAGTGGTTAGTTTTTGATGATTATATTTCGAATGCTACTCTTATTTCATTATTTTTGAGCTTGGCTCCTCAAACTGGATCAATCATATTTATCAAGTATTATACTCTTTCATCAATTATTATTGTGGATCTACTTTATATGTTCTTAATTTTGCAATATATTATTTCATTATTGCAAAACATCTAAGTAATTTGATTATAAGTGCTATCAAAGCATGAATTTGAGAAAGTTTCTATGGTGATATTTTTTGGATTCGATCTTACGGTTACCCTGAGAGTTGAAGGATTGAAAAAATATAACTTGTGATCTGAGAAAAAATTATTTTTTCATCACCATAGTATTGTTCAAAGTCTTTAATAAAAAAAGTCTGGAATTGTTTTTCACACCCTTGTGAAAATTAGTCATCATTGGATTCATCTATGTAAGATGATCGTAATGGTATAATCTACTAGTACACTTTTTTTAAGCATAAAGCTCTCCATCCTGGGTTTGTGCATGGTTGGTCCTAACACTAGTGGCCATGGGAAAGGGAAAGAGACTTCCAAAACTCCTCACAAGGATGACATGGAGACCATAAATTCATATCCTTTGGTTTCTAAGGTATTTCAAAAATTTCAATTAGATATATAAAACATGGTGAAGAAATATCTCAACGCGGTAAAAGGGGACAACATTGCAGTCAAAAAGGACATCAATTTTGTGAAAAATCAGTTGGAAACTATCAGTGGGAAGTTGACTACTCTTACGGCTCAACTTTTACAAAATAATCCTCCATCACTCCATTTGGAATATCCCAATAAAAATAATCACAACTCTAATACCAGTTCGAAGCACCTAATGCCAAAATTGGAAGTGTGGAAGTTTGATGGTAAGGATCCACTCACATTGATCAATAAAAAAATGATCTACATCAGATCCCGTATGTGCAAAAGGTGGGCATGGCATCTTTGTATATGAAACCTGAGAAATTAATTTTGTATAGGTGGTTGTGCACTCAAAATAAAAAGGAGGGACTTCATGTTACCTGGTTAATATTTATTGAAGAACTACATATTCACTATCGCAACAACTTCTCAGAAACTACTTCAATCAATTAGCAAAGTTCTGAAAAATAAGGACTATTAAGTATTATATTCAACAATTTTAGAATTTATCCTTACATGTGGATGACATCAATGAGAACAACATGACTGACCTGTTATTAGGTTGGATCAAGGATAACATCCAATAAAAGGTTCGCATGTTTAATCTAACTTCAGTATCTGAATCCATAACATTAGCATGTAAGGCAAAGGAAAAAGTGTTGGTCAAATGAAGGGATTTTAATAATGTCTACAAATACAGTTCCAAAACATAATCATTTCCTCATCTTGCAAGATTGACCCCTCAAAAAAATGAAGAGAAACATGCAAAAGGGTTGTGTTTTGGTTGTGACAACAACTAGAGCAAAGGACATAAATGTGTTGAAAATAAGTTATACATTGAAGTTGCCAATGAAAATGAATAAGATGATGAGACATTTGGTGATGGTATGGAAGATCCAAAGGAGGAATTTGAAGATTCTCACCCTGATATATTTTGTCATGCACTATCAGGTATTAATACTCAACAAACTCTTAAGGTGGTGGGTTTCCTCAAGAAATAGAAGATGATAGTATTGATTGACGTAGGAAGTACACACAATTTCATCAACAATAATTTCACTACTCATTTGAACCATTTCATTTACCCAACTCTAAAATTTTAGGTCATGATTGCAAATGGTGGCATAGTCAACTTTTCTAAAAAATGCCATAATACTAAGCTTGTTATGGGAGACTACATGTTAGATTCTCCTATGTTTGTTATTTCCATGGGCGGGGTTGACATTGTTTTGGGAATACAATGGCTCAAATTTTGGACACAATAGAGATGAATTTACATAAATTATTCATGTGTTTTCACTCTAAAGGTAGGACATTTGAACTAATTGGACTAAGGAAAAATTTCCACAATTAGTTAGTTCACATCAAATGACAAAGATTTTGTATCACGATTATCTTTCATAAAATTTCAAACAACAAATGTGTCTACACATCCTAATTTGCAGATGATTCTTGATGACCACCAAATTATTTTTGGTGCCATGTCAAAATGACCACCACTAAGAAGAGAATGTGATCATGCCATGAGACTACTTACAAGTAGTGCATCACCAAACATCAAACCATACACATATCCATATGCCCTGAAGAGTGAAATTGAAAATATGGTATGTGATATGTCAGAGGTAGTTATTATTAAACATAACTAAAGTGAATATTCATCCCCGCTAGTCATGGTGTGTAAGAGTAATAATACCTAAAGGATGAGCCCAGACTACAAAGAACTCAATAAGTACACCATCAAATATAAGTTCCATATTCTAGTAATTGATGATTTGTTAAATGAATTATATGGTGGTGTTTATTTTAAAAATATAGATCATTATTTTGGGTATCATAAAATTCAGATCAGAGATGAGGGTATCCCTAAAATAGCTTTCAAATCTCATGAAGGCCATTAGGAGTTTTTTCATGCCTTTTTGGTCTCACAAATGCAACATTTACATTTTAGAGTTTGATGAATAATATTTTTAGGGATTTTTTAAGGAAGTTTGTGTTGGGGTTTTTGGTAGAATCATAATATACAACAAAACTTAGGAAGAACATTTGAAGCATGTAAAATGTGTACTATTAGTTTTTGAATAACGTCAATTTTATGCCAAACCTTCCAAATGTGTTTTTGGAATCCAAGAGGTGGAGTACTTGGGTCATATTGTTTCATATGGAGTCAAAGTCAACCCTAAAATTATCACAGTTATGAAAGAGTGGCAAGTGCCAAAAACACTCAAGAACCTTCACAAAATTTTTAGGCTAATAGGTTATTATCGTTGATTTATAAAATTTTATGGCAGCATAATAGCTCCACTCACAACCATGTTGAAGACAGGCTTGTTCCATTGGAATGAGATATATACCAAAGCATTTGAGAAGCTAAAAGAGGCTATGTGAACCACTCCAATTTTAACTACATGTGATTTTTTCAATTTTTTTGTTGTTGAATGTGATGCATCAAGATATGGCATCAGAGAAATACTGATGTCGGAAGGAAGACCCATTGAATTTGAGAGCCGTCAACTCAAGGGAAAAAAATAGACTCAAGCCAAGCTATGAAAAAGAGAAGATGATTATTCCTCATGCAGTCAAACAATGTAGACATGATCTAATAGGTAGACACTTTAAGGTCAAGACTGATCATGATAGTTTAAATTATTTTTTGGAATAATGATTATCATCATAAGAACAATAAAAATGGGTGACTAAAATGTTGAGATATGAATTTGAAATAGTCTATAAGAAAGGAAAAGAGAATGTGGTAGAAAATGCACTATCCAAGAGGGATGAATTAGTTGAGGCATTTTTATGCACAATAATCATTTGGAAGATAGATTGGTTATAAGAGACAAGAATTGAATGGGAGAATGACAAGGATACACAGGTTCTGATTTTAAAATCTTCACAAGGTTTTGGTGTTTATGACAAATTTGAGTGAAATGGAACACATTGTGGTATAAAGATAGATTTTATCTATCATAAAATGAAGAAAAATTTCTTTTGGGAATGACTCAATGGGAATATATAGAAATTTGTGGCAAAATGCATAGTGTGTCAACAAAATAAAAGTCAAACAATTAAAACACCATGTCCTGTACAACCTTTATCCATCCCTAGCCAAATGTGGGAGGAGGTTTCCATGGATTTCGTTACAGGGATGCCGAGGTCTGAAGGTAAAAAGATATCAAGGTAATTAAGGATAGGCTCACAAAATATGTTCATTTTTTTTCTTATCACAATGATTTGTAGCCAGTATAGTCATTTTTGTTTTTTAATACAATTCAAATGTTACATGGTATTGTCAAGATCATTATAAGTGATCGTGATCTCATTTTTACCAATAATTTTTATACTAATTTATTCACATGTTTGGGTACTCATTTGGCTCATAGCTCATCATATCATCCTCTATTTTATGGACAAACAGAGGTGGTCAACAAATACCTAGAAATGTATCTCCAATGTTTTGCATCAGATAAATATGAACAATGATCTCATTGGTTGCCACTAGCACAATGGTGGTATAGCACTTTCTTCCATACCTATTCCAAAATGTCTCCATTTGTGACACTTTATGGTTATCATCTCCCATATATCACTTCATCCTTGAAGGTGTATCCCAAGTTTTGATTTGTTGAAGAACACATTCAACATCAATATGAGGTACTAGCTCGTTTAAGAGAAAATTTAACAATGGCATAGAATTGAATGAAACAAAAAGTGAATAAACACCCTATTGAAAGACTTTTTGACATAGGTGATTGGTTCTTTGTGAGCTTACAACCATATAAGCAAATGTCTCTTAAGTAACAAAAAATGAAAATAAACTTTCTCCTAAGTATTATGGTTTTTATTAGATCGTGAAGAAAATTGACAGTGTATCATACAAGCTAGAACTACCCCAGTCCACTTGCATACATCTTGTATTTCATTTATCTTTCCTGAAGAAGGTAAATTTATAGAGAGTTTTTATCCAAACCAAGTCACCATAACTAAGTGAAGAAGGCATAATTATTCTTGAATTTGATGGTATCCTTCACAAATGCACTAAAACACTGTGAATAAGAGAGATTAAGAAGTATTTGATCAAGTGAAAGAATATGAATTATGAATATGTAACAATAGAGGATGAATTTTTCCTAAAACAACATCTAGAGTTGATTTAATGTTGAGGAAAACATTTTTTTGAAGGGGAGAGGTGTGTTACACCCTTAACTTATAACTTGTCTAGGGATATGTATGGTTGACTTATAGTTTACTTACCTTTCAAATTATCTTGTCATATTTATATATGTTCTTAGTAAGGTTGGCCTATGGAATAACCATGGCTAAGAAGAGTATATATAGGAGGTAGTGGTTAGTTGTTGATAATCATATTGTGAATCCTACTCTTATTGCATAGTTGTGGCAGTTATTCCCTCAAAGTAACTCGATCACATTTATTAAATATTATTTTCTTTTATCGATTATTTTTGTGGGTCTTCTTATTTTGATCTTAATTTTGTAATATATTATTCTATTATTATGAAACATTTAAATAATTTCATTAAAAAATAATAATTTTTTATTGTTTGCATATCTAACACTAAAAAGGCAATGCAAAAAATACTTTGACATTTAACCAGTATCATGCTTAGACCCACCATCAATTATCACACTTGGAAAACATTATTGGAACATCAAACAACTAAAAAAATCATTAACATATATCCTCCTCCTCCTCTTCGTCCTCAAAAATCATTAACATATATCTTTGAAGTTGTCCCTCTTTAGTAGTTTGACAATTTTTAAAGTAATTAAAATTATTCAACTATAAAATTTCTTCATAATTAATGTTAAATATCTCCTCCACATCGAAAACAACATTTGAGCTTTATTTTTTCCTACTTACCTTATTTTTCACTTAATCCATCAACATTCCTGGTCTTCTATTTTTCAAGTTATTTTTTATATTTAATTGTTATGGATAGCTTCTACTTTCCCAAACCAAAGGTCTTCCTAAAATGACAATTGTAATGAATGAGAATGTTCTTCATTTTTACATTTCCAAAAATGTAATTTTTTAAGAACTTGATGTGGGGTTAAGTGATTAACAATGAAGAACTTGTGTACTAAGGAGGGGCCAATGATAACAATTAATTGTCTCCCTTCCCATGCTTAGTAGGCTTATAGGGTATTCTTACATTGTAGACTTTGAAATTGTAGCACTTTACCATGCAACCCAAAATTTAATATAAAATAATTTTTTATTTTATTTCATATTATCATAGTTAAAAATATATAAATATAATAAAAACATATCAATGATTAATTTTATTAAATTAATTTGTATGTGAAGTATATGAGAAGGTTGGCTTTCAAAATAAGATTTTGGGTTTATCAAATCACAATCAACTCTAAGAGATATTTTAAAAGATCAACTTCTTATAAATTGATCCTTAAATATTAATAACCCCACCAATGTTTCTAGAATACCCCAAACCCTATAAAATGATTGTTCATTTTTATAAATAGACATCACTACTCAAATATATGACCTCATCAATATTAAATCAATAAAACTCTTCAAGGCATAGTCACATATTATGTGTTATTTTTATGACTTTATCAACAAAAAATACACAGTAGCAAAAATCCTTAACAAAATTTTCTAAGTAGAGATGCTAACTAATATTTAGGCTTTAATAATGGCAAGCTTATTAATAAGATTTCATTTCAAAAATTATTAATATGAAATTATTTTTTATTTTCTTTCATATTACCATATTAATGTATTAGTTAAAAATATATAAATATAATAAAAACACATCAATGATTGATCCTATTAAATTAATTTGTATGTGAGGCACATAAGAAGGTTGACTCCCAAGATAAAATCTTGGGTTTATCAAATCACCATCACCTCTAAGAGATATCTTAATAAATCAACTTCTTATGAATTTCTCTTAAGGTCTTAATAACCCCACCAATATTTCTAGAATGCCCCAAACCCTATGAAATGATTGTTCATTTCTATAAATAGACATCACTACTAAAATATATGACCTCATCAATATTAAATTATTAAATCTCTTCAAGACATAGGTCAGATACTATGTGTTATTTGTATGACTTTCCCAACAAAAAAATGCATAGTAGCAAAAATCCTTAACAAAATTTCCCAAATAGAGATACTAACTAATATTTCGGCTTTAATAATGGCGAACTTATTAATAAGATTTCATTTTAAGCTTTATAATATCATGAAGGCCTTTGAGATTCTTTTAATCATTTAGACGTGATTAGGGTTACAACCTTATATCAACGACTGAGGCACATTGGTGGTGAGAACAAAACTATTATTGCATGGGTAGGGCATTGTTTAGGGTCAGCAACAATACCAATTAAGCATAGGTATGGTGCCATGGCTATTTGCAGCTAATGTTATGAGGAAATAGAGTTTTGGGTCATTATACAAGGATGCTACTTGTCTTAAGGTCCCTTCAATATCAATTTCACTTACAAGTTTTTCAATCTGTATGTTATGGAAAAATCAAATGAAGTATCGACAATGGAGATTTCTTTTTTTGAGGTAACACAATTAATTTTTGTATTTATAGATTATGCAATTATTTCTAAGCTTAATGGGTTTTATCTTTGGTCAAAATAACTGCATCATTGGATCTATACCACTTGGACCAGTGAGTGTCAGATTCAGTTATGTTCTAAATGGTTCTTCATAGTAAATTTTTTTGAGAGTTTTTAAGGACCTTGGTTTTGGCATGGAGCTAGGCTTTTTTTACCCCCTGATTCTTCGATTTTGATCTCTAAACAATGGTGGTGTCTAAAATTTTGTTTTCAGTTTGATTTCCACATCTCCCTCTTCCCTTTTAGCACCCTCAATATGTGAGTCTATTAAAAAATCACTTGGAAGATTCATCAAGATGGATAATGAGCAGTCTAAACAAGGGTCATTTACTTGTGCTCATATTTATGTGGAGGTGGACCTTAACAAAGGTCTCCCAAATAGAATCCAGTTGCAACATGCCAATGTAAATTAGATCCAAGCTTTGGATTATAAAAACACTACCTTTAGATGTTTCTACGATCAAACTAGCCCATCTCTAAGCGGTATGTCCTTATACAGGCAAGATGAAAAATAAAAGGACTAGTATTTTAATCCCAAAAGTAGGAAATTATATGAGCATCCTCTTTCAAATGAGGTCCTAGAAAGGACTAAAGATGGCACAGGGAAGAAATAAGATACAAGGGTTACTAGAGAAATAATTGTGGTAGACTCCTCTTACATAACCACATCTGCAGATAATGCTACAGGTGGAGGAATCAAGAGATCACATGAATCTAACACTTTTGAATTCCTTTAAGTATCAACCCCTGTTTAAACCTCAACATACTCTTGTACTTCCAATTGTTATTGCTAGTCCGAATACTATTGGTAGTCTAGAGGGATGGACAAAGATTCAAAAGAAAAAGGGCAAAAAAGACTGTATTACAGCTGCAAGATTTGACCATCTATGCTTTTTATATTTCTCTGATTTTTTATTCCATGGTTTGACTTGTTTCTTGTTTTCCTCCCAAGGCTTGTATAGCTCAGTGTGGCTTGAATTTTGTGATGTAATTTCTCTACCCATCTTTTTTATATTACTAATGTTTAATTATATCAAGTTTTATTAATAAAGGTGTGATTTTCAATTTTTTTTAAATACTTTATAATATCTAATTTAAGATTAGCTAATATCAAAGTGAAAATTAGCTAATATATAGTTTATTAGATTATATCTTAAACTTATTTATTATTATCTAATTTAAAATAAATTAAGATTTAAGTTATTAATATTTAGTTTTAAGATTATCTATTAACACACATACACATATACATGATCTTGAGATATATCATTTTTGAGACACTAACATTCTTGACATTTTTAATATAGATTTATTTCAAATATGTATGCTAATAGATAATTATAATGGTATAATCTTATAAGTTTATAACTTTACCATGTCAAAGAAGAAAAAATAATGTGTTCGTTCACATATGTGTTTTAAGTTCTTAACTTGTAAATATTATTTGTTCTTAAAATTTTATTTTTAATAAAAATTAATATAATAATTTAACTTGTAATATTATCTATTTATAAAATTATATTTTAATAAAATTTAATATAATACATTTTTTTTAAATGATAGTTAAATAAATATCAAATTTAAAATTAAAAGTGAACATTCTCACTGTATTAGAACCCACCACCCCCAAATATTATTATAAAATATATTTCAACGTAAATATTCAGTTTAATAAATACTTTAGTTAAAATTTACTACATGAAAGTTAAATATAATTAACTTTAACTTTAATCAATTTTGATGTTAAGCTAATAAATTTGTATGCATACATAAGTTTAATAAAAAATAAGTGTAAGGCTATTGGCCCACTAAACCTTATCCTATTAACCTATTAAGCTCAATTTATGTGGCAATTAAATTACAAGTTTATCAATATACATTTATAGTATTTATTTTCATATTAATAATTAAATAATATAAAATTTAAGATATAATGGTATGAGTGGGTTGGTAATTATTGGAAGTCGATTCAATAAAAAATAATGTAATATAGAAAGGTGTAGAAGAATGTAATTAATAATTAAAAGAAAGCGATTTTTTGAATAATATGAATTAGTTTTAATTATAAAGTAAAGGTGCTTATGAAGATAATTTTATGTAATAGCGTATGTTAACATTTAATTATTTTAAAACCGACATTATAAAAAATCTACATCCATTTTTAATTTATGTATTTATTCAACTATAATTATTTAATAATATAATAGTTGAATTATAATTTTTTTTTATAATAATTTTATTTACAAAATAAAAAAATTAATTATATATTTACCAACTTGAAATATATGATAAAAGAATTATATTTATTATTATGGTAATTTTATTTACTTTAAAATTAAAAAAATTATTTATTTATTTACCATGTTGAAATATATGATAGATGAATTATTATGTGGTAATTTTATTTATTTTAAAATAAAAATATATATTTATTTATTTTATATTTGTTATTGTAATAATTTTATTTATTTTTAAATAAAAAAATTATTTATTTACCTTAAAATAATGATAAGTGACTTATATTTGTTATTGTGATAATTTTATTTGTTTTTAAAGAATTTATTTATTTATTTAAAATTATAATTATTTAATTCATGTAAAACTAACATTATTAAAAATAAATAATAAGAGAAAGAAATTACGCAAAAATAACATATAACAACAATATAAAGGTGATTATTTTTATATTTACCTCATCAATTTGAAAAACTTAATTTCAAATATAATCGTTTAGGTGTGTATTTTTTCCCATTCCTAATCAAACTGGCCATTCCTAAATTTACTTTATTATTTAAGTTGAAATGTAATTTTTTATTTTAAAAGTAGTTTATATTGTCTTGCCACCATGAAAATCAATTATTATTTATTTATTTACTTTCTCTCTCCTTTGATATGATATGAAATATTAATTTCAAATAAATTTATGAAAGAAAGGGTAGAAAATCAATATGAAAATTATTAGAAAAAATGTAATAATCTTATTTTACATAAATAATATCTAAATCCTTCTTTTTTGATTTTGTTTTAATATCCCAAATAACTTATAAAATTGTATAGTATATCCAAACACAAAATATAATCATAACCAACTTCATTCGATAACAAATATTTAACATTAAAAATGATATAATAGAATATAAAAATAATAATTAAAATTATAGTACAAAAATAATATAAATTATATAACATGATGGTAAGAGAGTTCATTATATAGTCAAAATTATGAAATAAAAACTGGAAAACTGCGTTAGGAATAGAGCCAACTCAACATTTCGGGCCTTAGGGTGTGCCCATCATCAGGAGCTATAATTGTTTGAAAATAGAAGTCAATAAATCAAGCATAAATACATAAAAGCCCAGCAAGTCGGCCAAGGGAAGAAGCATTAATTTTTAATTTTTAAGAAGTATTAAAACTGACTTTAACGTATTGTTGAGTTTCCAACCTTTGTCCCTATTTAAGTTATTAGGGAACTTTACAATCTCAATAAATTCACGTATTTTTCTTCTGAGATAGTATTCTTCTGTAGCTAAAACCTTTATCTCGTCCATACAGATATGATGCCCCATACTATTTGAATGTTTGACTAAGGCAGATTTATAAAAATGATTATGCGAAATATCAACACAATGTTCTTTTAACCGTGTTTGGATAGAACGACCAATTTCACCAATATAAACTTGCCCACAACTACAAGGAATAGAACAAACCCCATTGTGACACAATGACTTAGACGGGTCTTTGGTCCTATCAAGAATATTCCCAATTAAGAGGAGAGAGTGAAACCTAAATATGTTTTCTTTTGAGGATATTTGCCAATTTGTTTGTAGTGCCTTTGATATATGGTAGAGTAATCTTGCCACATGTCTCATCATCTTCAACTCACCTATACTAACGACTTCTCTATGCACCTTTTATTATTTGTCTAACCTGGTCATCCTTATATCCATTTTTAATAAAGACCTTTGAGAGGTGTTCAAGCTCCTGATTAAGGTGGTTGTTATCATATATTATTGTAGCACGAATAACTAAAGTGTTAATGACACCAAGTTTTTACACAGGGTGGTGATTAGAATCTGCATGCAAGTATCTATCTATGTGGGTATTCTTACGATAGACAAGATGGGCAAGAGAACCATTATGATCTTTAATAATCATGATCTTAAAAATTAAAAATTAAATATTAATGCTTCCTCCCTTGGTCAACTTGTTGGGATTTTTAGTATTTATGCTTGATTTATTGACTTTTATTATCAAAAAAAATTATCTCTTGATGATGGGCACAGTTTGAGGCCCGAAACACCGAGTTGGCTCTATTCCTAACGTAGTTTTCAGGTTTCTATTTCATAACATAATGGTATTTTAAAAATTAGAAAATTAATTTATCTTAGAAACTAAAATATATATTTAATAATTTAAAAAGATTAATATGTATTTTCCTATTTAAATATTAGAGTTAAATAATTATTTAAAAATATAAAATAAAATATAATCACTTTACAAAATATTTAATTATTTATTTTATATTTGACTTATTTAATATATGTATATAATTAATAAAAATTATTTATATTTGTTAATGTGTATTTATTTGTTATGTTAATTATTTTATAGGTTATATATACTAGCATACATATTTTAAATAAATCTATGTAAAATATATTGATAAAGATCATTCTCGAATCACCTATATTGTAGTGAATTATGAGTGCCTCGAGAATGATATCTATCGGTGTATTTTACATAGGTTTATCTAAGATATCTATCATTCTCTTTAACAGTTGGATTGACATCTCTTAGATTTGTTAAAAGTTCTCAAAACCATTGTTGTTCTTCAGTTTGACCTTGATGTCTAAAAACGTTATCAAGTGTCACAATGGTTTTAAAGGTTTGCCATAATAACTTTGCTTGTCTTGTACTTGCATATGGAGGTTTATCCATTACCAGAGGCAATTGTCTCAAATCCCCAACAAAAATTATAGATTGTCCACCAAAGCACATATCAACATTTTCTTGAAATGCTTGGTGTAGTCAAGAATTAATATTTTTAAACATCTTTTGATCTATAAAGCTCATCTCATCAATCAAAATATATCTAACATGTTTAATTTCTTATTGAAAAATTCTTAACCTTATTCCTTCTAATTTTTCAAAATTTGAAATATTGCATGGAAGATCTTTCAGTGTTGTTTCATCAATCTTCACATCTCTATAGAACTTATCATATTCCATCTTATATTCCAGTGCATTATATACTCAATCTTAATTCACAGTAAAGTTGTAAGTAGTTTCACATTGTTGCTTTCTTCGTATTATGATAATCGATAGATCAAAAATATGATGTGGTAATTTTTTTTCAATTTCTTTGACTTCTTGTGGAAAACAAATGCTATGTCCTTTGTATTTGTATTGCCCTTCTATTGCATTAGTTACTTGAAGAATTAGATTCACACAAGCAATCAACATCTCTTTCACTTGAGTCAAGTTTACCAGTTCAAGTGGTTGGGGCCCAGGATCCATTTTATTAGCTTCAAAAAAATGATGGACACATTTTTCTTATCAACATCTATTACAAATAGGCCCTCTAGGAGTTCGATGATTATTCATTCTAGGGTAACACTCTTGACAAATATAACACATATGTCATGAAGCAAGTTTGTCTAACTCACGTCAAAACAATCATTATATAGTCTTGAAATCAATCTCAACATTTTTGTTTAGATTAGGTTCTTTTTGTTGTTGATTTGTTTAGGACTCTTGAATTTCAGTTGGCCTTCTCTCTTGTGGTGATTCACTATTTTTCAAGTTATTCTTATTCATATTCTTACTTCTTTCAACAATGTTTATTCTTATTCAATTTTGCATATGCCTTGGAATATCCTTAGGTATGTCAACAAAATTGAATTCTAATGCATCTATCAATCTTTCCACTAGGGTTTCTAGTACTCCCTCCATGCCACTTTCATCTTCATCAACAAACTTGGTATGACTTTCGACAAAGTCCATCATATGACATAGTTTTATATCCATTATAGTTTCTTCATCACGCTCGACATCAACATTATAAGTGGTGAGATGATGTATTTATACAACATTTTGATTACAGTTACTTAGTTTTTCTCTTTTTGCATAAATCATTTGATCTACACACATTGCTCTTTGTAATAGTCTTCATAATATAAATTGGTCTTGTTGTCATGTGTGTGCATGATGCATTATCATATGATCTGCATTTTTTTTATTTGTGCTTCTAATTTTTTGACTAACAAATCAGCTTTACATTTTATACGTCATAGTTTTTCACACTCACTTTTATGTATTCTCTCCTCATTTGTCATTGGTACTTGTCATTTTTGTCTTTGGTATTCTCGATGAAATTTTTTATTTTGTAAATAAAATTACTATAAAAAAATATATAATTCAATTGTCATGTTATTAAATAATTATGGGTCAATAAATAAATAAATTAAAATTGGATGTAGGTTTTTTATGATGTTGGCTCTAAAATAATTAAATGTTAACACACTCATGCCATTACACAAAATTACCCCTTGGCTGCCACTATAGGAACACCTATTGATGTAATTAATTTTTTGTGCACAACATATTAATATATAGGTATTTTTTCTTGATTTTTGCTAATATGAATTTATTATAATATGATTATACTTATATGACTAAGATAAAAATGATTGAATAAAAATGTAGGGAATATGGCTCGACAAAAAATGCAATTTGAAAATGAACAACAAAAAAAAAAAAACAAAGAGGAGAATGACAGAGAGAATATCATCGAGAATACCAAAGATAAAAATGACAAGTACCAATAACAACTGAGGAGAGAATACATAAAAATAAGTGAAAAATAATGACGTATAAAATATAGAGCTGATTTATCAATCGAAGAATTAGAAGCACAAATAAAATAACATGTAGATCATATGATAGTGCATCATGCACAAACATCTCAACAAGACCAATTTATATTGCGAAGAAGATTACAAATAGTAATGCATGTAAATCAAATGACTGATGCAGAAAGATAATAAATATGGCAACATAATCGAAATGTTGTACAAAGACATCATCTCACCAGTTCTAATGTTGATGTTGAGTGTGATGAAGAAACTATAATGGATACAGAACTATGCCATATGATGGACTTTGTTGAAATCCCTACCAGGTTTGTTGGTGAAGATAAAAGTGGCATGGAACAAGTACTAGAAACCCCAATAGAAATATTGATAGATGCATTATAATTCAATTTTGTTGACATACCTAAGGATATTCCAGGGCATATCTAGGATCAAATAGAAATAAACACTATTGAAAGAAGTAAGAATAATAATAACTTGAAAAATAGTGAATCACCACAAGAGAGAAGGCCAACTAAAATTCAAAGGTCCTAAACAAAGTGACAATAAAAAGAACCTAATCCATTGAAATTGATTTCAAGACTATACAATTATTATTTTGACATGAGTTAGACAAACTTGTTTCACCACATATGTGTTATATTTGTCAAGAGTGTTACCCTGTAATGAATATTCATCGAGCTCTTGAATGGCCTATTTGTAATATATGTCGACAAGAGAAAGGTGTCCATCATTTTTCTAAATCTAATAAAATGGATCTTGGACCCTAGCCACTTGAACTGGAAAACTTGACTCAAGTCGAAGAGATGTTGATTGCTTGTGTGAATCCAATTCTTCAAGTAACTCATGAAATAGGAGGTAAACACAAATACAAAGGACATAGCATTTTTTTCACAAGAAGTCAAGGAAATTACAAAAAAATACCACATCATATTTTAGATCTGTCGATTATCATAATACGAAGAAAGCAACAATGTGGAACTACTTACAACTTTAATGTGAATAAATATCGAGTATATAATGCATTAAAATATAAGATTGAACATGATAAGTTCTATATAGATGTGAAGATTGATGAAACAACACTAAAATATCTCCCATGCAATATTTCAAATTTTGAAAAATTAGAAGGAATAAGGTTAACAAGTTTTCAATAAGAAATTAAACGTGTTAGATATATTTTGATTGATGAGATGAGCTTTATAGGTCAAACTATGCTTGAAAATATAGATTCTCGACTATGCTAAGCATTTCCAGAAAATGTTGATATGTGCTTTAGTGGAAGATCTATGATTTTTGTTGGGGATTTGGGATAATTGCCTCTGGTAATGGATAAACCTCCATATGCAAGTACAAGACAAGCAAAGTTATTATGGTAAAACTTTAAAATAGTTGTGACACTTGATAAGGTTTTTATACAAGAAGCTCAAACTGAAGAATAACAATGGTTTCAAAAACTTTTAACAAATCTAAGAGATGCCAATCCAACCGTTAAAGAGAATGATAGATATCTTAGATAAATCTATGTAAAATACACTGATAGATATCATTCTCAAGGCACTCACAATTAAATACGATATAGGTGCTTCGAAAATGATATCTATCGGTGTATTTTACATGGATTTATCTAAGATATGTATGCTAGTTAACTAATACACAATTCATTAGAATTTACTTTGTCTCTAGCTAATATTTAACTTTTATAATGATTATCAAACAATTTTGCTATTATTTTTAACATTAAGTTAAAGTTTAGATTAGATATTAAATTATTTAATATTCGTATGTGTTAAGTATGTATCATTTTAGGTTGATTGAGACAATTTAATATGATAAGATAAATTCTTAATTAAATATTCCAATCTAATTAATAATTATCCTTTAGTAAATTATAAATAAGCTAATTATTGATCAGTGATAAGTGTTATTTATAGGGCGAATCTTGAAGATAATTTATATGGCTTAAATATAAACTCTTAACTAAATACTTGAGCATAATTAGTAACTATGCTAAGTAGCATTTGAACAAGTTATATATAAGCTAACTATTGATTAGTGACAAGTGTCAGTTATAGGGTAATTCTTGAAGATAATTTACATGGCTTAAATATAAACTCCTAACTAAATACTCCAACATAATTAACAACTAACCAAGTAATATTTGAGCAAGTTATATATAAACTAACTATTGAACAGTGACACGTATCAGTTATAGGGCAAATCTCAAACTGCGGGTCTCAAGCCATGCACATGTTAGCATTTATAACACATGTTTACTTGGTTTTAAATAATATAGCGCATGTATTTAACGTAATATTAAAACTTGTTTACGTTGTTAAAACATCCACCTAGACAACTCAACTACACACCTCAAGCCATGCACATGTTAGCATTTATAACACACATAATAAATGTTTACTTGGTTTTAAATAATATAACACATGCTTATAACGTAATATTAAAACCTATTTTCATTGTTAAAACATTCATGTGGACAACTCAACTGCATGGCTCAAGCCATGCATAAGTTAGTATTTATAACACACACACAATAAACATTTACTTGGTTTTAAATAACACACTGCATGTATTTAACGCAATATTAAAACCTATTTACATTGATAAAACATCCACGTGGACAACTCAACCACATGCCTCAAGCCATGCACATGTTAACATTTATAACACGTACAATAAATGTTTACTTGGTTTTAAATAATATAACGCATATATTTAACGTAACCCTGTTGAGCTTAAATCAACATACTAAATGTGGTATAAATGGCTATTTGGTTTTAAATAACACCTATTTAAAATAATATTTATTCTAATGTGAAATAAATCTCGTTGAGCTTAATCCAATTTTATATTAATTTATTTTAATTTATATTGATTTAAATTTTATTTGATAAAAATAATTTATTATAAATAATAAAATTGTAACAATATAATATATTTAAATTTTAAAAATTAATACAAATATAATTTTTTTGTTTGGATCTTTAGAATCATATAAATATTGATATTTATACCCTTAAAATAAAAGTAACTGATTATAACAATTTGAACAAGAGCTACATTATAGCCATAGTACTTACCTTGCATGGTTTGATGTGAAACGATGTAGCTGTTTGGGGTTCCAATAAGCTTGTTCAAATTCGAATGTGTCTTGTTTGCTTTTATTAGTAGCTACTTTCATTCTTTTGTCTGAGGGAAACAATGATATCTTAGGATCTAAAGATCATTTTTGACTTAATAGATAAAAATAAATCGAAAAAAATGTAACCAAGTATAAGTTAAAATGGACCACATAAAAATTTCATCCATGGATTATTATAGATAATTTATTTGATGCATGGGTAACTTCACTGAATACATCCACATCCTGACCCAATAACTCTTCAAGTGCTTTATATCATTCGATACAATAGCTCTGTATAAAGTAAACATTCATAAAGAAAAATTTGTGGCATGATACCCACAAATATAGCAGCCAACACCATATATGTTGAAACAACAACCCAAATTGGTATACTATGTTTAATAAATATCTTATTATGCTTTAGAACATTTTATAATGAAGTTTCAGTAGCTTATTTTGTATTGAAAGTTATTGGGTGATTACCATTGGTGTCCCTCATAAGAAGGCAATATGACTCACTCAAGGGTAGTCACTTTCCTTTCTCATGTTGGCAATACAATTCTAGCAACATGATGGAAAATATCTTTGCAAAGTTGTAAATCCCATCTATGAGAATAATGGCAATAGAAATACACCTAAGACCACAAATGAAAATAGTTCCACTTAGCAAAGGTATGTTCATGTTTCAGTGAAAAATGCAAATTATTGTGCACATTTCAGAAGTTACAATTTATACAATCATGCATATTACCTTGTAGTCATAAATGCCTTGGAGATCTATTGAATTCATACCTATTGGCCCTTATAATCTATGGAGTTTAGCATAAATGTGAACCCAAGCCAAACATTGAAATTACTATTCATGTCATAGAAATAAAACCCCTGAGCTCTCCCAACTGGAGGATAGTGCATATTATTGTCAAGTGTAATAGGATCGTCAAACATAGCCATATCACCAAAATGGCCATTTCCAATCATGATACTGAGATTGGCCCCTTTAGGCACTGCAACAAGGGAAGATGTTGCATTGCCTACATTTTTACCATTGTAGAGAATATCATGAAAATATAGAACAAGCTTCCTGCATGGCTTTGGAAGACTCTTTTTCTTGCCATTCCCATCTATGGATTTCAATAAAATGGTAGCAAAAAAATAAATAAAAAGCACAAATGCGGAGCTCTAGTAACTATGATTGCCATTTCAGAGCTATCAATAATGTTTCACTACAATAATTAGTAAGAGTAGTGATGCCCATTTTAGCTTCCACTTGAATTCTATATATAGATTTAGCCACAGGAATTAAGTCAGTCTTTGGAAAGCTGTAGGTGGTTGCACATCAGTGCAATAACCTTCTCAGGTGTGCTCGGTATTTCATGTTCAAGGAAGGCCTAAAATTCTCTAATATGAAAATGTATCAATGGCAGAGACATGTATCATACAAAATATATATGTTTCGAAAGCAACATCCAAAAACAGTGGTACCAACTAGAACAATTTAGTTTAGAAAGCAATAAATAAAAATTATACATGCAAATCAGTGGATCAATCAACACCATAAATGCATCATGCTGACATTATATATGTTCATTCAGAAGGCCAACTTCTATTGATGTTTCAAGCCCTTTAAATTTTCAAAACTTAGCTTGTTCACAAGAATACTGAAAAGCATAATATTATTTATCAGAACAAAGCTCAAAATGGTCTTATGGGAATGATGACCTTGTTTTCAAGTTTCTAAGCTCTATCAATGCTTCATTAATATCATTAATTATTGTTAATCTGTTTAAAGGACAAAAAAATTGTGCAATTTTACAATTAATGGAAGAGCATTACCAAATATGTAGTGTCATATACATAATATCATACTAACTCTTCTCCACAAAGAAGCAAAGTATGGAATATAACTCAAGTTGAATGAACTTATAGTGAAATCTTGAAAATGTTTGTATGGGAAACTATTGATGTGTTGTCAATTATCAAGGATGAAATTTAGCCTTGAAAAAATACTTAAGAAGCTTTCTACAATCTCCTCATAAAGCTTATTGGTTTGTGCATTTTTTCCATCTTAAAAATCCTCAGGGTTGGTAACATTCTTGATCCAAAACAAGTAGTCACATCAGTATGTACCATCTAATAGACAACATAGAATTTTTCACCCTTGAATTAATATTTACTAATGTGTTTATCATATGCAGATATTTGTATGAGATAAAATATCAATATTCTTAAGGGTGGAAGATATTATTCTTGCTACCTAAGTTATTTATTGTTGTATGTGTTTCCAAATTCAATACATTTTTTTTATGTGTTGGGGGAAGTGTCCTCATTGCCCTTTGTATAATTGAGGAATTTTGGGATCCAATTTTCCTTTTTTAGAGTGGAGATAAAGTATACATGCTCTTATCTCCTCTACGCAACTGGTTATCTTTTTCTTGATGAGTATTTTATGTCACCAAGTTCTTTTCTGTTCTTTTAGTGATTTTGATGTTTTGCTTCTTCAAGGCCCTTGTAAAGAGGACAGTTGCCATCTATAGCCTAAGTTAGAAAAAATAAGTGTTTGGTTTCTGATGAAAAGCCCAACGATACTTGTTTTCTATGTAAACATTTATTTCCCAAAGTCCCATCAAGCTTTTTGAGGATGCCATCCAAAAAGATTTGTACAACAAGATATTATTTTCCCTATCAGGTAGCTTCAGAAGATAAAGATCCACATGAAGGAGCCTTGCTCAATGGTAGTCCCTTAACCTTGAATTGTTCAAAATTTGAAGCTTGTTATTTTTACTTGGGAGATGCTTGGACATGCACTACCTTATGATACAACTTTTTTTCAAATGTACAATTTTTTCCTCAAGGTGAACAACTTCTTCCTTGAGCACAACTACTTCTGTTAGAATCTCTTGTGTCTAAACAGGACCATCAAGAAAGAAGCTCCTTCAAATAAAATTTTAAACATAATTTCTACGTACACTCATTCAACCCAACCATCCTTACTAAACCAAAATAAAGTTTGTGAGGATACAATTAGAGCATATTCGTTCTGATTATCAATCTATAATAATTTGCTCTAGAAAACTATTTTTTGCCTGTGATTTTTCTACAAATGGAGGGAAAACAACCTATTATTGTAACATTTTTCATTTGAAATGGATCTGTGTTACAAAAATTCTAAAGCTTGATTTGTTCAGAGGATGTATGCTTACCATTGGAGGAATGAATGGAGGAAAATGAGGATGAGCCCCTAGAGGTCTTGTAAAGGCTCTTTCCAAATCTTGATGTAAATTTTATTCTCACCTTAGCTTTTTACATTCCTTCTCAACATAAAAATTGAAAGCAAGACCTAGTCCATTAGATACCATAATTTGGCCATGGATAAATTAATATCAGAATAGCCCAAATTAGAACAAGCTGAGAATGTGATATGTCTCATCTAAGATTTAAAAAACAAAGTTGTACATGCATCCATACATATTATATTGAAAGATTTAAATTGGGCTCTATTGAAAACTGATCTAATGTGCGTATAAAGGGCAATTTTGATCAGAAAGTAGAAACAATATAAGTAAATTTCTTACATCTTGTTCATGGTCTAATTTTTTTTGGCTTTATGAAAACCTCCGAGAAGAAGCATATTTTGCATTTCTTCTTTGTAATTCTCTGCTCTGGGTGTCCTTCATAAACATAAAAAAAATCATAATCATCATTGGATGTAAGCAGAGCATTAACTAGGCTATATAAGTTTACTTGAAAGTCATATGGAAGCACCTACTTTTCCATTATTTGAAGACTTGTTTACAGATTGTAAGAAGTTTTTGTTGTGAGAAATAATGGATGTCTTAACTATCTTCTTCTCTCCAGCTTGATATAAGTGGATAGATCCAAAAAACAAAAAAATGAAAGATTAGTGACATGTGAAGATATTGATTCAGTTAAGCAGTTAATAATAGAGTTGATTTTTTCAGAAAACATATTGAGTACCTGGGTGGAGTTGTTCTTAGTGCTACTAATGTGTCACTGCATGGTGCAGGTAAGCTACACTTTTGAGTTTTCAAAACCATACTTGTTTATAACTTGATCTGGTACAATAATCTAGCTTGAAGCCTCATTGATACATAATGTCAATGTTTTAGAAAGCACCCTTCATCCTTGCAATAAAAGCCATCAAAAAAAACCAATAAAGTGAATATGATAGAAAACAACAAAAGGAACATTAGAGAATAGTCTAATTCATTAATTTACCTGCTTGTATGCAGGAGTTTAGCCCCATCAAAGATGAACTATTTGTTGACTGTTATGAATTAGCTTTTACATGAGTATTTATAGTTTACTAATTATCGAGAGGTAAATAGCATATTGGTTGAGTTACCGTAAAGTAATTAATACTTATAGTTATATTATTGTATTGTTTGTGTGAGATTTGGTTGTTAAACCAAACTCAGATAAATAGGTTTGGTTTTTTATAAGAGAGATATTGGGGGGATATTAGAATCCCTAATAATAGGGATTAGTGCCCTATTTATTTGTATTATGTTCAAATGAATTAATCATAGCAAAATAGAGAGCAGAATATTATTTATGTTGAAAATTTGTTTTTGTATGTTCAACGCTATTGATTAGTGCATGAGTTAAATTGTGTATTAGCTCTTATAATTCATATCATTGGTATCAAAGCAGTTCCTAATCCTGATATATGATGGAAACTTGAATTACTTAAAGGGGCATGTATTATTCTTCATTGCCCCACCTGATGTGATTTATCGTGTCATGTAGAGAGTTTAGTATTTAGATGTTTTAGAAAAAGTTATAGAAACATAGGACAAAGTTATTTTTCATTATAGTTTCAAATTTGAACGTGCAAGTGCTAGAAAATTGGAGTTTAGAGTGGAACTATTTTGTAATAACATGTAGTTCTTAAGAATCAACTCAACATTAAGGCATAAGAGAAATATTGGAGTCTATAATCAAATCTTGGGCAGTTCAAGTATTACAAAGGCATATGTAGGCCATGTTTTCCTCATATTCTTTGATGATTGATGATCTTTCCATCATCATAATATTCCACGCATGAATATAGTCTCATATCAAGCTTCATATTACATTCATCGTCACTCAACGTGATTATTGATAGAGTTGCTCAATTATAGTTCACCATCATGCAAGCTCGTTAGTTTTCCATTTGCATCACATACCTTGGTTATGTGTTTGGCAGAATATGAAGCAATCAAAAGGTTAAAAAATTTGAAGATTGATGTGATCAATTTTGCATTGGTGTGTAGCTGTCAAGAATTATTTAGTCTAACATTTTCAACAGAAAGTGGAAATAGGAATTGGCAAATCTCTTGTCTGATCATTACTGTATGTGCAATTCAAACAAACCACTTATGTGAAATCACAAAATGAATCTCCTAATAATTTGGATATTGGTTCGATCCTTCCTCGAGCTACATGAATTCTCCATTCTAAGTATGAATCAATTCACATCTTCTTGACTCGATGGATCCACTGTTAGTGCAAAAGGACTTCGATTTTATTCCTAACTTTATTGAATTAATTTTAATGATCATATATATTGTCTTCTATTCCCTGCAAAGTGTCGTATAAAGGTATTAAGTCTTTTATTTTTAAGATATAGTAATTTCTTTTTGGCTATTAGTGAGTTGATAGGTTTAGTCTATTATCTTCACTTGAGTCAAATAGCTATTAAAAATCCTTTATGTTTCAAATTCATTTGGTATTGTAATGTATTTAGTTTTAATTTTAACCTATTTAGGTTGTTTTTGATTTTGTACAAAGGTATTATCAAAAGGTGTAAGTCAAAAGTCTAATTTTGTAAAAATTCAGAAGTGTCAAGAGTAATGTATTTGTCGAAAGAATCAAGTCAAATATTTCATATAAGTATTATTGGGTCTATAATATGGTGTCAAAGTCATTTTAGTACATTATTTATGTGTCATTCTATTATCAAAATTAATTATTTATACAAGGATGCATTATTGCTTATACATGACATCCTGAGTCAAATATCGAATGTGTTAGTCTTGTGGGGGGATCCCATTTCATTCAAAATGACATGCAACTAAGCTATGTTGACATCATTAATTGAGTAAAGTTGCAACCTACTAGAGGCTGGAGGATACACAGAAGATGGAAATATTTCAGCGACCTCTCATCGGTCACTAATGATAGGGCCGCACCAATGATGTGGTGACATTTTTTGTGGTGTATTTTTTATTTTTGCTATGTGTTTTTCAAAATAAGAATAGAATAATAATGCCTATTCATGTAATGTAATATTTGTGAAATTCCAAACATAATTCCCTAATGTGAAAACATTGTGAAAAGATAGAAAACACCAATATAAGTCAGTTCATGGATCTTGAAAGGGTTTGTGGTAGAAATACAGAAAACCATAAGGGATGAACAGTGTTTTGGCAATAATAGGAGAGTAGCTCTTGCAAATATCTTGTGACTTCCTTACTTCTTTATGGAAATGACCTTTAGTGACACGTCCATTACAGTCATGTAAAGTAAATGCATGATGCATTCCTTTGCATATATTGGTCATGTGCAGCAAGATTACATCAGAAATATACAAACCTATGAGTATACAATGGCATATAGCTCTGTTCGTGCCAATTTTTGGAGATAGATGGTGTCTCTATTCATGTCAATGTTTGTGGTAAACCTAGAAAATCATGGGAGGAGTGAGGCTCTCTTTATATCAAGGTCATGATCCATATAGGGCATTCTACAATGGGTGAGCATACTGCAAATAAGAGTGTAAATGTTTTTGCACCATGAAAATACTATGGGGGAGAATGTTAAGAATTAGCTTTTACATGAGTATTTACAGTTTACTATTTACTGAGAGGTAAATAACAGATTGGTTGAGTTACCATAAATTAATTAATACTTACGATTATATTATTGTATTATTTGTGTGATATTTAGTTGTTAAACCAAACTCACGCAAATCGGTTTGGTTTTTTATAAGAGAGATATTGGTGGGATATTAGAATCCCAAATAATAGGGATTAGTGCCCTATATATTTGTATTATGTTCGAATGAGTTAATCATATTAGAATAGATAGAAAAATATCATTTGTATTGAAAATTTGTCTGTGTGTTCAACTCCATTGATCAGTGCATGAGTTAAATCTGTGTATTGACTCTTACAATTCATAACACTGGCCAATGACAGTACCTTGCATCCTTTTTAAAATTTCTTGAGTAGAGGCCTTTTATACAGAGATCTCAGCTTATTAAAACGTGATTAGAAAAAGTTAGTTAATTGCATTGCTCATTATGATACCACTACAAAAGTTGTAGTTTGATCTTTACCATGGTAACAGGGCTTGCCAAGTATTAGCAAGGCAACTTTAACTTAATCATAAAACTGGTTGGAATTACAAATTGGCTATTTGGAAAAATGAATCGGGGAACCAAAAGGAGAATCTTTCCCTCCGCAATAATGATATTGCTTCCTAGTGGGATTCGTCAGCAAGTAAGTGATTAAATATTTAAAAAGTTAGATAAAATGGGAACTTTACACAATACTACACATGTCTAAACTCTAAACTTGCATTTCACATGATAGTACAGTCTACTAAAGGGAATAAGAAACTCTTAGATATATTCAATAGTTTCATTATAAAAAAAAAACACTTCATATAATAATCCACAATTTGAAAGCTTTCAATAGATCTAAAGTAATTACAGTGATCCACAAATAAGTTTCTAAAAATAACACTAAAAATGTATATGTATTAATTTGTTAGGATACTGTAGCTTTCCATCCTTTTTCCATAAATATTGTATCCTGGTTAATGCTCCCTTTGAACATAATAGTTGGAAAAAATGACAAATCTTGTTGATATCAAGCAAAGTCCTTGTTGTATCTAGAACAAAGCTGATTGACTATTCTTTCTAATTCATCATCAATTCTAGGTACAAAACAAAAGACATTTTTTAAGCATATATAATAGCATTTAAATCACAAGAGGAACCTTATATGCCAGAGGAAAAGCAACTACATGAGTTGTATGTTGTTCATCAGATGATATAATTTACAGTGATGCAATTTTGTTATAATGTTAACTTAGAAATCAATGAATATGGCAGAAAAAAATAATGTATAATCTTATTGGGCTTTTTCTTCACCTTGAGCTATATGAAAGATGTAAATAATAAATGCCTTGATAGGGTACTTGAAGAGCGAGAATGACCTATTGAATTTTAGGGAGAGGACCTCCTTCCTAAAGAGATACCTAATTTTACGAATTGTCAATTGTATAAAAATAAGATAGACAACTTGAATATGTGAATTTTCATGAAATGCAGGTACTAAAAACAACAACTGCATGCACCTGTCTTAACTTTTATTTTAGGTGGCAAAGATTTACAACATGTACAGTCTGCATGTTATGGTAAATGCATTAGCTACCATTTTGTATACTTAACAAGTAATTGTTTAGATTAAATTTTGTGAACAAGCATAACCAAAATTTATATTTGAAGAGAAAATTGAAAGCAAGGAAATAAAGTATATTACAACTTGGTACTTGTCCATAGTAGGATGGTTGATTCAAGTGACATAGTATTCAACAGCTATATTGAAGGCATTTTCCAGATAGTTTATTGATTTTTTTTTTTTTTTTTTGTTATATCAAAATAAAAATTGTATTTTTTATTGTTATAGCAAGAAATAGTTGCATAAGTCAACTAAAATAGCTAATTTTTTAAATTTATATACATGTATTGACATACTTTAGTGAAATAGATCTAATTTCAATATTTTAGGATAAAAATAAATAATTTCGCAATTCAGGAGGTCATTCTTTTTGCTTTAAAATATTGATAATGTATATTTTGTTTGTTTCCAATTGCAAAAATATTTGTGGAAATATTCAAAATTACTTCAAAGCAAGTTATAAATTACAATCAAGGTAATTTTCATTAAATACAATTTTGTATGTATAATTGACTTTTTGTTTTAGCTTTTGTATTGGTTTCTCAACTACGTTGATTTCATATTGTCTTTATCTGCATTTTGTTGTTGTTATATATGTCAACTAGTTATTGCATTGTGGCTTTCAAAATTTCTGTGGTGGGCCCTATAAAACATGGTAACAGTTAACAGTCACTAAAAACTATGCAATAGTTTTCCACTCTACCATGTGATAGTTTGAGTAGTAAATGGTGATAATATGGGGGGTTTTTTTAAATGCCATTTTTTGCCAATATATAAGACTATTAGGATTTTTTCAATACTAGAATCATTTTTTTGTTGTATCATTCTATAGAGTTACACATACCTATTCTTAGAAAGATGGGGGGGCATGTTGTGGCTTAATGATGCATGGTTGTTAGCCTGTGAAAGTAAGTGGCCTATCGTAGTCTATTTTTTTAAATATCATCATTTCAAGAGTTTAAAATATAAATTTATTCAAATGTGCAGATTTTCTATAATTAATTGGTTCTATTTCCAAAATGTTCAATTAATATAGTGATATGATTAATGACATTGTTCTTGTCCACTGTGAAACCACCTTACATTGCGAATCTTGATAGAAGTTCAACTATGCTTTCTTTATCAAAGATGTATTCAACATGTGTTGTTTCTCTAATTGAAGGTAGCAATTGATCAATGACATGGTCTCTGGAAATGCATTGGATGTTGCTATTGTTGGTAATCTTTATATTACAAAGAAGCCGGTGGGAATAGAAATATTCACATTCACTTGTGCAGTTGTTGCAACATGTTGTTGTTGCATGTGAAGGCCTGAAGCATTCTATTACAAGATTGCATCTTTTGCATATGGGCTCAAAGGGGATAGAATATGCTTTTGCAATTGTCAAAGTACCATGTATCTTTTTTTGAGCTAAAAAAGGAAAAAATGTTATGTTAGTTTTATTTTGAAGTGGAATAAGAAACTAGACAAATTCATATTTTTCATTTACCTCAATAGTTGTATCTACCAACATTTTCAAGTGTTGTAGGGCTCTTTTGGCATGTACACAAGGGATGAATGTTGATTGGGTGCTACACAAGTTTATATCTTTTGCATCAACTCATTTTGTGAGGTTCTTGAAGAGGAAAATTGGAAGTTCCTTTCTTCGTATCTTGTTTTGATTTCATTGTATTCAGTTGCCAGTGTGTGGAAGAGGTAGACCTGTAATTTATCAAAGGAAATTTAGTCAATTGATATCAACATGTAATAAATTTAGCTAGGATAACATGATTTCAATAAATGTAATTGAATTTACTTTAGCTTTATCAATCTGAAAGTTTCCATTTATTATTTCCATGATAAGTTAATTGCCAACTTTCATTGCAGAAATACAAAGACCCACTATAATGTTGGTTGCATAGTGGTCCATGGTGGCTAGAAGTTGTTGAATTGTTGAATTGGGGATGAACATATGCATTGGATAAATTGGGTCTATCATTTCTATTGCAGTAGTGTCATTTGCTATTAATATAGAGTCATAGTCACCATGATCATAGTCACTTTTTGGAGCTATAGAAAATTTTGTAATACTTATTCCTTTATGTGGTAAGAGTTTTTTTTCATGGATTTGGATTAGCAAGTTTGCTATGTTCAGGGTTATTGTCATCTCGCCTTTATTGTCTGTTAAATCAACTCACAAAATATCTCTTGTTCTTTGTTTGTCAAGTATTTTTTTATACGTGACAAGGACATCACCTTCAAAGATTTCTTTGTATTTGTGGTTGTTGATATCGTCCATTGTGACTTGCATATGGCTTGAGTTTATCGGTTTGTATTTCTTTTTTAAAGTTAGTGTCATTTTGTAAATAATAGTAGAATCTAACAAATAGAAAATTTGTAAGTGCATACCTTTTGACTTGTCCCTGTGATTCTATTTCTATTTGTTCCATTTCAATCTTTTTCTCCATTTTTGCTAAGTTGAATGACCAATAAAAAGCAATTAGCAATAAACTTAATTTTTTTCTTCGAATACAATTGTATATTTCAATCTAAAAAATACATATAATCAAAATACAAGTAACAATTGATAATGCAAAAAAAAGTATTGCATATTTTTTACTTTGATGCCTACCTTGGAATTTGGTTCTATTGATTTTGCATTTGTCATATTTACAATTTGATTTGTAAAATAGAACCATATAATTGTTTGCTTGTTTTCTAATACAAAACGCAAGAAAAATTGCATTGTGATCAGTCCAATATGCATGGAAGAGATTGGAATTTATTTTTCTTCGGTCAATATCTATCCAACAATGGTCTATGACCATCCCTGCATTTTTAGTTGGCATATTTGCTACAAGAAACAAATTGTGGTTTTTCATACATTGGCATAGTTGGCGTTGGGAACTTTTGTTTTGCATCATGTCAATGTTGAAGCCACCAACTAAAATGATATTCATACTGTCATTTACGATTGAAGTAACATTTAGGTCTGCAAGGGGAGCTTTTGGTGTTAAGTAGATATTTGATATACAAATGTATATGTTTGAATGGCTAATGTCAATTGTAATTATTTCTAGATTTTCTCTATTAAATGTTTTAATGGTTTGTTTGGAAATTCTTTTTTTACATCATGTCATAATTCATGAATATTCATTGTAGTGAAGCAGTCAAACATGTGCACCCATGAGTTGATTATCATGTGTTATGCTTTCTAAGTACAATTGCAATCTACTTGTGTTCAAAGAACATATAGTAAAATATTCTAACGGTTTGTATCTCAAGTCACATAAGAATTATCATTATGCAAATTGTTGAAGTCTTTGCATTTCACCTTGTACTTTATCAGATATTGAATTTTTTTTCTTTTCTAATGTGTTTATAAGGTACAAATCCATGCTTTTGACTCGAGATGGTGCAATATAAACAAGGCCATGGTAGTTCACTTGATGAGGGTCAAAAGCCAAAGCATTCATTGTTAGTCCTTATGATCTATGAATTGTTCTCACACATTGCTATTTGAATAGGAAATTGTTCTTGCATAAGTATTTTTTTGTTTATGCTTATTTTTTTTGTAATTCTTGTTACAAGAGTCCATTGTTTGTTAATGTGTTTAGTGTACAAGTCTTTCATTTTTTGTCGTTGAAATTTGCCAACATTAAATCATAGAATTATACCCATAGAATATTACTAATGTCATTTGTGTAATATTTAAAAATACCATTTGCACCATTGATTAAGCCATCAACTATATTGTAATTTTCACCAATTAGTTCTACTAGAATTTGTTTTTTATGGATTATTTTATTTGGTAATATTGGTTTTTTACTATCTACAAATTCTTTGTCAATTTCATTGGGTTGAATATGGTCAATTACATTTAGCACATATGTTTATCCTTGAAAAATAGTAAGCATTTTTACATTGTGAAGTTGAACATCTTTATTTCTATGAAACAAATATGAAAATGTTGGATCAAGTGGAGGAGGTCTATAACAATGGTGATTTATGTATTCAATGTCATTTTCTATTTACATGCATGTTCTTATACGATTTAATATTGAAATAAATTTGCCATCTTGTTGTCTCATAACATATTTTAGCTCAAAGTATTTGATATTATTTGTCCAAAATGAATATGGTATTATTTCACCATGCACTTTTGGATTTTTAAATATCCAATTGTCTTGGATAGGTTGTGTTTGGTAGAAGTCACCACAAAAAATTATGTTTATATTTTCAAATGGAATTGTAGGTGTATGCATGATTTGACGAAGTCTTTTGTCTATGTTATAAAGCATACAGGTTCCTATTATAGATACTTCATCAATAAGCATTATGCACAGTTGTTCATATCTTTTACTCATTGCATCGGAAGTATTTAAATCCAACGGGAGCATTGTAGACATTTTATGGGGCAATTGGAAAATAGAGTGGGCAGTTGTACCATTTGCATTGTATACAGCGTTGCCAGTGAATGCAACAATAATACCTTTTGGTTTAAGATGATCACTATCAAGTTGTTTATTATAAAAGTGATATATTGCTTGGTATATTACTTTTATTGTATACGTTTTCCCTATTCCTGATCCGTCTGTTAAGAACAAATTCAATGGCTCATTTGGAGATAATATTTTCTTCATTATAATATCTTTTACAATATGTTGTTGCTGATGATTCAACTATTTTTGTGAATTGAAATAGTCTTCTTTGCTTATGAGGAATGGTTGTTTGCTTATTTCAAACATATTTCTTGTTTGGGTATTTATTGTTGTTCTATCTATGACATGTTTTATGTCAGCATTGATATCATATTTTTTAATTGTCATAAAGCATTCTTCAAGTTCATTTTCATTGTCAATGTCAAATATTATAGTGTGTGTTGCTTGAACATCTGCAATGGCAATATCAATGTTCATTCACTTTAGTTGTAATTGTATAGTGAAATTGTGCTCGATATTTTCTATGTTTCTTTTATGCATAGTGTAAGCCAATGACTATGTTTCAAAATTTTGTTTCAATGACTCTTCAGGTTCGCGATATGGTACAAATAACATTATTTTTTCTCTATAATAGTTTTCAGGATTAATATGTTCATTGTATCTGACATATCATATTATTTGTGCTTTTTTTTCATCTTTTCATATTTTTACATGTTCCCATATAGTATGTTATGTATTATGCTAAGCATATATGGTTTAAAAATTTAGGTCTTCTATTGTATTTATCAGTGATAGAAGCAAAAATTATGTTTTCAGAATCATCATGCTCTTGCGCTAATATTTTTGGGTTTTTTAAAATGCATGTTCTATTTGAGAATGGCGATGTGTTTATAAAAGTTGTTTTTCTTGAAGCATAATGTAGTGGTAAAGATAGGCCAATGTGTACAGCTTGACGACTAGACATTTCTTAATAATTAAGGAGAGTGTTATCGAGATTTTATATGAATTTGACTTTGTTTTCATTTTTTGTATAGTTCATTGCGTACTTTGCAAAAAGCACTTTTCAATGTCTGATCTAGCTTAGTCATGTATGATGTGCAATATTTTGTTGCAGAATATGCATCAATAATATATTATGTATTTGTATTCACATATTAAAGGTTGAGAACATGAATTGCAAAAACATTTATCCACATGTCCATTGGTTCTAATTTTAACATTATAACAGGGTAAGCAATTACTAATTGCAATAATGTTAAATATATTTCTGTAGTCAAATTCTTATTTGTTAAAACATTTGAAATGTTCTATTTCTATCATATTTTCTGTTTTGAAGTTATTTTAAAAAATATTTGGCACAATTTTTAGTTTTGTTATCATTATTTTCTAAAGGTTGTAGTATAATTGTCCTATTCATTGGAGGCAATGAAAAATTGATCTACAGTATGATTTCTTGTATTTTTTAAAAGTGTATGTATGATGATGTGTTTGTACTCTTGTTAAATTATCATCAAGCAATAGTGAATTTCAAGATACATATTTGTCAACAAATTTTTCAATTTGAACATTTTCATAATGGCCATATATAGGGGCATCACGTATCCAAATCATAATATGAACATGTTCATTTCCTCTGTTTTGGAATTTTGTCACGAAGTAGTCTACAATTTCACCAAATAATTGCTTATTTTGCATTTCATTTTCTTGAATGCATTTACCCTATGATTGAAATAACGACTGCAAATTACTGGATGTCTTCTTATTGTTGCATCGATATCATTTTCAAATATGTTTTCATCATGTTGTGGCAGCTTATTTTTTATTATATTCCCTAATGCTTTGCATAATGGCCTCCAAAATTGTTCGACACTTGTTAAAGTAACAAAAAAAGTAGGCAGTCCTAATTGCCTTATCATTGCAAAAACATTTTTCTTTGTATTTTCCAAATAGTCATGCGATATTCAAATGTTTTTTAGAGATTCAAAATCTATTGAAGATTTTAATATTTCTCTATGTTTGATTTTCTCTTAACATCTTTTGCATAATTTTTTTCCCCTTCAATTCACCTTTCCATATGCATATCCATGCGTAGCTACAAACTTATTGTATGATAATTTTAATTGCCTTGAAAAAAAGGTTTGTAATATGAGTTGCAATATCATTGTTTTCATGTAAAAGTTCTCATATTTTTATTTTCTGGTATGAGAATGTTTTCATGATATCATCAAATTAGCTGCAACCATAGTAAAAATTTGGGAAGTTCATTTCTTCTAAAAACTTGTCTTGGAAAATACTTAATGGTTTTAAGCCTTCAGATGGTGTAATTTCAATAATTTTTGCTTCTAAATCTTTTATTGAATGTGCAGTTTCAAATCCATGTATAATTGATTCTATAATTGGCTCTGTGTCATCTTCAGTTGCATTGTCGTCAGTGTCTTCTACATTGTCAATGTCCTCTATTGATTGCCTAGTCCAGTTTTCAAGTGTGGCATGCTAGTCTTTTTCAATTTTAACTCTTTTTTGCATGCACAATGACATTTTGCATAGTTCAGCCAATGTGTTCATGACACATGTTGGCCCAATGTTCACTTTTACATATGTATTCCAATTTCCGTTTTGCTTTAATTGCAATTGTTTGAACTTCGGTTATAGATTTTTGAGGTAAAGCCTTTTGAATAGGTCAAAATCACTAAGAACATTTATAATTGTTCCAAGCAATCCTATTTGTGCTCTTTTATATCCAAGTTGTCTTATTTGTGCAAAAGTCATGCACATAGAAACTAATCTTCTAGTGAGCTTAGTTCTAAATTGCTTTTATTTTTTGTTTCTTCTTATTTGAAAATGACAAGCAAACATAAGCATCTTTTCATTTTCAATTGATTTTTTGCATTGTTTACATAGTTGTTGTCCTATGTTCTTTTGTTCAAAATTGAAAATTAATAGTAATTGAAGACCAAATGTTAGTAATATTCTTGCCAATGTTAACTAGGTCTTTTTTAAAGTGTAAGCATTCACAAAGTGAACAAGTAATAGTAGGCATATCTTTAATCTCTTGTAAGTATATTTCAATTGCCTTTTTTATCTTCCCATTTTCTATTTGCATTGAATGTTCATTATTATGTTTTTTACCTTTTGTTTTAGACAATGCAATGATATATGTTTCTTTGTATCACATTTCAATGGTAATTTTTTTTTCAGACACATGTTTTCTTTTTTCTTTTCTTATAAGCATTGAAACTTTATCACTATCCATTTCAGCAATTTTGTCATTGTTTTGTTCTATATTGTTTGTCATTGTTTTTTGTTCACGAATTTGGTTTTTTAACAAATGCAATGTATTCCCTTTTTTTCTCCAGGTGTTTATTTTTATTTATTTTTAATCATTGTTTATTTTGTACATGGTGATAGGAGCGCGATGCCATTTTCTTCTATACTTGTTTTAGAAGACATGTAATTGGATTTGTCTCTTTCATTTAAATTTTGCAAGCACATTTCTTCATCTACTATATGCATAGGCACACGAGACAAATTCCTTGGAATTAATACCTCACGTGTGTGTTTTAAAGGTTTATAATGAATATGCATTGTATCTATTTCAAATGAAATTACGTTGTATATATTTTATTTTGTAAGCAATTTGTGTATACGTTAATGATTATTTTGCTTCTTGTTAACCAATTTCAAATTTTAGTTTCTAAAATATTTGAAAGCCATAACAAGCATAAATGGTCACCCTCTATTTTGCCTTTTGCATATGACATTCCAACCATAATGATATATTCTCCCCAATTTGAGACGTTTATATTTATTTATTTTGGTAATTCTAGTTGGCATAATTGCAAGCAATGCATTGCATATTTATCCATTGTGAAAACCATATTGAAAAATGTTTGTGCCATATAGCATCTAAGAGATTGAACATCAAATTCATTTTCTGTTAGTAAGCTTATTGCATTGAATAGGCTTTCACCACAACTATTAGCAAATGGTGATGCACATATAAATGCCATAATTTTTCATTTTATATGAAATAACATCCCATTCACGTTCAATATTTGCACATATATTTGACAGTTTCAATTGTTCAGTTTCATTAGTTTCAACATTTATTCTTTTCCATAACAAAGGTTCATAGTGGCCACATGCAGGATTGTTGTCGTGGAATAATATTGAATATTTTGGTATTGACAATTCTCTGTTAAAGTGTAAGTACTTTCTTTTCTATGTTAGTGACCATAAACAATTTGATATATTCAACCATTTAGATATCCATTAGATGCAAATTGTATCACCCCATAGACCAATTTCAGTTACATTTGTATTGTTCTTTGCAGAAAGCCTCATTCTGCGTAAATAGGTTTCCTTATCATTTATTCCATTCAAATTGTAAAGCATATTGCAATGCATTTTATGTTTGTATGAGCATATTACATCTACAATTCTATTGTTTAAGCATTGTATGAAATAAGAGATCATTCTATTTCGTAATTCATTTGATGTGTAACGAAAATTCAGCAAAACTTGAATTACATCAAAAAGACAGTCACCTACATTGTATTTAAATGAACTAATCTGAAAAAAAGTGGCTATCTTCTAGGGCATCATCAATGTTGGAAAACAATGTCTTTGGTTATTGTTCATATGTTTCAACATCTATTAAGATTTTGTTTGTTCTAGTTTCTTGTTTCCCTCTTTTAGTTTTCATGGTTTCCCTATTGCATAAAAGTGCAATTGCATTAGCAAAGACTAAAAAGAGATTTTCTTTGGCCAAATATCAATATTTTAATCGAACAACAGTCAAAGATAAATTGATTTTTTTATTCTACAATAGTTGAATTCTATATAAAGTTTATGTAGGAATAAATCATTTCCTCTAATTCAATGAATCCAAATAGCTAAAAAGAAAATAAAAAATCCCAGTACCTTAGGAAATAGGTAAATTTAATTGTTCTAAACACTTTCAAATTAAATAAAAAATGCAAGTACCTTTTCAAATAAGTAAATAATGAAGGCAATGACAATAAAAGCTAAATTGCATTTTGTTTCTTACAATAAGTAAATTTTCTACAAAACAGTTTATAAATTTTATTTTATTTTTTCAAATGTATTTGTTCCAAATACTTTTAAAAAAATGCAAGTACCTTTTGAAATACATGAATTGAGAAGGCAAATATAGTATCTGCAATTTACAAATATCTTGGAACTCATTATTATTTTTTAAAATACAACATACAATATGACATTGAATAAAGATTACACATGGGCCAAATGTGTTTGTCAATTGACATAATAACAAGTAGAAACAAATAATCAATAATAATAGTTAGCAAGTACATGTTCATTATATATATACAAATCTATCAAGTATTTGGATTGGCCAGAAGATAAACATTCGTAATATGAGAATTTATGTAACAGTAATTAATATTTGCAATAACACAAAACAAATAGCAAACAACAAAAATTCATTTCATATCTAAGGCCAAGCTCAAAATTGAGAAATAATTTCCAATGGTGTAAATGTTTATATATTATTCTCTTTTGGGGGGAAAATGTGAATTTCGACAATGTGTCTAGCGATGATGATTTGAATCAAAAAAGAACTTTCAATTCCTAAGCTAATAATAATGAGAACTAAGCATCCATGTCCTAAGATGCTTCAAAAGGAACTATTACCACCTAATTTATAAAATACTTGGTTAATAGCATAAGAGATCCTAGAAACAATGAATGCTTGAAAGATATTGTTTGATTGAGTTATTATTTTTTGAGTCTTATGTATATAAGAATGACAGTGCAATATATTATTGATTTTTAGTCTTTAGAAATATATAGTTTTGAATACATACATTAATTTTATTAGGTCCCAGTAAAAATAACAATTATATTTGATGCCCTCTTAATGCTATGACTTTTATAGCAAGTAAACCACAGGGACTTTTCTCACATAACCTACTACTTTAAATAATTAAATAATAAAGTTACATATATAATTTTTCTAATGGATGTTGGGTTATAGTAGTATTTTTCAATTGTTTAGAGGAACAATTATTATTCAATTTTTCAAATCATTTCTTTTATTTAGTTTATTTTTTCTATAATAGAATAATATTCATATTTGTCAAATCACTGAATTACCAAATTATTAAATAAATATGAAGTGAATGGACAAATGACTAATCATCTTAGCAACAATACAGATACCGTATTAAAAAAAACATAAAATATCAAAAAAAGAGCTATTAAATGAAATTTTATGAAAACCCCGTGCACCACTTAAATCCAAAGTATTCAACTACCTACTTCATTGAACATAGCAAAAGCAATTCTACAGCGTCATGCCCAGTATTGACAAAAGCTAAATGACAAATTTCAGTTAAAAAATAAAAATCGCCTCATTAAACACCTTTAAAAATGATGTCTCATCAAATAAAATTAAAAATTAATCTACAAATCTTCAACAACAAATCTATACAAAATATTTTATAAAATAACACTTAAGATTATTTTTATTTTATTTTAAAAAGCATCAAATTTTGTTTTGCATGATTTTACGATCTTCATTGTTTATAAATCGCATGGAATAATTTCTATAGAATTTGAAAGATTAATAAAAAAATTAAAATTTTGAAAATATTATTTTAATAATCATAGGACTATATTCTTTAAAATTTGTGCATTGAATTTTTCAATCTATCATAAAAATAACAAACATTTAATTTTGGCCTAAAATTTGGTTTTGTTCCTAAATTACAAATTGCTTGGTATGTTTTTTGAAATTGTTTGCTCTAATATTATAGAAAGACATTTGTACCACCTAGATAGTGTTGTTTTTAATTTTAAAAAATATACAAAAATTTAATCAAAGGTGGAACAAGTGAGCTAAATCTGATGTTTCATATAGAAATCTCGTAGATATTAAAGCTTGGAAAAACAGATATTATTCCACATGCCCAGCTGCGATGTTGAAAACAAAACTTTTGATTTTACCATAGCCTTACAAAAGATTTTGCTCCATTCTTGTTTCAATGCAATCTGATATTTTAAGCTTCTATTTAAAGATTCTTGTATATTTTATTTAAAATAAGCCATGTCTTTATATTTCTTCCTTCAATTGGTGGTAATTCAATGTGACAATGAAAATGGGTTTGTGGTTATTGTAGGGATGGGCAGATTGACAGAGCAAGCAAACCAGCCTAGAGACCAGGTCGCCAAGGAATAGCAGGTAAGCTTGTATAACTAAATAAGCTTGGAGGCATGCACATTTGTCAGTGCGGTGAGATAATATTATATTATTTGGAATGAGTCATTTTTACAAAGAAAGAGGACAACAGAGAATCGATTTAACTATTCAAGAATCCATGCATCATGGATTTCTAACTATTCTTGTACAACATATTATAAACAAATGAAAAAATATGCAGTTTCACCTAGCATCATTAAATTTTATCTCTAAAAGGTGTTTAAAAAAATCTGTAATACCAGTGTCATGTGATAGGTTGCAACAATCACACAAGAGTAATAATTGAACCATGTGAAGAAGCAGTTAAAAATAGAGGGTCCCTTAGTTGGTTCTTGGAAAGTTGTAGGTCGCTGCAACAATAGACTACAAGTAGCAAAGTTGGCAGAGCAACTCTCTGTCCTACCCATCGCCGCTGCTCGTAATATCTGCAATCAAACCTTAAGGATTTTGAAAAATAAAATGAGCTTAAATATTTCTATTGTATAGCCAACAGACAAAATAATAGCTATTTAATTTTAACAACACAAACAGTAAATTATTGGAGGTGGCCACAAACATTATACAATGCCAAAGTCTTCTATAAAACATGGTTTGTATTGGCCACATGATTTCATTGACAAAAGTCAATGCCTATGGCAAAAACAATAGTACCATGCCTTTTCGACAGGGACTAATAAAGATTTATACTTAACTAGATGGCATTGCAAGCCCCATCATCCTTACCAATCACAGCACAATCCTTTTAATGTTAAATACATAATTACCTTTTATATACTTATTTGATTTATATAATCAAAAAAAATTATAAATTTAATCTAATTGCATACTTATTAATTTTATATATTCTTTTCTTATTTTATCTTCATTTACATTATTTTTATTCATTTCAAACACTATAAATATCATCCCCAATATTACTCTTTTGTCCTTACCTTACCTCATGAGTCCCATAGGGAACTACTTTAGGCTTCACAATGTTTTAACTCATTGTTATTCCCCTAATCCTGCAACCAATCAAAGTGGTTTGTTTTTGGTATTAGGAAATATGCGAAAGTTTTGAACAGGGAACTTGCAAGTTATTTAAGCAGATCTATTAAATAATATTATTTGGTATACTCTGATTGGTTGCACAAGTTGTATGTTCTTCCTGGATGTCATGATAGTGACAGGAGGATAATCTTATTTGGAATGACAATGAAATTTGTATTTCACGATTCAATGAAAGAGAGAGCAAACATTACAATAAATAGACTAACAAAAGACTATTCATTTCACATTCCCAATGACTCTTCCTATTCCTATGGAAATAGAAAGTTTATTGAATAAGATAAATGCAAAACACCTAAGCTAGACACCTAAGATCAATAACTAATATCTACAATATTGTTACATCCCCCCTTAATCTGTAGGGGTCTTTGTTATACCAAGCATTCCTCTGAACTTTTCAATTTTTTCTCGTCCAAGCACCTTTGTCAGAAGACAATAGAAAATCAATAAAAAATCTCTCATTTAGGATTTTCAAGCTCATGTATAGGAGACAATAGAAACTCAATAGATTCCCAACTCTGTGTCTCCCACTCATTGTCTAGAACATTCAAATCACTCTCTTTGTAGACATCAAACTTTGCATATTTGTCTAATCAACTCAACTACTGATCAATATGCTCTTTGTCCTTTGTAGTCTCACAAAAGACAACTTCTCTTACAACAAGAAACTTATTCTCTTTCTCATTGTATAGCCTGAATGCCTTGGAGGAATCAAAATATCTCAAGTGGATGCATTTTCGATTCATGTGGTCTAATTTGTTTCTCTTCTCCTTTGAAATCAATGCGTAGCAAGTGGATCCAAATATCCAAAGATCTCACACTGAAAGGAGGTGACCACACCACATCTCATATAGAGTCTTTGATTCAAGAGCTGTTGATGGTGATCTATTGCAAAGGTATACTGTTGTTTTAGCTGCTTCATCCCAAAAGTGCATATTTACCCCTTTGAAATACAACATTGCATGAACCATATTCATCACAATTTTGTTCATTCTTTAACCACTCCATTTTGTTTTGGAGTGTGAGGAACTGTGAGATGGTGTTTGATCCCATTTTGCTCAATAGAAGATTCAAACTTATTTGATGTGAATTCACCATCATTATCTGTCTTGAGTGTCTCGATGCGAGTTTTTGCTTCATTTTCAATCATTGTTCAAAACTTTTTGAAAGTATTGAAGGCTTCTGATTTATTTTTTAGAAAGTATATCCATGTCATCCTGTTGTAGTGATCAATGAATAGCATGAAGTACTTATCACCATCAGTGGAGAGGACTGGAAGAGAACACAAGTCTGAATGAACAAGCTGTAATTTTATGTTTGCTTTCCACTGTGACTTCAAAAATGGTTCTCTTACGTGTTTAGTCAAGATGTAAGCTTCACATTTCTCATATGATTTTGCAGGCAATGTAGGCATGTCAACAACACCATTCTTTTGAAATACACAAATGTTGTTATAGTGAGTGTGCCCAAATCAAGTATGCCACATATTTGGAGACATTCTGTCTTCCACAAGATAAGCATAATTCCTTAAATTTGATGGCTCACCCTTCAATTTAAGTAGTTTTCCTTCCTCATATCTATTCATGACGATTGCATTGTTACTTTTTCTTTTAATTGTGATATCACCATTATCCAATAGAATGGAATGGCCTTGTTGTCTTACGAGCACTAGGGACAACAAATTTCGTTTCAATTGAAGAAGGTAGAGAACATTCTCAAGTTTATAGTCAGAAGCCCTCGACACTATAGTCAAATTGTACCTCTTCTCTATCGTTGCAAACTTGATCTATCTGCAATGTATACTGAGACACAACTTTATTCATTGTACTCTTCAAAGAAATCTTTTCAGAAGGTCATATGTTAAGTGGCACTAGTATCAAGAACCCAAGCATCAAACCATGAAGAATTGATTGAGACACTATTTGCTTCATCATTTATACTGAAAAAAACATGCATTCACTGGTGAATTGGGTTGAGTTTGACTTTTTTGACTTTTTCTTTGAATTTCCCTCTTTTTTTTACAGTATGCTTCAATTTTCTCCCATGGAGTCATGCATTCGTGAGTCTCATGGTTACCTTTTCTGTCACACCATTCGTAATAGAGGTTCTGTTTATCATTCTGTTTTTTATTGTGAATACCATGATTTTCATTTTTGCACATTTTTCCTTGTACTTGTTATTGCCTTCATTTTTGGAAGACGTGGCATTATTTGATGGTTTGAAAGAATTTGTTTTGACATAGCATACACTTTCACCTATTGTTGTTTCAGTTTTCCTTTCAAAGGCCTTTTATCTTTCCGCCATCTTTTCAACCAACTGGTCAAATGTGAGTCTTCAACTGATTGCTTGCTTGTAGAGATTCTAAATAGGTTGAATAGTTTAGAAGAAGAGATTTTATGAATGCAGTCAGATATGTCAATTTTGACACTTGTTGCTTTAACATCATGCTTGATAGCATGTATCTCTTAAGCCAATCTCATCACATCACCATCTTTGAACTCTAATTTGAATAATTTCAACTGCAACTGAATGAATTCCAACTCTGAATGAGAATAATGAAGGTCCTTCAGTTTATGATATGCTTCCCATGGTGTATTGCACCCCTGTATGTGACGAAACACATCTTTGTCCACTGATGCCCTCATCAAAGCCAAAGCCTTCTGATTTTTTCGCTTCCATATTTGAGTATCCTTTCCATTCCCTATTAGTTCAATTGGTTGTTTTGCCCCATCACAAATATCAGACCATAGATCGTTGAAGATGAGTGTGTTCTTCACTTGTCGAAACCATTCTAACCAACTATGTTTGTCAGTCAAGGTAGTGCCAACAATGGATTTGATGGAATGCATGGTTTTGAATTTTTGTTTGAGCTTTTTTTTGAGGTTTTGAGTTTTTATTTAATCTCAATTGGTTCCTTATCACTCCAAAATGGTCACCTTTTCTATATACGCAAAGGTATTGAAAAAGATTCACTTTATCAATAACATTGGCTTAAAAAAAAAACCTCATACATCAATATACTCAATTTTTCTTGATTTTTAGATTTACGTTTTTCGACATACACGAATGAGTAAAAAGAGTAGCTCTCTTTATTTTTCTTTGAATTGTGTGATTTGATTGTTTTTGCTCAAATCCGTTGAGAGTAGCTTGTTCAAGACAATTAAAAAAAATTGCTCAAATTTTAAATGCCTTCAAATTTAAATATTTTCAAAATTTGAGTAAGGACATTTAAAAATTGAAATTTGCTTTTTAAATGAAAAAGCATAAAAAGAAAATTATGTACCTTCTCCCCTGTAATTTGCCTTATGTGGAAGTTTTTCCAATATTGAAAAAGAAAAACAATAGACAACCCTACACCAAGCTCCACACAATTGTGGACAATTGGCTAAAATATCACATTCTTGTTTGGAAGACTATAATGTTATCAGAACACAGCGAATCAGCGCTTAATGCCTTCAATGACAAGTCGAACACATTTTAAATACATTCAAAGCACCAAGATGCCTTGGACAATTTCACTCAATAGAATAATTTGCCAACTGCGTTCCAAGTCAGATTGCGATGCTTAAGACAAACTATAATTTTGCAATCATAACGCCTTCAATGCTAACATCAAAACAATCAAATGATAGCTAGACACAGGGCACAAAGCAAAATAAAAACCTCTAAGTTACGCAGCAAAGAAAATTTTCACGTAGGTTCATGGGTCTTAGCGCCTTTTTCCACCTTCCAATCAGATGTAATGCAGAATAGACCAACAGAAACCTATTAAATAAGAAGAGAACTGCGCCAAAATGGAAGTAGATAATCTGAAACTCTTTAAATGTACAAAAACACCTTTGAAAATGTGAAACGCTTTCATCTGCTCTGTCACACCCTCTGTTCCAGCTGATTCGCCATGCTTGAGTTTTGAAAATCAGAAAAGTATTGAAAAATTGTGTGGAGGTCGTACAACGAAAAAAATGGAGGAGAAATGAAAAATAAATGAATTATAAAACCTGCTCTGATGCCAATAACAGGTCGAATAATCTTATTCGGAATGACAATGAAATTTATATTTCACGATTCAATGAAAAAGAGAGCAAGCATTACAATAAATCAACTAAAAAAACACTATTCATTTCATATTCTCAATGACTCTTCCTATTCTTACAGAAATAGAAAGCTTATTGAATAAGACAAAATGCAAGACACCTAAGCTAGACACCTAGGATTAATAACTAATATCTACAATTTTGTTACAAATAGCGCTTGCAATGTGATGGGTTTCTATTGCTAGGAAGGGCGGTGCCCCTACTAGCTCAAGTTTGCAGCAGTGCAACAATTTTCCATTGCAGGGATGGGTGGCCCACCTATGCTGCATTTATTTTCTTCTTTCACTGTTTCGTACTTTGGAAAAAAATCTTGCAAACTGCTTTGCAAACATAAATTGTGATATTGAATAGATGTTCAAAGTTGAGTGGGATGCATTCTAGTCTCTAGGGAAAGAAATCATGTCTATTCTACTGCCTTTTTTTTTCTTCCTTGTTCAAATGTGTCGTCTCTTTGAATTTTATTGTTTTGATCAGGATTTAAGCTTCTCATTGTTTAATCTTCTTTGTTGTGTTGGGTAAGTGTCAAACGAACATTTTCAAAACCAAGTAAAATTTATGGCAAATATCTATTGGAGATGGAACAAATCTGCATAGGGAAACTATAATTTAGCTTACCATCAAATGAAAGAGATGTGTTGATATTTAACAAGTGGTCTGCCATAAGTTTGGTTCGAGGACAAACTGATTCGGACAACAATTCGGGTGATGGTTCTACCCCAATTGATATGAAACTTTTGAGACCCATAACTTTTGCACCGTAGCTCCAATTGATTGGCCGTTTGAACTGTTGGAAAACTAAGAACAAGGAGAACACAGTGGGATGGCATGGAGCTTTGTTCGATAGATTTTGACTCCCGAAAATCAAATGGAAGTGCCCCAAATTTCAATTTTAGTAGTGTAGTCTAAAAATAGTAAGTTTTTAAAAATAGTAATTTCTCGAATTCTGTATTGTTGTAAATTGTGGAATTCAAACCACTTAATCTCCCTCGAGATTGGTAACCTTCCACATTCTCCTCCTACCTTCAAAACATGTATAAATGAAAATGTAACCCGAAATGAAAATCAAACATCTCTTCTCAAAAATAGACATATGTTTGGGCCTACAAATTTAATGAATAAAACATCTCTTTTCAGAGATAGCATTATTGTTATTGTTATTGTGTTGTTCTTGTTTCTTGAATTATCTTTCAACCAAAGCTTTTGAGTTTTGGATCACAAACCAAGTACACCTACCAATGAGTGGCTTCCAACAGATGTCCTTAGTAGAGAGAATGACTTACTATTTTGTTTTTAATCTTCAGTAGAGAGAACAATCTATTATTTTATAGCAATTTCTTTGAATTTTTCTAATGAATATTTTTTTCTTTTTTGAAAAAAGGGGTTCTAGATATCTTTGCCCATAATTGGGATTCAAGCTTATTTTCTCATTCAAAAGTTGAATTTGGTTAGCCACAGAAAATTGATATGATCTGGGCTTTACTATCCATGCATTTTACAAGAAAAGAATTTAAAATTTTAGAGAGAGAATTAGATCTAGAAACTTCTTGTGACCAAGTTAAATGTTTGTTTGCTCAATGCTCACACGGTTTGGAAGATGTGGTAAAAATGGCCATAAAACAAGTGAGTCTTAAGTAGGACCACAATGAATTACAAAGGGTAAGAATTAGACCAACCCATTATTTTTTATCAGTGATTGAGGCTCCCATTAAGATTTGATAACCATTATTTTGGCCGGGCTTAAAATTTGTGAAACCCTTGTTACTAGCAAATCACATAAACATTAGCCCTAAAATACATAATCTGACTATGCTTTTTGAATTAATAATTTCTTCATTTTCTAATAATCTAAAATGATGTTTATATTATGCATATGCTTGAAATTATAATGTTGCCTATGAAACCCTAGCAAGCTTGATAAAAATAAACTAAGGTAGACTCCTCTTGTACCTAACAGAAATAAAATTGAGAATCAAGATGCATAAATCCATTACCTCCACAGCAAAAGCAAGTGCAACAAAACAATATAAGCAATAGTGCTTCATAACATGATTTTTGAGGGTTGTCTAGCTCACTGGAGCTCTTCCTATTTGGGCTCAAGCTTATAGAGCTACTGTTGTTAACGCTGAGGTTAGCGCTGACGTTGAGGTTGAGAAGTTGGAGCATACCGCCTTGAGAATACATGTTATCCTAATAGTTTGGGTTGTATTTTGAGAGTCTACTTTGAATTTGAGCAGGTGAGGGTCAAGACTCAAGAACTAGTTTAAGTTTATTGAAAACCTACGCTTTGATCCCTCCTTAGGTTGGCATCCAATTGCTTAACAAATGGTACTTGTGGTGCCTCTGATCTACTTTCAACTTCATTGTTTGTTTGCTATTAAGATTGGCATTAACTTCCACATGTTACCTAGTTAATTTTTTTTCTCTTTTCTTTGATAAGTGCAGCCCAAAAGTTTGAATTTTCCAAAGCTTTACAATTATAGAGCTTTTTTCTGAGAATGTGAGTGTCCCAATTTTGTGGTAGTATATGGTGGATGACATGAGATTTAATTTTTTGGTTATTTAGACATGTAAGTTTGTAATGGACTTTGTATATGGGAGAAGTGGAGGGTAAGGAATCCTGCTTTTTCAAAATGTTGAAGAATAATCATTTTAGCCTTTCTGTTGTAGCTGCCAAAAATACTATAAGAATAATTATAACTACAGCGATGTTAAACAAGCAAAACAAGCATAAAAGGGAAACCAACTCTCCACATAAAATCAATTTAACCAACATTAAAGGAAAAGTTGTCAGGGATTTACACCTACACACCTTGATTATTGAAATTTGTACACAAGTGTAAAGATTAGCTTATTAAATTTGTTTGGCAATAGAATTCTTATATCATTCTTGTTTTTCCTTCATCTCTAACAAGACCCAAAACATTGAAATTAGGTAGTTGTAATCTATTTATTTTTGTGTTTAAGGCTATATTTGTCACTTGGGTCGCACCAAATTTTTTGAAGAGCACAAAAATTCATCTGATTTTGTATGAATACCCTCTTGCAAGACAAATTGCACTTACAGAGAAATCAAATGAGTACTATCTAACTGTATTGAAAGCTTAATAGAAAGCAGGGAAAATAAAGAAATTATCCAATGCCAAGAAATATCCGAGTATCAAGTATATTATCTCAAGTTTACCTCAAAAGAACTTGAACTTATGATGAATTAAGCATATGATATTTGTATTTTCTTGTTTTTTATTTCAATTTCTTTTCTTGTTTTTTATTTCAATTTCATTATTTGTTTGCTATTAAGATTGGCATTAGCTTCCACATGTTCTCCAATTGATTGTTTTTGTCTTTTCTTTGTTGAATGCAGCCCAAAAGCTTGAATTTTTCTAAGTTTTGCAATTACAAAGGTTTCCCTGAGAATGCAGGTGTCCCAATTTTGTGGAAGAATATGGGGGATGACACAAGATTTATTTTTCTGGTTATTTAGACATGTGAGTTTGTAATTGACTTTGTATATGGGAGAAGTAGAGGGTAAGGAATCCTACTTTTTCAAAATGTTGAAGAATAATCTTTTTAGCCTTTTTGATGTAAATGCAAAAGATACTATAGAAATAACTACAACTACAACATTGTTAAACAAGCATAAAAGAGAAATAAAATCAATTTAACAAATATTAAAGGAAAAGTTGTCCAGCGTTTACACCTACACACCTTGATTATTGAAATCTATACATAGGTGTAAAGATTAGTTTCTTAAATTTGTTTGGCAATAGGGTTCTTATCTGTTTCTTATTTCAATAGGGTTCTTATATGTTTCTTATTTTTCCTCCATCTCTAACAAGACCCAGAACATTGAAATTAGGTCGTTGTAGTATGTTTATTTATGTGTTTAAGGCTATATCTGTCACTTGAGTTGCACCAATGTTTTTAAAGAGCACAAAAATTCATCTAATTTTGCATGAATACCCTCCTACAGGGAAATTGTACTTAAAGAGAAATTGAATGAGTACTATCTAATTGTATTGAAAGCTTAATAGCTTAATAGAAAGCAGGAAAAATAAAGAAGTTATCCAATCCCGGGAAGTATCCGCTTATCAAGTATGTTATCTCAAATTTACCTCAATTAAGCTTGAACTTACGCTGAATTAAGCATATGGTATTTGTATTTTCTTGTTTTTTATTTATCTTCTTACAAGGCAAACAACATGACCGATTTGATTCTGCCATAAGTGTGAACAAGCCCATAAATTTTTGCTGACAAATTATTATTGTTCATATGTATGATGTACAAAATAAAATAAACAGTAGCAATGGGTCATATACCCAATTTGCTTGCCAACATATGAACTAAATCTTTGTATTGTGTATTTTTTTTTAATGCAGTTCTTGAGTCTATAACTTTGCGTCTTGAAACAATAGGTGAGAAATAGACAATACTTTAATCAACGTTTATATTTTGTAGATGGATTTCAGTATTTTCAAATTTGAACAATATTTCTAATCAAAATTTATTTTTAATTATGAATGTTCCTGATTAATCTCTTCTGATGTTTTTGGAATATTTTGCATTCTTTCCATTGATAAGCTTGAACTTGTCAAATCCTATGACCTATAAATTCTATATAGACACAAAAACCTATTTCTATCTCTTCTTCAACCTTGAATTGGTGGTTATGGTTTGTAATATAGGTGAAACATAGTGTGAGAATGAATTATCAGAAATATCTCGCATGGTTATAATTGCACTTTGTTTCATATTGAACAGAGGACAAATATGTGTCAATAAAAGGTATGATGCTCTACCTTTTCTATATGTTATTTCATAGATTCTGCTGTTGAAGCTACATATTTGGTAGCAGCCCAACATGCGCTTTCAATTTTTGAGTAACTCTTAACATACTATGATATAAAAAGCCCTTGTAATTATTTGAGATTTCCCCGATCAACTAAAACAAAATTTGTAAATGCTCATCAAGTTTGAACTTTGCCTCCCACAGAGACTTGGCACTCTGTGCCCTTGTTTATATATGCATATGCACATTTATTGATACAATAAAATGAACAATAAAATAAAACCCAATAAAAATTCAGTCCATTAATAAGAATATTTGCTTAGCTGATCATTTACTATAAAAACTAAAAAAAAAATTAACTTATAGAAAAACTCAGGCCTTTTTTTCAATATTTTTGATCAAATATTTATGAATAAAATGATAACTTGGACTTCAATTCTATGAGCCTCACTCTGGAAGAGATAAGCTTTTCCATTATATATTAAAGATGAACTCCCATTTTTAATTTGGACATGTAATTTAATTTAATTCAATTTAGATATTAATATTCACAAGAAATTAAAGATGAATTCTCATTATGTATTAAAGATGAACTCCCATTTTTAACCTATACATGTAATTTAATTTAATTCAATTTAAATATTAATATTCACAACAAACCAATAATAACTAATGGGATTGAAGCAGTTCCATATTAAATAAATCCAATATATCAAGGTAATGTCAAAAACATCTCTAAAATATATAAAAAGAGACAATTAAAAAGAAACAATGATTTTATTGTTTGAGGGCCCTCAATCTCTAAACAAGTAAAATATGCATTGCCTTACAAATCTGGACCAAGTTATTGGACATGTGATCTCTTAAAACTCCTTGACTCTGTTATACAGAAGTAAAAATTGATATTCCTAGAATTGTCGATGTGTGAAGACATCAAATTGAGTGTTCTTTGTAAGTTGAAGTGTTTTGTAAATAAACAAGGCTAAACATTTTTTATCCTCTTACCAAATGAAACTCCTCAAGAATCTCTGAGAATCTCTAAAAAGACCATGGTACCTTCCATGAATTTCATTGTAGATAAGGCATTTGAATATAAAATGCTCCACTTTCAAGTTTTGGGAAATTGTATGTACACTCAACTTGTTGAACATTATGATCAAATTCCATTCAGAGTTTATGAGAGCAAATGCGAAACTGAGCTAAATGGATCCTTAAACATGATGGCAACATCTTCTCCATGTATACAGGAATTTGATTTCGATCCTTATGAAAGCAAGAATAAAATTAGAATTAACAAATAAGTTTTGTCTTCAAAGACTCTTTGGAATTAAACTATGTAACTTTCAAGTAAGACTCACTGATCCCTTCACAAATACCTCTATTAACTTCATGTTTAGTGCACTGATAAATATTAATAGAAAAACCAAGAGAAGGTTACCCCAACTTTTGGAAGAAAGTCATAACTCTTACATACCAACAAGATTTACAACCTTTCATTCAAGTAAATATATTTTAAACTTTCATTCAATTAAGATATTGAGAACAAGTCTGAGACTCATTTATATATGCAAAATAATAACCATCTTCTTACATATACAAAATATTTTATAATATCTATACTTTTCAGCTTGTAAGAGTTATTTTCACACGAAACAACTTAACATGCTCTAAACTATAAAATGTTGGAAAGTATAAATGTATACAAATTAAGTGTAAATTGATTTAACTTTCAATGGGATTCAAATAATTATTTTAAACAAATTTAACAAAGATTTAGAGTTAGAAGATGCGTACCAAACAGTGAAATCTTACTTGCTGACTCCAGCACAATCTGCAATCTAATTCAGAATGAGATGAGTGGTCGCACGGGTTCATAAGGGAGTACTGAGGAAATCAATGTATGCTGCCCTTGAATAAACTATTCTGCTGATTACGGTGCATGCCACTAGCCAATCTGACACCCCATATCATTTTCCACTTTCCTTTTTTCCTTCCCAACTGTTTTCCAGTGCACAGGTGCAAGGGTGGATACACAAGGACTTATATCAAAGGCAACATTAAAACAAAGCAAAAAGCATAGGAGAGTGCACAAACAATATTCAACTCAAGAAGCTTTCTCAAAGCAATACCATAAGAAGTTTTCTAAAATAACATCAAATTTTAGAAAAGATTCATAGTTGAAAACATAAAAAATAATTAAGATAAAGGCATGGTTCCCTCCCATACCTTTTACCTAATGTAAAAGGTGTTGTCACCATGGCTGCGCCCACTCACTGACACCAACATCGGCCACCATCCATGCACTGGTGCCGGATATATGAGCTTTGAATATAAGGGGATATTCGGACACCAATCTTGAGACTTATCACTCAGCAACTTGACAAAGGCCTCTAGCCATGTAGCATAATCTAATGAGTTTGAGGTGGTTTGACGCACACAGACAAAACTATATTCTTCTCCTTCAATACCTACCAAAAGGATAAAACATGGAAGATGACAAACAACAACAAAGAGAATAAACATATAAATAAAACACAGTCCAACAAGTTGTCCAAGCATTGCAAATGACAAATATCTTTCACAAAGAAAATTGCACAACAATAAAGCAATCCAACAAATTGCGAAAAGCTCAGCAAACATCCTTCTCGAAAGAAAATTGCACAAGCAACATATAAATGTCAAAAATACCTTGGGAAGAGGCTAACATGGTGGTTTTTCCAATGGACAGCACAATCTGCTATGCTTAGCTCTTGCTCAGCGAATTCCTCCTTTTCTCCCAAATACAACCATGTGCAAAAAGCATGTAACTAAATGCCAAAGCATTCTCATTTTATAGATGGCTCCCTGGATTGCAAAAACCTTAGCAAACATCATTCTCAAATGAAAATTGCACAAGCAACATATAAATGTCAAAAATACCTCGGGAAGAGGCTAACATGTGATTTTCTCAATGGACAGCACAATCTGCTATGCTTAGCTCTTGCTCGGCGAATTCCTCCTTTTCTCCCAAATACAACCATGTGCAAAAAGCATGTAACTAAATGCTGAAGTCAAAAATACCTCGGGAAGAGGCTAACATGTGATTTTCTCAATGGACAGCACAATCTGCTACGCTTAGCTCTTGCTCAGCAAATTCCTCCTTTTCTCCCAAATACAACCATGTGCTAAAAGCATGTAACTAAATGCTGAAGCATATTCTCATTTTATAGATGGCTCCCTGGATTGCGAAAAGCTCAGCAAACATACTTCTCAAATGAAAATTACACAAGCAACATATAAATCTCAAAAATACCTTGGGAAGAGGCTAACATGGTGGTTTTCTCAACGGATAGCACAATCTGCTACGCTTAGCTCTTGCTTGGCGAATTCCTCCTTTTCTTCCAGATACAACCATGTGCAAAAAGCATGCAACTAAATGCCGAACCATTCTCATTTTATAGATGGCTCCCTTGTCCATGAGTCAGCTTTCTGCTTTTTATTGTAGAATGACTTTCTTGTCTATTCTGCTGTCTTCTCATTAAATTGCTGCAAGTTTTTTTAAGTGGTTTGAGTGTCAAGGTTTGCTACCATTTCTTGTCAGTATCATTGCCCTGCTTGCTTTGCGGGTTTTGTCAAGCTTATCAGAGCATGAGCTCTAATTTTTATATAAAGTTTTACCAACCTCCTTTTTGGTTTATAAGCATTTTTAAATGCTTCATTGATTATTCTCTCTTTTTCAGATGATCGTGAAACATTTACCTTTGTATGTCTTTCAGCTTTTGGCTGGGAGCATAATCCATGTGAATGGTTTTATTCCCACTTTATTTAATGCCTGTTTTATCATAATCATTTTTATGCTACGTATGACCAATTGGTTGTGTCTGTCATAGAATTCACTGCTGGAATCCTTGTTGGTTGTGGTGGTCTGTGGTTGAAGCTTCTATTCTACCGGGTTGTCTCAGATATCCCTTATGGAAACATGCACATCCTTACCAACTTATTCCATCGTCGGTATAAATTTTGTAACATTTGATATGGACTCGTACTTCTGCACATAAACTGGATACATCACAACTCCTTTATAATATGACAAAATATAATCAAAAGCATAATGATCAAAATGTTTATTCAACATAATAAAATTCATTCTTTTCACCATTCTATATATTATCATTATCTAAGAAGTAACATTCTAAGCACAGGCTCGATCATATAAGTTAACTCGATAAGCAGGTCCATCCCCAATTAGCATCTTAATCGTTGGCCTAAACAAGGGTTAGGCTAAGAGGGTCACCAAAAAAAAGGACCTTTCCTTTTCTTTCTTTTTACACTAACAACATACCTATTAGCATAATTATTTGATTCACTACCATCACGTTGAATCTGGATGGTATCGATGGAGGTTCCTTTAACTGAATTTAGCACAATTATTTGAGTCACTATCCTTACTCTGAATCTGGATGGTATCAATCATAGTTACCATGTTCGACCGAACATGGCTCATGTTCGGTTCGAACCCAACAAATGGCATGGACCGAATTTGTGCGATCGAATTTGACCGAATAACCTTTTTTTTTTTCCGAACCTAACAGTATATAAATAAATTATAAACATTTAAGTATATGGACATCTAGTTTCTTATACTTTAAGTTATATTTTATTTATATACTTTCAGGATGTTTGAGAGGGGTTTCGGACAGCTAGGAGCTGTAATGCAAATTCTAGGTTTTGGAGGATCCTATCATATTTCAGAGTTAGTCAGATTCCAAGGTTTCAGGGTTTCAAACTTAGCCATATTTTGAGGGTTTCAAGATTTCAAGGAGACATCATAGGAGGTATGAAGGCTGCATGAAGGGATGTATGCGTGATAGAATAGTATGAAAATATCTCTCGCAAAGTGCCACAAGCCGATCCCACCCCATTCCCAGTGCACCCCTTAAGGCATGCACTCTATGAGATTCAATGCACCAATGAGCCCTTGTGAGAGAAAGTGTCAGTAAATGATAAAGTTGAAAAATAATGGGAGTGGCATTCATGATTTTGTGGGCAATCGAGATGATTTATTCTAGATTTGAATGTACATTTTGTCTTTGAAGTAATGAATGAACGATGGTGCTAGTGCTAGTTTTGATTTTGAAGCTGGGTTTGATGTTGCAAATGTTTGAAACTTAAGTTCTATATCAATTTTGAGCTTAGGCTCTAAACTATGAATATTTTGCTATCTTTTAATGTAATTCAAGTTTGAAATTCTTATGCATTTCTCATTTTTGCAAGTGTTAAACTTAAATTAATGTTCATTCCTTAGTAGATTGAAATATTTTGCATATATATACCGAACCGAACTTTTTTCAAAATTCCGAACTTCCGAACTTTTTCCCCCTTCCGAACAAACCGAATTTTTCGAACATGGTAACTATGGTATCAATCAAGTGTTTGTCACTTAGTTCAGATCTTTTTTGGGAGGATGTTTACTCCTGATCCCAAATCATTGACCATTTTAAGATCTATATTCTTAGCTTCAATGATTATCTTCTGATCCTGTCCTTGCTGAATTATCTCTCTTTCCTCAGTGAAATTTCTTAGGGGGGGGATGTCAAACCTGCAATGCATTTTAGTAACAATTTGAATGGTACTGTTACTTGAGTGGTAACTTACCAATGCCATTAATTTTTATAATGATGACGAGGTGTCCTTTTGTCTATTTGTCTATCACATGTTTTCTAGAAGAATTTTTTCTATATATAATGGATTATGGAAGGTTGAAAACACTAATGACTTGTGCTTTTCCTTGGATCATTTTTAATTGGAAGCCTACCCTTCTCCGGTTGTCATTAGGTTGAGGCAACTTATATTATTTGATTGATTATTGATGTCCTCCATTGCCTGTATGTCATCTTCCATCCCCTACCAGCATATTGGGTTCCTACCATATTTGGTGATTTCAGCATTGGACATTCTTCATCCTCGTGGTTTTGCAGAGAACGTTTTGTACATATTTGCTAGAATCTTGCAGCATTTTTGTTACCAGTTACTTAAAAACGCACCCATTTCTTTTGATGTCCCCATTACACTATAGTTCGTCATTTCTTGTACATATTTGCTAGAACCTTGCAGCATTTTTGTTACAAACGCACCCATTTCTTATGATGTCTCCATTACACTATAGTTCATCATTTCTTATTTATCTATATCGGGAATTATGAGTTCCTTTATCGTTAGAGCATTGATTTCTTTGGGTTTACCATTCCCTCTGTTACAATTGGATGTGCTGATAATGTTTGTTTTTCTTCTTGTGTCTTGATCTTCAAATTACGTGGGCACTTTTTTTTGTATCACGTGGCTTCACCGTCACAAATGGTGCACTGTTTCACTTCACATTCTTTGCCTAAATGTGCATCAATTCTACATTTTAAACACCGAATTCTTAGTTTTCTGGTCTGCTTTCTTTTGACTGTCAGACTTTATTGCACAATGAAGCGATCGTCTTTAGGATTGCAGTGGCATTATATAGTATTTCCCTCGGAAAATTCAAGTTGTCTACCTCATAAAGCTTCTTGTTCATACAAAACCCTGTTTACACCTGTGACCCTTCCAAATTCAATATTTATTTTAATAAAAAGAACCCCCACTAAAGAAACCAAGAACGATAAATATCCTTTACAAAGAAAAGGCATAAAATCTTTTTGCCATCTTTTCAACTACTAAGTGAAAAACAAAATTAAATACATGTCATGGAATTTACAACATTTTTCAACCAATTTTTATGACATTGCCAATCTATATAGTATATATGTGTACTACTGTCTCTTAGTTGTTTATTATTTTCTGGGTTGTTATAATCCTACATTCTATTGACACAGTTGTTACTGAGTAATAGCTTATAACATTGTTTTCGGTATCATTAAATCCATCATATAGCAAGGATAATGCTTCTGAGATGCACAAACAGATTTAGCTTTAAGGCAGGCTTATTTACTGGACTCAAATTTGTGCATGGTTTATTATCAGTCGGTTGATAAAAGATTGGGAACATTCATGCTTTTAATCCATTATTACCAGTTTTTTTTAATTTTTTTTTGAAAAGCTCAGAATTACATAGATATTGGTATCTCTGCCCATGTTTTGGATTACATATAGCCGATTACAATTGATGAGTAAGCGTACACTTAAATCTGAATGTTCCTTCAACTAAACAGCTACAACTAAGGGACATCCAATCCATCAAAATCACCCAGAGAACGATCCTGGCTCTAACCAATTGACTCTCCATGTCAGATATCTAAAGGGATTTGTAGCTTGGTGGATGGTACAACAAATCATCCTCCTCACCAATAGCACTACAACCCTTTTGTTCATTATTACCATTGTAGCTTTCATATGCTTAAAAAAATGAATTGAATGTCACAAGAAAATCTAACTTTGACATGCATTTAAAAAATAGAAATTCCACTTCAACCATATCCATAAATAGAGGTAAGAATGGAAGTTATAATTTATTTATGATGTAGAGTGGATTGATGTCAATGAAATGGGTTTAAGAAATCAAGAAGAATTCCTTTTGAACCGAAACGAAAACATATAGTTTCTATAATATTTTCCTAAAAAGCAGTTACAGGATTATGTATAAAAAAATTCAAGGACTCCGCACACATTCCTAAACAAAAATTGGTTATCGCCAATACCAATGGATACCCTCAATCCTTGGCATTAAGCCGGAGAAGGTTGATTATTCCTGCAACCGAATTGGAAAGTTTACATTCCTTCAATCAAAGCAAATATACCATATACACTCTTAAGTGTTTTCTTAGGCTGAAGGTAATATTATTCCGATATTCCCAATTATTTAATCGAATTACAATTTGTATAATACAATTTCACCTTGGATCAGCTAACTCTGCCTTGAAAATTTTAGTATTTTTGTTTCTTTGAATATCAATAATATGCAGAAGGAATGCATATCTATAGGTTTTTATAAATGCAAGTTGGAGCATAAACTTCTCCAGTAATTGTATCCATTTCAGATAAACACAAAATTACATTCCTCTCAAAACATATGCTGAAAAGATGAGTTCCAGTCTTTACCATTCACTTCAAACATAATTCAAAGTCCCAAGAGAGATCAGTTTGTGCTCTAATAACAGTCATAATATTTAAATCCAAATTGGAAGAATAACCACCAAAGGGATGAGTTATAGCTCTCCATTCAGTCTAAAGGATAACTGACATAACTAGTACTTTGGGCCATATATCTTCCTTAGCACTAGAATGTTTTTCCATTAGATCCGTATCGCTTATATACATTGAATAGAAATTCCTTGTACTCATTTTTTCATTGTTTTAAGTTTTATTTTGCTAAAAAAATATTTTTTCTATTATTTGGTATACTTGTATGTATAAGCAGATCAACAGAATGAATTCCAATCCTCTGATCACATGACAGATTGTCCAGCCCATAATGGAGGCAAGTAATAGATCAACTGAAACATTGGAAATTATGTAAGCTTTAGCTCCTTCACTTGTCTATTGAATGTCAAGATTTAACCCAATGAAAAGCATAAACCTAAGGTCTAATATGCTATTTTGTCTATTGTCAACCATGGCATGCTTCTGAATCCTGATTAGACACGGCATTCTAAAGGTAACAGCATCAATGGGTTTAATTTACACACCAACATAACATTTTTGGAAGATGTCATAATGATGAGATTAATACTTTCATTTCCCATGATTTTTACTGCTCATATTTATTCAGGTTCAAGTTCATAAGAAAATGTGTCATATACTCATACCTAGCTTACGAGAGGGGCAGTTCAGTGCTATAAATTTTAAAGAGGGCACAATTCAATGGATACATTGTATTGAGAACTCGGCTGAATTAAGAAGTCGGAACAATGAGTTTATATCTATCTATACATGGAAGACTAAAGTCCTAAAGGGTGTTTTGTTCAGATAATACATTGTTCCTGAAAAATTATTGATTTTGTTTTAGAGCTAATTCCAGCATGATTCCAGCATTTCATTAAATAAGCCCTTCGCATCAGCATTCTCTTCTAAGAATATTATGTTGTAATAAACAACATTTGACGCTTTGGACCAATAATTAGATTTCTCTTGAATATGGTGCTAACTTTTCTCGTGCATAAAGGATAGTTGAAAGAAATAAAGTACATTAATGTCCACAAATCACTAGGTAGGCCCATGGACTGTTTAAGTACAACTAGCTTGGAATAGACAAAAGGAGCATTCAACACATATCCAATAAGCTATAAAAGAAAAATAGGAAATTCACCTACAATATGGAAGAACATGGAAAGATAGCTAGATAAAGGATTGCAACTCAAAGTTGATCATTCGCTAGTAATCACAAGCATTGGTCACAATACTAATTTGAAAAATGGCAGAGTATTAATTTTCTCTGAAAGCTATCAGATTCCTTAGAAAGGAGTTGGAAACCAGCTGCAAGAATTATGATTATGTAGCAGCTTGTTCAAATGACTACCTGTGTAAAGTTTTAGTTCTTTCATAAAAACGAAATATATTATATTATCTAAAACAAGAAGATTTTAAGATTGACATCAATAAGTCAACACACATGTTGGATTATCTTTGCACAACAAGAAATATAAATAGTTTGCAGCACCAGAAATCAAATCCAGTGTACAAAGTAAATATGTGATCATGGTTTCCCCTGTAACAGTGAAGGCTGTAAGGAGCCTTCTGTGAAGATGACCAGTCATGACACCTGCCTGTGTGGAGCCTTATGAAAATTTCAATATAGATGGTCCTCTGAATACAACCCTAGTAATGCAAGCTTTGATGGAGGGATCCAAGATGCAAATATCTCCATAATCCAATGGTTCTATCAGAGATTTGGCATTGCCGCAACTATTGTGGCTGAAAGAATGGCCACCAAGAAAAGAATGTGGAAGCCAGCTCTAGAGTCGTAATTGTTCCATAGTTAAATTTCCTTTTAATGGAAGCCAGCAACTAGCATTGTAATTGAGAAACTTAATGGATCATCTAATATGAAGGTGGGACAATTGCAAATTCCTCAGCTCCTTCGAGACATCCAATATTTAGCTTCCAAGTTTGACAAGGTCCTTTTTGTCCATGTTAGGACAGCCAACAAGATGGCTGATGGGTTAGCAGAAATGGCCGTTATCCACGAAAAATAGCTTCTTATCTTGGAAAATTTCAGTCAGCTCAGCCAATGGATGGAATCTAATGATATTATTTTTTACCTCATATGCAATTACACTAATAATCTCTCACTTTTGTAAGTGAAGTGGAGGGGGTATCTCACCCTGCAACCTGTAATACCCAACCTCCTATGGTTCTTTGGGGAGGAATTGTTTAATTATAAGGTTTCCCTATGTCCCCAGACCCTTGTCACCTTTAAGAATTTCATTTATTTGTCAAGATGGCAGGGAGCTTCCTCCAAGCGGAGCGATTATGGATTCCATTTACAAGGCACGGTCTTCCTAAGCTCCCTATTTAATTTAACAACTATGTATATGATTTGCCTCAGACCTTTGTTGCCTTTGGACAGCCTGAAATTGCTCATGCCAACGGTACGGAGCATGGTGGGAAACGTAGGGGAAGTAGTGGAAGCTAAAAAACCTCCCCACCACCCCAGTCCTACATGCAACCACTTTTCATCTTGCTTCTTTCATTTCTGCTTGGCTTTTCAGTTTCACACCTTTCATCCCTCATTCAATCTTTATGTGTTCTTCCTACTCTGTCTAGTTGCAGATTGTAGCTGTTATTCGTGGCATACCCACCTAGAGATGATGGTAGCACAAAGGGCAGGAAATGAGTTAAATCTTTCATTGCTATGGCAACAAAGGACGATCTTGCTAGGGAGGAGGAATGGTGCTACTCTATTTCAGGTTAGAAAGTGCTTCGTCAATGGTCACACTGTGGATGCAACATGCACACCACTAGTTGCATGACTATGTAGCTTGATGTGAACAGATCTGAATGCTTCCACCAACTGAGAGACCTCATTTTTTGGAAGAACATATGTAATGTGGTTAAGAAGTGCCACTTTCACAGTACTAAAAAGATATCCTTGAGGCACCATCAAGAACAGTGGGACCTTAAAAAACTTAGATGATAGTCACTCTTCACAAAGAAATTAGACAAAGATAATTTCCAATGCTTGCACAAAGACATACAAATTTCCAGCTTATGCTATAACTTTAGTAAACAAAGGTCCAATGCTTGCAGAAGGATAAGCAGCACTCTCGCTAACTGTAAAACTTTACAAACGAAAAATGGCCATAGTCTATGATAGTTAACACAATTAATCAGAGACTTATAGGCCTTAACCAATAACAGGATCTGTGAGTAGCCTAGCATAAGTTAAATCCTTTTAGTTGGAAAAATACAGACGCTGTAGACCTGACATACATGAGTAGCTTATCTCCAAATTGTTAAGGGTGACAGCTGATATATCTTTGCAAAACACATTGCACCTATATCCTCTCATAGGCAAGAAAAGGGTTTTCAAGGGAATTAAGAAATTACATTTTGATTTTAGTGATTGCTTGGGTTGGGGAAACATAAAACAAGTCTCGGCAGGAAAAATAAATCAGGATCTCATATCAGAAAGAAACGTGGAATGACTTATAGAAAACCGATCAATTGTAAAGAAACAAGACATTGATCTACATTTCAAACAAACTTAGAAGCCATAAATGTCCCGCTCTTATGTTCTAACAAAGAATTGAAGATCCTTCAATATGAATCTAGAACTTGGGATCTTTGTAGCCAAGAATTGCTTATGGATAGAATGATCTAATGAACAAAGAAAAAATAAATGAAATTAGTATTACAGTAAATTCTCAAACACTATGTCATGGCTCACCTCACTAAATCAACAGGGTAATGACATTGAATTGCGCAGCAGAATATATCTATCATCATCCTATATCGTCTTCTCAGGAATTCTCAAAATTTTACAATTGAACCCTCATTTTTGTTGCCATATTTTTTAGCTCTACAAATTTCCACTCAGAGCATCTCCATGCTTAAACTAAACTACTTTGATTCTAAAAGTCCAACTCTTGATAAATTTCTAAAAATCCTACTGTGATTTGTTAGTTCTTGTTTCTCATAGAAGAAAATCTAATTCATAGTATGAGATAAAAGATATATGCCATATGACATAATATCATGTATCCTAATACATACATGCTAAGAACCTTAGACATGAGCTTTTATGATGCCTACAGTTACAGGAACAAAATAGTAACTCTAAACCATTGTTAACACTAAAAAGCTGTTTCCTAAACAGAACTCTTATAAAAATATCTTACATTGCCTTCCGAAATTGTGAAGAATCCTAAAGAGGGGTGTCTCTGCTTTTCCCCTCATGTTGTTTATTTCTCCACACTCAAAATAAGCTACTTTGATTCTGAAAGTCTTACTCTTGATAAACTTCTAAGGAATCCTACCATGCATTGTTAGTTTTTGCTTCTCCTACAAGAAAGTCTAATTCATGGAATCAGAAAATAAAAGATTCATGACATGACATAATAATATGTATCCTAATACATGCTAAGAACATAATAGACATGAGTTTTTATGACGCCTATAGTTACAGGAACAAAATAGTAAGTCTAAACAATTGTGAACATTAAAAAGCTGTTTTCTAAAAAGAACTCTTTTATCTTCCATTGCTTTCAAAAATTGTTAAAGAAGCCTACAGAGGAACGTCTCTGCATCTCCCCCGGTGTTGTCTGTAAGTTGGAAACAATACTTGACAGTAATGAATGACGATAAACAAGTAGTGCAGCTTCAGATCATAACTTCAGAAAATCAATTCAGCCATGAAAAAAAAAACTCGTATTTGTCATATCCATTTGATGAATGCAGTGAACAAAGAAAAGTAAATGAGTAGCGCTTGGTCAAGAAAGTTCCATGATCACAAGTAACAAGCACCACAGCAGCATACAGATGAGAAAATTTGCACCTCAGTTTCTGATGTTATCATAACACACACGGTAACAAAACGAATAAGCTCATCCCTGAGCATCAGGCCTAAAAGTGTCAACTGCTGCCCATAATACAAATCCTTGACCACTGGCCATATTCAAACAGAACTCTGGTTCATTAAATTCCCTCAAAAATTATCATCGCTTCTAATCGAATAGATGCACATGTGCATAAACAGTCCATTGAAATATATAACGTTGAAAACCTTAGACGAGACAGTGCGTCCTCACCTGATTGGGAATGTTTATCTTTTGAATTTCAAACTTTCAAAATCGGAAGGTCGTAGAGGCCTTTAAAAATCAGTCGTAAACTGCTGATCCTTTGCACTCCTGATGCTACCATGGATGGTATTGACCTTAACCCCACACAAGAATCTGAATCACTTGGAAAGGGTGATCTAGTTTCTGGCTTTCCCTGGACAATGCGTCGTGTGTAAGTAACATCTGTGGGACATCAATATGTGAAGTATAGTAAGACAAAGACACAGTTGCACACTAACCTGCTATCAGTTCCGTTGATGTTGACAAAGAACGAACAGTAAAATGGAACTCAATTTGTAACCGTTGATAGGGTTGGATCCCTCCCAAGAGCCCTCTTTTAATGTCAATCTCTAACTCCCTTAATGTAAGAGCTGCCCAAAAGCCCTTTATAAACTCTTTGCAAGACTCCTTTCCCTTGCAAATGAGTTTTCCTTTGACATCATTGCTGTCTGCAATCATAACTGGACTTGTGTTTCTAATTTTAGCATTTCCCTGTTCGTGCTTATTTCCATCGGGTTTTGAAATATCTATTAATGCAGATTGAGTTGTGGTGCTACCTTTTTCTTCTTCTGGCAACTGATACACGGTTGTGCTCTTATCAAACTTCAAAATATAAGCTTGGTTGCATCCTTCAAACAATCTTTCTCCCAATGTATCAATTATATAGTATGCTTCCTTTTCTACCTTAAGAAGGAAAAAATGGTCATTCCATATAACGATATAAATCTGTGGTCCACTATTCTCAGTTTCCATAGCAAGAGCTCCATTAGTGATTTCTTCCCAGATGTTGTCAAAAGACATAGAATCTTGCAGAAATTCAAAGGAATCTCCCATTTTCTCAGGTTGAAAAAAACCCACAAAAGACTTGTCTGGTGCAAGAGAAAGGGTGCATACCTTTGCATCTAATACTGTCTCCAAATCAAAGTGTCTGTCAGGAAACCTTTGTTTGTAAGCTTGATTTTGACAAAGGTTTCTCCACTTTAAGGATCCTTCTCTTATCAAAGTATCGAACAGGGCTTTTGTTGGCATCGAATTTTTGTTCTTGTGCAACCAGTCAGCAATGACAGCCACCAAAGCAGAACAAGCACTCTCCCCTGCAGCCCTTTCACTTCTCTGATCAAATGAAGCAAAAAGAACCTGGGTTGACAGCTTCATCTGCCCATCTCTACTTATAAGATTTTTCTGATCCCATCTGCCTCTGCCTGTGGTGAAACGGTCTTTACCCAAGTCTGAGCATGTGTCCTTTCTGAATTTCTCATGCCCTGCATCCAATGCCATAGACCCATTAGGTAAAAGCTCCAATTTTTCATATTTTTGCTTCCTCCTCGTGGTGGGGCTGTAATCAGGATCTTCCTCTTCCTCCTCCTTCAACCTTGATTTCTTCTTCTTGGGAAGCTCCTCCTCCGAATCAGAAATATCTTCTTCCTCGTTCTCGGACCTGCATTTCTTCATATTCCCCTGCTGATGCTTCGCCACACTATTCAATGACTGTTTGCCCTCAGTGATATTAGACATGCCCTTCTTGGGTATCTTAGAATTGCCCGACTCACAATCCCCCTTTTTGTTTTTCCATGATTTATGTTGAGCCTGGGCCAAGTGCTTGTCGCACAGAGAGCGTCCTGGCAATGCAAAGAAGCTGCACCTCCATTGTTTGCCATCTTGCCGCTTGCACCTAGCCTGAACCTCCACCTCCTTAGAGGCACCTTGTAGTTCTCCATCTTCTCCACTCTTGTCCTGCTCCTTCGTATCCTGAGAGTCTTCTCCCTGCGTCTTTCCCCCTCTCTCGCCTGTAAGAATTGTACTGGCATAGTGTGGTCTTCTCCCGGTACCTTCCAACATGTTATTGGATGGCCGAATCTTATCCATTTTAAAATGACTCGTGGAATTACTTCTGGCTCTCCTTAGCTTTCTCTCCGGGTCCTCACCCATCCATCTGTCAAAATCCTCAAAGCCTCGTGTAAGCATCTTTTCTCCTGCTCTGCCTTCAGATTGAGTTGCAATGGTGCAGTGTGATCCTATCTGGGTACCTTGCAAGATGTTATTATCTTCGGGCATCCTGTCCTTTTGACTGAGACTCGTAAGCATTATTTCAGATTGAGGCTTCATTTCGCTCGATTTCCCCTTAACTTCCTTGCCCACTTCCATCAATTCCACATTGTCGGTGTTATTGCTTTGTGAGATCTTATCTTTTTTACTGATATTCGTGAGAGACACTTCGACTTGAGGCTTCACCTGCCTCGATATCCCCTTAACTTCGGTTCCCACTTTCATCAGATTAACCTTATTGTCAGTAAGACCCTTGAAAGAAACTTTGGCTTGAGGCTTCACCTCCTTCAATTTTCCCTGAGCTTCGACTCCTATGTCCATCAGATTATCCTTATTGACAGTAAAACTCGTGAGAGAAACTTCGGCCGGAGGCTTCACCTCCCTCAATTTCCCCTGAACTTCTATGCCCCTATCCATAGGATTATCCTTATTGCCAGTGTTATTGCATTGCGACATCTTAACTTTCTTACTGAGGCTTGTGAGGTCCATTGGATTGTACTTATTATCAGTGTTATTGTCTTGCCGGATCTTATCTTTTTTACTGAGATTCATTAAAGAAACTTCAGCGTGAGGCTTCGCCTCCCTCAATATCAACTTAGCTTGGATGCCCACGTCCATAGAATTATCCTCATTGTCAGTATTATTGCATTGCAAGATCTTATCTTTCTTACTGAGACGCGTGACAAAAACACCAGCCTGAGGCTTCATCTCCCTCAGTTTCCCCTTATCATCCATGCCCACGTTCATCAATTTCTCAGTCTCCTTTCTGTCTGTAACACTGCATCCTTCGGAATCTCTGAAGCTTCTGTTGACTTCATCAACAGAGAGCCTCTGGTTGTCGAATTCATTCACCAATCCTGTCATACCCAACTTCTCTAACTCTCTAATCAGCTTATCCAACCTATCAGACTTGCTTTCCAATTTCTCTCTTTCCAGATGGCTTTGCTTCAAATCTTCACCCATCTTACCCAGCTTATTCTTCATCCAGTTCAATTCAGCCTGCTTGGCTACAAACAGCTTCTTCCATTTCTCCTTATCCATCTTGAAGCCCTCTTCCATCTTGAGACACTTACTCTTCCACCCCTGCAATTCTTCCCTAAGACTGTTCATCTTCTTCCCAAGCACCCACTCATATTCTCCATTCTCATTGTTGCTCGTCTCAGATTCAGAATCAGATTGCTGAGACAAATCTCTGCCAGTGCCACCACCGCTATTGTTGTCCTTCATCCAGCGACTTCTGTTCAGCCATGGATTCGACATCTCTTCAACAATTTCCGTTTGCATCAAGAAACAAAATCTATTACACCTAACTGCATGGAATGTAAAAATGTCTTATAGTTATAGTTTTTTTCTGCATGGATTCTCAGTTGTCGGAAAAAGGGTGCACAACTAACCTGCTAAATTTGGTAGGTGTGGCATCGAGATTGGAAAAGCACAATGCAATAAATAGTATTTTATGTAATCGTATGCTCTCCTTCAACGGTGGGAAATCTATTCCGATGCCAAATTGAGAAGTGTTTGCCTTGGGCAGTAATTTTGGCATCAATGGCGGGCATAGGATCTTGAAAACTTCCCCTGGATATTAGTAGTATAGGGAAATTTACGGTTCCTAGGACAGGACGTTATGATTAACGTGGGGTGTAGTGTTTACTGGTTATTAATAGGCATAAAAGCCCATTACTTCTATGTTTTGGGAAGAGAAAACTTATTCCCCACCTATGGTGTAGTTATCTTGGAATTCTACGACCAAAAATAGCAGTCTGAGTTCTATTGACGGTATGTAACCAGTGATCATTCGTCTCAGGTGCTACAGATGACCCTTTTGTTGTGCCCATTCTCTATCGTGTATGTGGCGCATCGTGATTTATTAGTCTTTGTGTAAGTATATATTGTAATCACTTTTTGTTGTTACATGTAAAAAGGAGAAAAAATATCTCTATCAAAATTATTGACTTTTTCTTCTTTCTCTTTCAATGTTTGTTTGTTTGTTTGTTTGTTTTTTTTTTTGGATATTTTGTTCTCTTCATTTTATTATTATTTTTAACACATTTTTTTCTTATTGATACAAATCTATATAAATAATAGAAAAAAAAATTATATGTCACATCTATTGAATAGTTATTGTGTTTCATTGCATACGTTCAATTACTTCTATTATTTTTGAAGTCAGTGGAAGCTTTGAAAATTGAGAATAATCGATGTCGAGCTATTTTCACAATCATCATCTATTGCTTCAATGTTCATCATGCGATCTCAGAGTTGCAAACCCTATGTGAATTTTTGAAGGAAGAAAGGTGTTTTCAATAAGCATAGAAGCGCAGCTATGATTACAAAAATATTTTAGACATCAAGTGTGTATAAAATATGTATTGATTTAGTTTTAGTATAGGTAAGAACATTTGTATAGGTGTTAACACACTAATAACAAAATCACGACCATTTTTTTGAATTCTTTACACTGATGAACACTGTCGACACCACCTATGTCTTTTTTCTTTGTGTGTACTAATATTGTGTTATAGTTACTAAAGTCTTTTGGGCTTGATAATGTTAACAATTAATTCTCTTTTATAATTTTCCATTTACTCTACAATTGTTATTATTTGTGTGTTGTGGTTGTGGCCACCAACTTTATAAACTAGGTTGAAATATTTTTAAATATGTTTTTAGACGTGATTGTGTATTTATACAAACATGGGACTTTGTGTGTTAAGAGTCCTAAATGTCATTGTGTTTGTTTATGCAAACACTAAAATGGATCAGAGTAAATCCCTATATTTGCTTTCCTTTATGGCCAAACTCTTAGACGCAATCACATTGCAAGGAGCCATCATAGTTACCAAGTACTAAATAAGGAGAGAACAAATATCTTCTTTAGTAATTTCTCAATGACCAACCCATTCGTGGCTATGTATCACAGTCATTGTCAACTGATATCATTTTGAGCTTCATACTCTTCTTTACGATTTTACTACATTTGATTTGGTTCACCATCCAAGTGAATTGTAATCAAACTCATCATGTGAAGGTCTTAATCAAGTATTTTTTGCATATACTATGCAAACCCATTACTATATCAAATCCAGTTTAAAATGTGAATAGCCTTCATTGTTATGTGGCATAACCCTCCATTTGTGTCTTCATTGAGTTATGATTCTTCTTTGCCTTCCCATCACAATGTTCAATAGGAGTAACACACGTGGTGGTGTGTGAAGGAAATCTAGAAATGGAACTAAGCTAAGAAATCGCTAAAATGAAATTTAAAGTAGAAACCTAAACTTAAATGATATAACAACAAATGAAATAAACCAATTAAAACACACACTTACTAAATTGAAGTGAAATTAGCCTCCTCCAATGTGATCAAACATGATTTGCTCTTCGAATGTAGTGGATATGGTTCCTCAATCTTCTCCAATGCAAGGGGAATTAGGTAGCGTTTTTGGTGTGCAAATGACTCTTGATAGATTGGATTTGCTTGTGAATTCGATAACACTTTGTTAGTGTAAGTGAGGATGGATGAAAGTGATGACTTGGAGAAAAGGGAAGTAGTTTGAGTAAGTCATCAAAAAGGGGTCAAATTGGTTGAAAAGTTCCAAGGTGATTCACAAGGTGGTTGAAAAAATTGAGGAGGGTGGTTGGATGAGTCAACACATAGTTGAGATAAATGTGGAGGATGTATGGGTGAGGTGAAAATCCAAATTTATTAATTAAATTTGGATAAAAGGTGTGCATAATTGATTAATATTCAATTATTTAAAATTTGGAGGGAAATTATGTTAGTTTGAATTCAAATTTGGGGAAGAAGAAGAGTTAGGGTGTCAAAGTGAATTTTGATATTAAATGATAAAAATTTAGGTGTCTATATTTGTCCCTCTTTGAAATGGTGTTGTGAAACAATATTATTTCGAAGAATAGTAGACAAAGTAGATCATTGATGATTGAGAAGAAAAAGTTGCCCCAGGTAAATGAAAATGATCATGATGATGCCCCCTCAAATGTTCATGTGGGAAAGCGGGCGGACACTCGAAATTATTTAAAAGGAAAATGAAGTGGTTATAGTGAAAGTTGTCAATTACTGTACTTGCATATGTAAAGCCTGTAAAAGGATTTTCCCCTAGTTAAAAAACTAGAGAATAGGTCAAAAAAAGAATATTTCCCATTCGTAGGATGCATGTTTGGATGGTACTCAAGACTCAGGGGTCTCATGAATGAATTCGAGAATGATATATCTCGACGATGGTAATTTACAGGTCGAAAAACAAAAAATATAGTTTTTCCAATTTGGATAATAGTTTACAAGTTTGATAGTTGTAAGCAATGATAAAGATTTGAGCACGTCGATGAGTTGTTGGTTTGAATTTTGAGGAAAATTAGGTGGAAAATGTGAAAACTATAGGATGGAGGTAAATATACTTGAATAGGGAGGAATGTATAAATAGAGAGAGGGGTGAATCGAAAAATCATTTGTGCAAATTAAATTTCTATGTGATTTGTGAATATAACTTGATTGAGTGAATTTTCTTTGGGTTTGTGGAGAAAAATAGATCGTATTCCAGTTCACCAACACTGTAACAAGTGAGTGAGGATATACTAGAGACCGAATAGGAGCGGGTAGTCAGTGAATGCAATTTTGAATTTTGGTTTTTAGGTTTTGGTCATTTATTGTGATTTAAAATTGAATGAAATGATTTTGTAAATACTCCGTCAATGAATTTGACAGTGAAAACAATGAATTCATTAAGGGTACCTATAAAATCATCAAACCCTGTAGTGAAATCATCGATAAGGGTAGCAAAATTGATAGGATAGAGGTTAGGGAATTAGCAAATTCATAATTCGTAGTGGTGATATCATGAAAATTGGTAGCAAAATCATCAATAGCATTAGCAAAATCACTAAGATGGTATGAAAAACTGGGAAAATATGAAATTGAAGACCTGAGTAGCAAAATTATCTAGGAGTGTGGTGAAATCATCAATTCCAATAGTGAATTTGCCAAAGATAATGGCAAAATCTTAGGGTAGATTGTTAGGCTTGTTAGTGAAGAAATAGACATGCTTGTTTGATAGATGGATAAATGATAGAGATAGGAGATGAATATAATGAGTGATTTATGTTTTTTTGGATTAATTTAGTTGATTTTAAGATTAACATTGTCCCAATATTTGTGTTTGCAGAAGGTATTACCAGTTTTGGCGACATGAGAGTGGAAATCACATGCACTTACATGGATCATGAGGTTTATAGAGTGAGTTCAAAGTGTTAGAGGTGACAAGACTATCATACATTATTGAGACACTAGATATATGAGTTGATAGAGAACTATCAATGACATTAGCTAAGAGATGACATAGTGAGATGAGTTCATTTCACCTACCAATAGGTGAAATGATGGTGACACTTAAGGATGTATGGCAGATCTTGAGGATCCCAATACGGGGGAGATAAGTCTACTATGGAGAGGTTTCACAGGCGATGACACTATACAAGGCTTTTGGAGAGGAGTTGATTATGGTTGTCAGAGGTGGCATGGATATTGACACATGTATAGACTTAGAGACAGATGCATTCATGATTGTTCTCATGGCTGTTGTCAATGGTGTTATGTTACCTGACAAGACTGACATATTATGTCCCATTGGTCTCTTAGATGTGATCTATGACATGATGGATATGGGGAAATATTTGCATCTGGGCCTTATGTACCAGCTCACTTGTATAGAGACTTGCACCATGCAGTGTATTCATATGGGAAGGAGATAGGACCTACGACACTATTACAGGTATGGGCAAGGGAAAACATTATAGTGGAGCATCCCATAGGACAGATGAGTGTGAGATCAGTGGATGAACCTATTTCCTACAAATGGCATGTGGTCATTAGTACACATAAACCACACTTAGGAGATTTGGAGTAGTATAGGAGAGCATTGAATGAGCTTGGTGAGGATCAGATTACGTGGAAACCATATAGGGAGATAGACTTCCTTCCAATGGGTTTAGGATATTTTATATATAGATTACATGATGGCACAATGCTATATTATGGTTATACATGATTACATCATTGAGAGATAAAAGCCAGACAAAGTGTTGTGACAGTTTGGTGTGAGAACACATTCCAGCAAGTCCACATGTGTTTGCATGATATGTTATGGAAAAATCATAGCGGGGTCATTGCATTGATCCTAGGATTATGGATCATAGTTGGACTCATGTGCATGCAGTTACTTGGGTAGATAGGAGAGATTTTATTGATGTAGGTATAGTAGATGGGTATGCTAAATGGTGGGCTAGATAGTGACTGATGAGACTGACAGTGCCAAATGCTCCTCCATAGACTTGGAGACAGAGATTGGTAGGCATCCATGGGGTACCGAGCTAGTGCAAGGATTAGGAGAGTAGTTATAGGGCAAAGAGGAGGTAGACAAGGATGAGCTAGAGGTCAGATAGGGGATGATCAAAGGAGATCGAGGCAAGCTGAGACACAATTGGAAGATGTAAAGATCAAATATGATACAAGATTAGATTTAGGTGAGGAAATAGTAGTGAGAGTTGATACAAATGAGCTAGTTGGGGGAGGATAAACACCTTTAGTAGCTATTGATAGTGATGAAGAGAGGGGTAGAGGGGATACATAAATGTATTATGTGATAGAGATGCATGCATAGGGAGGAGAGGGAGTAGGGCCATCGAGGTCATCTATATCCTTAGAGGATCAAAGACTATTGGACAATTCACATGAGGAGATTAAGGTACAGGATGTGGAGATAGTAGGTTTACAAAGATAAGTTGTTAGACTGCAGGGGGAGGTGGATGGCAGGGATGCTCATTAAGGCTTGAGAGAGAGATTATATAACTTCAAGGAAAGGTTGATGGTATCTATATTGAGGTGGATAGATTTTATGGAGAGAGTTTTGCTCAATCAGTTGAGTTATATATGCATAATGCAACTACATAAACTCCAGATGATACAAGGTTGACACAAAGCTACAAGGGATATGGGTACAATATGGGTGGAGTTGGTAAAGGTGAGAGAGCTTCTGACAGTACCATGACAATTGGCAACCCTAGATAAGTTCATGAGAGCCATGAAGCAGGCGATATACTATAGGAGTCTATATGAGAGAACAATCCGATAGTCATAGTAGGCACCTTCATTTAAAGAGTACTCTCCTAGGAGGTCTGTGTCAGGGAGATCGGTATAGCTTATGAAGTTAGAGAGATAGGTAGGGTAGGCCTCACAGTGTGTTATGGGTCCTCCGAGGAACACACCACGATGTCATGATCCTAGTCCTACTACAAATGCCCCATCTAAGAGCCAAGGAGGGACATGAGATGGTTGATATTATATATCAATGTATATATATTTTTGAGATGTATCTTTGTATAGACAAATTCAAGATATATATATATATATATATACACACACACACACATATACATACATACATATATATGTGTGTGTGTGTGTGTGTGTGTATGTATATACATATGTATGTATGTATATATATAGATATGTATGTATGTGTGTGTGTGTGTGTGTATGTATATATATATATATATATATATATATATATGAATCATTTTGGATATTGAACTTTTGTTATGGATATATGATGGACATTATGGATTGTTATTATTTTTTCATGTATGGTATATGACTTCGATGGATGGATATTGTATGGCAATTGATTTCCTGCTTTTTTATTTATAATAACACATGCTAATTATTTTCAACTTTTTAATATGGTAAAATGTATGGATGTATGGATTGGTTAAATAGTTGCCTTTTGATTATTTTGTTTTACATTAGAATTCCAACATGAATAATCAGGTAAGAATTGAGCAACTTAATTTTTAATTTTATGTAAAATAATAATCACCAATGATATGAAATAAGCATGATGAGTATTTATGTTATACACATAAAGATTGAAAAGATTTATTTATGTAAAACTAAGTGCATCATGATACAAAAAAACCATAATCACATTATTTTGTAATACATAAAATAATATTGACTTTAACAAACACACAAACAAATGTAAAGAAGACAAATTATTAATTTTGCACAAACATAGACTGCATCTTGATGTGGGAAATCATAATAACACTGTATTGTAATACACAAAATAACTGACTTGAAAAATAAAATAAGATAAACAAGTTTTTAAAACAAAGGACACAATGTAAAATTGGCAAACTCATTTAAATATAAAAATTATCACACTAACAAATATGTAAAAGAAAGATAAATGAAATAACTAAAGAAGATTCACTGATGTCATATTAGAATTGGAGAAATTGTTATTCTAAAGAATATTCGAATATACACATGGATTTTCTCTCTAGATCTACAAAAGAGATTAAACAATAATTATCACAAATTACAAGAGATGAAATTATGGGATTAGATTGCTCTGGAATTTTGATGTCCATGCTTACTTGATATTATTCACAATTCCTGCATTGGCAACAATCGACACTTCATTTGCACTTACTCTAATTTATATAGCAAACACCCTAGTTATTGCATCTTATATGAAAAAGAGAGAGTTGTAGAGTTCGATGGTACTACAATGCAATTATGTGCAGGTGAATGCAAAGGCATAGTGCACCTACAATGTCTTCTTTCTTTTACCATGCCCAAGAGACAAAAATGCGTGCATAATATGTTTCACAATTGTTGTTGAAGTAGCCCAACAACAAGATAGAGACACATGTTCTAGATCAAAGAATTACGATAACACCCTTCAAACTATTTGATAGAATAAAAAATCCTACTTTGCAGAGTTGACAACAAATTAAGGGATAAGAGAGAGAAATGAATTAAAATAATGAATGCTCGAAAAGATTGTTTGGTTAAAAGGAAAAATTAGTAGTTTTGCAATGACTATAGTACCCTTACATGTACTAATAAGGAGGTAAGAGGACTCATAAACTAGCACTTGCCCCAAAGGTGCAAGTGATGTCGAAAGGGATTTATTTTGGTTAAGCAAGGTTTTGTGTAATTAATATTAGGATCGTACTCAAAATTCATGATTGTTGATCTTGTCTCATATTTTGTGTACAAAGTATTAAGAAATATTAGTGGGATTTTTATTCATGTATATTTTTATTCATTTACCCAAATGACCTTCATGAGTATTCATTTTGGGTGAGTATTCATTTACCCAAATAACATTATTTACTTAAGTATTTTTGGTAATACTCACAAGATAAGGGGACCCAATTTAACACACAACCACTGTGAGCATTTGTTAATAAGGGGGATGAAGGTTGAATGTAACTCACCACTTTGAGATTCTCACCCTCTAGCCTCTTTCCCCATTGGCAAAGATTTTGGTGAGTGTAGTGCCTAATAAGTCATCCTTGTCTTGCAATTATCACCAATGTGAAATTAACTCAATCATGTATTTCTATGTATATTCTTTCATACAACATGACAATGCGCTATGCAAGGATGAAATTACATTTCATAGCAAGCTTGAGTAATGGTAAAGTGGCGGGGAAGGGTAAGGTCATATAGAACATGAAAGTAGTGAAATATTTATAGGTGAGTTTGGTAGTGATAGTGAGATATAATGACATGGTATTCTAGGTGATGGACTCAAAGAAGGCCAGGGAGATACACGTGCAAAGTTTAGTGATATGTCATATATGTAAATGCAATATATATCTTACATTGAATTATTTCAATTACCCAATACGTAATTGAAATAGGTGATATTTTGATAAAGAAAACATGTGTTAGATATCTAATGGCTCCTTTAAAAAAATATATAATGCACCACGTATCAATTTAGATAAGTCTAATATTAATTAGATAAAAATTCTAACTACTTTAACCATATAAAACCAAATTAGAGGATTCTAATATCAATTTGACAAAAAATGGAAAGTCTTCCTCAGTGAAAGATGCTTATTATATATCTAATCGACCAATGTAGGATGCAATATATAAATAGATATGGATACAAATATTTCCAAGTTGTTTCCATTCTCATTCTCATTTTCACTAATAGTAGCCACTGTATTCATAGTTGTAGTGTTTATTTCTCTTTATTCGATGAATAGAAGAAAGACAAAATAACCACTAAGACCAAGCTTTTGTTGAATTGTTTTAATTACCCAATGAGTGATAGAAATAGGTGTCATATCAATGAAAACATGTGTTAGATATCAAGCGACTCCTCTAAAAACATAAAAAAAAAATTCCATATTCAACCAACGCCATCCTTTTATGAATATAGATAACATAGTCTCTATTCAGGGATAAAGGTAGCATCAAGGCTTTGGGAACATACTTATAAAATTCAAATCAATTGGACTCTTGTCAAATCTTTCATAAATTTAGTTGTAATTTTAAGTGACCTAATTGCACCAATGTCAATTCTAACTACTTCCATAGAATCCCTTGCAAGATGATATTATGATGTATGATAGATAATTTGGTTTTAAAGTCATCTAATTTGGTTTTATATAGTTAAATCAATCAAAAAAATATTCTAATTAGTTATATACTTGGTCTAAATGGACACATGGTGTATTCTTTATGGTTTTAGAGGATCCACTAATATCTTACACCTATTTTCATTGAGTCAACACCTATTTCAATAATGTTACATAACTTAAAGTTTGGTGGAATCTTGGTATTGACAGTAGTTTTATATTTTCTCCATTCACCAAATAGAGGCAAATGAACACTAGGGTAAGTGCACAAAATTGGGGGGCAAAAAAGAGCTACCCATGGACATGATTTTCTTATAATTTCAAAAAACTGAACTTGTGTAGATAATTTGAAATAGCTACACTCAAAATTTGAAGATGCTATAAGAACATGAATTGTAGCACTTCAAGTCTAGTTTTCAAAACACTAATATTTTTCAAAAATGATTAAGTATAACTAGGTCAATATCTAAAATTTGAATATAAACCCCTATTTTTTTCAAAAAAATAGAGTGGATAGACGACCGTGTGGCCCACCATTTTTTTAGCATCATTTAACATTGTTTGAAACCCTTTGGTGAATATTTATATAAGATCTTATATTTTGTGATAAAAAATGAATAGCCGATCGTGTAGCCCCCTTAATATATATATGTATATATATATATATATATATATATATATATATATATATATATATATATATATATATATATATATATATATAATGTGTGTAGAATTAAGCCTATTTTGTGACCATATAATTTGTTTTGAACTTGGATGAGTGAAAAATAAACTATATTAACATGTATAGGCATGTATATTTGCAGGTATGTGGTGGTTTAAAAAACTATAGTTAGAAATCAACATCGTTTATAACCTTAAAATAGTTTAAAAAATAAAAAAATCATATATTTGAAAAGAGGAGAGCACGTTCATCATCATGGTAATACTTTATCGAATTTACTTGATGAAATTACTAGTGTATTTGGCGATGGATGTTGAAATTTGTTATTTTCTATCTAACCTCTTAGACTCGACTGTAGAAAGATAGGTCCAAGCCTTGGGCTCAAGAATCTGTGTCATTTCGATTCAAAAGGCTCAGAATTTGAATTTAAAAATGTAATAAGTATGTGCTATGTAATAATGTGTATGCATTATAGTATAACATGTACACATTATATTATAATGCACATGCATTATAGTATAACGCGTACATGTTATCCTAATATAGATAAAAATTCATTTTTTAGCAAACAATTTTTATCCAAACTGGGAAATCTGTACCAACAAACATTCTTTGTGTGCTTTTGTAGTACTTGTAAGTTGGGAATAAGAGTTATCAAGTGCTTTTTTAGACCCCAAAATTAAAAGGCTATAAATTGTCCAATAGGGGATGGATCACATTTGAGAAAGAGAAATAAGTTGAAGAACAAAACACTTGAACAAATATAAGAGCTTAAAAAAAAGGGTACGAATGCAAGCATTTCATTTAAAACAAGCTACATAAACTATCTCTAATGAGCCAAATGTTATAGATAATGATGCAATTGATAATAATGAAATGAATAATGATGAAATTGAAAATAATCAATTCAATAATGACATTATTGACAATACTAAATTGCATGATGATGAAATTGACAATAATGAATTAGATAATGTTGGAAGCTCACATTCAAAGTATAGTGTTTTTTATTTTGTTGATAACAATTGTATACATAGTGCCTTACCCCCCAGCAATGAATAAATTTTTATGAAAAAAAATAATGATGAAATTAGCAATGAATAAAATCTCATAGAATCATATAATGAGGAAAGAAACAATGAACAAAATGTCATCCCGCCAATAATCAATGAAAGTAATGAAGATTTTGAAACACCCTCTCAACAAGTTCTACAATAACAACACCTCTAAGAATTGTGCATAGAAAAGATGAGTACTTAATTACAGTCGATGAAAATATTTTGAAACCAATACCTAACAAAATGTTTGACTACCATTCAATAAGATTAGCTTAAAAAATTTAAGATATAGTTTCTTTCATAATTTGACTCATGATACTAAAAGATGTCAATTGTTTATTTTTTTGATGAAATTGATTAAGATAAGACCTACCATGTACACATTAGGACTAAGAACATCTAATATGGATGATGAAAATGCAGAAATTATTTACAACTTACATGATGCATATCATATTCTAGGCCCTAAATCATGTAATAAAGATTGCAATGCTACCTAGCATATAATCACAACTTGTGAAGTAAGTAGTCAAACAGGAAAAAAATGATTGATTTCAAAAACAAGCTGAACACTTGATATAAAAAAAAAACATTAATGAAAGCAATTTCAAGATGTAAAAGACTTAATGAACCCAATACCAATGAGATTTGCGCATTTTTTGGTCGACTTCCATGAAAGTAAAAGGCTATAGTTGATACTCTGAAAGAGTTACTTGCAAAATTTTGGAAGGAAAATACTAGAGTTTCACCGAAAATGAGTTGGTTCTTGTAACCATGAATTGCATCTAAAACATTTCTTGGATATGATTGAAACATAATTGTACTCCATTTTTTGAAAAAACATCCACTAATTTATATTATTCAAATATATTTTAAGATGACCAAATATTTTTATATAAAAATAAATCACACACGCACCACTTATTGTTGTAGCCAACATGTTGAGTTTACAATGCACTATGATGCTTTACACTATATTCATTGTACTTTGTATACTAACAATATTTTAAGGAGTGTGGCTTAGAAGTTCTACCAAAATCAAGTAGGGAATTTATTCCAACCATTTTTTGTGAAAAATAGAATGAACAATTATTGTATAACAAAACATGTTTGGATGGAAATTACATCATTTGTGATGGATTTCCAAAACTAAAAAATTATATCCATAAAGATGAAACAAGTGCAATTGGGCATGGAATTGGTTGGTTTGAGCAAATACAAATCTATGACTCATTAGTAAAATATGGCAAAAAATTTAAAAGGTGTGAGTTTTTTACAAAGTAGATACCCATTTCAAAATTTATGGTCAAATTCAAGGAGAAAATTGTATATGAGTATGTAAGTCACACACATGGCTAGATGGTTGGATGAACAATTCAAGATAAGAAAGGACACTTTCTCACTTGGTTCAATTGTTTCAAGAGTTGACTTTGCTAAAAATTACACATTCAAATCACAAATATAAGTTCAATCCTAACATTACAACTCATCACACGTTTCCATATTCATGCATATAGTACTAATACATGCACCTAATAGTACTGAGCAAGATCAAAAAATATTAAGGGAGTATCATTTCTATATCAACAATGGCTGATCACATTATATAGAATATGTACACAGTTATTTTGAGAAGTTCTATGGATAATTGACTGAGAGGAACATTCATTTCAATCAACATTACATTTGGTTAAACAATTGCATATCACAATTCAATAATGCACGAATGTTTTATTGATTGATTAGGATGCACATTATCACTGGTGTAGAACATATTTGGAAAAAGGGAGCATGAGAATGTTAGATCTTGTGTAAAAAGAGCCCTTGCAAGGGAGGAGTTGAATTTGACTAGGGTGCTCATTTGCCTGATGCAAAAAGTGTGGTTAAATGGTGTAATGAGAATATGTGCCATGGTGCTCAACTAAAATCTATTGTTCGTAAACATTTTTAGTTAATGGAGGATGAAAACTTGGAAAAGTATGAGGATTATATGACTCCTATGGGTTCAAGTGAGCTCCACTCATTTTGTAGCTTAAATGCAAGCTCTTGGACTACTCATACAAGACACTTGACATGTTTTTGTTATGCATGCATGGACTTTATTTGGAATGAATGTGAGTCATAAGAGTGGGTGAATGACTAGAGTTTTAGACCTCTAATTCCAATCAACACATATCAGGTTCCACAAGCATTGCAATTTACAAATATGACATTGTCACATGTCTTTGACCATGTATCTGATCTAGTGCATCCAGGTAGAATATTATTCATTATGTACTATTTAATCCCACTATATATCTTCATATAATGTCATTAAAATTTGTTTTTTATTATACAAGACATGTTTTTGTAGTTATTGCAAATGAGGACAATGAAGAGGAAACAAATTACTACTTATGTCAGTGTGTAGAGGAAAATAAAAAATTGACTTCCACATTCATAGATGGAGAAAACATTGAGTATCCTATTGGGCTTGTGGAAGTCATTGGAACTTGGTAATAACAATATCCAATCAAACATTTAGATATATAGTTGTTTCAAGACTTTGAAACACATAGGAAGATACTGCATTATTCAAATTTGGTTCTTGCAACGAATATTCAATTGAAAAAATATCATGGGAGGGCATTAAACAAGAATCTATAGAAAGTTTGTGAGTCAGACCATGAAGCTATTATTTCTACTATCAATATTAGAGAAAATCATATGGTTTGATGGATTGATATGTGCTGGTATGTTGACTTATAAAATGTAGATATAATTATTTTACCAAATGTTTTTGATTTTATAGGTAGTACATTTAAATTTCATTTTTAATTACTTACTAATAATTTTTTGTAGGTTAGTGGTGCCATATAAGCTTCCACCTTCACACAATTGGAATTATTAGTAAAGAATTTAATATTCTTGAAGCTAAGAAAAGCTCAAGCTAAAAGTACTTAACATTTATCCTTGAATTGAGGTTGCTTTGAATGAAGGAAGGTGTATAAGGATCATCATGGCTATTTGAAGTGTTTGATGTGGTCAAATGCCTTCATGAGTTTACCTATATTTTGGGATGGTGGTCTCCTTGATTTAATTTTGATCTTAACTCACCATGCCCTTGCCTTCAATGCTTCACTTCTTCTTGAACCAAATTGTTTTCAACTCCCATGAAGTAGTTCCATTATTCTAGAGGGTAGTTTGAAAGACCTTAAATGCTTTTTTGACTCCATCAAATGACTATCTGCTTGCTCAAGGCATAGGAGTAGCATGTTTGACATTATTGAAAGCCTATTTCATAAGAGATTGATGACCTTGAAGTTCTATTACAATCACTTCATAAAACATACCCTTATAAGTCTACAATTTTGATGAGTTTATTCAGTAGGATTGGCCTAGTCTGCATCAAGGATCATGGCCTAATTATCTTCCAATTCAACATGCATTCCTTCTTACCTTCTTGTAACTTATTGTCAACTCCCAAGTTGCCACTCTGTCATTGCATTCACTAGCATCTTCATGATATTACATGATTTTCAATGTAGGATCCCCACTTATGGCCATTCCTCCTCCTTTAACATAGAAATAAAGTTTAGGCATATTTGGAGGTCTTATTACATCTCAAAATCTGATAAAACGCTCAAATTAGAGACTCTTTCCTTAGAGAGGCAAACTATCTCCTTTTGATTCTTGACTACACCAATCCACCTCATTAATGTAACTAAGGTGGATAGTGTATAGATCAAGATTCTTATAATCAACACGAGTTATTCCATCTAAAAAATAAAGATAATTCACAGCTTGAATCATACCAACCTCGCATCTTTGGGCCATTATCACTTTGCTTGCAAGAAGGTTCACTAGGCCACTAGCTTGTTAGACCTATTTGGAAGTTGATGAAAAGTAAGATTAGAGATCTGAGTTGAGAATCATCCTTAAAGGTCGCTGAGCACCCTTTGGAGACTCTTTGGCATCTTATATGTCTATTATAAAATCAAATACCTTCACAAAGTGATTACTTGCTACTCAACCTAGCTCATTTAGGCCTAGAAACAAGGCCATATTTGTGAACAATCATGTATAACTTCATTTTGAATGGATTTTAAGGCTAGAGGACACCTAAAACATATTCAATACAACATGAATCACTTGAAAAACAATTTTTAGAGCATTGGGAGTAATAAAACTTAACTTATAACACTTTTGGTATGATTTTCCTTCATTTTTGTATGTGTAGGCATGTGTTTTTTCCATTTTATCTCTCCTCATGTATAATATGGACATAAGACCACTTGTAAAATTTCTAAAATGACAAGGTAATTTAACCTTTTAAGGTTTTATAAGTGTAATTATTATGTTTGGTTAAAGGGTTGAGATGTCTAAATCAATGAAATAAATTACAATAATTAACCTATTGATTTGTTATGACTTTTGACTTCTTTTAACTTTATAATAATAGCAATAAATAGGGTTAAATAGAGACTTAACTAAAAATATACTATTGAGGATGATCTAGGTTCTAAAACTTGAGATCTGAGCAATTTTGAGTGTCACAAGCATTTTTCTAATATTCATCTATTCACTGGACAACAATGCCTAGTTTAAAAAGTAGCTCCATCTATGTGTAGTGTCCATAATGTGGTACTAATTTCTTCTTGATGGGTTTGTTCCTATTTTTAGGGAGCATTTGTACCTATATATATGTATTTTCTTTCTCTCAGATCAAAACCTTTAACTATGTATTGTACCTGAAAAGCTTGATTTTGTGTGCAAACCTTAGTTCTCTTTGCAATTATGATATAAACAAGATTTGAGTGTGTTATTAGGATGGACTAGACATCCTCAACACCCCACTGTGTAGAGATTTGCCTACAAATCAATACTCCGAAGAGGGATCAATTCCAATGTAGTTCTTCCACCTAGTGCTTGATGTCTATGAAGGTGAATGATAGAATTAGAGTGGCATTGGATGCCTTGAGTGTGTTTGAGCCATAGAATGCTTGAAAAATGAACTTAGGGTTGTTGTAGATGGTAGTATGCAGAAAGTAGGGTAGAAAAGGGATAATGTACTTTAATTTTTCATAATTTTATCTTTGATTTGAATAGTTTTTTCATCTATTTCCCATCTAGTGAATAAAGGTGGATTAAAATTGTATTTATAGGGTTTTGTTCTTGTGCAGATAAGAAAATGAGCTTAGGCCAAGCTTAGGATGGGACCACATTTGATAAAATATCTATTGGGAAGAATCGAGGCTAAGGATAGTAGTACCCAGTTGGGGATACTAGTTCCATATGGTTGTAGTATCCCAAATGTTGTGCTAATGTCCTTTTGACAAAATTTTGGAAAAGTTGGATTGGTGTCAAAGTTGACAATTTAGGGACTATCTTGACCAGCTATAAGTGAACAAGGTCTGTTAAATGGATGAAAATACAAGTCTAAGGCTCTAGAATAAGTCGATGGCAAGCCTAGGGATATGGTAACTCAATTGACACTCTTAATATTTAATTACCATATGTAGGTGCTTACACAAGGCAAACTTTGAATCCAAATTTCAAATCATTTAGAGATATAAAATCCAAGTTATGGCCATTTTTATATTGGGAAGGTCATTTTTGAGGCCGAAATGGGTGGTGGGTTTGTTGACTAGGCATGGTCAGAGGCCAAGAATGTGGTCCTAAACATTATTAACCCATCCTAATGTGTTGGTAGTGCCAATTTGTAGCAAAAAGCATAGGAAATGGAGTTCTTGAATAACATCTCGAGCTTTGACAACATTTGTTGTTAGTGTTTCCGCCCTCCTAAATAGTAGTAAAAATATAATTTTGGGTGGAATTGGATGTCAAGGTCATGGAAACACATGTAATTAACCTATACAAACATGTTCCAAGTGATAAATTTTCACTTAGGGGTCCCAGAGGTAAAAATGCATGTTGGAGCTCGAGAAGTTATCTCTTCACTGCCAAAAAGTTGCATTTTTAGACCCATCACTACATCTTATGCCATTAATTTCTCTCGAACATTCAGCCAATGTGATCCAAAGTGAAAGAAGTGTTTTTAGACACACAAATTATGGATCTTATAGTTTGTTAAAATCACCTATAGTTTTCATTATATGACCATCTAAAGTTAGGCTATAATTCTGCATTTTATCTTGTGTTGGGAAGGAAGTTCTTGAGGCTAAAATGGGTGGTGGGTTTGTCGACCAAGAATGATGGGAGGCCAAGAACATGTTACTAAATATTATCCACCCATCTAGATGTGTTGGTAGTGATATTTTTCATCGAAGAAGCACCGTAAATGGAGTTCTCGAATAACATCTCAAGCTTTGACAATTTTTGTTGTCAGTGTTTCTGCTTTCTTGAATAGTAGTGAAAATGTATTTCTAGGTGGACTTGGATGTTAGGGTTGTAGAAACACATGTAATTCAGCTATATAGATGTTCTCTAAGCAATAAATGTTCACTTGGGTGTCCTGGAGGTAAAAATGTGTGTTGAAGCTCGAAAAGTTGTCTCTTTATTGCCAAAAAATTGCATTTTAAGACCCGTCATTGTAACTTATGCCACAAATTCCTCTAGAAGGTTAGGCCAAAGTGCTTTGGGGTGAAAAAATAGTTTTTAAATAAATAAATCAAGGATCTTATGGTTCATCAAAATGACTTATAGTTTTCATTATATGCATGTCTGAAATTAGGCTAAAATTTTGCATTTTTCTTATATTGGGAAGGTTGTTCTTGAGGCCGAAATGGGTGGTGGGTTTCTTGATCGAGAATGATGGGAGACCAAGAATGTGGTCCTAGACATTATCCACCCATATATACATATTAGCAATGCCAATTTATAGTCAGGAATCACTAAAAACATAGTTCTCAAATAACTTCTCAAGCTTTGACAATATTTATTTTCAGTGTTTTCACCCTTCTAAACATTAGTGGAAATATATTTATGATTGGACTTGGACATCAGGGTCATGTAAACACATGTAATTCACCTATCTAGATGTGATACAAGTGATAAAATTTCACCTAGGGTTACCATAGGGAAAAATATGTGTTGAAACTTGAAACGTTGTCTCTTCACTGCCAAAAAGTTGTATTTTATGACCTGTCATTGTAACTTATGCCACAAATTACTCTTGAAGGTTCGACCAAAGTTATATAAGGTGAAATAAGAGTTCATAAAAACATAGAGGAGGGATATTATGATTCATCAAAATGACTTATAGTTTTTTTTTATGCACGTCTGAAGTTAAGCTAAAATTCTACATTTTTTCTTGTATTGGGAAGGTCGTTCTTAAGGTTAGAATGGGTGGTGGGTTTGTCGATAGAGCATAACAAGAGGCCAAGAACATGGTCCTATATGTTATTAACCCAATTGGATGTGTAATTAGTGCCAATATATAGTGAATAATCACCTAAAATGGAATTCTTGAACAACATCTCGAGCTTTGACAACATTTGTTGTCAGTGTTTCTACCCTCCTGAATAGTAGTGAAAATGTATTTTTGGCTAGATTTGGATGTCACAGTCGTAGAAACATGTATAATTCACCTATATATATGTGATCCAAGTGATAAATTTTCACTTGGGGGTCTTGAAAGTAAAAATACATGTTAGAACTCGAGAAGTTGTCTCTTCACTACCAAAAAGTTGCATTTTAGGACCTGTCACTACAACGTATGCCATAAATTGCTCTCAAAGGTTAGACCAAAGTGATTTAGGTTAAAAAAATATTTTTTAGACACATAGAGGAATGATTTTATGGTTCATCAAAATGAATTATAGTTTATATTTTATGCACATCTGAAGTTACGCTAAAATTCAATATTTTTTCTTGTATTGGAAAGATCGTTCTTGAGGTCGAAAGGGGTGGGGGTTTGTTGACTGGGCATGACAAGAGGCCAAGAATGTGGTCTTAGACATTATACAACCATAAAAACATGTTGTCAATGCCATTTTTCAACAAAGAAGCATAGGAAATGAGTTATCAAATAACATATTGAGCTTTGACAACATTTATTATCAGTGTTTCCACCCTCATGAAAAATAGTGAAAAAAAAAATTGGTTGGATTTATATGTTAGGGTCATGGAAACACATGTAATTCACCTATATAGACATACTTCAAGTGATAAATTTTAACATGGGGTCCCGAAGGTAAAAATGTGTGTTAAAGCTCAAGAAGTTGTCTCTTAACTACCAAGAAGTTACATTTTAGGACCCATCACTGTAACTTATGCCAAAAATTGCTCTCAAAGGTTTGACCAAAGTGATCTAGGGTGCAAGAATAGTTTTTAGTCATGCAAAGTAAGGATCTTATGGTTCATTAAAATGACTTATAATTTTTTTCTATGTATGTCTGAAGTTAGCTTAAAATTCTACATTTTTTTCTTGTATTGGATAGGTCATTCTTGAGGTCAGAATGGGTGGTGGGTTTGTCAACTAGGCATGATAAGAGGCCAAAAACATGGTCCTAGATGTTATCCACCCATACAGATGTGTTGGCAGTGCCAGTTTGTAGTGAAGAAACACCATAATGGACTTATCAAATAACATTTCAAGCTTTGACAACATTTATTATCAGTGTTTCTACCCTCCTGAATAGTAGTAAAAATGTATTTCTGACTAGACTTGGACATCAGGGTCATAAAAACATGTGTACTTCACCTATCCCAAACGTGATCCAAGTGATATATTTTCACCTGGGAGCAAGGTTAATTTTAGTGACCCATATATAAATGATCTTGGATTATTTTGGTGAATTTATATCTGTTTCAACATTTTGGCAAAAGTGAACAAATGGTGTTTAACAGAGCAAGCAAAATGTTAGTAGGTGTAGAAGTCACATCATCATACATCAACATTGCTACCAATTTTATGTTTCTTGACAGCATCACTGTCATGAGACCTAAACATTGTTGCACAACAATAATGTTGTTGCATGACATCAATGTTGTCGAATGATAACAATATTATTGCATGATAACAATGTTGTCACATGACTGGGAGCCTTGTAGAGATGGATAAATGCATTCTATAAAGCCTCAATTTATGGATTGGTGTTTAACATGTGTAAAGAGTATATTTTCTCATTGCTTTTTTTAGGAAATTTAATGATCTATAAAGGTTTTTAATTAAATGTGAGTATATTTCCCTATGTTGACAATGCCTCAGTATCATCTATTACCATATAGTTATCATGCTAATGAACAATATCATAACAATTACTCGATAGGTGTGACATTGTTGAACAAAATCATAACTATCATGCAATAGTTATGGCATCAGATGATAATGTAGCTATTGCTTGATGGCTATGCCATTGCCCAACAATGCCACTATCATTTGACAGTCATGCCATCACTTGGCAGCATCGCTATTGAACGATGATTGTTCTATGGTTCAATAGATTAGTTTTTAGATGACAATTGTTCTATTGTTTCATAACATAATTTTTAGGCAACATTTGTGTTGTTACCTAACCGTGTCATCGCCATGTGATAAAAATGGTATCGAATGAAGGCATGACCATCGAATGACAATTGTGTTACCATTTGGCATTATAATCACCGAGCGACTTACCTATTGTTTGATTCCTTTGTTGTTGTAAAATAGTTTAGCCATCATTCGGCTATTATATTTTTGATAGTTAATGATTGTTATCTTGCACCTTCAATAGTATGTTTGGGGACATTATCATCTGGTTTCCTTGCATCAACTATCAGTTTAAGGACACCAACTTCCTATAAATACAGTTGGGTCACTTCATTTTACACTCTTTAACCTTAAATTTTCCACTCTTCCCTCTTAGATCCCTGATTCCTAGCCAAGCAAATCACCTCCTAGAGACCACCTAGACACCACCTGTGCTACAATGGCTACCCCAAGCTCATTCATGTCTAAAATATTATCCAGAAACCTCATGTGTTTTTAGGTACTTTTACTTCTAGAGTAATAAGATGCATACACAAACTAGGTCAAAAACTATAATTTATGGAGGCTTGTCAAGATGCCCTAGTACAACATAGACACCACTTTACTCATTTTTTTGCTTAGGAGCTGTGATCATGATGAGTCCATGTTTATAGTGAAGGTTCAATCATAGGTTCTATGATTTTAGGTCAACCCAAAAGACATCTATCACTTAATAGGGCTCCCCCTCACAAATGCTAACCCTATGACCACCTATGCATATTTGATAGATCAAGACAAGAAGTATCTAAAATCTCACTTCGACCTATCGATTAAGGGTTCATCTTAGTTTATCAAATTGATTATTTTCATTTTTAAATTAGTTTAAAATTTATAGGTTTACTAAAACATTCTTAATAGGGAACCATTTATGATCATCAATTAAAATTTAAATTCTTTCTCAACTAGTATTAAGTATATTTGCTTTTCATACAAGTGGGCATAATCACAAATCTAGTAGGGGCCTCCTTGTGTAATCTGTTAAAAATTCTTTTCTTCTAGCCCTAATAAAATTCTTTTAGTCTATAATTATATTGTAGGGAAGATCGTTGGGCTTACCAATGTGGGCTATGGTGTACATCCTACGTACTTTGAGTGGCCAAAAATTTGATTGGTATTTGTATCTATCTAACAAAATTATTAATGATTTAAATTTTGCTCTTACAATTGATAATTATATTTTTACTTGTACCAATTATATTATTGATTTGTACAATGAGGCATTTCATGAATTACAAATAGAGAGAATGAATATTCTGACTGCTCTACAAGAAAAAATGCATCTCACTTCTCTTTCAGTTACAGAACAATAGGTAATTATGTTGTATATTTTATGTTCTATGTTTGATTATTGAAAATTTATTTAATGTTCACTATTTGATAGAAGTAATTATGTCCTTACAAAAAAGAGTTATGCAACTAGTTTCAAGAAGACAAGCAACAGTATGAGGTCAACAACCCCCCAAGGCCTCCATAGAAACAAATATGGATGTCAAATTATCTCCTCTTCCATTGACCAAACATAAAAGAATGCAGAGTTCTATTATGCCTCCAGGCCCTCCACCCAACCCAGTTGAAAAGACACAATCTCAAACCTTCTCTCATTTTGTTATTAATACCATTACCTAGATTATATTATTTATAATTTCATTATACATTGTAGATGTTGTCTTTGATTAGCTTTATGTTATTTTTGTAGTGTCATTTGAATCTTCCCCCAATCTTACCAAATGCCTCCTCAAAGTATTCAGTTATAACATATATCTTTAGGGCATCCTCAAAAACAAGGTATGCACCCATAGATATATTTTTTTCAATGTAATTATGAAACATTAAATTTATTCTTATTTAGTAGTTATTCGATCTATTTTTCAATTTACAAAAACTGCTTCTTGAAGGCAACATTTTCCACCACCACTAGTAGCCTGCTAAGTTGTTACCAAGGGAAAACACTTGTCATTTCTAGCGCCAAGCAATGGTACTATCCATTTGATAATGTCATAATTTATAAACCTCTATTAGCGGTATACCCATATCAAGGACCACTATTTTACAACATATAGATCTTGATGATGAGTTTTTGGGGATGGAGAGTGGAGATCAATATATATTTTTAATCCCTATGTTATTATTCAAGGATCAAAACCAACGGGACTAGAGGCCGATTCCCAATAGGTGCCAACACATGGCTCTCTAAGATCTAGCTTACCCCCTCCTCAACCCGATCTTACGATTGCTAAGACTGATGATGAGCTTACCAGTTTTCCATTAGATAATTTATTGGCAGATAATACAATCACCTATGTAAAATAAATTATTCTTAGTGAACTTGAGTGTTTGAGAATATGGGAGGTAAGAGCTAAAGTTTTGATAAGTAAAATAAATGTGCGGTTTCACAATCACACCCAATATAACTAATTGTACAAACTGGTTGAAAATCAACCAATAAAAACTAATGTTTTGTTGAATCAAGATGTTTCTAGAGTAGTGATTGTTAGTAATGATCACAATGATAAAGTTTTAGATATAATGTTGAACATGTTTGATAATTTAAATGTAGAGGCCTAGGTGTACTACAATAAATGGGCAAAAGACAAAATCCTTGTGGTATTGTTGGTGTAGAAATGGGAAAATGGTGGTGTGTTATTTTCATTCTTAGTTGTTTATCATTTGCATTTTACTATTGTAAGTTTTTATCTAATTAATATTCATTATTTAATTGCAGTCAAAATATGATAATTTAAAAAATCAAGTGAAGGTACTCAAAGTGCACCTCTAAACAACATGGAAAAGTTTAAATGTAACTATTTCCTTGAAAGAAAAACTTGTTTTATTGAATAAACAAAATAACACATTAAAGAAAATCACCAAGAAGCATGGATTAGATCCAAAAAAATTGTTCAATTAAAAAGTTGATGTAAGTCCCTCATTGCTTTTTGTTGGAGATGTAGTAAAGGATGAAAAGATAAATCTTGAAAACATTATTATTGCAGCAAAAGATCTTCTCCAATTAGGAATCCTAAAATATAATACAAGCCATAGAAAGGAAGTGCCTTCTACAATAGAAAAGTAAACATATACTTCACATGAAATTGAAAAACAATCAATCAATGTCAGTTGTAATATTTATTTATAATGGAAATATTTTAATATTTTAAGATAAATAGTTTCAAAATCAATATATTGTATATATGGCTTTTAGAAGATGAATTGGATCCTTACTTCTTGGATGGCTTGTAGTTGATGATGTGTTATATAATATCTTGAAATCTAATGTTTTTTAAAAATTAATTTAGGTACGCTAAATGTGTGATATCTATTTTTAAAATGCAAGTATTTATTTTCAATTTGATTTGTAGTAAATTGTTTTTATGATTGGATTTATGGGAAAATAAATTAATTTGATTGAAATGGAAATGGATATTTTTAAAAGTTATTAAGGGACTACACATCCATCTAGCTTTCCTATCACAATATAAACGTTATACATACTATTGGTAAAGAAATCAATTAAGCCATTCATAAAGAATATAATTGAGCATATGAAGAAATATTCAATACAAGACTACTTGCTACGTAATTGATTAATGAATTAAAAAGAGAAAATGTTGTTCAGTAAACAACAAATTTATCACAACTGAATTTAATTCAAGTATATTTGAAATACATACAAGCTAAAAGTCAAGTAGCTGGAATAACCCTTTTGTACCACGTGCTTCATTGTTGACATTTGTATGTATTATCTCAATAACATTTTCAATATCTTTTTTGGTAGATGTATTAGAGACTCCTCTTCTTTTAGTAAGAAAACTCCAAGTTGCAATCACTCTTTCATATGGAAACTCATCCACTGTATAACCAGAAACATACAACCTCAAAAATGTATTGAGATTTTTATCCAATATGTTCCTAAGTTTAGATTTGACAAATGATAATGCACTAAATACCCTTTCATCTTCCACTGATCCCAAAATTATTGTTTGGCATAATTTATATAATAAAAAATATTCACTAAGTGATTCTTGCAAAACACTGTTAGGATATAGTTTCTTCCATAGCCTTGTAATAACACCTATTTTTGTTGGTTCATTTAAGGACTAATATTGTTCAACCATTGTAATTCCAAAATTTATTGACTGTTCTTTCAGTATATCATTTTACAAAATACCCTCAACTTCAATTCCATTAATTTCTATAGAATTATTAAAATGATTAATGAGAGTACCCATGTATTTGATAAATAAATTACTTATTATTTATTTACCTTGTAGACCATTCTAAAATATAAGATTCACCAATCACATGGCTTCAAATAACTCGTCCCTTTGAAATCGATCTTGAATTTCAACATATAAGATTTTTGAAATGTCTCTCAATTTTATTCGTGTCTCATATATGGAATTATCATATACAACCCTTGATATAGGCACTTCTTCAATTTCTAATCCAACCACATTAGTTCATCTTTGTAAAGTATGCATTGGTATCTCCTTTCGATTAATGATAATATAAATACAATAGTTAATATTGAGTTTTAAATAGTTTTTAAGGTCCTTAATATTTGTTAAAGTTTTCTAAATTTCAAAAATTGGTTCCCTAAAACTTTCATTTGAGTGGTATAATATATCAAGAGATTGACAAACTTGTTTTCTCAATCATACGAAGTCAATAATATATGGATCTCGTTCGTGCATGTTTCGTCAGACAATGTATTTATTTCAACATAGGTAGAATACCACACAATGTTAGCAGGGCTTTGAAATCTATCAAACAAAATAATAAATATTTTGCCTTGTCAGCATTCATTCTATATTTAAACATAAACACTATCAATGATTGATATTATTCAAATATTATACATGTAGGCTCATAGATGGAAATCTATCTTATATCAACATGCTTTAATACTTTTTTACCATCTGTCACTCCAATCATAAATTTTAAAACATTTTTTGACTGCTTGACATGTATGTGTGCAAGTCACAGATAAACCCCTCCACTTTTGTGACATTTTAAAATGTGCTAACAATTTTATAATCAAGATTCATTTTATGTGTCATGCAGTGGATTGGTGTCATATATGGGGAAACTATTGTTTGTAGGTAAATGCACAAACTAGTTTTGTTCCCCTACATTAATGATATGCCATCCACACCAACACACACTAACTTGGCACCTATATCATAATAATTCATCTCAACAATATCTATCAAATTAGAAATAGCCAATTTGTGAAGGTTCTCATCATTACATTTTTTCTTCATTTTACTTATAGATAATAGATGAGGTTTATTTGAATGGTTCTTAAATGTATAAACATGCATGTAAACCCATGATGTATTTTCAACTAATGTTACCTCATCAATAGACAATGAGATAAATCTTGTTGCTTTTACTTTTTCTTTTAAATCTTTCGTTTCAATCATCACAAGGCATTTTACCATCTCCAAAGCACTGCTATCTGACCAATGTGATTGTGGAGTGTCATGCAATCTAGTATGCTTAAATAAAATCTTGTAATATAAAAAATTAGAGATTGGTTTGATTGTTTTCATAACGTGATATAAAGTGGAAAACTATCTATTTTTTCCAAGTAAATTAGATTGAACAACTTTTCTGAATTGAGTTATAATTATTCCTTCTTTCTCAAAGAGGCGTCATTGATGTTTCAAATGATTTTCATACTTTTTTATGTAACATTAATGCATTCATTCTTTTGAATTTTTCCATCTCATCATTCTTTTTATTTTTCCATCTTTGTCTTTTACGGACTCATATATTTTGCCACAATGTTTCTCAATTGTATCCAACTTCAGTTGTATTTTGTAGTCCTTTCCAAGTTTCCAAATTCATATTATATGTTTGCATTCTATTGATGTTTTAGTACTATTTTTCTATTGTACAGGCTCAATGAAAGGTATTTATCTACCTATCCAAACTTAAATGACCTTTTCATTGTTCATGTACTTCTCTCCTGCACAAATTTTTTTGTGCTTCTTTCAACTGAAGATTGTGTTGGTTGAGTAGAAATCTCGTCTGATGATGTTGGGTAGTCATTGCTAACATCCATGATGATTTCATCCAATATATTTTTCCTTGAATTCAGTGACAACATTTCATACCCAAGGACATCTTCTAGTGGAGGGAACTCTCTAAAAGGGTTATTATTGGGTTCTACTTGCAAAATGACCCATTGGTTAATATCTTGTAATAATTATTAAAAATCGGTCCTTAATACGAAATTATAAACAATTAAAAATATAGTAAATCATATAATATTTAGTACCTTTGTTTGAAATTTGATACCCATGGATGTCTTCCAATGGAGGCATATCTTCGATACTATTATAATTAGGTTCTGCATGCAAAATGGTTGTAGACTAATTATTAATAAACGTTGTAAAAAAAATCAAATAAATAACAAAATAGAAAATCAAAAGTGTAGGCAATCATTAGATTTTACCCAGGTACCTCTTTTTAGCATTTCATACCTAGGTACATCTTCGAGTGGAGGCATATCTATGATGCTGTTATCAATGGGTTCTACAAGTAAAATGGTTGTAGACATTAATTATTATTAAACCCTTAAACAAATGAATAAATACTAATAGTATATAATTTAATATTTATACATGTGTTTTCCCTCTGGCTAAAATAAGATAAGAGGTTGTCCTATTTTTAAAATTTCCTTATCGTCTTACCACTCCCAACATAAACCATTGAATCAACTTTATAGATAAATGATGTCCAACTATAGTCTCTCGATAACTAGTTGGTACCTGTTAGTTGGTTACCATTACTTGATATATGGTTATTATCACCTAACAGTTGAACTAGAATGGTGTTGCCCAACAACTAATTGTTATCTCTCGACCATTGTATGTTGTTTCCCAACCATTGATTGTTATCACCTGGTAGTAGATGGTGTCACCTGATAATTGGTAGCTGATTACAATCACACGATAATAGATGTAGTCATACTACAGGTAAATGGAGTCATGCAATAGTTATTTGTAGTCATATGACAACTACTTGTGGTCACACGATAGTTGATTACAGTTATTTTGCACTTGTTTATAGTAATTTGATACCTTATTACAGTCACCCAATAACTAGCTCAAGTTTTCATTGCCTGATAGATTCTTATGGTCTATAGGTAATTGATTATAATTGTCCAACACTTGGTATTGTACTTCAAAGCAAAAAAAATTATATATAATATATAGTGGTGAATGCCCCCAGATTAGTTTTCTTAGTACCAAAAAAATATACATATAAAAGGAAATTTATTTTAAAGAGTAGGCAACCCAACCCTTAAATTTAAATTATGTCCTAAAATTTAGGTGATCCTGTGTTATCAGCTACCCCACAAAATGATCAAATGTTGACTCCAAAAAATAGAATATTCATGAATTAATGAAGATTCGCCACTAAAAAATCCTTGTCTAGGAGTTCTAGAGGTAAAAATAGATGTTAAAACTTGAGAATTTGTCTCTACACTGCTAAAAAGTTGCATTTTAAGACTCATCACTATAACTTATGCCACAAATTACTCTTGAAGTTTCAGACAAAGTGCTTTAGGGTGAAAGAAGAGTTTTCAAAGATACAAAAGAGGGATATTATGGTTCATCAAAATGACCTATAATTTCCATTCTATGTACATCTGAAGTTAGGTTAAAATTCTACATTTTTCTTGTATTGGGAAGGTTGTTCTTGAGGTCAAAATGAGTGGTGGGTTTATTGATCGAGCATGATCATGGTCCAAAAATGTGGTCCTATACATTATCTTCCCATCTAGATGTGTTGGTAGTACTAGTTTGCAATGAAGAAGCACCAAAAATAGAGTTCTCAAATAAAAACTCAAACTTTCTACCCTCTAAAATAGTAGTATTTCCACCCTCTTAAACAATAGTGAACAGTCTCATTGGTCTCTAAGTATTATTTCACATTAATTTTCATCTTGGGTTTCAACTTATTATTAGGAATGGTGAAGAAACGTTCCAACCCAAGATTTTAAAGTGTTAACAACAAAAGTATTACACAAAGAAGTTGCAGACAAATTATTGCAAAACAAATCAAATCAAGTGTTATTCAAAAAATAAGATGTTAATACAAAGGAAAGCTCTTGCATAAGTAGGCAAGACACAATAAAGAACTAGCCTAAATAACTAATATGAGATAAATCTTCACATGGAGTAAACTAACAAAAGGATATAAAACTGAGCTAATACACTAGCAAACATGAGAAATACATTCTCTAACACCCCCCTCAAATGAAGTTAATGACTAACAATAACTAAAAAATAAATAGTGGTATATCCACAGTATGAGTCTCGATAACTAGTCTTGATAAGGTACTCATGTACAATATGTATCCATGAAATGAAAAGGAAAATGTTCTCATGAACACCCCCCACAGATAACTTCTGAAACCTCAAGCATGTCACACAACTCAAGGAAATGAGGTGATGTAAAAGTTTTCATAAAAATGTCTATAACCTGCTGCTAAGTCAGAATGTATTCCAAGCTAAGAGCCCCATCCTAAATATGATGATGAATAAAATGCATATGTACCTCAATTTACTTGGTATATTGATGCTCAACTGGGTTGCACGATATGGGAATTACACTTTGGTTGTCACATCAAAGTATAATGGGTGAATCTTGCATGAAGCTAGACTCTGTCAATAACTGATGAAACTAAAGAACCTGATGACTTGTGACAACCATTTCTCTGCACTCAACCTTTGTAGATAAAAGTGTAATAACCTACTACTTCTTACACAACCAATCAATAGGTGAATAAATAAGATAAAATATGTAGCTAAAAGTGGAATGCCTATCATTAAGAGAACCTGCCCAATCTGAATTAATTTACCCAACCAACTGAGTAAAACCCCTGGTATTGTGTAATCCAAAATGAGTAGTGCCTCTCAAATATCATAAAATCCTCTTGGCAACCTACCAATGACTATCATAAGGGTCATGTGAAAACCTAGATACAAGCCCAACTATAAATGAAATGTCAAGATGAATATGGGTCAAATACATAAGACTCTCAACCATCTACCGATACAATGTAGGATCACAAAGTGTAGTATAAGTGGAAGTGAGAGTTACTCTAAACTGAAAAGGAGGACTTGACTTGTAATCATCCATGCCAAAATGTTGAAGAAGATCAAGGGTGTACTTGTGCTAAATCAAATAAATTCATGTATCTGATTGTGAAATATATAAACCAAGGAAGAAATACAAAAGACCAAGATCTATCATGTTGAATTATGCTAAAATTACCTGTTGAATAGTCTAAATTTGAGATGAGGAGATACTTATGAGAAGCATGCCATCAATATACAAGACCTGTATAATATTGTCATCTCTAATATGTTGAATATACACTATGGAAATAGAGTGGTAGTGAACAAAGCCAATGGAGAGAATAAATGAATCCATCTTCTCATACCAAGCTTAAGGGGCATATTTGAGACCATAAAGAGACCTCCTAAGTCAATAAACAAGAGAAAAATCATGAACAAACCTAATAGGATTTTCCATACAGATTTATTCATGCACATATCCATGTAAGAAAACACTCTTAATGTCCATCTAATACGCTGGCCAACCTTGTGTTGTAGCAAGAGAAAGTACAAGGTGAATAGAATCCATCTTGGCAATGGGCACAAAAGTCTCAAAGTAATCAATAAGTTCAACCTGTGACAACCCCTTTGCAATAAAATGTACCTTATACTTATCAATGGACCCATCAACTTCATACTTAGTGTAGTAAGTCCATTTACACCTAACCAAATTTCTTCCCTTAGGAAGAGTGACCAAATTCCAAATGTGATTCTTCATCAATGAAGAATACTCATCTGTCATTACATCATCCCACTCTTGTATGCCATGAGCCTATGAAAAATACTATGGATCCCTAGAGAATACCTGACATAAAAGTCAAGTACCCATAGAATGTGCATGATGATGTCGAGTGGGTGGAAGATCCTCTATGAAAGGTGTTGCCTCAAAAACTTTAGTACAAGCCCACCTAATCATAGTGGCAACATCAATGTGAATATGATCCTCCTCCTATATGACCTCCTCAAGAATCTCCTAAACTGGCTCCTCAAAGATTAAATCCTTGAGAGGAAGTGATGAATCATCAAAAGAAGAAGAAAAATGCATGGAAGAAGATGAAGATGCATGAGATGTGAAGTGCTCATCAAAATGTATATGTGTTTGAAAATGAACATCATGAGTATATAATCTAAAAGATGATAAGCTCTCATGTCCTCATAATACCCTACAAAAATGAAAGGTTTGCTCTTCTTATCCAATGATTTCATTTTCTTACTTGGTACAAAAACTCAAGCAAGGCTCCTAAAGATTGATAAAAATGAGACATTAGGCTTGGTTCTAGACCAAGCTTCCTTTAGAGTCATATGCTCAAGTGTTTAATGTGGTGTGTAGTTCTGAATGTAGTTTGTATAATTAATTACCTCTACCCAATAAATAGAAGGTAAATCCTGTGAATGTATAATGTAGTTATCCATCTCTTTCAAAGTTCAGTTCTTCCATTCTACTAAGCCATTATGTCATGGAGTATGCACAATAGAATGCTGGTGAAAAATATTATGGGTTGCTAAAAAATTAGATAACTCTCAACTGAAGTACTCCCTCCATTGTCTGTACAAAGCTTCTTGATGTAATTAGAATATTGTTTCTCGACTAAAGCCTTAAAGACTTTGCAGTGAGTAAAGACATCACTCTTGTACTTGAGAAAATAAACCCAAGTATGCCTCAATAAATTATCAATAAAGGTAATTGCATACTTAGCTCTATTGAAAAAAAGAGTAGAAAAGACCATCAAATCACTATCCATAAGCTCAAGTGGTGAAGAAGTTCTCATGGACATACCCTTAGAAAACAAATCTTGGTGTTGTTTCCCCAATACACAACCAAGGCAAACTCCATAAAGACATGAAACTATAGGAAGAATCTCTACCATATTGTGAGTGCTAAACTTCTTTAAATATCTATAGTTTAGGTGTCCAACTATCTCATACCAAAGCCTAATCTCAAAATCTGCACAAGAAACTAAACACATTTCTAGAAGAGTATCATCAAAGCCCTCAAAATAATAGAGTCAATAACTATGATTAACAACACCTTGTGTAATAAGTGTGTGTGGCTCTAACAAAGCTCAAACTTCAACACCTTGTGGTGTGAAAGTCACTATCTTGCCCTAACAAAAATGACAAATATGATAAACTAAAAGTAAGTTGGTGGTGATGTCTAGAACATATAATGCATCATTAATGTGGCCACCATACATCTATATGTCACCCTTCCCCTTAACATAAATAAAAGAATAATCTCTAACCTCAATGTTGGAAGTAGAAATCAAACTAAGAGATATAAAGGACTCCTTGGAAGAAGTCATATGGTGTGAAACACCAAAATCTACAACCTAATTGTCTGAAATAGGTAATTATGATCTACCAACAACATCAAGTGCTTTCCCATGCTCATGAGAAGGAGGAGTGAATATATAAATAGTGTGTTTCCTAACGGTATTCTCTAGGTCTTGCATTATCTTGAAACACTTAGACTCTTCATGACCAATCCCCCCACAATAAGAACATGATATGTTAGACTTATTCTTGGATTTAGAAGATGATTTGGGTTTAGATGTATTAGTGTTGGGATTAGGTGCATTTTGAGATGGAGGAGTGTTCTTCTTAATCTTAATTTTTTCCTTGTTCTTAGGATGTGATGCTACTAATGCTTTTTGAGAGATGGAAGACTTAATATGAGGCAATTTGGATTCCTCCCTAGCAAGTCCCTCACAAAAAAATCTAGATCTAGCATTTCGAATGCATTACCTAAGGCATCCATGCTAAAAAAAGTTAGAAACAAAGATTTGGATTGGGCCACTCAACTTAGATAAAATCAAGTACACACACTCTTCATCTTTCTTATCTCACACACTCCCCTTCAACTATGTCAACAAATGCTTAAACTTAGTGATGTAGTCTATAATAGAGGTAAAGGCATCTAAATTGAGTGAATTAAGATCCACTTCAAGCTACATGAATTTCAAATGATCTAATTTTATAAATAAACCCTTTAGCTTAGCCCATATTTTGAATAAAGTATCACACCTATCCAAATGAAATAACAAAATGTCACTCACATAAGTCATAATTAAACCCATACACTCTTCAAACTTACATTGTTTTTATTTTTTTCAAATTCATGTGTAAACTATGGTTGGGTTTCATTAAATAGGGACCATAATCCTATACGTTTTATGATTATTTTCATTTGAAGTCTCCATGTATGGTAATTGTGTGTGGTTAAAGGCTCACAATGATCAATACCAGAAGTAGAAGCCATGCTAGTGAATCATCAAAGAGCATAAAGAATGTGAAATAGTGCACAAAATTAACACTGAGATAATCCCCAAAAGATTGTATTAAGGACCCCCCCAATTTGACACTTTATAAAAGTAGAGCTTTTTTACATATTAATGACACTAATGGATAGAGAATTGAAAACCATACACTTTTGAAAAAATAGAACTTGAATGTGAGTTACGATTTAAAACTTAGAGGCTTTACAAATTCTTATAAAATGGGTCAACACATTAAAAAACACTACAAATGGATTTTAGTAACCAAATCAAAAAAGAATGTAGGCATCCAACTACTAGTTGGAACTAGAATTGAACCATGGATTTATAAAAGTCAACCAAAGTGAAAAAAGATCCACCGAGTAACCCCTCTATTTGTATAAGTGAAACTGACTTCCACTTTAAGCAAAAAATTTCATCTTATTAAGGAAAATAATGAATTATCAGCTATGTTTGAGAAAATAAAGGTGGATTTTCTATTATTGGTCACTTAGCAAGTGGTTGAGGAAGAAAAATAACTCCCAACAAGGATCTTTGAGTGCAGACCTATTTAGTTTGACCTCCAATGTTTTGCCAAAGAGGATGCCACCTCCACACTCTCAGCTCCTCCACTTATAATGCTTCAGTAGTAGATGATTTAGAAATTCCCTCTAATACAATATTTATTATCCTCCAATGCAGGTCTCCCAGCCAATGTAGAGAAGAAAATAAGTTTCCATTGCTCCTCATTGACTTTCTCACCAATCTAGAAATGTATATCTATGTAGACCTTAGAATAAATCTTTCTATTTCCAACCTGCAGACAAAAAGGGGAAAGAAGAAGGAATATTTTCTCCATGCTAATGCTCCAACACTCTAGCTCTTTCAATGCATCCCTATAGATAGTATGTAAGTTCCAATGCCTTCAACGGCTAGATGACACCTCTCCACTGTTAGATGATGCCTCTCCACTTCAAACACCTCTTTCAATGCAGTCAACTTAGATCAAATCTTTCATATAGCAGATCACAAGACAAATCAAGATGTATTTAGTGCTAATGTAGGATTTCTCTCCTCTAATCTGCAAGTGCCACACAATAGTATACAATGCCTTCTCTTAGTAAATGCTTCAAAAAAACTTTCAACGCTTTGGAAAAAATGCCAACCTACAAAATTAAAATGCAGTCATAAAAGGGGCAATGGGAGAGATAGTTAAGGATTTCAATGTAAAAAATCAATTATTCTATCTTCAAGTGCCTATCCACCAAACCCCAACACCTTTTACCTATGCACCAACTTAGAAAGAAGCAACCCTTCACTAAAGATTTCCTTCACCACTCTTTTCTCTGTAGATCCAACACCAAGCTAAAATTCCAGCACATAAAAAATACAAGACTGGAAAATAAAATGCTGCACTTCCTCTCTCCAATGCTTCCTCTCCACCTTCCCTCCAATAAATAACACCATACACTTTCTTCAAAACTTTAATGAAAGTGATAGATCCATAAGAGGGAAAAAAAGGCTGAGGATATACAACAAGGGAAGAAGCAATAGCGACAAGAGAAATTTTTGAAAAAAATACAGCAGTGTGGATGGATGCAACACCTCAAAGCTATGGGACCATGTTAGGAATGGTGAAGAAACATTCAAACCCAAAATTTCAAAGTGTTAAAAACAATATCATCATACAAATAAGCTAAAAACAAATGATGGCAAAATAAATAAAGTCAAGTGTTATTCAAAAAATGAGATGCTAGTACAAAGGAAAACCTTTACATAAGCAGGCAAGACACAACAAAGAAATAACTAACTAACTAATGTGGGATAAATCCTCATATAGGACAAACTAAAAAAATGACAAAATAGTTAAGTAATATACTAGCAAACATGATAAATACATACTCTAACACCTATATCCAATTGTTTCTTAATTGGTCATGCACACTCTTTAAATTCAATACGTGTCTCCCCTAATGAAGGATCTATGCCCTTTACTTCACTAAAATTTGTGGGGAAAACATCTTCATAATATCATTTCATTTTAAAATAATAATTTTAGATATATCAAATCATCTATACCAAAGTATTGAGGAATGTAATTTTCAATTAAGAATACCACTAATAGCCTTGGCGAGATCTTTTTTAATACAATCAATATCCTCTTGTAGAGATATGATTATAACTAGTCACTAATTTCTTAGGTCTACTCCTCTCTTTGAATAATTATTCTTATGGGTCACTTTGTATAAGTCTTCTACAATATTTAGGACTTGTGTAAGTGTTAACACATACAATAAATCAAAATTCTATAGGACTCTAAGAGGTTAAACTCTCATTCTCAAATTTTGTCTTTTTAGGTTTCTAAGTCTCTAAGTCTAGTTTGGAGCTCTAATAGGTCAAATTCATAAAACAGAGGTTGTAACACTTAAGGATTAAGTTTCTAGTAGTATTTTACTATGTCTAAAATGTTCTAACCCTTATCAAAGTTTTTAGAATTCAAAATAATAAGAAAAACTCATCTTACCTCATACACAAACTTTCCAAAAATAGTCTTCTACAGGTGTATAGAAAAATAGTCCTCTATACCTGAAATTATGGAGTTCTGTTTGTCTCCAATCATTTGGATTAGGTTGTATATGTCATTTCCCAACTTATCATAAAGTTTTAGTTCATTTGGCAAAGTATTTTAGGATTTAAAGACATATAATAATGAAACCTTGACTACAGGTTGATGTCGGTTGTCAATCCCCTTCATTAAATAATATCAATCCAGGATTAGTGTCTGAAGGTAATATGCAAAAGGAGAAAGAGATATCTGAAAAATGATCCCCTCTACCAAACTCCACACTTTCAAAAATTAAAAAGCACTGTTACAAAAGTTAAATCACACATACATGAAATTAAATAAAACTTACAAGAAATCAAATTACTAAATTGAAAATAAATGATAGACAAAGAAAATAGCTGCAGGTTCACAACAACCTATATAAAAGGGAATGCTTACATGACACAAAATAAAAAAACAATAATTCATAATAAATATATAATTACATAACACAAAAAATTAAAAAATAAACACATTGATCTATCTTCCTTGGAATGAGTGGCTAGTTCATTCCTCATAAGAGGATTTTAATCAAAATCACAAGCTTTTATGCCACAAACTTTAGAATAAATTATTCAAAATAATGGAGAGAAAAAGAGATTGATTGATTCAATGGTGTGGGATGCTGCATATACAATCTCATGCTTCCAACAAATGCCTTATTCAGGAGTAACAACCTAAGTATTCTATCCTATCTCAATCTCCACAAAATATGGAGAGAGACATTATTATAAGAAAAAAAAAATCAAATTATACAAGTCTACATTTAGATACAGTCTATAAATGAAAAGTTTATATATAGAAATATTATGAAAAGTAAGTGTTATGAAGTAGCTAAAAATGGCCTTGATCATTTTGGGATGTACCAAGTAATCATAAAAATGCCTTATAAATGCTTTCCAAATGAGTCTGTAGTGGTTCTGTCAAATTTCGTAGCAACCCTGATGAAGTACGTAGTAGGCCTGATGAAGTCCATAGCAAGCTTGATAAAGATCGTAGCTCACCTATGGAAGTTCATAGCTTGGCCAAAATGCTATATCTTTGACTAGAATATTCCTCTAAGCCCATGGAATCATGTCAAAACTTTACTATCATAATTTTATCCTGTTGTATTGCCATTCCTGTAGATATATATTCATGGAAATGATTAATTCCTAAGAGTAGACAATAGTGCTTTGTTGACCATCTCGGGAGCTTAGTGATGAAGGTGATCTCTGGAGCTATTGTGATACCCCTCAAAGTTGATCCTTGATTGGTACCTCATGTTCAAAGTCTAATATACCTTATTGTGGGCTTTATATACACACATTAACATCTTTCCCCAAGAATTAGTAATAATAGTTAGCAAAGAGTATGAAAATGAGTTCTAAAGAAACAACTAACACATAGTTTCTCCATCTCATTCTAAATAAACCATAAGTTTATAAACTACACTTAGATCCACTTATTATGTAAGGAAAAAGGATGTTATTTCATGGATATAATGAGCCATTCTATGGTCTCATCATGAGTTTACACAGAAATGTTGTAGGCTAAGAGCTATTTAGTGATTATTTATAAATCTCATTGGAGGTTTTGACAACCTACCACCTATATATTGGTCTTATGGAACTCTTATACCATCTCTAATAGTCAAAACTAATCCATACATCAACCTTCATGTGTAACTAGGCCTCTAAAATTGACTATAGATGCAAAAACACCAAATTATAAGGGTTTTAAGGGTCCAAATGAGTTTTTAATCTTGAAGCCAACATAAAATAACTTAAATTACATGCCAAAAAATAAAATACACTTGAAAACATATGATTAATCTCTAAAATCTTTATTATTTGCAATAAAAAGGCTTCTATGCACTACTCTCTTTCTTGAGGTAGACCTGTTAGTTACTCCAACCCTATAAATTGATCATTATTGCCCATATTAAGCTAAAAACTAACCTTGTACAATTATTTTAGATTATGAATGATAATTATCACTTTTTTGGAGTTCAAGCTAATCTTCAAAATTAACCAAACTTGCTTCTATTCTCTCTCACTCGCCTGGTTTCATTTTAGTAAACTAACCTCATATGTAGGTCTTTATGGTTAGATTAACTATTTAAGACAAAAGTGATAATTATGGCCTCTATATAATAGACTTATAATGCATTGCATACTTGTACCTAAGAACCTAATATAACTTGTTATACTCTTGATAAAACCTTAAAAAATTTACATTTACTCATGGATTTACACTAAGAACATTTGAAAATACAAATTTGACATTTTAGAGGGAAACTCTTCAAACACTACAAATGACCCTAAACACACTTCTCATTCCCAAATAAGGACTTATTGAGACTTAGTGGACCTCTACGACTATTGGTAACACCTCATTTACTTATTTCTAGGATGCACCTACATCAACCATTCACATGGGTCTAACTTCATGACAACCTCTAAAATAATTCAAATTAACAATATTACAATCTTAATTAATAAATGAAGCCAATAACTATGTTACTACACTTTCAATTATGTGCTCAATATATAATTAAGATCTATTGCGCCCAAATGATAACTATTCTGAATATCTAGCTGTGTGGGTGATCACATAGAAGGTGACTTGCACAGTTTCATATTCTGGAACGGAGGGGCTATTTGAGATATTTTAATTGTATAATCCATTGTAAATATTTTCTCTACAATACTAGAACTTCTTGTGTAGATTGTGATACATAAGGAAAGGTTTTGTCTCATAAATCTTATATCTTAGGTTCTATATTAACCATAAATCAACTATCTTCGGGCTATACACATATGGATTATAAGGTTATTTTGGTATCATTATGGCTTATTCTTAGAAATTTTCAAAGGTATGACAATACAAACATCATCTTGATGTGCTTCTAGCCATATTTCCATTGTATTGATGGTCATGTGATCATCATAGTCTTATTTATTCCCAATTAGATTAGGGTAGTGAGTTTCATCAATATTAATGTTAAATAACCTAAAACTCCCCACATAAAATAAGGTCATCTAATTTTATTTATACATCTTCAATCATTTTAATAGAATAACCATAATATTCAAAACTCAATGTGATAGGACTGTAGCTTAGAGGTGGCCTTTAGGTGGCTTCCCAAGTGGACATTGGAATCATATTTTTAGTGATCCTAAAGAAAAATATTACATTAGTGACTTCATATATTATGAGCTTGATATCCATCCTTGCATCCACATCCAATGACTTCTTAGTATTTACATACTAGACCATTCATTATGATATTTTATACCCTTTATTTACACATTCTTGTAGATTATACAATAAACTTGTGATATTTTGAGAAATATATTCATTATGAAAAGTAATTACTAGTTTTAAGAGGTCTGTTAAATATAAGAATACGCATTCCTGTCAAATTATTCACACTATTTTCTCATACATCAGGCCTCAATAGTCATAGTATATCCTTCACTAGTATTGTTATTTTGGATTAATTAAAAAAATGGGTTACTTCATTCATCAAGACATTCTCTCTCATAGAATCTGAATATTTGTCCTCATGCACTTTCCAGATGAGAATTTGCATAGGCATCTCTAAATGTGGGATACGTTTTTACCTGTATTAGTTTTAGATGATAACATAGATGAAATGTTTCTATTTTGGGTGAGTGTTTACCTTATTCACATTACACATCATATTATATTTCCTATGATTTTATAACATAGGATAATCCTTCATATTATGTTATGTCCTGTGATTTTACAATAAGTCTAACAAGTTACCAGTTAAGGATTGCACGAGAAGTTTCATGTGATATGAATTACCTCCCCACACAAACAGAAAGTGATTGGATATCTATAATATATGTTCCATTTTCTATGACTTTGGTAGCTGCCAGGATAACCTCCTTATCTTTGGGGTTATCTTCATTGCCATTGTTGATTAGAATACCCACCATACTATCTCTAGTGATATGAAAGTGCATAGTTGGATTGATATTTCTATATATGGGTTTCCTAATTGGGTTATTATTAATGTAAAAGTGGACCCAATCCCTAAAAATACTAAGGTGATGGTGGCATTTCTCCAAGCTGATACTATGGAGAGCAAGGGGTCCATCCTGGTCAATGTTTTATAGCTAGGAGACCCTATTTTCCTTGTTATACCATATTGACATATTAAACTAGTGCACATGGATTAAAAAGTTTAGGTTTATACATTACTAATACAAAAATATTTCTAGTAAAATCATTATTCAACTCTTTTAGAGTCCTATAATTTTGTCATTACACTTTTTTGTTCAAATCAGTTAAAATTATCAAATGTGGATCGGTGGTCAAACATTACAATTTATTATTGATAATGGAAGTAAAAAAACTTCATTTCTAATAAATTAGTTTTATAATATAATAATAAAATCCATAGTCTTACAAAATAAAAACATAATATAATGTCAGGTGAATGACATATAGGCACATGTACAGTGTCAATAATACATAGATTGTCATATAGGCATATAAAAAATGCATACATTGCCATATAGGCATACAAAAAGTACATCATGTAAGACGTGAAATAATCATCAAATATCCTCCTTCTCTTTACCTTCCTCAAAGAAAACTCTCCCTGGGATGCCATGCTGGTAGATGGAGATTGCTCCAAAGTCCAACTGTAGGTCCTACGCTCATAGATCGCTTGCAGCTAAACCTATTCAAATACAAGTATTATTAGAAAATTAAGATAAAATATGTATGCAACCAAGTTAAGAAATTAATTTTAAAATTTTAATTATAAACATTTAAACATGCACTTAATGCAATCTCATGGTCACGTTCAATCTGATTTTGATGCTCAATTGGGTCAATAACAGGTTGAGCTGCATGAACACGCATCTAAAATGAGGATGACATATGAGATGTTTCCTTATTAATCATCTTAATTGAAGTATCAAATGTCATGGGACAACCTTGCATACATAATACATTCACATACTTTATATTTATCGAGCAAGTATGTAGTAAAATTATTTTAAAAAATCTATCTTATAATTCAAAATTATAAGTTAATATGTACCTCTGTGAGGTCTTGTATAGATGATATCGTTGCAAGAATGCCTATGTTTGTTTCCAATCATAGTGATGAAGGAATGTCAACTCGAGACATAAATTGAATAAACAATTTCTCACTTATTTTTCTATAACGTATCAAAGATATATGGAAAAAAATTCTCCTAAATATTAAACCAAGAGTATAAGATATACTCAACATTTTACCTCTATATAAGTAAAAGTTGTCATGTTAACACAAGCATCTGTAGTAGTATATGGTCTAGTAGCTAGCTCTATATATGTAAACAATGGATGGGTAATATCTAATCCTACAAATCTAGACTGTGATAATGAAGGCACCATCTCCTCCTTAAACATTCATTTTATGTGCAAATTAATTGTTACATTTTAAATTTGCAAATATAGCTTAAATTTAACACATGACATTTATATAAAATATACTTGCATCCATGTAGTGTCAGATGATTGCACACCAAATGTGTGTGACAAAAATTCTTCACTCAAGAGTATATCAGCCAACCCCTTTGAACTACCAGTGTCATCATCATTATAAGGTCTAGTACATATAGCTCCACAATATCTATAAGGATGGGGTTGAGTATGCACACTACATGGCATATCTCTAGCATCAGTCACTAAAAGCCTACTCATATGTTATATGAGTGTATCATTAAGGGAACTAAGTGCATGCAGATTGCCGATCTCCATGACCTCCTTCATCACAAAAGGATCTCAGGATGAAGTGGCTTTTGAGTAGGGATTCTTGTAGTTTGATTAGGCACATGATGTGCCTGTGGTTGATCTTAAGAAGAGTATTTATATCATCCCTAAAATTCATTATAATCAAAATAATTTGGAATCTCGTTGAGGATAAACTCAAAGTAGAGTTTCCTAAAAAAATACAATGGGACCTCATGGTTGTTACATGGTGGATAATCAAACACCATCCATCATTGGTCCCAAAAATTGGCTTTGATCAAATTGTGTTGGAACCTATGGATTGGGAAAAATTTAGAAGTTACTAGAAATGGTGCATTGGTGGTTGGGTCAATAAATAATGCATAAATGTCAACTTTTATATTTGTTTGTTTTTAACCTCCTATGTTGATAATTTTTCAACATAATAAGATTTACAACTATTCTAATAAAATACCCATATGTCAATTTGACTCATTATCGAGTCAACTTGACCTAATAATTATTCTAGGTTATTGGATACATAGGTGCAATGAGTGTTTGTGGATGTGGGATCCTTCATTATCTTGATTACTTATTCAATTTCAATTTTGTTTTCTACAATGTGTGAAGCTAGATCCCCCTGGTTGCTTGGGGGATCTTGTGGAATCGTAGAAGGGTTAGGTGGATGAATATGAGGGTTAGGTGGAGGGTTAGCAAGAGGATTAAGAGGGTTGGGTTGAGGGTTAGCCACAGGAATAATAATTTTAGGTGGATGGTTATGGTCTCTTACAGTGGATTGGTTTGTTTATAAAAAACAATTTACAAATTAAACAATGTAAAAATAAAAAATGATAAAACACAAGATTAATAGGTGTAGTTTTTGATGACTTGCCTCATCTATGTGGTGACATCATGAAGTTTGGGATGTTTTCAGATTTCTAACAAACTTCTAGCAAGTATTGAGAATTGCCTAAGGAGAACACGATCACAAAATAACCTAACATAATGATGATTCAATAATTAGAGGTCACAGGTTTTTTAAAATGCATAGTATAATGCATATGTGTTACCATAAAATATGTGTTACTATATAATACAGATTATCATAATACATATGTGTTAACATAATGCATATGCATTACTATATAATGCAGATGCATTATGGATCAATAATTACTGAGCCTTGTTTCAAATAATGCATACACATTATGGGGTATGTCTATGGAATTTTCCCCCAACTCCATGCACATACCCACTATTGTTACAAATAGAATGGTTGTTGTTAGTGTTACTAAAAATGAGAATGAAAAAAATATTGAAAATATCCATATCCATATCTAATTGCATATGGCATCACACATCAATCGATTGGATTATATAAAAGGTTTATTTCATTGAGGAAGACTTTCCATTTTTCATCAGTTCAATTTTAGATTCATCTAATTTGGTTTTATATAGTTAATGCAATAAAAAAAAATGTCTAATTAATTTTAGACTTGTCAAAATTGACACGTGGTGCATTATCTATATTTTTTGAGTTGTTGGATATCTCACATTTATTTTCATTGAGATAACACATGTTTCAATCACGCATTGGTAATTGAAATAGTTTGGTGGAAGCTATAAGTTGTATTTACATATACAACATGTCATTGAACTTTGCACATGTATCTCCCTAGTGTTATTCTAGTCTATCACTTGAAATACCTTGTCCTTGCCCCACACAATCACCACCCAACTCACCTAGAAATATTTCATTGATTTCATGTTTTATATGACCTTGCCCTTCCCCACCACTTTGTCATTTCTCAAGCTCACCATGATACAGAATGTTTCCTCCCCGCATAACTCATTGCCACATTGTATGAAAGAACACACTCTTTTTCCACCATCACATCTACCATAAATATCATATTATTATTTCATAATTCTTCATACACGAAGGGTGAGACAAGGTCAATAGTCATAGGTTTCAAATGTGATATGACTGGTGATTTACACTTTTTCAATTTAAAAAACCCTATTTTGTTAAAACGAAAAAAATTACATCCCTTTCAACATATCTTGTACCTTTAAGGAAAGTTATAGTTAAGATAATTTGTTATAATTAATTAGCATAAAAAATATTTTTAATCAAAAACTTGATATTCTCTTGTTAACTCTGTCCATCATTAGTGAATGTATTTACATGAAAATAAACTGCATTTCCTCTGGACATGTATATATCCCTAAAAATATTCATTATCCATAGTCATATCACATCCTAAAAAATCAATATTGACACATTAAAATATTTTTATTTGTCTTTTAACTTGTATATTATTTTTTATGATATATTTTTATATAAGGGATATACTTTCCATATTGTTATGGTTTGGAATGTATTCACATATATTAATATTTTCTTTCAATATTTCAATTTTAATAATTTTATTAAGTATATGGATGCCCATAATAAGATTCTATAAGATATTCCTAATCTTATTTCAGAAGATGATAACCAAACTCTTATGGATAGGGTTTCTATGGATGAATTGCAAGGTGTTGTATTTAGTATGAGCAAAGGAAAATCCCTAGGGCTAGACGAGTTTCCTATTGTTTTTTTTCAAGAGTTATGGGATATTATTAATTAGGACTTATTGGAGGTTGTGGAGGAGGCTAGGACAACTAAATTTAGTCTAAAGCAGATCAATAAAATGTTTATATCCCTAGCTCCCAAAATACAGGAGGTCAAGGATATTTTAAGTTTTTGTCCTATTGCTCTTTGTAATGTCTTATATAAAATTATTTAAAAAATCATTGCTAACAGATTAAAACCCCTTCTCCATAAAATTATTTCTCCTGAGTAAGGGGGATTTGTTGGGGGCAGACAAATCTTGGACGAGATTATCCTAGCTTAAGAATCTATTCATTCCATGCATCTCCAAAAATCTTTGGCTATATTTATTAGATTATATCTCTCTAAATATTATGACAGGGTGGATTGGAATTTTCTTTTGAGTATGCTTGAATGGTTTGGTTTCTCATAGGAGTTGATTTTTTGGGTTAAAGGAAGCATTTCCTCTATCTCCTTCTCGATCCTTATTAATGGCACCCCTTCTAAACTCTTTTAAGCTTCTAGAGATATCCTCCAAAGCAACCCTCTTTTCCCTTATTTGTTTATTATTCTTGCAGAAGACTTTAGACAGAATCATTTCCAAGGGGAGTAAAGATAGATTGATTGAAGGAATTACTCTTGCTCAGGGACTTAACTCATTAACACATCTGTAGTTTGTAGATGACTCTTCTCTTTTGGGTAAGGCTATGACTCAAGAGGCTTCGAATTTGAATAGAAATATAAAAAAAATAGTGCAGTGACTGGGTAGGTCATAAATGAGGACAAATCCAATATTTTTCTTCTTCCATACTTCTCCAAGACAAGAAGCTATGATAGAGTGAAAGATAAAATCTACATTGGCATTCCCCTAAAGGAATGCAAACTTTTTGATTGGAGTTGGTTGGTTGATAGAGTGAAAGACAAAATCTCCAAGTGGACTCATAAATGGCTTCCTATGGGAGGTCGAATCACCTTGGTTAAGAGTGTTTTGTCAATTATTCTAATTTATTTCTCTTTGATCTTGCATGTTCCCAAGGCCATTCTTAAATTTTTTTATCAAACTTCTCATAAATTATTGTGGAAAGGACCTCAACATATTAGAAAATGGGCTTTGGTGAAATGGATAAAGTTGTGCATCCATAAATTTGATGGGGGATTAGGTTTCCACCCTGATCTTCTAAATGGTCAAGCTTGATCTATAAATATGTATCAACATTTGATCCACTCTCCCAATCAGCTTTGGGTGCACACCTTAAGAGCTAAATATGTAGGCAATAAAGATCCAGTCACATTATTCATTCTTCTATTTCTTCTAGAGGTTCTCTTGTTTTAGAGGTTCTTGAAATTTGAGAGGGTATAATTAAAAAGAAGTTATTTTGGGTCATCAATAATGGTGTTAAATCCCATTTTTGGATTGATTCTTGGGATGGGTATCTCCCTTTGGTTGATTAATTTCCTCATTTCCACAATCTTATGGTATAACTTCATCAATTTGGATGGATTTTGGTCTCAAAATACTTTAGAAGATACAACAACAATGGGGTGATTGATAAGGAATGAATTTCCATTGAGTCCTAACCGATTCAGATTCCATAGGATTATAAAAAGTAGCTAGTTCATATTCTTCAGAAAAGAGACCTTTCATGCTCAAACGATGTTGATGTTTTGGCTTGGGCTAATCATTTTGGAGAGTATTTGGTTGTTGATGGGTATCGCTCTCTTTGTCATTCTTTTGTTCATCCCCTCAAGCCTATATTCAAACAACTCTAGAGTAATAATTTATGGCCTAAGGTGAGTTTTTTTATTTGGTTACTCTTACACAATAGATTTCTTTCGAGATACCAACTCATGAAAAGAGGTTTAAGTGGGCCCTTTAGATGTGAGATTTGTCAAGAGAATGAGGTATATAATTCCCATTTATTCTTCCCTTATCCTTTCTCTATTCAATTGTGGTAGAGCCTAGTGAAGCTCCTACGGGTTCCTTGGAGTGAATTTTCATCTCTTTTACAACCTCTTAAGATATGGAGACATATTTTTTATATCGGTTCTTTTTCCAATCAAATTCTTTGGGGTGGATTTTCCTTCTTACTTTGGAATATATGGAAGGAACACAATGCTAGAATTTTTAAGTAGCTTTTCACTAACATCAGGTGGATTTGGCAACGTACTTTTACCAACATCATAGAATCAGTAACTCACTTGATAAAACATCCTCAAATTGCTTCTAAGTGATGGATGTTTATTCTCCAAGAGATCCATACGACTCCTTCTCCCCCTCAGCCTAAGGTTGTTTCCACTCCTTAGTTTTGTCTCATTACTCCTCTTCCAAGTTTCAATCACTTTCACTCAGATGGTGCATCTAGAAGAAATCATGGATATGCTAGTATTGGAGGTGTTGGTTGGAATTATGAATTTTTCATGGATTTATTTTTCTCTACAAAAATTGGTATTACTACTAATAATATGGTTGAGGGATAAGCAATTTAGAAGGTCTTAAGGAAGCTTGGAAATTGGGCTAGAAGAACCTTAAGGTGATTTTGGACTCCAAGATCTGGATCCAAATTATTTTTGAGCATAGTCTTAATATCCCCAGGGATTGGAGAATTTGTAGAATCCTACACAAAATTCATTGTATCCAGATTATTTTTGATAGAGTTATCTATATACATACTCCTTAGTAGTACAATAGAGTAATTGATGTGTTGGCCAATTAGGACCTTGATCAATCTAATGTGAATGTGTATGGTCCTCCTCATTTATGGTGGTCATCTTAGTTGTGCACTGATATTTTATGGATTCTTGCTTTGGATAGTCATAACTCGAGCAACTCTAGTCTCTAATAGCTTGAATTTCTAGGTCTTTTATTGTATTTCTTTGGTGATGGATTATGTTCAACGGATGCTTCCAATTTTTGTCTTGATTAGAAGCTGGATTAGTTCTCCTTTTACACCATGATTCTTACATGAGCCTTAAGGAATTAGTCTTGTTTGTTTTTGGCTACTACATGCATAGTCTACTAACTGATTTCCTTATGGTTAGGTGTGCTTTTTTAACATGTCGAAGGGGGAAGGTCAGGTATGAGTTGTTAACCATTCTTGGTCACCATGAAAGAGCAAAATCCAAATCTCAGGCATTCAAGGGATTAGTTAAATCTTGAGAGAAAAGGAGGACAAAGAGGGAAGATCCATATTTTAAATAATTTGTGAATTCTTAGCTTCTCAAGTGTTCCTAGCCAATGCAATGCACTCCTGGATCATGTAAGAGTCGAACAACAAAAAGACTTAACCATTTTGGGGCTTTTCTCGTTGATGGCTTCAGGAGGCAATGAGCTCAAATTTGATGGGTTCCTGATGATGTCTTGATAACTTCCCAGTTTATCAATCGTAGAAGGAATCTAGTCTAATTGAACAATGCCACACAACAATCATTTTCATCTCCTAACACCATATGCCTATTTTAAAATACCTTTTGATACTTAGTCAATTTTCATGGAGTTTCCCAGTAATATCCACATCATCAAGGTAGTGGGATAACGAGAAAGTGAGATGCTTACATGTGATTTAATCTTGGTGACTCAACATCCTAGAACCATCTGTACAGTTCAAATCCCTTTGAGCTAGTGGGTTAGTAAGATATGCCATGTGGCATAATCCCACTACTCCTTTCTCACAAAGATTTCTATGCAACCTAGACATGATGTCAGAGCCTCGAGCTAAAAAGTGAGTGGGATGGCACCAGGTGGTGCAATCCCACTACTCTACAACCCTAGGGCAGTTCATTCAAGCCCAATAGTGTGTTAAAATAATGGGTGAGAGAGATGACACAATGTTACAAAATCTCACTTCACCATGATATAAATAGTTAGTTGAACTCATCAATCTCCTAGGGTGGTATAATTATTATACTTTTCAGAGCCTAATCCACCCAAGGAATGCCATATTAATTGACTATTATATGTACCTATCTTTTAGACCTAATAAAAAGTATTGGGTAAAGTAGATAAATCTAAGATCGAATGGTAGTGTGATAAGTGGCAGTTGAAGGGCAAGCCTAGGGATAGTGTGTTAATCCCTTGGCAAACCCAACCCATTTTGTAGTGTCATAAGGGAAAAAATATTATGTTGACACATGACATAGTTGACAAATGAGATCCAAGCATAAACAATCTTTTAAGACCAAATAATTGAGTAAGTGATCTTCATTATAAAGTGATTTTATTTTCTTCCCCTTGTGAATGTGAGACAAAATTTTTAGGGTGAATGCAGTGAAATAATTGGATGTTGCATGGCTATAGCTCAGTTTTAGTGAACTCGAGGTAAGGATATCTTGAACTTGAATTGAAATATCATAAGGAACCTCAATTTCTATAAGAGTCTGTCTTGAAGCATATGAGCTTGACTTGGGGGTTGTATTGAGCTCAAGCTTGGAGGGATGAAGAGATCATCAAAGATCATAGGAAGCTTTGACTCGTTACTAAGTGTCAAACAAGGATGATTCCCTAGGCAATTGAGTAAAAATGGGTAATCGATTCCTTCTTGGAATCAATCCAAATGAGGTGGCATGTTTTAATTATGCCCATTATGAATGGTTAGAAAATAAAATATTTTGATGACCCATTCCCCCTAGTCAGTTGTCAACTCATGAGCAGGTTGTGTAACTGTATCAATTTATAGAATCAATCTTGGAGTGGTTCGGTATGCAAATCATAGTGCAACTCGGCTCCAACTAGTATAGTGGAAAGAGGAGCTGAAGTTGTGCATTATCAATGCACCATCACAATTACCATTCAAAAGAAGACTTCAAGCATCTCAAGAAGACCATATCTTCCCTCTATGCCAAAATCAAGTAAAAAAAGTTAAATTAAATAATAAGTCTTCAAACTCCCCTCACTAAGTGGAGTTTCATCATGCAAGATTGGAGGAGTTGGTTGAAGGCTAAGTCAAGATTTAAAGTGTTAGAGACAAATATCCTCCAAAATAGGTCAACTTTCTTGATTTTTGACAACTTCAAGCCTCCAATAAAGACTTATACACCCCCCTCACAACTTGGAGACTTCAAAGCAAGTGATAATACATTGGATAAGTGAAGAAGATGTGAATTAAAGTTAAACATTAGCTATGTTTCAATTTTAAGCCTTAATGAAGGCATTGATGACAAGATTGCATGTTGGTCCCCTCACAAAAGGCTCATTTCACTATATGTACTTGTTATTTATAAGTAATTTATATACCAATAGCTAGTTGTGGCTCAGCCTTGCCAAATTTTAGACTTATAAACACCTTCTTGAACAACAACAAACTGATTTTGACTTCTCATATGCTTGTTATTATATGAAATTGATGAGTTGTTGATGTAAGCTTGTGATAATTACAGCCCATACCTAATTTATATCCAATTTTGTGAACCTTTATGCAACAAACTTGATCTTGTATAGGTTATAGTTTGTGTCTCTTAAAGTTTATACAATTCATAATTGTGACGAATTCCATTTGAGATTCCTAAGACAAGTGGTCATCCTTCTAGGTATTGTTATAAGCTTAATCCTTTCTAAAAAATACTTATGTCTAAGATTCTTTGATGAATTATGAGTTGTGTATATGTGAGTGCTCTTTGAGTTCATTTTGTGTGTGTCCAAGCAAGTTGAGTTATTCAATTTTTTTGCATTACCCATAGTCAATAGGTAGTTCAGGTGAGGATCAAGGTGATTCATCAAGGGAATCAGCCCTCTATGGAGGTTTACTTACATTATAGATCACCCACAACTTGGAAGTGATCCCATTGTGTCAATTGGGTGAGGAAGCTTGAAGACCTTTCTCAAGGGTGCAACTCAAATTTGAAAACACAAACCCTAGGCAATTTTGGTAGAAGAGAGGCCCATACCTCCTTGGGTCTTACCCAAACATGGTATCTCTCTATAGATGTTTTTCACAAAACAAAAAAATATTAGAGGAGATTAATCACATATATGTTCTACATTGTACACATTAGTTTTTTTTAACATCCATTAAGAAACCTTAGGGCATAACTAGGAGATCTAGTAATAGGTAGGAACAATGTTTGGTTCATATTCATTTGATTCTTGAAGAACCTTGGTAAGTGAGATCTATTTGAAGCACAAAAGATAGATCCCAATAAAATCCAAGATCTAATAGAACATTGTAACTATATTTGATATCAACCTTGTTGACAACACTACAAATTGCATGCCCCATCTATTTCATGCCTATAAATTGTAATCAAATGTTAGTTTTATCATTACATTCAAACTTTATATCTCAAATTTTTTAAGGATATAGATATGTATTTATGATTTTGGAAGTGCTGGGAAGAGTATATTTACCTCACAATTGGGATATTTATTGAGAGATGTGATGAAGGGAAACAAAGAAGAAGACTATGGAGTTAGAGAAGGTGATCAAGATCGTGTTTGTCTACATAGGATAAATTGAAAGTGGCAAAGGAGGAAGAGAAGGAAATAGTGAAATTGATGGTAGGTGATCTAGGGAAAAAATGTGGCAATAACGTATAAGGATGTTATGAAACACATAATACGGCATAGAAAAATATAGATTGCACAACACAAGATATATGTGGGCTAAAGACCCTAATATGAATTATGTTTAGAAATATCATCATGTAAAGGAAACATCATACAATATTTTTTATGGGGAATGAATCAATCCAATATATTATGCCTCTTTGAAGGGGAAACCTTCTTACTAGAGCATACACTCCAATTACAATATCTCTCTTTCATTTCCTCATATAATGATATACTCCTTCTTATATAGACCATATTATGATAATATATGGGTATATTACTAATTCTAATGTAGGCTGACTTTTTTCCTAATATAATCAATACCAAAAGTTATTCATATGGATGGATATATTATTAATCACAATGTAGGCTAACTCATTAGATCCAATATAATAAATATCACAATTTACCCATATGACTCCATATAATATATCCACTAAAAGGATGGGTGCCACACGTTGACATCTCCATCCACCAATACACATCATAATATCATCTCTCTATTTACATTACAAAGGAAAATGACTTTTGAAAAAATGAAGAGTATTAATAAATATTCAGATCTTGAGGCTTCAGATAAATTGGTGCAACATGTAGTTAAGAGGTGGGTCTCATATCTATAGACCTCCAATTGATATGTTAAGGGTAAACACATATCAAAAATGCAATGTGGTGCAAAGGGTGATCAATTAAAGACAACTAGTGATTGTGAGGTAAATACTAAATTGTGGGCAAATGGGGATGTTTTGGGGCCTATATATACTATGACAGGGAGCAAGAATGTTTTCAATCCTTTCCATGTTTTTAGTGAGTATATATGTGATAATATTACTCCAATATTTTATTCAACTAATCCTATTTTTCAAATCATTGAATAATGTCATTGTAACAAGGAGTTGGGACAAAGTATTATTGATATTTGGGCCAAAGGTGGAAATAAAGAGATAGAATGGAGGATCCTGATGATATGGGTGGTTTTGAGATTGGTGAGATTCCAACCAATATTTCAATAGATATCCTTGGCCTAAATATCCTTGATTCTACCCTTAATAATTGGATGTCTAAAATTTAATTTCTATGGAATTGATTTGTAGATTCTTTGGAAGAAGACCTAACCTAGGAGATATGGTGCACTGGATGTATGTTACATGGACTCGATGTGTCGTGCCTTCTATCCATTTCATGCCTATGGTTTCTTCTAGGTATCATTTTTTAAGGAAGATGATAGAAATTATGTTCTGCATTAGGGTACCTAAATTTTGGGCTTCAAGGGGTTGTGTATGTTTCCTTGGACCCCTTACTTTGATTTTGGAATAAATAAGATCTCAAAAATCCCTCTTTTGATGTGGTTATACTAGTTGTCAATAGAGTTTGAAAGTGCGGAAGTGTTGAAGTTGATTGTTAGATATGTGGGAGAATTAATTAAGGTAGATCTAAATGATGGATTGGAGCATAGACCATATGTGAGAGTGTGCATGAAAATTAATCCAGTAAAACCTATTATCCATGTCATCTAATTTTATTTCTTCTATTAGATCTTGGTTGAAAAACATTGACTATGAAGAGCTAACCTTGAGCTGCTTCATATGTCAAAAAATTGGACAAGATTCATCTAGTGTACCATGTAGCGAATTAGAGGCCAATGGGAAATTTGTACGTATAGAATAAAAAGGATGATACATGCCTTATAAGGAATTATTCTGGAGAAACCATGCAATATTTTTTGAACAAAACCAAGAGGACAAAAGGGAAGATAAGGTAGATGCAGAGGCTTTAGGTTTTGTAACAATGGATACATAGATTATAGTTATGGTTTCAAATATTATAGTAAAACCTTCAAATGTGATAGCTGTAACTTCTACTATAAAATCATCTACTTGTTTAGTTAAGGATATTTCTTATTTAAATTTACCCCCTTCCTTGAAAAAGGGCATTGTGGTAGTGCCTTTTTTCTTTCAAAAGGAGGTGGGTTATGACTCTTGCTGTAAAGCTTTGGGCAAGGATACCCATGGTAATACTAGATCGAAAAGGATTTCTCAAACTTCTTTGATTCTATCTTCCTCTCATTTTAAGAAGGGGCATGGAAAGAAATTTATGTTAGAGAGATTACAGGAGGCTTGGAAGCTATTGTGATGGATCTCAAATGACCCTAAAAGAGATGTTTTCTAGTTGGGGTAGGGGAAGTCCTGTTAATGCTCTCCTAAACCATGTTTGCCAATAGCGGCTATTTTTCTATTTTTTAGATGTTGTGGAAGAATTAGATCTTAATTGAGGAAGTTTTAGTAGTTTGACCCATGTAAAATGGGTCTTTATGCCATGTATGTCTATGGTTTTTTTTTGGAAAACAACTTGGATGGAAAATTATGTTTGAAGTCTCTTCATTTTTTCATTGCAGAAGATTATAAGCAATGCTTGTTGAAGATCTTGTGCAGTGGTTGCGAGATATTTTGCTTTATGGCTACAAAAGATCATTTATATTGGTTTTCTTTTGTAGGTCTTTAATAATATTTAGTTTTTTTCCTACTAATTAATTAGACTGAAAATTATATATGAACATATTTTAAAAATTAATATAAGAGCAAAGGACCCCAAACCTCTTTTTATCGATTAAAAAATAAAAAATAAATAATAGTTAAAATATTTTACTTTTTCAATTGGAATTTTCAACATATATTATTGTCCATCTACTATTCTATTCAGTTTATTGATGTTGTAAATTCAAGGTGGATATTTTAAGAGAGGTAAATGAAAATTTTGGGTAGGTAAATTTTGGGTAAGGAGGTTTCATCTCTGAGGGATATGTTATTTTATAAATTTTTTTTATGGACAATAAAAAGTTTCTCAAAATTTTAAATATTGAAGCTAAGCATGTTCAATTATTGAATAACTCTAGTATTAGGGTGGGGTTTAATGATGGAACATATTGGTATGGATACATAATTTTCTACACCATATATTGAATATATACTATATAATTTACTTGTTCAAAATTTACTAATCACAATGTAAAGTAACCAATATCGCCATGAAATGTAAGATTTACAATTATTAGATACCTAACATTCAACAAATGTACATCCATGTACAAGTATTAGATCAATATTTTTTTAGTGCATTTCAAATTTGTTCTTTTAAATCAATTCAAAATGTGACTTTCCCTCCAATTCACAAAATGAAAAAGAATATTAAATATATATGAAACACATGCCGAATCAATTTGTTTTAAATTCTTTTTGGATTTCACAAGAGAAATATATAAGCAATAAAAGTTGTTTGAATGCAATATTGTAATATCTAGATTTTAGAAATGTAATACAATACTTTGACAATAAAATTTATTCAAACATGTGCAATAAATATAGAAAGTACAAAATAGCTAAGGGATAAAAGAGATCGTATATTTTTTGATGTTCTATTATAGGGCATGACAGTGATCAAGTAACATCACATGGTTGCCTCAAAAATCTTGAATTTGTTCATTTTGTATTTTGACTATTTTTGCCTAACGAAAAATTACATCAATCGAGGACATTAGCGGTCTAATGCAGGTGTACAATTAAATATATGCAGAGGAATGGTTCTAAATTTGCATCAAGCTTGCACCATCACCTGTGTAATTATTTCACATCACCAAATGTGTCTTCTTGTGTGCGTGATCCAAATAATAAGTAAAACCCTAGTTTATTTCATTGAACCTCCTATAACTTGGTAAAAATAGTTTAGTACATGGGTTGAGCTAGCCCTAGCGACCCCGTTGGTTGCTAAGTGTTACCTACATAACCAATAATCTAAAGAGGGCATAAGATTGGCATGTAATTATCCCTCCTAGGCATGTGTGTGGAATTGTAACAGTGCGACTATATGCTCTTTCTCTTAGTAACCCTTGGAACAAGTAATGCAACTACATATTTGACCTTTTGAATGCTTCAGATACTTGATTTAGTATTGTAGTATAAGTTTATAACTTTAAATATACAATATTTTCCAATTAGATAGTTATCAAATCAAATTGTTAGGTGTTTTAATTAGACTATAGACTTTATATATATATGAACCTATTGATTTTGAATTAGAACCTAGTGATGTTGGCAATATGATTGTCATTGATTTCAAAAGGGACACTATGGATGTCATTGATGTCAAAAGGATCAGGCAGGATTGATGAAGAGAAGAGCATGTTTTACAAGTTACACTATGCAAAGTTGTCTTGTTTTCATAGAGATAATATATGGATGTTTGAAATGAATCAGATAGAAGATCTATTATGGGTTTTTTATTAGCGTCTCAAAAATATGGTTTGTAGGTTCAGATGAAGAGTGATGAGCCTAGAATTGAATCATCTTTTCTCTTGGACATTATAGGGTTTCTCAGTTAAACCTAAGGGTTTAAGTCATGGCATTCATAGGCTTTCCTATTTTGATGTTGACTAGATATAGCCCGGACCTATTAGCTTAAGTTATATCTTAAGCCCTTGACATCATTATAAAATTGGCCCCTTCAACCTAGTAATTATTGGCTCAACAAAATGTTCTAAAACTTTATATGTCTTAAGTCTTCAACTTAAGATTTATCCTAGCTCGATCAATGGTTAGCGCTTGATTAGACATTAAATATCCAACGCCGCACAACAAAGTCAATTTTTCAAAGGCACCTCCCAGTAAATGCGTCAGTGGTAAGAGTCACAATCATGAAGCTTGCACAGTAAATATACAAAGTGATTTAACATCAAAAGTTTAATGAGCAATGTGAGGTTGCCAAGTGTCTTAATAGCAGGAACTGGCATCAATGAACAGAAGGCATGTGTTAATACTAAGCGTCACATTCTTGAGAGCTAAGCAGAGATAAAGATTGAGCTTGTTATAAGATCTGATGATGAGTGGGTAGTCATGCAAAAGAGATCCAACAAAGTGAGTGGACTTAATGGCATATAGTGCTCAAGGTTTATCAACATAGTGGTAAGTTAAAGATTGATCAAGGTTGAGAAGATCGATGAAGTGTAAGCATTCCAAAGACTCAAGAAGTAGCAAGATGGGATAAAGAGCTCAATATTTAACATCAAGACTAAAATAAAGATCATGATAGTTTGAAGATCTAATGACATACAAGAGCTTAGATATAATGATCTAATGGACACATTTTAAACTTGAAGAGTTAAAGTCCAAAAGCATACAAGGATCCAACGAAGCACATAATCCTGTTAGAGTTTGATAGACTAGATGCATTTTAAAGATGAGTAAATTGAATATGGATCACCAAATCATGGTGCCAAATTCAAGATCAAAGGTCAAGATTTAAAGTTATGATCATGATAATAGTCAAATTCAGGAACATGCATGAACTTGAAATTAAACCATATATTACGATGTAGACAATGAGATTGATTGTTGTAATTGATCAAATCTATGTAAATATACATGTACATTAAAACTAGAGCATGATATTTGCTAAAGATAGTAATGAGACCAAGAATCATGATGGTGGAGTATGAGTTCAAGATGCAGAAAACTTGTAGTTTAAGAAATATGAACTGAGTCCAATATTGAGCATGATGTGTTATCAAACTAGTATGAACACAAAAAAGATACAAAAACCTAGATTAATTACTTATATATACGACATCTAGGATACAGGCAAATGCTACTGAAGTAATTAAATTATGTCAAATATAAAATATAGAGAAAAAGAGGAGTAGAGTAAGAGTGAGATGAAGTGTGTCGGATAGAGATAAATATAGACATAGAGACAAAGGAGCAGAAAGAAAGAAAAGGAAGAAAATGTGTAGAGTATGAGTAGTTATAGACCAGACCTATAACAAAGAATTGAGATTGAATTCTTTTATGAATCAACGTTGTAATTTGGAGTTGTAGCTCCATAACAGATATGATTGGTTAGTGCCATCAGACAAGCTGAGTTAGTGCTCAATTAAGGAGTGGGTGCTTCCTTAGAGTAGGTGATCTTAAATTAGGGGATTGGTGTCTCCTTAGGTTTGGTGCCCTTAAATGTGTAACTAGTGAGGTTTTGCTAGAGAGGCTTTGACTATGAGGCTGGATTAGAATAGTATATTCTAGAAGATATTCTCATCATGTTTTTTTCCACATTGGGTTTTCCATGTTTAAATATGGTGTCATGTAAATTTGTGTGTGTGTGATCTCTACATATTTGATTTAATCTACATATAATTTTTAATCTATTTTAAAAAGTATTTTAAGTACTAAGTTTAAGCAATCTATTGATTCACCCCCCCTCTCAGTAGATAGTTATGTTCCAATAATTGGTATTAAAGCCCTAGTTCTTTAGAAGAAGCTTAATCAACTCAGACAGATCTTGGAAGGTAAACACAAATGATTAGTCAAGAAGGTTTTTCGTCAAACAAAGCACCTATTTTTGATGGATCAAACTATGCATTTTGGAGCATCAAAATAGAATCATACCGATCCTCATTAGGTTTTGATGTATGTATGTATATGGTAAATGGATATATAGCCCCTACGACAACTCATATTGATCAGGGTTCAAATAAGGCATATGAGAGCAATGCCAACGCAAAGAATATTATTCTATGTGGATTATCTAATTCAGAGTTCGTCAAAGTGATGCATTGTCAAAATGCATAAAATATCTAGAACAAATTAAAAATCATCTAAGAAGGTGATGACAAAGTAAAGCAAGCCAAACTACAAATGTTCAAAGGCAAGTTTGAGAGCCTTAAAATGAATTAAGAAGAGAAAATTGTAGACTACCTCCTTAGAGTAAATGAAATTATCAATGCAATCAGAGGCCTTAAAGAAAAGATGAAATATCTAGTCATTGTCAAAAAGGTCCTAAGATCTCTACCATCAAGGTATGACTCAAAAATATCTACAATAGAGGAAGCAAGAGATATGGATAAACTCATTGTTGATGAGTTGCATGGAACATTCAAAGCCTATGAGATGAGAATGGGAGAAACAAATACCTTCAAGAGAGAAGTTGCATTCAAAGAATCCAAACTAGTGAAGGCAGAAACACTTACATCTAGATCTGAGGAGAATGATGAATAAGAAGCCAACTTTGTTAGAAGATTAAAGAGAGGGTCTAGAAAGTACAAAGGTAAGTTACCCTCTAAATGTTTTAACTATGGTAAATTGGGACATTTTACTACTAAATGTCTTTATAATAAAAAGGATAACTCTGAGAAAGGAGAGAATGGTAAAAGGATGAAGCCCCACTATTCCAAAAAGAAGAACTTATTTAAAAATAATAAGGGTTTGTATATAAGAGAAGATAATGATTAATTGGATGAGTGTGATAGCTCAGATGATGATCATGATTATGCCTTTATGGATGAGAGATATGAATCCATATTCATGGCATTAGGATCAACTTCTGTGGATAAAAAAGAAGTTGAAGACTCAGATGAAGAAGAGGAAGGAGAAGTGGATTTAGAATGTGAACTCATATGTGCTTTAGAGGAAATATATAAGATGAGAAAAGAGAACTCAAAACAAAAGAATCTTGGATAAAAGGAGATTGAGAAAACATCCAAAAGTCTTGAAAAATCTGATCAGATGGTGGTTAGCCTAAAGACACAAGTTAAAGAGGCTAAAAAAATAGAAGATGTAGTTAAACTTGAACTACAATCTAAATTTGATGAGTGCATAAAGTTAGAAGTAGAGATAGTGGCTTTGAGAAAAGAAATTGAGAAAGCTAAATATCAAATAGATAAAGGTCTGAAGATGAAAGGAGGATCAAACATTCTTGATGATTTGATCAATTCTCAAAAGCCTTCAAAAGAAAGATTTGGTTTTGGTTATGAAAAAGAAAAAAGTTCCATGACTAGTACATTTACTAACCTATATGACAACTTTAAATCAGAAAGAACAAATAAATAAAAAGTTTAAAAGGATGCAAAGAAAGAAACAAGCACAACTGATGTGAAGAAAGTTGAAAAGAAGATTGAAGAAAAGCAGAAGATAAACGTAGCTGATGCAGATGGATACACAAAAGTGACAGACTTGAAGAAGCCAAAGTTCAAAAAAGCTTCCCATGCTGCACAAATAAATGTTATGACTAGGTATTCCTCATCTTTCTATGGTTATTTTTATACCTATACTTAGTTTGGTCATAGGGCTATTAATTGTAGAGTTGTATCTAAAAATAGCACAAATTTTGTAAGCATAAATTCATTTGCTCCCTTGTTAGATATAAATGTAAAATGCTATAACTGTAATAATTTTGGTCACATAGATAAACAATGTAGAACAAGCTTTGTAAGACTAAAGGTACAAAGTAAAAGGAAAAGCATGCCTCCCAATGTGAACAAAGGTTCACCAGTCTCTGAAAAAGAGAAAAATAAGCCTAATAAGAAAACTAAGGATGTGTGGAAAGTGAAAGATCAATCTATGATTTATCAAATTGCACTTCATGCCAAGGATCATAATTTATGGGTAAAAGATAGTGGTTGCTCAAAACACACGACTGGTGATAAGAGCAAATTCATAAAACTAAGCAAATATAAAGAAGGATTTGTCAGCTTGAGAGACAATACTGCGATAAAGATCAGAGGTAAAGGAACCTTGAACATAAATGAAAAACTACCTACACATGATGTCCTTTATGTTAAAAGATTGAAACATAATCTACTAAGTGTCATTTAAATATGTGACAATGGATATAAGGTCACATTCAATGCAAAAGGTTGCAAGATAAGGAGATCTAGAAAAATTGTTAGAGAAGGGAAAATAACTGAAAGCAATATCTACAATTTTAGTGAAGTAAATGGAAATAACTACCTTATAGGAAATATTGATGAGAGTTGGTTATGGCATAGAAGAATAGGTCAGGTTAACTTTGATAATCTAGTCAAAGCGAGCTCAAATAAGTGTGTTAAACACATGCCTAAGATAACCAAATCTGCAAACACTGCTTGCAAGGAGTGTCAACAAGGCAAGCAGACAAAGGTCAAATTTCAAACAAAGGAGTATGCAACTACAAATCCTTTAGATTTAGCTCATACTGATCTTTGTGGTCCTACTAAGACAAGAGGATATAAAGGATAAAGATACTTCATGTTATTTGTAGATGATTACTCAAGAATAACATGGGTAACTTTTTTTAAGGATAAGTCTCAAGCATTTGAAAGATTCAAGATATTTAGAGCCATGGTAGAGAATGAGATTGGATGAAATATCAAATGCTTAAGATTTGATAAAGGTGGAGAATCCACCTCAAATGAGTTCATAAAGTATTGTGAGAAGCATGAAATCAAAAGACATTACTATGCATCATGGACTCCATATTAGAATGGAGTTGTTGAAAGAAAGAATAAGACAGTCAAAGAGATGGCCAAAACAATGCTAAAAGAGGTCAAATCACGTGATGAATATTGGAGAGAAGTAGTCCAAACAATAGTATATATCTTGGACAAAGTTCAACTAAGGGTAAATAGTGACAAAACTCCCTATGAACTATGGTATGGAAAACCTACCTTTGTTACGTACTTCAGAGTGATTGGAAGCTATAAGAATGTTTCTAGCATTCTCTATTTATAAGAAGTTCAAAGTCTATCAAATAGATGTCATGTTTGCTTTCTTGAATGGAAACCTAGAAGAGGAAGTCTATATTGAACAACTAGAAGGTTTTCAACTATCAGAAGAAGATTTTGTTTGCAGGTTGAAGAAATCTTTGTATGGTCTGAAACAAGCACCTAAAGCATGGTACTCAAGATTGGACTAGTACTTGCAACAACAAGGATTCAACAAAGGTTATGTAGATAGAAATTTGTACTTCAAATTTGAAGGTGGGTATATGTTAATTATTGTTGTATATGTAGATGACATCATTTTTGGTGGTAGCAACAACATGATGTGCAAAGAATTTACTAATCAAACACAAAATGAGTTTGAGATGTCTATACTTGGATCACTTTCTTTCTTCCTTGGTCTATAAATAACACAATCTGATGAAGGGATATTCGTATCCCAAACCAAGTATTCTAAGGAAATTCTTGAAATGGAAGACAACAAGCTAGTTGGTACTCCCATGATAACTGGATGCAAATTGAGCAAAGATGATGATTCCCTTGATGCAAATCAGACTAGACACAAATCAATGATCAATAGCTTGTTATACGTAACTTCATCAAGACCTAATATAATCCAAGCAGTATGCATGGTTGTAAGGTTTCAAGATGCTCCTAAAGAGTCACATGTTAATGCAGTGAAAAATATTTGTAGATATATCAAGAGCATAATTGACTATGGCCTATGGTATCCTAAAAGTGAATATTTTACTTTGACAACATATACAAATGTTGATTGGGCAAGAAGTGTGGATGATATAAGAATCACTAGTGGTGGTGCATTCTTCCTTGGAAACAAACTTGTTTTATGGCTGAGTAAAAAACAAGAGTCGGTTACTCTTTCTACAACAGAAGCAAAGTATGTTTCAGTAGTGGCATGTTGCACTCAAGTCTTGTGGATGAAGTAAACACTCAAATATATCAAGGTAGAGTACAAATAACCTATCTCTATTCTTTGTGACAATTTAAGTATTATTAATATATCCAAGAATATAGTGATGCATTCTAGAACCAAAAACATATCAATTAAGTATCACTTCTTAAGAGAAAAGGTTGCATATCAAGAGGTCACAATGGAATATGTGCCAACTAAGGATCAAATTTTAGACATATTCACCAAACCTCTTCCCAAGGAACAATTTGAATATCTAAGACAGAAGTTGGGAGTGGTGGATCTTACATCACATCACTAGATCCTAGTGATAGGGCTTGAGTCCAAGGGGAGTCTCATAGAAGCTTTGTTAATCCTTAGAAGAAGAGAGAAAAGACAAATTAGGTATGCATACTTTTGAAAATTTCTAATGAGTTTATGGTTGCAGATTCTTGGACAAACTCCTTTATCTAATAAAGTGGGGGGAACATTTGGACAAACAGTGAGAAAGAGTCCCTTTTCCATTGATGTCAAAGGGGGATAAAGAGTGCAAATGCTCTCTATAAAATTTGGGAGAAGTGCAAAATGCTCTCTATAAAAGTTTGAAAGAGCAGAGCATGTGTCTAAGTTGATTTTTTGGCAAATATACCATTGCCTAAGAAGGAACAATGCCAAAATCCAAGTTGTGTTTTGGTATGAACAACTTCAGTTCAAGTGAATGCAAGCAATGCCAAAGGAGTAAAGTATTAGAAGATCAGAGCATTTAATTGCATCAGAGCATTTAGTTTGTATTAGAGAATTTAGTTTGCCATTAATGCCAAAGGGGGAGATTGTTGGAAATATGATTGTCGTTGATGTCAAAAGGGACACTATGGATGTCAAAAGGATCAAGCAGGATTGATGAAGATTGTGCAAAGTTGTCTTGCTTTTATAGAGACCATTTATGGATGTTTGAAGTGAATCAAATAGAAGATATGTTATGTGTTTTTTATGAGTATCTTAGAAATATGGTCCACATGTTTAGATGAAGAGTGATGAGCCTAGAATTGAATTATCTTTGATTTCAAACATTATAAGGTTTCTCAGTTAAACCCTAAGGGTTTAAGTCATGGTGTTCACAGGATTTCCTATTTTGATGTTGACTAGATATAGCATGGACTCGGTAGCTTAAGTTATATCTTAAGCCCTTGATCTCATTGTAAAATTGACCCCTTCAACCTAGTAATTATTGGCTCAAGCAAATGTTATAAAACTTTATATTTCCTAAGTCCTCCACTTAAGATTTGTCCCAAGTTGATCAATGGTTGGCACTTAATCAGATGTTAATGATCCAATGATACACAGTGAAGTCAATTTGTCAAAGGCACCTCTGAGTAAACGTGCTAGTGACAAGTGTCAAAATCATGGAGCTTGCATAATAAATCTATGAAGTAATTTAAATTTAAAAGGTCAATAAGCAACACATGACTGTCAAATGTCTCAATAGAGGGAACTAACAACAATGAACAAAAGGCACGTGCTAATGGCAAGTGTCACATTCTCGAGAGCTAAGCAGAAATAAAGATTGAGCTTGTCAGAAAATCTAATGGTGAGCTGGTAGTCGTGTAAACAAGATCCAACATAGCAAATGGACTCAATGAGATAAAGTGCTCAAGGTTATAGATATAGTGGTGAGTTAAATATTGAGCAAGGTTGAGAATATTCATGGAGCATGTGTTCCAAAGACTTAGGAAATAATGAAATGGGATAAAGAGCTTGATGTTTAACATCAAGATAGAAGTAAAGATCATAGTAGTTTGAAGATCTGACAGCACATGGGAGCTCAGATGTAATGATCTAATGGATGCATTTTAAACTTGAAGAGTTAAATTTTGGAAGCATACAAGGATCCAATGGAGCACATAAGCCTGTTAGAGATTGATTGAACAAACATGTTTTAAAGATGAATAAATTGAATATGGATCATCAGATAATGGCACCAAAGTTAAGATCAAAGGTCAAGATTTAAATTTATGATCATGCTAATGATCAAATGCAGGAACATGCAGGGGCTTGTAGTTAAACCATATATTATGATATAGATAACGAGATTGATTGTTGTAATCGATCAAATCTATGTAAATATGTATGTGCATTAAAACTAGACCCTGATATTTGTTAAAGATAGTAATGAGACCAAAAATCATGATGGTGGAGCATGAGTTTAAGACATGAGAAACTTGCAGTTCAAGAAATATGAACTGAGTCCACTACTAAGCATGATGTGTTAGAAAACTAGTGTGAACATAGAGAAGATACGTAATCCTAAATCAATTACTTCTATATATGACATCTAGGATACAGGGAAATGTTGCTGAAGTAATTCAATTGTGTTAAATATAAAATATAGACACACAAAGGAGCAGATTAAGAGTGAGATGAAATATGAACTGAGTCCACTACTAAGCGTGATGTGTTAGAAAACTAGTGTGAACACAGAGAAGATACGTAATCCTAAATCAATTACTTATATATACGACATCTAGGATACAGGCAAATGTTGCTGAAGTAATTCAATTGTGTTAAATATAAAATATAGACACACAAAGGAGTAGAGTAAGAGTGAGATGAAGTGTTTTGAATAGAGATAAATATAAACATAGAGATAGAGGGTCAAAAAGAAAGAAAAGGAAGATTTTGTGCAGAGTATGAGCAATTACAGACTAGACCTGTAATAGAGAATTGAGATTGGATTCTTTTATGAATCAACATTATAATTTAGAGTTGTAGATGCATAGTAGATCTAATTGGTTGGTGTCATAAAACAAGCTAAGTTGGTGATCAATTAAGGAGTGGGTGTTTCCTTAGAGTATGTGCTCTTAAATTAGGGGATTGGTGTCTCCTTAGGGTTGGTGCCCTTAAATGTGTAACTAGTGAGGCTTTGACTATGAGACTGGATTAAAACAATAGATTCTAGCAACTATTCTCACTGTGGTTTTTCCCACATTGGATTTTCCATGTATAAATAAGGTGTCATGTGAATTTGTGTGTGTGATCTCTACATATTTGATTTAACATACATATGTTTTTAAATCTATTTTAAAAATTATTTTATGGACTAAGTTTAAGAAATCTACTGATTCACCCCCCCTCTCAATAGATAGTTGTGTTCTAATAAGTGACACATGAAAATATGACAATAGGATGGGAAAAGAGGGTTAAGAAAAGTATCACAAAAGTGAATGATATAAAAAAGGACAAAAAGATAACCCTGGACACTTGTGTCGTAGTTGGACATTAACATTGACGTTAGTGTTCAAAGTGGATGCAAGTGTTGAGGGGCTAAAAACATACAGAAAATAAGAAATAATAGGTAGGGATATATGACATAGATTGGATGAAGATAAATAACATAAAATACAAGCCCAAGGGGTAGGTAAATCAAGTGAAATAAAGTAGAACCAAAGAGGTCCACAAGAGGCTACATCACTACATGTCTAATTCTTAGTCAAAAAGTATATACATATAAAGAGGCTATAAATATGTGTACTCGTACTAAATATGTGTCTACATTTCCCCCCCTTAATATAGTAATAAAAGAAAAACTAAAATTGCTAGCTTAAAAGAAAATAAAATGCATACCATGGTGTGGATAACACACCGTGTATTTGCTTGAGTTTTTCTTGAACCTTTCATTTTGAACATTACTTTTAACCAAGAATATGCCAAAAAGTAATCAATGTATATAATTTGTATGTAAGCAATATTAAAAATTAGCATAAAGAAAGCGCAGAGATAGAATACACATGTGTATGTGTCACGTATTAATGGTTCTAGAGTGATAGAAAATGGAGAAGTAGACCCAGGGGGCATGCAACCTCTTCCATCTTATGGCCACGAAGATGAGTGAGCCTATAATTGGTCAAGTGGGTTTCACCATGGTGATATTTTACCTAGAATAGGTAGAGTTGGGAGGTGATCATGCCCCCAACACAAAATAGGAAGAGTGGTGCTTCGGCCATTGAGATTATCATTTCCCAACCAACACAACTCAAATGCAAAAGATATGTATATGTATAACTTGGTATAGGGTGAGTGATGTAATCAAGTTCACCAAATAAATTGGTGAGACTAGATGATTTAATCCCTCCAATCAAATAAAAAATAAGAGCCAATCGTTGCATACGGGTAAGGCTCAATACAATCCGTATAAGTTTGACCAAGGTATTACTACATAAGAGTCTACAATGTAGCAAGAGTCCATAAAAGAGCTTTGAAATCTAAAACTGATTTGTATTTTTCAATATTAGGCACACATTGCATAACATATACACCTTGGATATGTCTCACATTGAAATTGTGTATATATAAATATAGACATAATAAAAAGTATTATGTAAGCAATAATAAAAAGTAATAAATAATAAAATAATAAAAAGTAACATAAAGAAAGAGCAAAGATAGAATATACATGTATTGCATAAGAGATGCCATTTAAGTCTTTCTTGAGTATGGAAGGCACATTGGAAGAAAAGTGTAGTCATTGGTCCTCTTGAGTGTATAAGAGGGGTGTAATAGGAAGAATATGTAAGAGGGGTGTAATAGGAAGAATATGTAAGAGGGGTGTAAGACATGTCATAACCGTTACTTTCTTGCATACTTTGCCTGATATGTAAGCATTAATAAAAATTATATAAAGATATACATAATAAAAATTATTATGAAATCAATAATAAAAGGTAATAAATAATAAAATAATACAAAGTAGCAGAAAGAAAGAGCAAGGATAAAACACACGTGTATGTGTCACATATTAATGGTTTTGGAGTGCTGAAAATTGTAGTAAACAGGGGCCTTGCAACTTCATCCATCTTATGGCCATGAAGATGAGTGAGCCTACAAGTGGTCAACTAGGTTGCACCATGGTGATGTTTTACCTAGAGTAGGGAGAGGTAGGAGGTGATCATGCCCCCAACCCAAAATAGGAAGAGTGGTGCTTCGGTCATCAAGAGTATCATTTCTCGACTAACACAACTTATGTGCAAAAGATATGTATATGTATAACTTGGTATAGGGTGAGTGATGTAGTCAAGTTCACCTAAAAACTTGGTGATATTAGATGATTCAATCCCTCTAATCAAACCAAAAATAAGAGCCAATCGCTGCAGACAGGTAAGGCTTAATATAGTCAGTAAAAGTTTGATCGAGGGATCAGTACGTAAGAGTCCATAATGTAGTAACAGTCCATAATGTAGTTTTGAAATCTGAAACTTATTGGCTTTTGAGGCTGGCATGCTTAATTTATCTCATTTTTGTACCTTCTCAAAAAGACTTTTTTTTTGTTAGAAAAAATGAATATGGGACATGGTGAAGTGAGAAGTAGACTATAAAAGATAGTAAATGATGATATATAATAGATATAAACCCATAACAAGGTTTTTCATCTTTTCTTTAATTCTATGAGTAGTTGACCTAATCTACAACTAACTTTTTGGGTCATGCATTAAGCTATTATTTCATTTGCTTATATTCATGTCTACTTTGTGTAACTGATTACATTCATAGTATGGGGAAGCGCATATATGGAAGAAATGGTTTGAAACTACAATTTCAATTTCATTTTGCTTATTTTCATATATGTTATGTATATTTGATTACAATAACAATATGGGGAAGCACATGTTTGATAATAAATAGTTTGTAACTAAAATTTTAGTTTCAACCATCTGATTCTTTTTAGTTTAATGAGAAATTCAAAGGATCCAAATTTGAATGTGAATGACATGGCACTTTGTATCTTAGTTTTGAGGAAGGATTACTTTTAGTCCTTGCAATTGTGGATGAAAGAATGTGATTATCTTATAAAGCTCTCAAATCACCATTATCTCAACATCCTTTCTTATATGCCTTTACATGGGTTGAATCCTTGACATTCTTTGGGGATCACTTTGGAATACAAATTTAAAATCTTTGTTGGTTGGGTTGGTGTCCTTGCTTGGTTTTCCTCTTAGAAACCTTAGGTTTTAAAAACATCTTTTGGTTTCCTCATTTACATAAGGTGAGAAAAACTCTCAAAATCCTTCTTTGAGTAGGATCATTTGGATTTCTTCATGTTTCTTTTTTTGGCATGTGAGCTATGCATTTGAGCTAGTGAACTTGAAATGCCAAGCTTTTTGGGTTAAAAATTTTACTCCTTTTTTTTTCAAGTCTAAGGCTTTCCCTAGTTAAAATTAAACAAAATATATTAATCTTAATATTGTTTATTTTATTTTTTTCAGGCTACTCCATATACTTGGGACATCGATTAGCATGGACTTGGGAACTAAGGAACATACGATATAATGGTATCAATAAAACCAAAAAGAAGAACCAACCGTTGTAGGTGGATAAGGCTCAATACATTCTGTAAAAGCTCGATCAGGGTATTAGTACGTAAGAGTACATTATGTAGTAACAATCCATTAAAAATTTTTGAAATCTAAAATTGATTTGAATTTTGAAATATTAGACACACATTGCATAGCATATGTGCCTTGGATATGTCTCATATTAAAATTGTGTATAACAAATGGTACCAATGTATAGATTTTTTCCATCACTGTGAATTTGAATCATATGCTATGTATTTTTGCCAATTTGGAGACTATGTGAGTGTGGAGAACATGCTTCCAGAGTAAGTCCCCACTATATATGGAGAAATATGAAAACTGAATTAAGTACCAATGTGGAGAACATGTTTTCAAAACATGCCCCTACTATAATCTAGAGATGTTAAATAGTGAATAAGTGTGGAGACCATGCTTCCAAAGCATGCCCACACTAAATTTAAAGAATGTGCAAACTATAGTTGATTATGTAGAACATGTTTATAAACATGCCCCTACTAAGATTGCACCCCTTTTGGGAGGAGATGATATAGTACCTATTAGTCATGTCCTCTCAAAATGAAAATTGATAATGTGTTAGATATAATTTACTTGATATTTTTATAAAATTATTATGGACAACAATTTTTTAACACTATTTTTGGTAATATTTGAAATCTAGTAGAATATTTGTGTAAAGCAAAAAAATTAGCGATTTTTGGTAAAGTTTGAAAATTTGCAAGTTTGGTATAATATAGAAGAGTTCATTGTCTATATTCCAATGCAACTTGTGATTTATAAATTGGACAATCGATGCTCAAGATAAGCACATTTGAAGTTTGTGCATAAGTTGTGTATTAGGTGCTTTGAATATAAATTTAAAGTCATTCACATTTTAAACTTTTCTAAAATTTTGCATTCTAAGTAGAAGAGGACCATACCATGTTGTAGATCCCATCAATCCATACGATTTGATGTACTCTATAGTTCCCTAGCCGGCCAAGATTTCATTGAGATGGTAAGTAGGTTTGATTCCTAATTCACTAGTAATTTAATTTTTTTGAAAAAAAATCATTTTGTGTAATTTTTGGCTTTTTATTGGGATGGCAGACACTTGTGTCAAGATCCTGGACACTTGCATCGATAACATGATGCTAGTGTCTAGGGTTGGATGCAAACATCTGATGTTTCTATCTTTCATCGATGTTAGCATCTGATGATGTTGTCCTGCCTGGATGCTAACATCCAATGCTACTGGATTTTTAGTTTTTGTGCATATTTAACTATAATTTTTATATTTTAGCACTAAAATATAATTTCTAATGAGTATTCATTGTTGTTTTCTTGATTGTAAAAAGATATGCATATTCATGGGTTTTGGCATGGTCGACATTATTCTACTTTCATATAGCTAGGTCTAAATGTGACTGACTAGGCCATTATAGATCAAGCAGGGTTGGGTCATGTGGCCCATTTAGGATAAATTCCCTATTATATCCACCTTCTCACAACCCTAGCTGAGAGGTGGAACCTAAATACACGCACTTTCTGGCTCTCCACATGTGAGATGACAGTCACTTTAGAGGATGTGTATCAGATTTTTTAGATTCGAATTAGAGTGAGAGAATTCATATTGTTGGAGATGACAGCCCAAGTTATATTTAGTGTTCTTACATATATTTCACTAGTTAGAGGGTTTCATATCTAGAGCTACGCAATATGATTCATTTTGACAATATTATTAGAGTTGATGTTCTATAGTTATAGAAGTTTATTTGTGTTTTACTAGCATCATTTATGGCTATAGAGAGTGGTACACTGGGTATTTCATATTGTATGTACCATGTAATGTGGCATATTGAGCTTGATCAGACTAGATATTTATGGGGCCGCATTGTATTGGCCCACTTATATAGGGATCTCTACAGGTTTGCACTAGAGACTCATGGTGGAGGCATTGGAGCTGTGAATCTATTACATGTTTGTATATATGAGCACATTATAGTGGTACAATTGGTTGGTGGTCCCTTACCTAGATGGGCTCATCCAAAGATGTTTGTAAAGTAGTGGGTATTTCCACATGGTAGCTACATACTGTGATGGAGTATCATGTTACTTTGGATAGGTTGACCTCAGATGACCTTGTATGGCATCTGTACAAGACATTTTCTAGATTGCCGGAGGATGGACGTGAGTTATCAAGGGTTCGTATCAGCATGTGGTTAGTTGATTGATTTCCTAATGTTTATGAGTTTTTTCAATATGATCATGTTTTATGATAGTTTGGTATAGAGTATGGAGTTCCCTCAATACTCTACCCCTAGCATAAGACAACACGGAGTGGGCATAGGCCCCATGATGTGCTAGCACCTATGGCTATGGATCTAGATACATGTCCAACTAATGAGAGAGATCTCATGGTTCCCCTGGCTATAGGGGATGATGCAGGATGTACATATGGTTATGTGCAGTGGTGATTTAGAGCTCAATGGCCACTATTCTTTCTTATTGTATTTTCCCCCAGGTGCCATTCCTGCAACACAAGTGGGTGCATGAAGAGAGATAGGCAAGCATGTAGGCAACAATGATCTTGTGGGACCAACACCAGTGGAAAAGGAGGTCATTAAGGCCACATGTGAGTACCATAGTTTTTAAATTTGGCATTTGATTTGGTTATACTAGTAGATAAAGTATTTTTTTTCATAGACATAGCTAACTAGTATTGTATCTCTAATGTTTATAGGCAATCAAGAGTGGGCGATGACGGTGGTCCAGGCGATATAGGCCTTCACATACAACATACCCATGTATTTAAATGGAGATGGATTTATTGAGAGGGTAGTTGACATTATAGGTGCTCATGCACCTTTATTTGATCTTGTAGTGAGGGTTGTGGTGGCATATCATACTACAGTCACTGAGCACAAGGAGTTGCGTGCTGAGTTGGATAGGCAATACATCCCGTAGCAGATTGCCATGGAGATCATATAGACTTTGATTGATTGATATGCCACTTTGAAGTAGGAACACGAGGATATGGTGTGGTGGTTAGTCAAATTTGAGGAGATATTATGGGTGTTATCCCATGCACGTGGACCCCAATTGGATCCTGGTACGTTGACATCAAGAGGTATGAGGTTTGTGGATATAAATAACGATGAGAAGTATACACCTTGGGATGTGATCCCAACATATGATTGAAGTGTTTATTTGTATAAATATTGCATCACTTTATATATATGACATTCCTCTCATGGTTTCAATTGGTTTCAAATGGATGTATATTGTTTCCCCTATCTCTCATGATGAAAATGTTGATGAAGCCAAGTGTGTAACTTCTTCTCCAAATAATATTAATGGTTAAAATTCTATTTTTTATTTAGATGATTCAAATGCAAATAGCCAAATTTATTTTTACCCTCTAGTTTGTGATGAGCAAAATTAATGTCCTATGTCTCCCATTGTCTTGCTTAAGGAAAAAAATGAGAGTGCATATAATAATCATAAGGAAGTACTTACAAAACATGCATTGTTTGGGGACATAAATAAGCTCTCAAGTATATTTTATCATCTTTTGCAAAGATCAAATCATTATATCGATAAATGTTCTTACAATGACATTTGAAGAGAAATTGAACACTATAATAATGTGAAAATGTTAACATTTAATTATTTGAAAACATACATGATAAAATTAAAACTAAACAATTAAATAAACAAAATAATTTAATATTTAAAAACCAATTTTATAAAAACAAAACTCAAAAGACAACATTTAAAAAAAATTAGAAACAAATAAATATAAAAGAAATCAAATCAAAAAAATAAACATAATAAAAATCACAGAAGACAAATAGATAAGTATCTGAAAAGCAAAATTTATTTATTTTCCTCTATACTTCTTTTCTCTACTCCATTACAATCATGGTAGATATCTATTATTATATCGGTGTATGGTACCTATATCATAAATTTAGAGTAAATTTAGGGATGGATATCTTATATTTTATTCCTAATATATTCGTATTCTCAATCTTAGATTATTTTATGGAACAAGGTAAATCTATTAATTAAAACAATTTTATAGAAAATTTAACTATTATTTATTCTGCCGCACCACCTCACATCTGTCTCATTAATATCATAAATAAAATATATTTTTCAATAAATATAATATTATAGTAATAAAAAATGACAATATGATTTCTCTTTAAAAACAAATTGAAATTGGAGAGAGTTTGGTGTCTAGAGGGTTTATATAATACAAGGATGCATAATAATAATATGAAACTACCATAGACATCATTCTAAGATAAATGCCATTTATATGAGGGTTTATATATATTAGTTATAGAAATTATACCAATCATATATATATATGAAAATCATTATAGTTATATATTAGTATACATATTTTAGATAAATTTATGTAAAATTTATCGATAGATATCATTTTCGAAGCAATAATAATTCAATATGATAAATGTGTTTCGAGAATGATATATTAGTGTATTTTACATAAATTTATCTAAGATATGTATGTTAGTGCAAGACAAAGAAAATCAAAACTAGCATTACATCTTTTCTCCCTCCGTTAGAAAGTGAACATTGCATCCTTCCCTCCCTCTCATGATGTTGCAAATGAAATAGAAAATGTTTCTTCCCTTTCCTCCTTTGAACTTTCTGATAGAAAAGAGCGAAGGTTGTTACACGTGAAATTTTTTCCCCTACTCCTTTTCAGTGTCAAACGATTTTTAATGACAATAGTACCAACCTTTGTGCAATCCAACATCATATACTCACCTCTTTAAATATGGATACCCCTTTACAACATGAGGTAAAAACATGTGCTAATTCACCCCTTGATAGTGAAAAAGTTTCAACTATTCCTATGTTCCATGTGCATGGTGATTTACATCCACTAGCAAAAACTTAAACCTCTGGTTATGATATGTTATCTATCATGACTACCATGGGAGATTTGCAACAATAAGTCAACACTCTTAAATTGCAAATTTCTTCTCATAAAGCTATTTTTTAGGAAAATACATCAACAAAGCAACGTATTGCTAGGAATGTATTTGAGCTTCATTATCCTTCAAACTTTATTATGTCTAAGTTATCCTCATTCAATGTTCAAGGGGACCATGTTATTCATTTACAATAATATATACGTTCCTTTAAACATTGGGCCCAAAATCGAAGCTTGCTCTTAAAGGCTTTTCATCGTAGCTTAATCCAAGGGTTTTTTGATTTGTTTTTAGTCTTCTAAATGGTTCATTATCAACTTTCAAACACTTGAAGATGTGTTTCTATCACATTTTCATTGTTATACCTTACCTGAGTTACCATTGGAACATTATCAAGCATTGACACAAATAGAAAATGAATCTATACAGGACTATGTTATTCGATTTAAGGATGCTTTGTATTTTTTAACTTATACACCCTTAGATTTGGAAGTATAATTTATATATAATAGAAGATATTTTTTCTCCACTTAGAGAAAGAGCATTGCATAAGCCCTTTACTTCATTCGAGACCTTATATTGGTATGCACACAAATATGCATGTACTCTAATGAATACTCAATCCAAGTTGCCAATATCTTTACCGAAAATAACATATAATAATAATGATGTTTTCAAGACAAATAACAAGTCACAAAAGATCATAAACCAATTTTAATACCTTGTTAAAACCAATAACATATGTCAAAATCCAAATCATAAAGGTGTTGAATAAAGGCAAAGAACATGATCACATAGTATCTCCCATAGTTAGACCATATACCTCTACCAAACAACAACCTCTTCAGTTTTATTGGTACCAAGATAAACCACATGACATATTGTGTATTTTATTGGATAAATTAATGATATCACTCCCTCCTAATTCACATTATTCATCACATCGATTTGAAAAGGAAAAAGGATAAATTTTTTGCACTTACTATTGTATTAACACACATCGAGAGAATGAGTGTTTTGCTCTTGAGAAAAAACTTATACAGTTAACCAATTGGGGAATCATTGAATAATGAAAAGACATATCTAGACCTATTCCACATCTCCTATAGGATGTCTAAGAGGGTCAAGTCATCCCATGCTACTACTTATGAGGAACACATGGTGCATCAGCTTCACAAAAGGTGACCATTAGTTGAAGTCCTTCTCTTAGTGTACTCTCTCCCAGGACTGATCTCTCCCACACTGGTCCTATCAAGGAACCATTGGTTGATTAGGTCCTTCATAAAGAGACACATAGAGAAGGTGAATCTACACAAAAAGTATAGGTACATAAATAGATACATACAAATTTCAAAGCATGCCCCCACTATATATGGAGAAATCTAAAAATTGAAATAAGTACCAATGTGGAGGACATATTTCCAAAACATGCCCCTATTGTAATCTAGAGATGTTGAATAACGAAGAAGTGTGGAGACTATTGGGTGAATATTTTGTCAACTAGCTAACTGGTGAGAAAAATAGGTCTTATCAACCATAGCAAAGGAGATTGGTCCACCAGATGTGTAGGTTTACTACATTAAAAGGGGACAAATCTCTCCTCTCATCAAGGGGAGGTTCCCTATAGATATGCAGGAGCTATATACTATAACTATAAGCAAAAAATAACACTTAGGGGTAGAATAATGCCATCCATCTCTCTTTTTCTAGAGATGATGTTCACAAACAAAGGATAAAATCCTGGTGATAACACTGAAGGCACTTCTCTTCTTTCAAAAGTGATCTTACAGGAAATAGCAGGAGTTCTTTCAGGTAGTGACAAGTAACTGGTAACAAAGGGCGCAGTAACCCCCAGACTAAGATGTAGCACAAAGTCTCCACCTTAACTGCCCAAGAGTGAAATATGAAGGACAATGAGGGCACAAAGTAGTCCCAAGGTCCTTTACACAACAAAAAAAAACAAACACACACTGAAAACAACTATGACAGCACAAAGTCTGAAAGTAACTGGCTTCAGGACATCTTCCTTATCACTTCCACCAGCTCTACTTGTTAAATTAAATAAATAAGAATGCATCTAGAAGACAGACATAAGAACAATCTCCTAAAATGGCACAAGCTATAACAGCACAAAGTCAACAAGTAACTTGATTTCTCATTCAGATAAAATAATATGAACAACAATCTGATCTCAAAGTCTCAGTATTCACCTTTCAATTTTGGCAGAGTTTCGCTTCTGTTAATAGAGAGATCTCCTTTGCATAATGAGAGAAACTATAATGTATAGTAGCCAAGTAAGGCTTGGCGCTCTTTCCCATGGGATGGCCCATACTACATTCAGTGCTTTGAATGCATTTTTAGTTCTGTCTGGAGGGCCATGCTTGGAACAATGCATTCCCTTGACTATGGCGTGCCCATCCATCTCATATGTCTCCTCTTTACCATGAGTTTTCTGGTCCTTTTCTGATGTCTGTGAAGCTATCCAATTTGTCATTACTTCATGGAAGAAAAATAAGCCACATCCTTGATTTGGTGTGCTCAGATGACCACTTGATCCACTATTTCACCTACTGACTCACTTGATATTTTTGATCTTTTGAATTGTTCTCTCTTCCCTGTAGCAGTTTGGGCTCTCAGGCTCTCTTTTTAGCTGGTTGCTTGGTTTACTCTTCAAATTCTGTGCCATATTCAAATATTAACGGATAATTCATTACCTTAAATTTGACGTCTATGGGGCCGTCAATGGTTGCTGGTTGTTTGAACCATGAACCTTTGAACCTGTGAAATTTCATCGGTTCACTGGTTCAATGGTTCAAGTGATCTTTCTCAGCTTCCTGGTTCAATCGTTGCCTTGGTTCATTTGTTTCTTTACTTTGTCTGGTTGAACCATCCTTTGAACTAGTCTCTGGAATCATCCATGTTTTTCCTTTGCTTGGGGCCACCTTTGAACTTTGAACTCTTTCGGTTCAAGGTTCAATCGGTTCATTAGTTCATCCTTTGTCCCATCGCTTTCTTGTTCTTTCTAAGCCTTTTGATCTTCATCGAACTGGTTGAACCTTTGAACCTTTGAACTCATTGAACCTTTGAACCTTTGAACTCGTTGAACCTTTTGGTTCAAGGTTCAACGGTTTAATGGTTCCTTTTTTGGCTAAGTCTTTGAAGGCTCTTTTTTGCGTCTTTATTCAGTCTTTGGGACACCCCGAAGGGAAGGTGTCCATTCGGGCTTTGAGAAAGGTCCACTTTGTTGGCACTGAGAGCCCCCCGCAAGGGTACCTACCCTTCGGGGTCTTTCGGGTGGCCTTCGGGCTTTAATTCCTTCGGCAGACTTTTGCTTCTTCGGTGGACTTCATCCTTTATTTCCTTCGGACAAAATGTCCAAAGGAATTCCTTCGGACAATTTGTCTGAAGGAAATCTTCCTTTGCTTGCTTTAGTCAGTTTTTCACTGAGTTTTTGCCTTCAGGGTTTTCCTTCGGGCAAAATCCGAAGGAATTGTTGGGGATCAACCAACAATGGATTACACTTGTGAAAACAATGAATGCGGAAATAAATCAGATAGATAAGTAACTGAAATGATAAATAGCACAGAACAAGATATACAAGAAAACACCCTGAAAACTTGTATTAAAAACTCTTTACAATAGGAATACAAATGAAGAACTTCGTTCTTCCACACCTCTCTCAGATGCACACAAGATCTCTATTCCTCAAGAGCTCTCTCTCAAGTACTGTCCTTCAAACATTCACAATGTTCTACTCATACTCTATTACACACACATACAATAGCTTAGAAGATCTCTCCTACATATAGAAATAGGAAACTTGAGCATGCTCTTACAACAAACAGTTAAGCCTCTTCAACAAGGGCTCTAAAAATAATATTGCTAACAATAGAGACGCGAGCTTGAGTCTACAACTCAAACTCATCATGCAAACACTCGCTTCTGTCCTCGAAAATCGCTTTCTGGACACGCAGGTAACCGACGTCGGTTCCTGCCTGTTCGCCTGTGACCGTCGCCGGCCGATCACACTGCCGACGTCGGTGCCTCTGTAACTGCAACTGACCGACATCGGTCGCTCCTGACCGACGCCAGCATCTGTGTAGACCCGAACCTGTTTGTGTATGCTCCTTGGTGAAGCTTTTAGCTCCACACTCCTAAAAATCTCCCACTTGGAGATAAACCAGCTGCACCAGTACCTGTACAGCAACATCTTCTAGCTCCTCCATCTTCAACTCAATCATGAAGACCAATAGAAGTTGAATGAAGATTCAACTTCTCCTTAGTAACCGGCTTTGTTAGCATATCAGCAGGATTCTTATCTGTATGGATCTTCTCCAGCTTCAACTCACCATCTTCCAATACCTGCCGTATGAAGTGGTACCTTAGCTGTATGTGCTTGGTTCTAGAATGAAAAGCTGAGTTCTTAGCCAAATGGATTGCACTCTGACTGTCACTATGCAATCTGCAACTCCCATGCTCCCTTCCAAGCTCTTCCATGAACCGTGTCATCCATATCATCTCCTTGCTAGCTTCTGTAGCTGCAATGTACTCTGCTTCTGTAGTTGACAAGGCTACAACCTTCTGCAACTTAGATATCCAACTAACTGCCGTTCCACCTACAGTAAAAACATAACCTGTGGTGCTCCTCCTGCCATCCAAATCCCCTGCCATATCTGAATCTACATAGCCATGTAGAGAAGTATCTGAACCTCCATAGCATAAGTGTCTACTGCTGGTTCCTCTCAGATATCTAAGGATCCATTGTACTGCTTTCCAATGTTCCTTTCCTGGATTGGCCATATACCTGCTTACTACTCCCACTGCTTGGGCAATATCCGGTCTAGTACACACCATTGCATACATCAAACTTCCTACTGCGGAAGAATATGGAACCTTGCTCATGTACTCTACCTCATCATGTGAATTGGGACATTGTTCTTTACTTAACTTGAAATGTCCAGCCAAAGGTGTGCTTACCGGTTTAGCATCCTGCATGTTGAACCGTTTCAACACCTTGTCCACATAATCTTCTTGAGACAATATCAACCTGTGATTTTTCCTGTCTCTCTTAATGCTCATGCCGAGGATTTTCTTAGCTGCTCCCAAATCCTTCATAGCAAACGTTTGAGCTAACTTCACCTTAAGCTCAGAGATATCCTGCATGTGAGATCCTGCAACCAGCATGTCATCTACATACAACAATAGAATAATATATCTACCGTTATCAAATCTCTTAAAATATACACAATGGTCTGATTGACATCTACTGTAGCCATGCTCAGTCATAAACCTGTCAAATTTCAAGTACCATTGCCTAGGAGCTTGCTTGAGGCCATACAAGCTTTTCTTCAACCTGCACACTAGTTTCTCCTTACCCTTGACCTCAAAACCTTCTGGCTGTTCCATGTAAATTTCCTCATCTAAATCTCCATGAAGAAATGCTGTCTTAACATCTAGCTGCTCAAGATACAAATCCTCAAAAGCAACCAAAGACAATACAACCCTTATAGAAGTCATCTTAACAACAGGAGAAAAAATCTCAGCAAAGTCAATACCTGGCTTTTGTGCAAATCCTTTTACAACCAATCTGGCCTTGTATCTCATCTGACCATCCTCACCTTCCTTCAACCTGTAAGTCCACCTGTTCTTCAGTGTTCTCTTACCAGCTGGCAATTCAACCAAATCCCATGTTTGGTTCTCCCTTAAGGACTCCATCTCCTCAACCATGCCACGCTCCCACTTACTTCTGGACTCCACCTGTAATGCTTCTTCAAAACTTTCTGGTTCTCCACCATCGGTTAGCAATAAATAATATAAAGAAGGAGAATATCTAATTGGAGGCTTACTTACCCTTTCAGACCCCCTGATTGGTGTCTTGGACTCGTTTTCAACAATCTGTCCACCCAAATTTTCTGACAGTGATCGACCTCGGCCACCTGTAGACCTGTTACTGGCCGACGCCGGTTCTTCCTGGCCGACGCCAGTGCCTGGTCTGCCGTCGTCGGTCTCTGTATGACCGACATCGGTTTCTGTACTGCCGACGCTGGTTCCAAACCTGCCGACGTCGGTCTCTGTGTTTTCCTGTAAGTGATTATTTCTTTTTTCCGCGAGCTCATTTTGGACCATAACTTCGTCCAACTCATTATTGCTCTACCCAGCTTGATCTAGCTTCTTTATCTGATCACTGTACATCACTCTTTCATTGAAAACAACATCACGGCTCCTAATTACCTTGTTAGTTCCTAGATTCCAAAATCTGAAACCAAAATCATCTGAGCCATAGCCTATAAACGTGCACTTCGTAGACTTAGCATCAAGCTTCTTTCTATTTTCCTTATCTATGTGCACAAGGGCTTCACAACCAAAAACTTTGAGATATGAGAGATCAACCTTTTTACCTGTCCATGCCTCTTCTGGAATTCCACCATCCAGAGCTGTAGAGGGTCCTCTGTTGATCAGGTACACTGCGGTGTCAACTGCTTCTGCCCAAAACTCTAAGGGCAACCCTGCATGCAATCTCATACATCTTGCACGCTCCATGATAGTTCTGTTCATCCTCTCAGCAATACCATTCTGCTGAGGTGTCCTTGGAACCGTCCTTTGCCTACGGATTCCATTTATGTAACAATACAATTTGAAGTTAAGACTGCAGAACTCACCACCATTATCAGATCTCAAGCACTTTAATCTTTTGCCTGTTTCATTCTCAACCATGGCTTTCCAAATTTTGAAAGTCTCAAAAACATCAGATTTCTTTTTAATACTGTAGATCCATACCTTTCTTGTGGCGTCATCTATGAATGTAACATAGTACTGTGATCTGCCAATAGAGGCTACCTGAGCCGGTCCCCACACGTCTGTGTGAACAAGCTGCAACTTCTGCCTTTTCTTAGTAGACCCAGTCTTTAGAAAACTAACCCTTTTCTGTTTTCCAAATACACAATGCTCACAAAATTCTAGATCCATACTTTTCAAATCTGAAAGCATACCTTTAGACTTAAGGATTGACATCTCCTTCTCACTCATGTGGCCAAGCCTTGAGTGCCACAATTTAGCATCCACATCTGAAGTAGATAAAACTGAAGGAGATTTGTTAGTAATACAATTACACAAATAGAGAGTACCTTCTCTCTTACCTCTGGCCATAACAAGTGCACCCTTGGTCACCTTCCAAGAATCTGCTGTGAGAGTTACTGTACAACCCTCATCACCTAGCTTACCTGCAGAAATTAGATTTCTCTTCAAATTAGGAACATGCATCACATCCCTCAACACCCATGTGTTGCCATTCTGCATCTTTAGCTGCACTTTACCTTTGCCAATAATCTTACAAGGCTCATCATCCCCTAAGTACACTATTCCAAAATCTCCATGGACATAGTCACTGAAATATTCTCTGTTAGGGGTAGCATGGAAAGATGCACCAGAATCTAATACCCAAGATTCTATATTATTGTGCAAAGAGAAAATAAGAGCATCCTGTGCAATACCTGCAACCTTTGTCTCTTCCTTTCCTTCGTGCTGATTGTCCTCCTTAGGCTTTGACCAGCAATCTCTGCTTATGTGCCCCAACTTTTCACAGTTCCAGCATTGTGGCCTTCTGCCATTCCTGGATTTGGATCTGCCTCTTCCCTTAGACTTAGATTTTGATCTCCTCTTGCTCCTTTCTTTTTGCCTTCCTCTGCTCTAGAGATTCAAAGCGTTCCCGGATGTCCCAGATGTCTCTTCTGTGCTTTTCCTGCGAATTTCCTCATTCAAAATAACACTAACCACATCCTCTACTTTTAAAATATTCGAAGCAGAAGCAGTATTAGAAACTGCCATTACCAAGCCATGCCAGCTTTCAGGCAAAGAACATAATATTAAAAGAGCCTTTATTTCATCTTCAAATGTAATATTGACAGAACTTAACTGATTAACAATACCATGGAAATCATTCAGGTGATTAGAAACAGATCCACCTTCTTGCATATGCAAATTAAATAACTGCTTCATCAAATATACCTTATTTGAAGCTGAGGGTTTTTCATATAAGTTTGCTAACATGGTCATTAACTCTACCGTAGTTTTTGCCTGTGACAAATTAGATATCACAGTGGAGGCCAGACTCAGTCTTATAGACCCAAGAGCCTTTCTGTCAAGAACTTCCCATTCTTCATCCTCCATGTCCTTGGGCTTCTTTGCTATCCCACCTAACGGTAAGTAAAGATCCTTCTGATACAGATAGTCCTCTATTTGCATTCTCCAGTGCTGATAGTTCTTGCCATTGAACTTTTCCATTCTCAACTTACTTTCTTCTGCCATTACTTCTCCCACTCAAACAGAAATCCCTGCAGAAACTCCTGTGAGCAACCTGTAATCCAAACACACTACACAGATCTGAACCACCTGTTAGTGAACCTGAGCTCTGATACCACTTGTTGGAGATCAACCAACAATGGATTACACTTGTGAAAACAATGAATGCGGAAATAAATCAGATAGATAAGTAACTAAAATGATAAATAGCACAGAACAAGATATACAAGAAAACACCCTGAAAACTTGTATTAAAAACTCTTTACAATAGGAATACAAATGAAGAACTTCGTTCTTCCACACCTCTCTCAGATGCACATAAGATCTCTCACTAGATCTCTATTCCTCAAGAGCTCTCTCTCAAGTACTGTCCTTCAAACATTCACAATGTTCTACTCATACTCTATTACACACACATACAATAGCTTAGAAGATCTCTCCTACATATAGAAATAGGAAACTTGAGCATGCTCTTACAACAAACAGTTAAGCCTCTTCAACAAGGGCTCTAAAAATAATATTGCTAACAATAGAGACGCGAGCTTGAGTCTACAACTCAAACTCATCATGCAAACACTCGCTTCTGTCCTCGGAAATCGCTTTCTGGACACGCAGGTAACCGACGTCGGTTCCTGCCTGTTCGCCTGTGACCGTCGCCGGCCGATCACACTGCCGATGTCGGCGCCTCTGTAACTGCAATTGACCGACGTCGGTCGCTCCTGACCGACGCCGGCGTCTGTGTAGACCCGAACCTGTTTGTGTATGCTCCTTGGTGAAGCTTTTAGCTCCACACTCCTAACAGGAATTCCTTCGAACATTTTGTCAGAAAGAATTCGCCTTTGCCTTATCTATTTTTTCAATGAAAATCTTCCCGAAGGAATTCCAACGATTCCTTCACTTAGTCATTTCCTCAGGGAAAAAGTCTGAAGGAAATCTTCTCTTTCGGCCTTAGTCATTTTTTCAAAGGAATTCCAACTTTGTCCGTTTTTGCTCACTGCCCTCCACAAGGGCACTTGGCCTTGGTTCACTGCCCTCCGCAAAGGCACTTGTTCCTTTGGCTTTGGGGCAGTCCCTTGAACCTATCAATTAAACCGACTGATTGAACCAACTTTGGTTCAACGGTTCAATCTCTTTGTTTTGGCTAAGTCTTTTGAACATTCGAACCAACCACACATTGAACTTGTTGAACCAATTGAACCTTTGAACCAAAATGGTTCAAGGTTCAACGGTTCAATGATTCAAGCCTTCTTTTTACTAAGTGTTTTAAAGCCGTTGAACCTAGAAGCGGTTGAACTTGATGAACTTTTGACAAAGCGCTTAATAGTTGCCGACGATGTTGAACCTTTGAACCTGTTGAACCAAAATGGTTCAAGGTTCAACGGTTCAAGGGTTCAATGGTGCAATTCTTCCTTTGAAGCTTGCCGATGAACATTTTTGATTGAACCACGGCGTTGAACCGATCCTAAAAATACCTAAGTGCTGGAAACTTATTTTTTTGATTGAACTCGCCTGTAGAAGCCATTAAACCCATTGAACCTACTAATCCCTTTACTAAAAAAGCTTGAAAAATGAGGAATTTGAATGCTCAGAACAAATTTTGAGAAGGGAAGAAGTAATTTTGGCCTACAGGACCAAAATAGTTCAAATGTTGTCCCAAAATGAGTGATAAATTTTGGGGAACAACAGAGACCATGTTTCCAAAGCATTCCCCCACTAAATTTAGAGAATGTGCAAACTGTAGTCAATTATTTAGAACATGTTTATAAACATGCCCCTACTACGATGCCCCCTTTTTTGGGAGGAGGTGATATAGTACCTGCTAGTCATCTCCTCTCAAACGGAAAATTGATAATGTGCTTGATATAATTTACTTGGTATTTTTTTGTAAGTATTGTGGACAACAATTTTATAATGTTGTTTTTGGTAATATTTGAAATCTAATAGAATATTTATGTGGCAAAAAATTTAGTGATTTTTGGCAAAGATTAATTTTTTTCAAATTTGGTATAATATGGAAGAGCTCATTGTCTAAATTCCAATGCAACTTTTGGTTTTGAAATTGGATAACCAATGTTCAAGATATGTTCATTTGAAGTTTCTGTAGAAGTTGTATATTAGGTGCTTTGAATAAAAAAATGAAGTCATTTACCTTTTGAACTTTTTTAGAATTTTGAGCTCTAAGTAGAAGAGAACCATGCCATGCAATATATCCCATCAAACTATGCTATTTGATGTACAGAGTGCCCTATCCATCCACGATTTTACAGAGCTAGTAAGTAGATTTGATTGCCAATTTACTAGTTATTTTAAATTTTTGAAAAAAAATCATTTTGTGTGTAATTGTTGGCTCTTTAGTGGGATGGTGGACACTTGTGTTAAGGTCCTGGACACTTGCATCAATAACACGATGCTAGTGTCTAGGGTCAAATTTAAACATCTAACATTTTCATCCTTCATCGATGCTAACATCTGATGTTTATGTCCTGCATGGACACTATCATCCAATGCTATTGGCTTTTTAGTTTTTGTGCATATTTAACTATATTTTTGCACTAAAATATAATTGTTAATGAGTTTTCATTATTGTATTCTTGAATGTAGAAGGATATACATATTCATGAGTTTTGGCATGGTCAATATTATTTTATTTTGGAAAAGTTGGGTATAAATGCAGTCGATTGGATCGTTATAGATCAGGGAGGGTTAAGTCTCATGCATTGTTTGGGACATAATCCCTATGATATCCACCTTATGATAGCCCTATCCAAGAGGTGGAACTCAGATACATGCACTTTTTGGCTCCCCACAAGTGAGATGATGATCACATTAGAGAATGTGTATCATATTTTTATCTTCCGATTAGAGGTGAGAGAGTTCAGGTTGCTTGAGATGGTAGTTTAGGTTATATTCAACATTTTCACGTATATTTCACTAGTCAGAGGGCTTCAGATGTAGATCCGAGTAGTATGATTCATTTTGATAGCATTATTAGAGGTGATGTTATGTGGTTGCATAAGTATATTTGTGTTTTACTAAAATCATTTGTGGCTATAGAGGGTGGTATAATGGGTATTTCATATCATATGTATCATGTAGTGCAACATATTGAGCTTTATTGGAACAAATATTCATGGGGTCATATGGTACTGTCCCACTTATTTAGAGATCTCTACATGTTTGCATTGGAGAGTCATGGTGGAGACATTGGAGCTGTGACTCTATTACATATTTGGGTATATGAGCACATTATAGTGGTACAACTAGTTGGTGGTCCCTTACCTGGATGGAATCATCCACAGATGTTTGCAAAGCAGTGTGTATTTCCATGTGGTAGGCTACATACCATGATGGAGTACTGTGTTACTTTAGATAGGTTGATCTCATATCAGATTGTATGGCATCTGTATAGGACATTTATTGGATGGCTCAAGGATGGACATGAGTTGCAGAGGGTTTATATCAACATGTGGTTAGTTGATTGATTTTTTGGTGTTTATGAGTTTTTTTAGTATGACTATGTTTTACAAAAAATTAGTATAGAGTAGGGAATGCCATTGACACCCTACCCCTAGCATCAGACAACATAGAGTGGAAATAGGCCCCATGATAGGCTAACACTTATGACTATGTATCTAGCTACACATCCAATTGATGAGAGAGATATTGTGGTTCATGTTGACCAAATTTTGACCTCAAGTCAAAATTGTTCACCCCCTCTAAGTTGAAACTTCATTGGGTTGTCACAACCTTGTCATGGTCTTAAATAGTTTCATATGGACATATTTATCCTTGTCTAGATGTTGTAAAACATGGTCAAAGGTTTAGTATGGTTTAAGGTCATTTTAAAAGGTAATTTATATTTCATTAATATCATAATATCATGCACTACCCTTTTATTTGGCTCCTCTATGCAAAAATCACATTTTGGGGCCCTTTTGGCCTATTTGGAAGAGTTGCACGTACCCTTCCAAGAATTAAATTTTTCAAGATGATTCCCAATGTACATGATGTCAAAAATAGGTCATAAAATGTTTATGGATAGTTAGATACTGACAACATCTGTAGTTCAATGCCTAAACTAAGCAAAATAATACTTTACAAGCTTTTTTGGGTACTTGTACAATATTGCAAGATCATATTTCAGTTGGAAATTATTTGTAAATGTCCCTTGAGATCCTTTAGATCATTTTCTATATTTTGAACAAATTTCAAGTCAAACTGACACTTCAATCATTGTTTCTTCTCCATCGTTGCCTTCACAAGCTTAGGAAGCCAAAATTGAAGTGAATGGTGTAGCCAGAAGAGAGAGAAAGTTAGGACCTAAAAATTTGGTCATTATTAGGGGTCCTAGTAATATTGAAATCAATGGCATTAGTTTTCATATTAATAGCTTCTTATTTATGAACAATCGCTAAGAGTGACAATACGTCACTATGTCATATCCATTTGAGAGGGCTCTATTCTTGCATTTGTTTCTTCACTTTAAAATTAAATAAATAATAATGGTTTTGAGGTATGTTTGAAAAGGTAAATTATCTCCTTTTCATTGTGGTTTCATCATCTAACTCATCTCCATGAAGTTCCTTCACTTGGAGGAAAAGTGTTTTGGTGTACAAAGTGTTTCACCCACTCCTGCTGCAAGTTTTGTTTGTCTGAGGAGTTAGTCACTTTTAGGGGTTTATAGAACTTCATTATTCATAAAAAATATCTTCACTCTCCCACATTTCATGTGTCCTCTCTTGAAAATAATATACTTGTTGTTAGTCTCCAAGAAATGTCACATGCCTTGCTTTTGAAATGCATAGTATAATTCATAAATGGTCTTCCACTAATTTGAGTGTTATGTTTAATCAAAATGGTGATGAGACTGATGTTTTACTTATTTTAAGATATTTTGAAGTTCAAGTTTTTGAAATTTGCAATCAAACCATGCTCTCAAATAAGGCTATAAGATGCTTGACTGTATACAATCCATACATATCAATCAAATAGGTGACTTTAAGGCGACATGATGCTTGTCATAGGATTTTATATCATTGAAGGAGTGATAAGGAAATGTAGTGGAATTAATAGGGTTGAAAGGTTAGAGGACTAAAAAATGGCTTTGTATCCCTAAATTGCAAGAAGAGACCTACAGGCCCTAAGCCTGTAGGCCCTCAATTTGGACCAAGATCAACATTAGAATAATAAAAGCAAGGTTAAAACATGGAAACCTAACTTCATTATAGATGAAATAGGACACAAAATATTGAATAGCATCTAAGTGATTAGACAATCAGAGATAATCAAGGAACTAAGTTGATAAGTCCTAGAAGGCACCTATAGGACTCTATACAGAATGAACAAGTGAGAAGTTATTTGAAAATGTCATAAAATGAGTTTGCAGACCTTGATATACAGTGGAATGAACTCCTTTGATTTTTATTCTTCAAAACACCATGACATGGTGAGCATACCAACTTCCAAATGTCAAGCCTAATGCTCAAATAACCTACTAGCACCTACAGGTTGCTAACTAGACAATTGGTCTTAAGCCTAAGGAAAGAGATAGAGGGTGTAACAAAGGTGTTTTAAAGATTCTTGGAACCTAATTAAGACTCAAAATAATTCAAAGTTCATTGAGAAAATCATTGATATGGAGATAAGACCATTGAGACCAAAACACAATCATGACCCTAAAAAGGGCACCTACAGGCTACAATGAGAACATACTAGTCATAAGCTTGAAGAAGGAACATAGGTATATGGAAGGACTCTAAGGTCTACCTCAGATAGACCAATAGGTCATAATCTCATTTTGGGACCAAAAAATAACTGTATAATATTTATCAAACTGAGCTCAAAGTTTCCATACATAGTCAAAAGGCAACCTACAGGTATGCCTTCTCCTCAAGAGTGTTTGTGCTTGATTTAAGAATGGAAACACTTGTAAGATGTCTAAAGGGATGAAATTAATTGAGTGAATACTTTCATATTGCTATAAAAACCTCAATATAACCCTCAGAACTGATAACAAAGGAGAAATAGGTCAAAACACAGTCTGGACCTAATGAAGCACAAGACACACACAAGCATATCCAACCAGTCATGAGAGAGATGGAGTTTGAGGCCCTCATATACATGATTACACTTTGTATATGAACACAAAGTATGGTCATGAGTGGAAAAATATATTCATGATCACTTCAAATCCATATAGGCAGTAGATATACCCATTGTTTTATCTCAGACCTTGCTCACTTCATTGACAAGGGGTAATCTTGAGACCAAGGGGTCTGTTTGAACCCAAAACATAAGATAAGAATGTCAAACCTTACATAGGGGCCTTGAAGAAATACATAGACATATTTTGGGTCTAAATAAACTTTTAGGTTGCACAAACCTCAATTTTCAATCCAAATGCCCTTAAGGGCTAGCAAGGAAGTGACATGCCTTAAGCCCCAAGTCCCCTGATCAGTGCACCAAATGCATATAGTGGAGTAATGATCATTTCCAAGGCATGTAAAATCATGAATAAGGGTTTTTTTTAGGTTTTTGAATATTTCCCAATACTGAGATTGAGTTTTGAGACCCAAAACCCAAATTAGACCTCTCTCAAGTTCAAGAAAGTTAAATCTGCTACCCGAGGAACAACTTCACATGTTCACACCATATATCACACTTTGAATGGAAAGATAAGCCATTTGTAATAGGTGGGGCATAATTCAAGAAGGTTGTACAAGTGGAATGAGGCCAATTGGTGGCTTGTACTTTATGAATGATTGTGAAGACCCCAAATAGTTCTTAAACCCTCCTAAAACCTTGATAGTGACCAGGCAAAACAAATAGACCTCTAAATCATATTTAATGCCATATTTTTCTTCTAAAAACTCTTGGATGTTGTTGAGGAATCCAATTGGGTTGTCCACATGTAATTTTTTCATACTTGTAGTTGTATAAACTACAATAAATGCCCTATTTTGCATGTTTATCGATGTTTTATAGGTGTTATGAGAAAGGGAGAACTTCCAAATAATTATATTAGGTCATTTGGGATGTTTCCTAACTAATAAAGATAAAAAATATGCACAATATATTTTGGAGGTGGTCAAACAAGGCTCTTTTTCCAAGGTAGTCTCAAACAGGCCTAAAATGAGACTAGGTGGCAAGGTCATCTCATGGTTCTCATATTTTCATAGGGTCTCAGAGCCTCAAAATTGACATAGAGTTTGGTGATATATTAGGGAAAATTAATCACATTTCTTTGGTGATTTCACATGTGTAGGAGAGGTTTGGAGCAAGAAAATGTTGGAATATTGTCATTGATGTCAAAAGAACTATTGCCGAAAGTGAACGGAATTGATTGCCGGAAGTGAACAGAATTGATGACCGTAAGTGAACGGATATGTCAACAGAAGTGAACGGAATTGTTGACGGAAGTGAATGGAATTGTTTCTAGAATTGAACGAAAATGTCAATGGAAGTGAACAGAATTGTCAACGGAAATGTCGACCAAAGTGAACGGAATTGTTGACAGAAATGTCGACGGAAGTGAGCGGAATTGTCGATGGAAATGTCAATGGAATTGTCAACCTTGGCCGACCTATTGGGAGGAGTTGTGACCGTTCGAAAGGACCTTTTCACTTGAAGATTCATGACCTTAATTTGTGGCTTTCCGTGGGTTATAAATAAGTGCATAACGAATGGCAAAAGAGTATATTCGAAAGTAGAAGATATATAAAAGAAGAGCAAAAATTTTAAAGGCAAATTTTTGTGAGAATATTGAAAAGAAAAAATCAGCATGTATAAGGAAGAGTATAGCAGTGAAAACACTCAAATGTAGATCGAATCTAAAGGAGATAAAGCAAGTGTTCTATCATCCGTTGTTTTGACAACAAATTTCAGATAGAAGACTAATTTTTTCTGAGAAGGTTGGTGCCTTCGTTTTGAAGAGATATGTGTCTCTTGCTGAGTTGGTGCTTAGTGAAAGGGGTTGGTGCTCTTGTAGGTTGGTGCCTACAAAATTGTTTTTGGGGTTGGTGTTCCAGTAGGTTGGTGCCTATGAATATTTATATTAAGAGAATTTCTCCATGGTTTTCTCCCGAAAGGGTTTCCATGCAAATCTGTGTCTATTTGCATTGTGTGGTTTTGCATTGTATTCTTTGATTGCTTTGAATATATTAATTATGGAGTAATTTGAGGTTTTGAATTTAAGATTAATAGTCTAAAGTTAGAAAATATCTTATATTGATTCACCCCCCCTCTCAGTATAAGCTTGTGCTTAACAGAAAATAGGGTCCTAGGCAAAGAGGTCTAATTGAGGCCTAATTGAAGAGAGAGAAAAGTAGAAAAATGGACTTCCACTTATAATCTAAAGATGAAATTTGACATGAAGTTATAAGGCCATATTGGGTCCTATAATATTCATTTTTTTTTAATAACCTAAGTATATTTCCCTACACAAGTAGGTTTAAAGGTTTTTAGGGCTACACAAAAAATAGGCCTAGTGAAGGTTTGAGGAGCAAAATGGAGTCTTAAGAGTTATTATATAAATTAAGATTGTTTTTTTTAGGTCTAATAAACTATTTTAAGACCATACATGAATATAGATGACTTGGATAAGATGAACTTGAGTTTTGGGCCACTTGAACCAAGCTAGGCATGGGAAACAGAGAGTTTCTAGACACCTATGCACATGAATTATGAATTGTTAGATCAAAGGAGTTTATTAAGCCATGATATATGCCAAATGAGTTATTATAAATAAATTCATGATATTAAATTCTATTTTTCACTCTCTTTATGCAAAGAAGGGCAATTTTCAAGAAGCTAGTCAAGGTGTCAAGCCAAATTATAACCCCTATGCCACTTGGAAGGTTAGAGCATCTTCAAGAGTGAGACACATGGATTTGGAAGTATATTATTGACTATTCCATAACCCCATTTATTATTTAACTCACATGAACACTTGTCAATCTTCTTCTACTAGGCCTCCCTCTCTCTCTTCAACATTCTCTATATAAACAACCACTTTGGGCTTGTAATAAATCCACATATAGTATTGCAAATACCTGATAGTTTGAGTAATATTTTTAACTTTGAATAAAATATTCAAATTTGGTTTTGATTCCTTAACTTCTTGTCTAAGTGTGTGAATTAGTGCATAGTTCAATGATAAGCGATAATCATCTATCCTTTTTTTCACCTTACTCTTTCATTTTTTTTGCAAGTAGTCTACTCTCTAACAAGTCACATGAAGTGTAGTTAGTATTTTTGTATGTCTTTAAGTGTAAGAAAGATTACTAGTGTCTAAAATCAAACCTCTTGTTCATCCACCTTGGGAAGTGCATTGCATCTTACCTTCATGTTGAAATACTTATGTTATAGAAACCTTGGATGTTGAGATCAGTTTTGTGAATCACCCTTCATAGTGCAAGTTCATGGTAGTCTTGTGGAGTTTAACTTGATGCATCACCTTATTAAGCTAGGTTTCATTCATGTTTTCTTTCTCTATTTTCATCTCAACAAGTTAGTAGCATAGGTTGTGAGCTTGAATAGACATGGCAAGGGAGCTAGCCCTTCAATCTAGAGGTTTACCCCTACTATAGACAACCCATAGCTCTAGGGGTAATCTCATCGTTTCACTTAATTGGAGTAGGTTTGAACTACCTCTCCAAGGGTGAAAAATTGAGTGACAAAAATTCCCTTGGATGTAGGGGATAATATGGGATGTATAGATGGTTATATGCAGTGGTGGGCAAGAGCTCAATGACCACTATTATTTCCTATTGTATTTTTCCCCCAAGTGCCATTATTGTGGCACAAGGGGGTGCAAGAGGAGAGATAAGTAGGGATGCAGGCAATGATGATATTATGATACTAGCATTAGTGGATGAGGAGGCCATTAGGGCCACATGTGAGTACCATAGTTTTTAAATTTGGCATTTGATTTGGTTATAATAGTAGATAAAGTATTTGATTTCATAGATGTATCTAACTGGTATTATATCTTTGATGTTTGAAATCAATCAAGAGTGGGTACCGATGGTGGATCGGATGATCAGGCTCTCACAAGCAACTTACCCATGGATATAGTTGGAGATGGATTTATTGAGAAGGTAGTTGACATTGTAGGTAACCATGCACCTTTATTGGATCCTGTAGAGAGGGTTATGGTGGCATATCATATTGTAGCCACTAAGTGCGAAGAGCTATGTGTTGAGTTGGATAGGCAAGACATCCCATGGTGGAGTGTCATGGAGATCATGCAGACTCTAATTGATCAACATGACATTTTGTGGTGGGAGCACAAGGATACATTATGATGGTTACGCACTTTTCAGGAGAGAGTATAGGTGACATCCCATGCATGTGGACTCTAGTTTGATCCCAGTGTGTCAACATCGAGAGGTGCTAGGTTTGTGGATAAAAATAGTGATGAAGAGTATACAACTGGGAATATGACCCTAACATATGATTGATGTGTTTATATATATATATATATATATGACATTCCTCCCATGGTTTCAATTGGTTTCAAATGGATATGTAATGTTTACCTCTTTATTGCTCATTATATATTTTTAATTACATTTATTTTCATGGTGTATGTTAGGATTTGGTAAATTGTGTAAAAAATAAGTTTAATTTTTAAATGCTTGTATTATAGAAGTAATAAATAAATCGTCATACACAATGAAATTTGGATGGAAATAAGAAAGCTTTACTATAATGATAATGTGGTAATGGGACTGTTGATTTTACTTTTGTAACTTCCTCTAAAATATCTATAGAAATGTCCCATGAATTTGTATTTATCTGATTATGTACCCATATCTATTGTGTAGATTCACCTTCTCCATGTATCTCCTTATGAAGGACTTAATCGACCAATAGTTCCTTGATAGGATCAATGTGGGAGAATTTACTCTTGGGAGAGAGTACACTAGCAGAAGGACTTCGACTAGAGGTCATCTTCTATGAAGGGCGATGGGCCATGTGTTCCTCACAACGAGCAATATGGGATGGCTAGACCATCTTAGACGAGCCTCTAGGAGAAGCATGTGGAACAAGTATAGATATATCTTTTCAATATGCAATAATTCCATGATCGGCTAACTGTATAAGCTTTTTCTCAAGAGCAAAACACTCATTATCTCGATGTGCATTAATACCATGATAAGTACAAAAATGTTATCCTTTTATCTTTTCAAATTAGTGTGGTGAATAATGTGAATTAGGACATAATATTATCATTTGTTTCTATAATAAAGTTCATAATATGTCATGTGGTCTATCTTGGTACCAATCAAACTAAAGAGGTTACCATTTGGTAGAGGTATATGGTCTAACTATGGAGATACTTTGTAAGCATGTTATTTATCTTTGTTCAACACCTTTATCATTTGGATTTTGACATATGTTATTAGTTTTAAGAAGGTGTTTGAATTGGTTTATGATCTTTTGTGACTTGTTTATTTGTCTTGAAAACATGACTATTATTATGTGTTATTTTAGGTGAAGATATTGACAACTTGGTTTGAGTATTCATTAGAATACATGCATATTTGTGCACACCCCAATATAAGGTCTCGAATGAAACAAAGGGCTTATGCAATGCTATTTGTCTAAGTGGAGAAGGAAGACCTCTACTAAATATATATTTTACTTCCAAATATAAGGGTGTATAAGTTAAAGAATACAAAGCAACCTTAAATCGAATAAAATAGTCATGTATATATTCATTTTATATTTATATCAATGCTTTCAAATGTTCCAATAGTAACTTAGGTAAGGTATAACAATGAAAATGTGATAGAAACACATATTCAAGTGTTTTTAAATTTTATAATGAACCATTTGGAAGACTATAAAACCAATCAAAAGCCCTTTGGGTTTAGCTACAATGAAAATCCTTTAAGAGTAAGCTTACATTTTGGGCCCAATGTTCAAAGGAAAGTATATATTATTGTAAATGAATAGCAAGGTCCCCTTGACCATTGAAGGAGGAGAACTTACACATAATAAAGTTTGAAGGATAAGGATGCTCAAATACATTCTTATCAATAGGTTGCTCTGTTAATGTATTTTACTCAAGAATAGCCTCATGAGAAGAAATTTTCAGTTTAAGAGTGTTGACTTCTTATTGAAAATCTCCCATCGTAGTCATGATAGATAACATACCATAATAAGAGGTTGAAGATCTTGTTAGTGGCTATAAATTACCATGCACATGGAACATAGTAATAATTGAATATTTTTCACTATCAAAAGGTGAATCAACACATGTTTTTACTTCATGTTGCAAAAGGGTATCCATGGTTAAAGACGTGAGCATATCATGTTGGACTGCATGAAGGTTGGCACTATTGTTATTAAAAATTATTTGACATTGAAAAGGAGTAGGGGAAAAAATTTCATTTATAATAATTTACTCTTTTGTATCAGAATGTTCAAAGGATGGAAGGGAAGAAACACTTTTTATTTCATTTGCAACATCATGAGAGAGAAGAATGCAATGTTCACTTTTGATTTTACTTTATAAAGGAGGGAGAGAAGATGCAATGCTAGTTTTGATTTTATTTGCCTTACATGACTTGATATTTACAAATGATACATGAAATATACTTGGGAGATTATTTGTGTCCCAAAACAATGCACATTTTGTAAGTACATCCTTATGTTTGTTATATGCACTCTCATTTTTTTCCTCAAGCAAGACAATGGGAGACATAGGACATGAATTTTGCTCATCACAAACTAGAGGGGAAGAGCAAATTTGGCTATTGGCATTTGAATCATATAAATAAAGATTAAAATTTTCAATATTAATATTATTTGGAGAAGTCACACACTTGGCTTCATTAACATTTTCATCATGAGAGATAGGGGAAGAACATTCAACTTCTTCAACATTTTCATTATTGGAAGGGGAGGAAGCACACTCACTTTTTGAACTAAAGAAGGCATGCATGCAATATTTTGATTTTCAACATTATGAACACTACCATTTTGTATATTTGTTAAGTCTTCATCATCGTAAAACAAAGGAATAGGATCAGTGTGGTAGCCAAGAGGGATGTCATCATAGTCATACCAAAAAGTAGAAACATAATCACTACATTATTCATTTACATTTGTATTTGCAACATTGGTTTATTCATTATCATAGTGGTAAGAAAAAGAGGTTTTATCCTATTTTTAGTGTTCTTCTTAATCTTCATATGCAATACATTGATCATTAGGTGGATTAAATTAATGATCATAATGGAGCTTCCATGCAAGGCGTTCTATTAGTGATGCCATAAGGATTGTAATGTTTAAGATAACTCTGAAACACACAACCACTAGGACCAAAGCAATAATGTAATTAAGCATTCATAGGTTATGCTCATATAAGTAGGAAATAAATTAGATCTTAGAATAAAATACAAACATCTAAAATGAGTTTTTGAATAAGGTGAAAATCCTAATGCACAAACTAGGGTTTTTGTTCAACAAATAGATGACAAGTCACCAAATGTTTTAATACTTTTTAGAGTTCACAAGAGAAACATACAAATAATAAAAGCTTTTTGAATGCAATATTGTAATATTTATATTTTAGCATTATAATATAGTACTTTGATAATACAATTCATTTAAGCACATGCAATAAAAACAAGTACAAAATACTAAGAGATAAAATAGATCATATCTTGTTTGATGATCTGTTCTGGGGCATGATAGTGATCAAGAATCATCATAGGGTTGCCTCAAAGATCTTGACTTTTTTTGTTCTATATTTTGATTGTTTTTGCCTATCGGATAGTTATGTCGATTAGAAATAGTAGCTTCAATGTAAGTGTTTACTTCTGATGCAGGTGTCTGGTTAAAGATATGTACAATAATGATTCCAAATTTGCATCAAGATTGCACTATCACTTGTGCAACTATTTCACATCACTGGATGTGTCTTCATGTGTGTGATCCAAATAATAAGCAAAACCTTAGTTGCTTTGTATTGGACCTCCTATAATTTGGTAAAATGAGGTTAGTATGTAAGTTGAGCTAGCCCTAGAAACCCTATTTGTTACTAAGTATTGCCTACATAATCAATACTCCAAAGAGGGCCTCAGACTTGCATGTATTTTTCCCTCCTAGGCATGTGTGTGAAATTATAATAGTGTGACTATATGTTCTTTCTCTTAGTAACCCTTGGTACAAGTAATTCAATAGTATATTTGACCTTTTGATTGCTTCAAATATTTGATTCAGTGTTGTAGTGCAATTTGATAACTTGAAATAGACAGTACTTTCCACTTAGATAGTTGTCAAATCAAATTATTAGTTGTTTTAATTAGACTATAACCTTTGTATATATGAAACCACTTGATTTTGAATTAAAACTTAGTGACATGCAAAAAGATGACACTAGGATGGGCAAAAAGGGTTAAATAAGTGATCATAAAAGTGAAAGATATGAATAAGGACAAAAAAAATGTTGGACACTAATGTCAACATTGTTGTTCCCCAAAAATGTCAACTATTTTTGGGACAACATTTGAATTATTTTGGTCCTACAGACCAAAATAATCTCTTCCCTTTCCAAATTTTGTCTTGGGCATTCAAATTCCTCATTTTTCAAGCTTTTTAGAAATCTACGGACTGCAAACAGGATTATTTCTAAAAGTTCAACGGGCTTCACGACTTTTGCAGGAATTTTCATTGGCAAGCATCAGCAGCAGGTTCAACAGTTAGTTCAACATCTTGGTTCAACGAAAAGGTTCAACAGAATGGTTCATCACCAAAGTTCAAAAGGGCAATTCAATGCAAAAGGAAGCTTCTCGAAAGACAAGTGCCTTTGTAGAGGACACTTAATTGATAAAAGCACCCTTCGAAAGGGTCATTTTCAAGGAAGCCCGAAAGGCCATTTAAAGATTGCCCAAAGGATAGATATCCTTGTGGGAGGCTATTCTGACTCAAATGGGTCATTTCTCAAGGCCCAAAAGGGCAAGTCCAATCTGGAAAAGTGCCAAACAGAAAAGCCAAAAGAAGACAAAATAATGACGTGCCCAAAAATGTCAAATTCAACACAGTGAATTAGTCGTTGATCTTTTAAACATACAGACTAGAATACATTCACAGATCTCAAAGCCAAGACCAGCAAAAAGCAGAGAAGGAATAAAACAGTAAATTAAATCAAAGACTCGATTCAATTAGCCGGACAAGGAGGAATGACAAAGATAAGATCAGATCGCCAAGTGGAACATTGAAAATTGTAAAACTTTCAATAAGCGCGACCTATTTCCTTGCATTGATAAAATCAAATGGGTAAAGCGCCCCTAAGTTCTAGCGTGTCTTCTTAACAGATTCCAATGCAAAATGATGTATTGATTGTTCCCAAGTCCTTCTTAAAGAGGCTATATAAGGGACTTTCTTCGATTGTATTCAGGGATAGCTTTTTTGACATTTTTAGAATGAAACTTTGCCCAAATTGAGAGGCATCATTGAGACTTTGTGCTCAGTCTGTTAATCATATTTTATTATTGGAATAAAAAAGCAAGGGACTTTTCAGACTTTGTGCTGTGATTTTTTCGTTATTAAGGAAACTGTTCTTATGTCTTTTTCCTTGATATATTTTCTGTTCCATTAATTCAACAAGTAGAATTAGTAAAATTAGTCAGGAAGGTGTCCTGAAGAATCAATTGTGGAGAGACTTTGTGCCCCCATAGCTGCCTTCAGTGTGTTTTCTTTTCATTACTATGTAAAGGACTTTGAGAAGACTTTGTGCCCTCATTGTCCTTCGTATATTACTCTTGAGCATTTCAAGTAGAGGCTTTGTGTTGTATCTCGATTTGCTGGTTACTCTGCCCTCAGTTACTTTCTATTTTTATTTCCAGGAGTATTCTTGTGGTTTGCTGAATAGTACTTCTGAAAGAAGAGGAGTATTGTCTGTCATTTCCCCTGAGTTTTTCCTTTGATCCATGTGCATCATCTCTAAAATAAGAGAGATGGATGGTTTGTCCCACCCATGAGTATTATTTTCTATATATATATATATATATATATATATATATATATATATATATATATATAGGGAACCTCCCCTTGATGAGAGGAGAGATCAGTGTCTTTTTGATGTGGTAAAAGTACACATTTCGATGACTTATCTTCTTACTTTGGCTGATCAAACCTATTTGGTTTATCAGTACGTTGATCGACAAAATATTTAACCAACAGTTTTTGGCGACTCCACTGGGGAAAGAGCACACAATTTGAAGTCTCAAACTTCAAACTGAAGCAGAGCCTACTCTTTTCCAATTTTTGTTCTGCAATCTAGCAACTTCACGATATACCAAAGGCTAGAAATCCCAAGGTGTTGTAGACCATACTTTTAAGTTGGCGCAGTAGAATAATTTTGAGTTGTTTCCTCCACAATCTCACCTTGGATGAACTGTTGGTCGAGCATTGCCTGCCCACACTCCACCTTAATTAGTAATCCCACTTTTGCATAATCAAGTCATGGCTCAAGGACCCTGGGGTAATTATTTTGGTCCCCTAAATTTAACTCCACCTCTGCATGAGCTTCCACGCAGTTCAAGGAAGAACTTTCTTAAATTCTTCGGTGATGGGAAGGTTCATCCTGATGAACACATTACAGCTTTCAGCATAGCCTGCGGGGTAATAAGGGTGGAATTTGAAGATATAACGGTCAGGATATTCATAGAGACACTTCAAGGTGCTGCTGCTGACTGGTTCTACCACTTACGGGCTGGGTCAGTGACTGATTAGGACACTTTGAAAGATAAATTTGAAGCTAAGTTCAAGTCTGTAGAAGATGCACATGTCTTACTGGCTTAGCTTACTCAGATGAAAAAAGAGCCTCATGAGCCTATGAGGGATTTTATTGCAAGGTTTGACACGCTGAGACACAAGATTCCCTTGGCAGCCCAGACAACACCTCAGAACCTCAAATGCTTCTTCATCAACTCACAACTGTTTGAAGTGAGTTTCTTACTGAGACGGGCCAGACACATAGACCTTGTTACTACTCAGGACTTGGCTACTGAGGTAGAAGATGACCTTATCTTGGTAGGAAAGATAAGGAGAGACCCTAATAAAGGTAAATCCTCTTCATATTTTGAGTACTCCCCTGCAGTCACTACTGACCCAATGGTATAAAAGCTAGCAAATAAAATGCTAGCTTTGAGAAAACAAGTGGCACAAGGGATGTCATCTACTCCTGCATACAGAGATCTGCCTAGGAAGACTTTTTAAAATCAGGCATATAAAGGCAATGCTGCCAGGAATCAGGGACAACAAAATCACCTTCCTCCCCCATAGAGGAATCTTTCCCTTGAAGCACCTCCAAACAACTCGGCAATTGGATATCTTGAAGCTGAAATGAATTTTTCATTCTAGTCTGAGTTAAATCCTGAAGATGATGCTAATCTCTTCATTGAGAAAGAAGAAGAATCAGCTAGCGACTCCCATATTGGTTTTCTAAACTATCAGGATGAATCCAGAAGTGAAGGCCATGCAGTTGATGGGTCATATGTTAGATTCACCTGGTCTAAAAATCAATCAGCTCAACAAGCTAATAAAGAGAAAGTAGAGGAGCGACCTCAATCAGCAGTTTCAATTGCTAAGCGGGGATCCACTCTTCCTTTCTAGCCAAAGGACCCGGTGGTTTCAAGAAAGGTAAATACCTCAAATGTTCCTACGCCTTCTACTTCAATTTTGCATTCCAATCTTTCACCTTTAAAAAATCAAAAAGATGAACTCTCATCCTCTGCTCCTAGCTCATTCCAGGCATTTGATATCATTGACCATGTAAAGAGAACCAAAATTCAAATGTCTGAATTTGAATTTCTATAGTCCCATCCTAAGCAGTTAGACAGATTGGTTTAATGTGTTAAAAATTAAAACATCCCTGTTGAATGAATGATCTCCAAGGTGACACATGATGCTGTCAGAAATGCACCCACGGGGAACAATCTTGTCACCACTCCCCCTGCTACTCTTGGTAGGACTGAACCTTTTTATGTCACATTGCTGATAAATGGATATAAGCTGAATAATTATATCATTGATTTTGGAGCTTTAAACAATGTCATGCCTACTAAAGTGGCTGAATCCCTTGGTCTCACATTGACCAAGACATTTGGGAGATGTTTCTCTATAGAGAATAAGCAAGTACCATTTCTATGACAAATCAAAGATGCCCAATTTGCATTTGCAGCCTTTCCAACCAAGAGAATTAAGATGACTATCTTGGTGGCTGATGTCCCAACATTTTATGGCATTTTGCTTGAATGATATTTTTGTAAGGACGTGGGAGGCGAATTAAGCATGGATCTATCTGAGGCAAGGATCCCCGTCCAAGGCGTTATTAAGAGATTGCTCCCTGAAAAGGAAGCAAAATTTGTGGTTACTCAAACATCAGCCCCTGAAGTTCAAATTCTTTTTGAATCCACAGGTATGGGTAATTATTTTATGTCTACAGATGAAGTGCATGAAACACCTGAAAGTATCAACTCAAAAATCAGTTCAATAAGAACAAAAGAAAAATTGGTAGGTTGCAGTACAGACCAAGAAGGATTCTCTATTTTTGATGAAAAAAGTCAGTATCAGATGAAATATGGACTTTGAAATTTGATGGCAACTATTCTTCTACCGGTTCAGGGGCTAAGATTGTTTTGATATCTCCTCAAGGAGATATGTTCCCTTCGTCTTATAAATTACAGTTTAGCAATACTAATAATACAATTGAATACGAATTTTTGTTGCTGGGCATGAAGGTTGCTCAAGAAAAAGGCATTAAAATTCTTCATGCCAAAGGGGATGCTGAATTAATAGTTTTCCAAGTGAGAAATTTATACCAAACTAAGAATGAAAGATTACACTACTACCGTAACTTGGTTTGGGACCAAATTGAAAGTTTTGATGCTTTCAATATTTCTGCCATACCTAGACAGTCTAATGACAGAGTTGATGCACTTGTTTCAAGAACTCTCTTAGTTCCTCATTCAAATTTCAAAGAAGACAGGTATACCATTGAGCTGGTTTATAGGCTAAGTGTTCCTGACAATGTTGATCATTGGCAAGTGTTCAATGATGATCATCAAATCATTGCTTTTTTGAAATGAAAAGACAATTTTGAATAGCTATATTTTGAAGGCAGCGAATCTCAGAAGTCTGAATTTGTTTTTGAATCCTGTACAGATATAAATAAAGAATTATTGCAGCTGAAAGGAAAAAAAATTTCCAAAGGCCTGGTTTCTCTTGAAAAGTTATTTGACAAACATGATAGATTCATTAAACAACAGCAAACAGAATCAAGTTTTTCTCAAGGATTCGATCAAGTGAATCTGTCTACTGAAGAAAATCCCAAGATGATCAATATTGGTAAGTGTTGCACCCCTGAAGAAAGATTCAAGTTCACTTCTTTACTCTGTCAGTACATGGATGTCTTAGCATATTCTTATGAAGACTTGAAGTCTCTCAAACCAGATGAAATCCACCATAACATTCATCTCAAGGCCGACTCAATGCCATACAAGCAAAAATCTAGACAATATAATCTAAAAATGTCAGGTACTATTCTGTCTGAGATACAAAAGAAGTTAAATGCTAGAATCATTTTTTTAATCCATCATTCTACATGAATTGCAAACATAGTGCCTGTAAGGAAGAAGAATGGTGAAAATCGCATTTGTGTAGATTTTAAAAATCTAAATCAAGCATCTTTGAAGGATAATTATCTTTTGCCAATTATGGATCAAGTGCTTCAAACAGTGACAGGTGCAAAGATGTTATCAATGCTAGATGGTTTCCCAGGTTATAATCAAGTTAAATTTGGTAAAACAAACCGACACAAGACTGCATTCACCATGCCTTGGGGTACATTTGCATATAGGAAAATGCCTTTTGGTCTAATAAATGATGGTGCTACTTTTCAGAGAGCTATGAATCTAGCTTTCAAAGATGAGATTGGTAAATTTATAGTGGTATACCTTGACGATTTGATAGTCTTTTCAAAACGTCGATCTGATCATGTACACCACCTACAGCAAGTGCTGGAGCACTGCCGCCAGAATGGTATTTCCTTAAATCTTAAAAAGTTTATTTTTGGATTAACAGAGGGAAACTCCTTGGACACATTGTGTCCAAAGAAGGCATAAAAATTAACTCAAACAGAGTCAAGTCTATTCAGGAGCTTAATCTACCTACAAATAAGAATGTTGTTCATTTTTTTTTGAAAAAGTGAATTTCTTATGGAGATTCATCCCCGAATTTGCTGAGAAGACTAGACATATTGTGAACATGATGAAAGGGAAGACTGTCTTCAGCTGGACTAAAGAAGGTAAATCAGTGTTTCAAAATATCAAGATTGCCATTGCTCATGCCCCTACCTTGGTTTGTCTAGATTACCACAAAGATTTTATTATATACAACTATGCGTTTGAGCATACTCTTTCAGCGATTCTTGTTAAACAAGACAAAGAAGGTATGGAATATCTCATCTCTTTCATGAGTTGCCCTCTCAAAATCCATGAAATGAAGTATTCAAATATAGAGAAGCACGCCTATGCATTGGTAAAAGCAGTCAAATATTTTTGCTTTTATATTCTAAATTCACATACTACTACCTTAGTTCCTGACACTACAGTCAAGTCTATATTAATTTAGCAAGAGTTTGGCACAAAAAGAGGTAATTGGATTGCAAAGATCCAAGAATTTGATCTGGATATCAAGCTAACAAAGATGGTCAGAGGTAAAGGCCTATGCCAATTGGTGGCTGACAATAAGCCAAAAGATACACATCATGAAGAAGCTGAAGTAGAAAATACTCCAACAATCCTTTTGGTTTCCACTACCAATGAATGGTACTCAGGTATTGCCTATTTTTTGACTTATGGTGAATGTCCTGCTCATTTGTCTTACAAAGAAAGGAGGACTATTAGGTTGAAAGCTGCCAATTTTATCCTTTGAGATAACGGCCTATATAAGAGAAGCATATATGGAGTATTTCTTCGCTGTGTAGACAAGGAGCAACAAACCCAGCTTTTAAAATCTTTCCACAATCTGGCCTGTGGAGGACATTTTTCAGCTTCTGTGACTGTTCACAAGATTCTGCGAGCCAGGTATTACTGACCAACTCTTTTCCAAGACGCACATAAGTGGGTGAGAAAATGTGAACTCTATCAGCAATTTGTTGGAAGACCCAAGTTGGCTGCCCTGCCTCTCAAGCCAGTAATCATAGAGGAACCTTTCCAGCAATGGAGACTTGATTTTATTGAAACAATAAACCCATCTTCAAGTGCTGAACATGATTATGTCCTTACAATAACTAATTATTTCACCAAGTGGGTAGAAGCAATCCCAACTAAGCATGCTACTTCAGAAGTTGTATGCAACTTCTTCAAAGAAAATATCATTTTCAGGTTTGGAGTTCCACTCAAAATTGTTACTGATAATATAGCTTGTTTCACCTCTCAAGAGATTACGCAATTCTATTTTCATTATGGAATTACACTCTCTCATTCTTCTGATTATTTTTCACAAGGGAATGGACAAGTTGAGTCCAAGAATAAGAATTTGGTAACTATTATCAAAAAGATAGCAAATGATAATCAAAGGACATGGCATAAAGCATTGGTTGATGTTCTGTGGGCAGACAGGATCACACCAAAAAGGGTAATTGGTATGTCTCTTTTTCAACTTCTTTATGGTATTAATGTTGAGATACCAATCACTTTAGAGTTACCAACCTTGAAATTGATGAAGGCCATTGAAGATCAGACATATGAGAGTTCTCTTGACAAAAGAATCATGTGCCTAACTCAACTGAAAGAACAAAGAACCATGGTGGTGGATAGAATTGCTGCTCATCAAACTCTAGTAAAGAAACTCTTTGATCAGAAGGCCAAAAATCATGATTTTCAGATTGGAGATCAAGTCCTGCTATGGGACAAAAAGAGAGAACCAAAAGGGATGCATGGAAAGTTTGACTCCCTTTGGAGAGGCCCATTTATAATTCATCAGCAATTTGGTGAAAACAACATTCTAATGAAAAACCAAGATGGCACACTCTTTTTTCTGCCCCACAATGGGCAGCATCTGAAACACTTCAATTTTTGAAGTATCAGATCATTACCTCTGTATATTTGTACAATTTTTAATTCTATTTTGTTTCATTTGTTTCCTTTTTTTGAAGCCTTTCATTTCTAGGTAGCATGACTCCGTAACCCAATGGTACACATGAAGACATTGGAGATTTTGGATTCTACTCCTTTCAATTCTTTTTGCAATTGACAGAAGTTTCCCAACTGGAGCCAGTTGTTGTTCCCCAAAAATGTCAGCTATTTTTGAGACAACATTTGAATTATTTTGGTCCTACAGACCAAAATAATCTCTTCCCTTTCTAAATTTTGTCTTGGGCATTCAAATTCCTCTTTTTTCAAGCTTTTAAAAAATCTACGAACTACAAACAGGATTATTTCTACAAGTTCAACGGGCTTCACGACTTTTGCAGGAATTTTCATCGGCAAGCATCAGCAGCAGGTTCAACGGTTAGTTCAACATCTTGGTTCAACGAAAAGGTTCATTGGAATGGTTCATCACCAAAGTTCAAAGGGGCGATTCAATGCAAAAGGAAGCTTCCCGAAAGACAAGTGCCTTTGTAGAGGACACTTAATTGATAAAAGCACCCTTCGAAAGGGTCATTTTCAAGGAAGCCTGAAAGGCCATTTAAAGACTGCCCGAAGGATAGATATCCTTGCAAAAGGCTATTTCGACTCAAATGGGTCATTTCTCAAGGCCCAAAAGGGCAAGTCCAATCTAGAAAAGTGCCAAATAGAAAAGCCAAAAGAAGACAAAAGAATGACGCAGCTGAAAACATCAAATTCAACACAATGAATTAGCCGTTGATCTTTTAAACATACAGACCAGAATACATTCACATAATCTCAAAGCCAAGACCAATAAAAAGCGGAGAAGGAATAGAATAGTAAATTAAATCTAGGACCCGATTCAATTAGTCGAACAAGGAGGAACGACAAAGATAAGATCAGATCACCAAGTGGAACATTAAAAATTATAAAACTTTCAATAAGCGGAACCTATTTCCTTGCATTGATAAAATCAAATGGGTAAAGTGCCCCTAAGTTACAGCGTGTCTTCTTAACAGATTCCAACGCAAAATGATGTATTGATTGTTCCTAAGTCCTTTTTGAAGAGGCTATATAAGGGACTTTCTTTGATTGTATTCAGAGATAGCTTTTTTGACATTTTTAGAACGAAACTCTGCCCAAATTGAGAGGCATCATTGATACTTTGTGCTCAGTCTGTTATTAATATTTTGTTACTAGAATAAGAAAGCAATGGACTTTTTCAGACTTTGTGCTGTGATTTTTTGTTATTAAGGAAACTGTTCTTATGTCTTTTTCCTTGATATATTTTATGTTCCATTAATTCAACAAGCAGAATTAGTAAAATTAGTCAAGAAGGTGTCCTTAAGAATCAATTGTGGAGAGACTTTGTGCCCCCATAGCTGCCTTCAGTGTGTTTTCTTTTCATTACTGTGTAAAAGACTTTGAGAAGACTTTGTGCCCTCATTGTCTTTTGTATATTACTCTTGAGCATTTCAAGTAGAGACTTTGTGTTGTATCTCGATTTGCTGGTTACTACGCCCTCAGTTACTTTCTGCTTTTATTTTAGGAGTATTCTTGTGGTTTGCTGAATAGTACTTCTGAAAGAAGAGGACTACTATTTGTCATTTTCCTTGAGTTTTTCCTTTGATCCATGCGCATCATCTCTGAAAGAAGAGAGATAGATTGTTTGTCCCACCCATGAGTATTATTTTATATATATATATATATAGTATACCTACAGGGAACCTCCCCTTGATGAGAGGAGAGATCAGTGTCTTTCTGATGTGGTAAAACTACACATTTGGACGACTTATCTTCCTACTTTGGCTGATCAAACCTATTTTGTTTATCAGTACGCTGATCGACAAATATTCAACCAACAGACATTAGTGTCCAAAATAGACACAAGTGTCTAGGGACTAAAAACATACAGAAAGCAGGAAACAACAGTTAGGGATCCCTAACATATATTAGATGAAGATATATAACATAACATACAATTTGTTAGGACTTGTTCCAAAGTCTTAACATTGGGTTAGATTTTTGGTAGGTAATAAATAATTATTGTAAATGGGGAATGCATCTTTTAGTAAAGACACCCCCATAAAATAAACTTAGTTTAATTTTTAAGTAGTTTTCATGTTTTATATTTATTAATTAGAACTACCTTACGGGTTATTTTCTCGTATTTAGTTGGTTATAGGATTAGTTGTTTTTATCAGTCATTGGTAAAAACTATATAAATCCATGTTTGCATTGTAAAAGGGTTAACGGAATAAAGGCACCCTTATGTACTTGATTTTTTGAATTATTAATAAAATACTTGTGCACTCGCACTAAGCGGGGACAAGGTTTAACCTATTTGGTTTAGGAGTTATCAGTGGTATCAGAGCATGGTAATTTTGGGAGCTTGGTGAATTCGAAGGAGGCTAGGTGAAAAGTCAATTCACGTGATATCATATTGGCATGAAATAAGGTATGCCATACAAAATAAAAAAATTATTGGCTTAAATGTTTGAAAAAATATTAAATTATTTTAATTTTTCAAATATTATTTACATTTAAACCTGTGTATTTTTCATATACCACAGTCTGGTCATTTTGGCCATTTGATACTCCATTTTCCTGTGTTCAAACTCTAAATTTGGCATAAAAATGAATTTTTAGCATTTAAATGTTATTAAATTCATTATTTTTTTACAAAACCCAGATTTGTACGGCCTATTTATTTGAGAAAAATCTCTGTAATATTTATTCATGGCTGTCATTACTGATTCAACTCATTCTCAGGCCTCTTAATAGCTACTACACCTGCAAATGGTATGAAACCTCTATTTTTGCATTCAAATTGAAATTTTGGGAATTTTCTGGAGTTGTACGACCTATTGTACGGCCTTCCAACACCCTGGATTCATTTTCAACTCATTCCCTGCAAATATACCTCAAAAAAATTGCCAAAACTCAGTTAAAATTTGTTTTATCATGCTTGTATGGATTTATATGGCCTGTGAGAGAGAGAGAGAGAGAGCAGGCGAATAGAAACTTCCAGTAGCAGCCATGGCATCCCAGGCAAGCATGGCGCAAGTATAAAATAAGAATTTTTTTTTTAATTTCTAAAGTTTGGTTTTCATAAAATTTGTTGTGACTGGGTCCCATGGGAGATAGCTTGGAAGAGAATGCTATAAAAGGGAAAAAATTTGAATTTATTTACTCACATGTATTTTTTTTTATTTTCCCTCATACACAAAATCTGGTATAAGTAAAAATTTTTAGTGTTCTGAAAATGCTCTTAGAGCAATTGGTTAAGCTTATTTTGTAAGAAGCTTGCAAATGAGGAGGTCAAGGGTTCAAATCCCTTCTTTTTAGAGAAAGTTCTTTTTGCTTTGGAATATGCTTTTTTTGAAAAAAGAATATTCTATTTTTTAATTTGAATGTTGTAAAACACATACTTATTATATTGTGTTATTTTAAAAAATGAAAAAGGGGGAATTCAATCATATTTCTTTTGCATTGTTGTGGTGAGATAAGGGTGTAATTAGTGGAATAAGGTTGTAATATGGCAAAATAAGGGTGTAATCATTGATTTTTGGTGAGGTTAAGTGCAAAACCCATCAAAAATACTTATTTTTCTTTTACGCTCTACGCGGAGGATAAGTGTAAAACCCCATAGAAGCAGTGTCTTGTGTAGTGAGTGTGATATTTGTTTCATTTCTTTTGCATTTTGTTGCAATTTTCTCTACTGCACTTGATTTCATTTCAAGATGCTAAAAATTCAAAATTTGCTTTCAGATGGTGATAGATTAACAATTTTCAATTATTTAGATTAGAAACGATTGATGGAGGCTTCACTAGTTTTTAATGAGTTATGGGATATTGTGAAGAATGAAAATCTCACATTGCCAATAGAGCAGGCTAAATTAGATATTTTCAATTTGTATGATTTTAAGGCCTTAGCTCTCATTAAAATTTGTACTCGTGATACTTATTTTCATATTGAAAATTCTCTTCATAGTTACACTGCATGGAAAACATTGTTAGATTTGTATCATAAGAAACCTAAGCATAAGAAGATAGATATTCATACGCAGTTGTTTATTTTGTCATTAGATGAAGATGGGGATATGGGAGAATATATGTCTAAGTTGAAAAATATCACTACTGAGTACACTAAGGCTGGTTTTAGAAAACTAGATGATGACCTCATAGTTACTGCTACTTTGAAAGGACTACCTAGGTCCTATAAGAATTTTGTTGAAATGTTGCATGTCTCTGACAAGATCACAGGCATCACTTTTGATAAGTTGGCTAAGTTGCTCATCCAACAAGACCTCTCTCTACCCAAGAAATCCAAGAAAACTGAAGAAGCCCATGTTTTAGAGTCAAAGCCTAGTTCATCTTCATCTGGGCATCAAAACAATAGAGGAAACAGTTATAGAGGGGGTCGAGGTTATAAAGGAGGTAGATATCAAAATAGAGGGAGGGGTCATTCAAATAATCAACAATCTAACCAATCACATTCACATGGAACAAGTGATTGAGGACATGGTCACAACTCATATAGGGGTAGAGGTCGAGGTAGATCAGATATTCAGTGTCATAGATGTGAAAAATTAGGTCACATTGCCTCACAATGTAGGATTCCTTTTGATAAAATTCAGAGGCCACAAAAAATGATTAAGTCTAACTCTGCTCAATATGCCGATCATGACTATGATGAATCTAGTAACGTTGCCCATGAATCTGCATTCACTACTTTAGGGCACATTGATTATATTGAATATGAGGTTAGAGATGAGCTCACAGATGTATGGGTTTTAGACACAGGAGCAACCAAACACAACATTTAGAAGAGATTTATTTTGGTCTTATAAGGAAGCTTCTCTCTCTCTAATTGCCTTAGCAGATAAGTCTATGCATACACCACTAAGACTTGGATCTATTCAGATTCTTCTTCCTAATGGGTCTATAAAATACTTGGAAGATGTTTGGTATGTTTCCACATTGAAGAAACACTTACTTTCTTTGGTAACTATTCGAAAGAAAGGTTATCAAATTGTGCTTGAAAATGGGCTCATTTACATCAATTCAATGAAGGATGATTATAAAACAATGTATATAGGATATGAAAATGGAAACTTGGTTAGATTGCATTGTAAGGGGCTTCCTCCCAACATAGAACTTGCGGCAGTTGTTGACATAGGTACATGTACTATGTCTACACAGCGGTTATGGCATCTCCGCTATGGACATTTGAATATCCACTCTTTAGTGGATTTGTAGAGATATGGTATGGTGAATGGGTTGCCACTTTTCGCAAAGATAGTATTCTTTGTGAGTCATGTGTTTTAGGCAAACAAAATCGAGAAAATTTTCCTAAACAGTCATTTTGGAGAGCTAACAGATGTTTACAGTTAGTTCATAGTGATGTATGTGACATGAAAAGTCATCCATTGGTGGGTGTAGATACTTTGTCTTGTTTATTGATGACTTTTTTAGGATGACTTGGGTATTCTTTATGAAAAACAAATTTGAAGTTTTCGCTAAGTTTGTTGATTGGTTACACTTAGTCAAAAAAGAAATAGGTTCACATTTGGCCACTCTTCGTTCAGATAATGGAGGTGAGTATACCTCAAATGAATTTTTAGATTATTATCGAGAATGTTGGGTGAATATTTTGTCGACCAGCTAACTGGAGAGCAAAATAGTTCCTATCACCACAACATAGGGAGATTGGTCGGCCAGATGTGCAAGTTTACTACATCAAAAGGGGACAAATCTCTCCTCTCATTAAGGGGAGGTTCCCTATTAAATATGTAGGCAGCTATATATTATATATATAAGCAAAAAATAAGACACAGGGGTAGGATAAACCATCCATCTCTCTTTTTTTAGAGATAATGTTCACAGACAGAGGAGAAATCCTGGATGATTGATGAAGGTACTTCTCTTCTTTCAGAAGTAACATTCAGCCTAGAGCCAAATCCCTTCTTGGATAGTAGAAATCCTAGTGAAATGATAGAAGGCACTTCTCTTCTTTCAGAAGTGCTTATTCTTGCAAACAACATGAATCTTTCTGGTAGGATAAGTAACAGGTAACATGAGTACATGATAACCAACAATCTAAGATGTAGCACAAAGTATCCACCTTGACTGCCCAAGAGTGAGATACGAAGAACAATGGAGGCACAAAGTCATCCCAAAGTCCTTTACATAAGAACATAAAGAAAACACTCTAAAGGCAATTGTGGGGGCACAAAGTCTCTTCACAGTTGCCTTTAGGACACCTTCTTGATTACTTTCACTAGTTATGCTTGCCAAATTAAATAAACAAGAACACATTCAGAAGGCAGACATAAGAACAATCTCTTAAAATGATACAAGTTATGACAGCACAAAATTTACAAACAACTTGCTTTCTCATTGCGGGCTTTTCCTTTTTTGGCAAATTTTTCCTTCGGACAAAAAGTTCAAAGGAATTCCTTCGCTTTGTCTTTTTCTACCAGGCTTTGGCTTTCGGGCTTTTTCCTTAGTCATTTTCCCATAGAAAATACTTCTGAAAGAATTCTAACGGCTCTTTTACTTAATAATTTCCTTCGAATAAAAAGTCCGAAGGAAATGTTCCCTGTAGGCCTTTGAACAAATCCAAAGGAATTCTATCTCTTCTGTCTACTCTTTGACCCTTGAACCAATGTTGCCTGCCCTCTGTAAGGGCACTTGCCTCTAGTTCACTATCCTCCGCAAGGGCATTTGTTTCTTTGGCTTTAGGGCAGCCCCTTGAATCTACTGATTGAACCAACCTTGGTTCAATGGTCCAATGGTTCAATCGATTCAATCTCTTTATTTGGCTAAGTCCTTTGTCTGCTTGAACCAACCGCATGTTGAACCTTTGAACCAAAATGGTTCAATGGTTCAAGCCTTCTTCTCTTTGATAAGTGTTTTGAAGCCATTGAACCTCAAGGCGGTTTGAACTTTGAACCTTGACAAATGCGTTTAACTCTTGCCGACGACGTTGAACCTTAAACCCATTGAACCCTTGAACCTTTTTGGTTCAAGGTTCAACGGTTCAATGGTTCAATCTTTGTTTAGAAGCTTGACGATGGATATTTTGGTTGAACCTTGTCATTGAACCAACCTTGAAATTGCCCAAGTGTTGAGAGCTTGCTTCTTTCCTGGAGAGTCCGTAGAAATCAACTTGCAAAGCCTGCAGAACTTGGCCTGCAGAGTCTGTAGATTTTCTTCCTGCAGAGTCTATTGATTCAAGCATATAGAGTCCATAGATTCAAGCCTACAGAGTCCATAGATTTAAGCCTGCAGAGTCCACAGATTCAAGCCTATAGAGTCCGTAGATTTAAGCTTGTAGAGTTCGTAGATTTCTGAAAAGCTTGAAGAATGAAGAACTTGAATGCTTAAAACAATTCTTGAAAAGGGGAGAGGATTTTGGTCTGTTGAACCAAAATAGTTTATATGTTGTTCCAAAAATGAGTGATGTTTTTGGGGGACAACAATTGGCTCCAATTGGGGAACTTCATTCAGTTGAAAACTTGGAACAACTGAGGGGAGTAGAAACCAGAATCTCCAGTGCCTTGAAGTATGCCATTGGGCTATGGAGTCATGCTACCCAAAAAGAAAAGCTCCAAAAAATAAAAAGGAACAACACAAAGTAGAAACAAATAATATACAAATATACATATGTACATGTGAACTTATCTGATACTTCAAAAATTAAAGTGATTCAGATGCTGCCCATTGTGAGACAATAAAAATGGCATTCCGTCCTAATAAACTAGCAGGAAACCATTTTGTCCCCAGAATTGGTGACGGGCGAATGGAACTCTCCACCAGAAATCACATTTTTTGTGCACTCTTTTTGGATTTCTCTTCTTGCTCCATGGCAAGATGTGGTCTTCTCTCTGAAAACCATAACTCCTTGCTCTCTTGGTGAAGAGTTCCTTTTGCTGACTTTAGAGAATAGCAGTATGGTCCACTACCATAGCTTGTTATTCTGTTGGTTCAGTCCAACACATATTTTGATTGACAGCATCAAACTCTTGACAAACCATCAGCTCAGCATCTCCTTAGGCATGAATGAGTTTGACATCTTCATCCTGAGCAGCTTTCTATCTGAGTAACAGACATTTGTACTTGGCAGTGTTGTTGGTGTTGTTGAACTACAACTCATGTGAAGGAGGAAGAATATCTCCTTAAGGGAATATCAACACAGTCCCAACTCTAGCACTGGTAGAGGAATTACTTCCATTGAATTTCCAGATCCAAACATCATTAGAAACTGATCTTCTATCAAAATTTTTTTCATTAGAGATGGAAGATCCTTTTTGATTTGAACTGCGCCCTACCAATTCTTTTGATGTCTTGTTTTGATCAAAACCTGGATTGCTAGCTATAGGACTTTCATCAACTGAAACATGAGCATCCTTTGTGGTCAAAAAGTAATTACCCTTGCCTGAAGGCTCAAATAAAATTTGAGCTGCAGGGGCTGACATTTAGGTGACTACAAATTTTGCTTCAAACAGGTCCATACTTAGTTCTCCGCCAATGTCCAACTGCTCAGGATTGGCTTGTAGGAATTCAAATTTATTCATTTGAATTTTGGATTTCTTGACATGATCAATTATGTCAAATGACTGAAATGGACTAGGAAGAGAGGATGGGGGTTCATCCTTTTGGTTTCTGGGAGGTAGAGGACTGGTCTGTGAATTTGAAGTAGAAGGTGCAAAAATGTTTGATGTATTTACCTTTCTTGCAATCACTGGGTCCTTTGACTAGAAAGGAAGAGGGGTTCTCTGCTTAGCAATTGAAATTGCTAGTTGGGGTCACTTCTCTGTCTTTTTTTTGTCGGTCTGCTGGGCTGACTGATTCTTAGACCGGGTGAATACTGCGTATGATCCTTCAACTGCTTCACCTTTACTTCTGGATTCATCTTGGTAATTCAAGAAACCAATGTGGGAGTCATTAGCTGATTCTTCTTGATCCTCCATGAAGAGACCAACATCATTTTCATGCTCAAACTCAGATTGAAAAGAGAAATCATGTTTTGTTTTTAGATATCCAACTGCTGAGTTGGTTAGAGGTGCTTCAAGGGCAAGGTTCCTCTATGGGGGAGGAAGATGATTTGGCTGCCCTTGATTCCTGGTGGCATTGCCTTGATATGGATGATTATGAAATGCCCTCCTTGGCATATCTTGATTAGGAGGAGTAGACATACCTTGAGCCATTTGCCTTTTCAAGGCTAGCAATTCATTTGCCAACTTTTGCACCATTTGATCCATGGTGCCTATAGATGGATACTCAGAAGATGAAGAGGATTTACCTTTGTTTGGGTCTCTCCTTATCTTCCCTACCAACATAAGGTTATCTTCTACCTTAGTAGCCAAGTCCTGAGCAGTAGCAAGGTCTATGTGGCTAGCACACCTCAGCAGAAAACTCACTTCAGGCAGTTGTGAGTTCATGAAGAAGCACTTGAGGTTTTTAGGTGTCAACTGAGCAATGGCAAGAATCTGATTCCTGAGCTTGTCAAACTTTGCAATGAAATCCCTCATAGACTCATGAAGCTCTTTCTTCATCTGGGTGAGCTGGGCCAACAAGGCATGGGCATCCTCTGTAGGCTTGAACCTTGCTTCGAACTTGGCTTTTAGGGTGTTCCAGTCTGTCACTGATCGAGCCTGCAGATGGTAGAACCACTCTATAATAGCACCTTGTAGGGTCTCTACAAAAATCCTGACTACCACGTCTTCAAATTCCACCCCTATCACACCACAAGGTATGTTGAAGGCTATAATGTGTTCATCAGGGTGAACTCTCCAATCTCTAAAGAATTTGGGGAAGTTCTTTCTTGAGCTGCGTGGAAGTTCATGCAGATGTGGAGTTAAATTAAGTGAACCAAAAGAGTTACTCCAGGGGCCTTGAGCCATGATTTGATTATGTAGAAGTGGGATAACAAAATTGGGTGGAGTGGCTAGATTGCAGAATAAAAATGGAAAAGAACTGGCCCTGCTTCAGCTTAAAGCTTGAGGTTTCAAACTGCACACTCTTTCCCAGTTGGCGTGGAGGTAGAGGAAGGTGGTAAGGCTATAATGATAATGGGTAAGACCCAAATGAGATTCAACAGAGTCTATATAATGGATAAGGGAAGGAACTGCTTCAATCTGAAACTTGAGGCTTCAGACTGCACGTTCATCCCTAGCAGAGTCGCTAAAAACTGTTGGGTGAATATTTTCTCGACCAACTAACTAAAGAGCAAAATAGTTCCTATCACCACAACATAGGGAGATTGGTTGGCCAGATGTGTAGGTTTAGTACATCAAAAGGGGAAAAATCTCTCCTCTCATTAAGGGGAGGTTCCCTATTAAATATGCAGGCAACTATATACTATATATATAAGCAAAAAATAAGACACAGAGGTAGGATAAACCATCCATCTCTCTTTTTTCAAAGATGATGTTCATAGACAGAGGAGAAATCTTGGATGATTGATGAAGGTAATTCTATTCTTTTAGAAGTAACATTTAGCCAAGAGCCAGATCCCTTCCTAGATAGTAGAAATCTTGGTGAAATGACAGAAGGCACTTCTCTTCTTTCAGAAGTGCTTGTTCTTGCAAATAACAGGAATCTTTCTGGTAGGATAAGTAATAGGTAACAGGAGTACAGGGTAACTAGCAATCTAAGATGTAGCACAAAGTCTCCACCTTGACTGCCTAAGAGTGAGATACGAAGAATAATGGGAGCACAAAGTCGTCCCAAGGTCCTTTACACAATAACATAAAAAAAACACTCTAAAAGCAATTGTGGGGGCACAAAGTCTCACCACAGTTGGCTTCAAGACACCTTCCTGATTAATTTCACTAGTTTTGCTTGCTAAATTAAATAAATAAGAACACATTTAAAAGACAGACATAAGAACAATCTCCTAAAATGATACAAGATATGACAGCACAAAGTCTGCAGACAACTTATTTTTTCATTCAGATAAAATGATATGAACAACAATCTGAGCTCAAAGTCTCAGTATTCACTTTTCAATTTGGGTAGAGTTTTAATTTTGTATTGGGAAGATCTCCCTTAGAATGATACAAGAGATTAAAATATATAGCAGCCAAGAAAGACTTGGCACTTTGTTCCATAGAATGACCCATGTTGTGCATTTAATGCCTTGAATGCATTTCCAAATTTGTCAAAAGACTGCATTGAAAATAGGGTGGCTATCTTAACTATGGCATGTCATTTCATCCCATATGTCTTCTCCTGAGTTTGGATCATCTGGTATGTCCCCTCTAACATCTGCGCAACTATCTATTTTGTCTTTACTCCAAAGGAGACCAACAGGTCACGCCTTCAATGTTTGCAAGCTCGAGAATCTATTTTCCAGACAGTTTCAGCTATCAGAATAACTTCTACGTAGATATTTACCTCTTTGTATCATTCCTCTTTTCGATGTAGCAATTTGAGTCTTTGGGTTCTCTTTTCATTCAGTCGCTTGGTTCTTCCTTCGTCTCCTTCTTTGGCCATGGCAAGTTTCGCTTATTAAAAACTTACAGAAAATGGGATCCATGACACATCTTGCTCGAGCAGATTCAAAAGGGGAACGTGGATGCAAACACTTGTCATGTTCTGCTGAGTTATCACGAAACACGTGGCACGTTCCATAGCTTTGAAACTTAGTAGAAACTATGTCCCGACAGACGACACTTGGCAGCTTCCACTTCGACTCTAGAAGGGACACATGGCGGCTTCCACCGCACTTTGTCTTTTTCCATCGGGTATTTTTTTGTGGGCTTTTCCTTTTTTGGTGGATTTTTCCTTTGGACAAAAACTCTGAAGGAATTCTTTCGCTTTGTCTTTTTTCGCTCGGCTTTGGATTTCGAGCTTTTTTCTTAGTCATTTTTCAACGAAAAATACTTCTGAAAGAATTCTAACGGCTCTTTTACTTAATAATTTCTCTCAGATAAAAAGTCCAAAGGAGATGTTCCCTATCGGCCTTTGAACAAATCCGAAGGAATTCTATCTTTTCTATCTTCTCTTTGACCCTTGAACCAATATTGTCTGCCCTCCGCAAGGGCACTTGCCTCTAGTTCACTGACCTCCGCAAGGGCATTTGTTCCTTTGGCTTTGAGACAACCCCTTGAACCTACCAATTGAACCAACATGTTGAACCAACCTTGGTTCAATGGTCTAATGGTTTAATCAGTTTAATCTCTTTAGTTGGCTAAGTCCTTTGTCCACTTGAACCAACCGCACGTTGAACCTTTGAACCAAAATGGTTCAATGGTTCAACAGTTCAATGGTTCAAGCCTTCTTCTCTTTGATAAGTGTTTTGAAGTTGTTGAACCTCGAGGTGGTTTGAACTTTGAACCTTGACAAATGTGTTTAACTCTTGCCGACAATGTTGAACTTTGAACCCATTGAACCCTTAAACCTTTTTGGTTCAAGGTTCAACGATTCAATGGTTCAATCTTTACTTAGAAGCTTGCCGATGGACATTTTGGTTGAACCTTGTCGTTGAACCAACCTTGAAATCACCTAAGTGTTGAGAGTTTGCTTCTTTCTTGGAAGTCCATAGAAATCAACTTGCGATCCCTGCAGAACTTGGCCTGCAGAGTCTGTAGATTTTCTTCCTGTAGAGTCCATAGATTCAAGCCTGTAAAGTCCGTAGATTCAAGCCTGCAGAGTCTATAGATTCAAGCTTGCAAAGTCTATAGATTCAAACCTGTAGAGTCCATAGATTTAAGCCTGCAGAGTTTGTAGATTCAAGCCTGCAGAGTCCGTAGATTCAAGCCTATAGAGTTCATAGATTTAAGCCTGCAGAGTCTGTAGATTTTTGAAAAGCTTGAATAATGAAGAACTTGAATGCTTAGAACAATTCTTGAAAAGGGGAGAGAGGATTTTGGTCTGTTGAACCAAAATAGTTCATATGTTGTCTCAAAAATGAGTGATATTTTTGGGGGACAACAGAGAACATGGAATTCATCAACAATATAGTAATGCTTATACTCCACAACAAAATGGAGTTTTTGAATGAATGAATAAAACTTTAGAGGGCATAGCACGTGCCATGTTGCACTATAAACAACTTGATGATAAGTTTTGGGCAGAAGCTATTGGTATTGCAGTGTATTTGAGAAACAGGTCCCCCATAGTTGCACTTTTGGGACAAACTCCATATGAGGCATGGTATGGATTTAAACCCAAAGTTAAACACTTGAAAGTGTTTGGATGTCTTTGTTTTGCTTTGGTTTCTATTAAATATAGAACTAAGTTGGAACCACGAAGTCAAAAATGCATCTTTCTTGGTTATTTTGAAGATAAAAAGGGGTTTTATTTGCTTGCACAAGATTCATGCAAATTCATAGTGAGTCGAGATGTAATATTTGATGAGTTTGGGACTATGAACACTGCAGAGATTGATTCTCAACTTGATAGATTAGAGAGGAAAAACACAAAAAGAGATAAGGGTTTGAATAATGGGGATAACTCTTTGAAGTTATGGTATGAAACTCAAATTCCTTCATTTTCCTCTCCATCTACAAGTTCACAGGTTGATGACTTAGAAATTATTGAAAATTCTCTAAGTCCCCCTTCGAATGATGCACATGATGAGAATTCTGGAGTCCCTGATTTGAATAATTTGACTAAGTATCCAAAATGGGCTCAAAGTACTTTTTCTGACTTGACAGCAGATGAAGTTGGTTTAACAGGGCCCAGGAATTCTCAAAAATAGGTAAACTATGCTATGGTTGTTATTACTTCTTCCACTGAGCCATCCACTTTTGAGGAGGCACTACTGAACATGTTTGGCAACAGGCAATGAAATGTGAGTATGATTCCATACTTAACAATAATACATGGGTTTTAGTTGATCCTCCTCCACATGTTAAACCATTGGATGTAAATGGGTTTATAGGACTAAGTATAAATCAGATGGCTCCATTGATAAACATAAGGCATGCCCTGTTGCAAAAGGATATGCGCAACAAGAAGGTATTGACTATGAGGAAACATTTGCACCAACTGCCAAATGACACACTATTCATATGGTACTTGCCTTAGTAGCACAAAATAGTTGGAAAGTACATCAATTGGATGTTAAAAGTGCCTTTTTAAATGGTGATTTACAGGAAGAAGTCTATATGAAACAACCTCAGGGTTTTGAACAGGTGGGTGCCGAACACAAAGTATGTAAATTGATAAAAGCTTTGTATGGGCTCAAACAGGCACCCAGGGCTTGGTATGAGAAAATGGATTCATACTTGAAATCCATTGGTTTTCATCGTAGTGAATATGATGATAATCTCTATTTTTGAGTGCAGGGTAAGAAAATGGTGATACTTTTTCTCTATGTCGATGACTTGTTTATCACAGGTAATGATGAAAACCATAACAAGTCTATGAAGAAGGAATTAAAAGATGGGTTTGAGATGACAGATCTTGGACTTCTTCACTACTATCTAGGCATTGAGGTAACTCAGAAAGAGCATAGTATTTTCATTTCACAAACTAAGTATATTTCTGAGTTATTAGAGAGGTTTGGCATGAGTGATTGCAAACCTGCCCTCACTCCCATGGAAAGTAACTTGAAATTGTCTAAGGATGATAGTAGTGCCTTTTTTGATGGCACCACATATAGACAATTGGTGGGAGGTTTGATATACTTGATGACTACCAGGCCCAATATTTCATTTTCAGTTGGAATTTTATCTAGGTTTATGCATGAGCCTAGAGAAATTCATTGGCATGCAGCAAAACGAGTACTTTGTTACCTTCAGGGAACAAAAACATATGGCCTTGAATACCGCCGCAACAAGAACTTCAAACTTGTTGGATATTGTGATGCAGATTTTGGCAGATGTGTGGATGACAAAATGTCAACCATAGGATACACTATGCATATGGGTTCAGCTGCCATTGCTTGGTGTTGTAAGAAGCAGGATACAATGGTGAATTCATCAACAGAATCAGAGTATATTGCAGCATGGGATGCTTCTAGAGAAATTGTTTACCTTCGTCGTATTCTTGAAGATCTTCAGGTTTCTCAGTTTGCTCCTACACAGTTATACATTGATAATCAGAGTGCAATCAAGATGTCCAAGAATCCAGTGTTTCATGCCAAAACAAAACATATGGATGTCAAATACCATTATCTGCGAATGCTGGTGGCAAAGAAAGCTCTCGATCTAATATATTGCCCAACTGTCGATCAGACAGCTGATATCTTCACAAAACCCCTTGACAGGATCAAATTTGAAAAATTCAGAAAAATGATTGGTATGTGTCCAAAGACCTGACTTTGGATCATAGGGGGGTTTGTTAGGACTTGTTCCAAAGTCTTAACATTAGGTTAGATTTTTGGTAGGTAATAAATAATTATTGTAAATGGGGCATGCATCTTTTAGTAAAGACACCCCCATAAAATAAACTTAGTTTAATTTTTAGGTAGTTTTCATGTTTTATATTTATTAATTAGAACTACCTTACGGGTTGTTTTCTCGTATTTAGCTGGTTATAGGATTAGTTGTTTTTACCGGTCATTGGTAAAAACTATATAAATCCATGTTTGCATTGTAAAAGGGTTAACGGAGTAAAGGCACCCTTATGTTATTGATTTTTTGAATTATTAATAAAATACTTGTGCACTCGCACTAAGCAGGGACAAGGTTCAACCTATTTGGTTCAGGAGTTATCAGTCCAATTGGTAGGTAACTCAATTGAAATAAAGTGGAACCGAACAGGTCCACAAAAAGTTGTGTCACTAGATATTTAATTCTCAGTTAAAAAATATATATACAAAGAAGTTATATATATGTACTATTAAAATAAGTGTTTACACAATTATATAATCAATTTTATGCTTTGTTGAAGTACAATTTAAACACCACGTAAACACCAAATTAAAATATTCAACTTCCAATATCTTTCTCCTACACCCAAAAAAAACTTTGATTTAATAAATTAAATATTGTTAATAATAAAGATAAACAAGAAATTGTTATGTTTGGATGTTTCAAATGATTTGTTATTGAAATATTATTCTATATTAGTTGTTTCGCTCCAATTTTCATGCATTATTATATTAAATACACCATGTACAAAATTGCAACAGACATTTGGTTGAAGGCAAGGGAGTATTATTCTATCAAAATTACTTGACTTTGAAAATAAAAGATTTAATGGAGGATGATGTAAACAATGTCGAAATTTGTCATCTAAATATTGTACAAGGATGCTAACCATGGGTAATTAATTTTAAAATTCTCAATTATTAATTATTTATATATATATATATATATATATATATATATATATATATATATATATATATATATATATATATATATGGGTAAAAATATGTATATAATTTAATTTTGAATTAATCATTATAATTTGGTAGGTGAAAAAATGGTCCATATTTTTGTGTGGAGAGGATTACGAATAAAAGAGTTTATTGCAATTATATATACTAATTCTAGTTCAAGTAAGTTTGTTGAACAAATCCTTTTAAAAAATAAGTTTTAAAATATTTTTCATTCTTTATATTTATATTAATATTATTTTATTATTTTTTATTGGATTGAAAAGTGTATAAAATATAAAAATAAATTTAAATATATCACAATTGATATTATCAACAATTTTTTTTAATAATATTTCCTAGACATAATTTTATATAATTAATTTTAAAAATAATTTAAATATATATTAATAATTATTAATTTTATATTATAATAAATTATAATTTATTAAATTAATAAAATATAATTATTTTTAAATTTTAAAACTATTATTAATTTTTTATTCATATATTAAAAAAGAATGTGATTTCTTTCATTATTTTACCATGTTCTTAAATAAATTATGATAACAAAAATTCATGTATTGATAACAATTATTTTATTTGAAAAAATGGCATCCTTGTTGATCTTAAGAGAAATCTAAATCTCTATATTTTTATAATTTTTTCTTTTTAAAATTTAGATCCTCTTAAAGTGCCTTAGTTTTAAATTATAATATTTTAATGTTGCACGTACTATGTATATGAATAGTGAACTTTATTCTTCTTAAAATAAATATAATGTTAAATGATTATTTTTATATTAAAGAATAATAAATTTATTTTATTCAATATCATGAATTGTATTTTAAAATAGTATTAAAAATAAATAAATAAATTTATAAATAGTAGGATATTTATATTGTAATTTTAAGTCTTAATTGAATTTTAAATTTTATAAATTTTAATATTAATTTTAAAAAAATCAAGAAAGGGACGAGTAGTCGTTGTTGATTCAATGGCTCCCCTAGATTTAGGATGGATTATGATTGAAAAAAATGATGAATTAAATTTAACTTTGATGGGGTAAAAGGCAACCTAAGTCCACATAAGTGTCGATGAATTTTTAGGATCCAAAAGAAAACTAATATTTATTTTCTCCCTCGACATTGGGAAGAATTCTAACAGATATGCCTTAGTTTTAAATTATAATATTTTAAAATTACGTATAATATATAAATGAATAGTGAACATTATTCTTCTTAAATTAAATATAAATATTATATTATTATTTTTATATTAAAGAATAATAAATTCATTTTATTCAATAACAAGAATTGTATTTTACAATAGTATTAAGATTTTTTTTAATAAACTTATAAATAATAGGGTATTTACATGGTAATTTTAAATTTTAATTGAATTTTAAAATTTATAAATTTTGATATTAATCTGAAAACAAATTAATAAAGGGACGAGTAGTTATAGATTCAAAGTGGTTAAGATTCAATGGCTCCCCTAGATCTAGGATGGATTTTTAAAAATGATTGAAAAGAGGATGGATTAAATTTAATTTTGATGGGGCAAAGGGCAATCTAGGTCCACCTAGGTGTGGATGAGTTTTTAGGGACCCCAAAGGAAACCGTTGTTTATTTTATCCCTAGACATTGGGAAGAATTCTAACAATATAATAGAGGTAGTGACCCTCCTGAAAGGAATATATTTGACATTGTTGAAGGGTTTGAAGGCACTGACCATTTAAGATGACTCCCAAGTTATCATCACTGCATTAAAAGGGGACATTATCAAGGCATGGAGAATTCAAGGTGTCATTGATTAAATCAAATGGTAGAGTGAAAAAGTGAATAAGATGGAGTTAAAGCATAATAGAAGGGTAAGGAATTAGGCTTTGGATTACACTGTATGTGATGGAGTAGCCTTGAGAAATTTGATGGGATCAAACATGAACACCCCCTTTACCTAATGACAAGTATAAAATACTAGTCTTGGATATTGTCCACAAGGAAAATATTAATTGCATTTAAACAAATTTAAACTTTTACACGAAAAAAAGGGCGACAAAGAGGGTGGTGGAGACGGGGGAGAGGAGTGTAGGCAAGGGGAAAGAGGAAGAGAAAATAAGAGAAAGGAAAAAGTAAAAGCAAAAATAAATATAAATCAAGTGAAATCTCTTATCACAGACCTCCCTTAATGTATTTGTAAAATTAACACCTAAAGTGATAGTAAGGCCATCAACTTTCACAAATGGAAAGGAGGGCACACCTCTCCTTGCCATGATAGCTTAGCATTGTTAAATGCACCTCATTTGCATGGGGATAAACATTCTCAAGTGGCATGTGATGGTGTTAAATTTCTATTCATTAGCTCTTGCTCTTTTTTAGTTGTTTTAAATTAAGGTATGTGAATCTCCTCCATATCGTGTAAATTGTATTTACATATGATTTTTCCATTTTCATGCAAGTATGAAGGGGATTGGGTCTATTGATCGCTTCTCAATTTGAATTCTTGTATATTAACTCGTCATTTGTCTACATTGTTGTGGGTTTGGTGTGATTATACATGTGAGAGGTAGCATTCTGGTGTGCAATTATCTCTCCTCTATATCTTGTTTGAGGGTTAGGATTTTTTAGCTAAGACCCCTTTTTCTTCATGTTTAATGGAATGTTTGTTGGGAGTTCCTTTGTTGTGCTCTTTTATGGGATTCAGGACTCTCATCTCACCATATATAAACTAACTGGATATTTGTTCTTCTCTACTAAGGTTTATCCTTGTAAATTCACACATGAGAACATTATAGGTGTGCATGTTAGGCCTGCATATTTAAGATCCTATCCCCTAATTTCAATCTCCCTAACCTATAAAATTGGTATAAATATGTTGTTTGATAGAGGTACGAGAGTGGCGGTTGAAAAGAATAATTTTGAGAATTTACATGGTGCCTTCTGGTCAACCAAAAAAAAGAGGAGGCAAAGGGTAAAGAATATGACTGGGAAGGCATTGGAGGATCAATTATTTAAATACATCAACCAAGAGTTTCATAATCCCTATATGCACATTCAGGTGCAAAGTATGTGGAAAGTGAAAAAATGCATTGATGATGTAGAGATGGAGGGCATGGAAAACTTATAAATAGTATGATGTGCGACCCTAGTCAATCCCTAAGGAGGAGGAATGTATTTGATGTGGCAGTCCCTGAGATGTGCCAATCTACTCTCCAATGTGGCTAGCACTTTCTCCCTAAATAAAGACCACATAAATATTGAGTTTACAATGCATTCATTGGGAACGGATATTATCCATCATCAATATGTTATGTTGGATGGGTTGATGATTTTGATTAGGAACCCAATGCAATTTACCAAGAGGTTGAATATGGAACTCTCCCTAGATGCAATTCTTGATCCTCCTACATGTTTCCCATTGTATGAGGATGAAGAAGATAATTCTATTGAAGCTAACTATGATATTGTGATCATTGTGAATTAAGTAGTTGTTGGCTTGATGTAATGAATTATAAAAACTCATTGGCTTTTGAGGGTGGCATGTATAATTTGTCCCATGTTGGTACTTTCTCAAAAAGACTATTTTTGTATTTTTGTTAGAAAAATGAATATGGGACATGGTGAAGTGAGAAGTATACTATAGAAGATAGTAAATGATGAAATATAATATATATAAACCCGTAACAAGGTTTTTCATCTTCTCTTCTCTACTTCTATGAATGGTCGACCTAGTCTACAACTAACTTTCTAGGTCATGTGTTGAGCAATTATTTCATTTGCTTATTTTCATGTCTACTTTGTGTAACTAATTATGTTCATAGTATGGGGAAGCACACATATGGAAGAAATGGTTTGAAAATACAATTTCAATTTCTTTTTGCTTATTTTCATCTATGTTGTGTATAATTGATTACAATAATAATATGGGGAAGCACATGTTTGAAAAGAAATAGTTTGTAACTATAATTTTAGTTTCATCCATATACTTATTTTTAATTTAATGATAAATTCAGAGGATCTAAATTTGAATGTGAATGACATGGCACTTTGTATCTTAGTTTTGAGGAAGGATTGTTTTTAGTCCTTGCATTTATAGATGAAATAATGTGATTATCTTTTAAAGATCGCAAAGCACCATTATCTTAGCATCCTTTCATATGTGCCTTTACATGTTTTGAAGCCTTGAAATTATTTGGATATCACTTTGGAATACAAATTTCAGAGATTTATTGGTTGGGTTGGTGGCCTTGTTTGGTTTTCCTCCTAGAAACCTTAGGTTTTAGAAACTTCTTTTGGTTTCTTCATGTCTACAAAATAAGATAAATGCTCATAATCCTTCTTTGGGTAGGATCATTTGGATTTCTACATGTTCCTTTTTTTGGCATGTTAATTATGCATTAGAGCTAGTGAACCTGAAATGTTGAGCTTTCCAGGTTAAAAATTTTACTCCTTTTTCTCAAGTCTAAGGTTCTTCCCTAGTTATAATTAAACAAAATATATTAATCTTAAAACATTTCTTTATTTTTTTCAAGCTACTCCATAAACTTGGGACATGGATTAACATGGGCTTGGGAACTAAGGAACGTACAATATAATGGTATCAATGAAGATATAGGCATAGATGCATTTGAACGTCTTCTAAGTATGGAATCCAAGAGATGTTAGTCAATTGTCAGTGAACAAAATTCAAAATAACTTGAAGACATAACTTCTCAAACCTAATTCCTAGGTTGAGATATGTTGAAAGCAAGAAAGAAATGCAATTGGAAGATAAAGAACCATGCTTTTACTTCCCTTAAAGATTTGCTTGTAGACCAGTCTAAAGAGGCTAAGCTCGACTTGTAGATGTAGAAGTCTTTGTCAATTCTTGAATTCTCATACGAGTAGCATCTCTCATTATTTACACTTGATTTGGCTTTGGCTTAGTATGAGGGTGATGAAACTCCTTATGTAATTAGGCAACATAAGTTTGCATGGAGAAACTTCTTTGAAATAATAGGCATGAGGATCTTATTTATAGATTACATGAATAATTGTGAATCATTCATCTCATCTCAAGATGGAGGGTTGAGGATCAATCCTCCAATATATGATTACACATATGGAGTGTGTAAGATATGTCATATAAGACCTTTTGGAGTAAGGAAGCCACATTGGAAGAAAAGTGCAGTGATTCGTCCTCTTGAGTGTGTAAGAGGGGTGTAAGAGGAAGAGTGTGTAAGAGGGGTGTAAGACATGTCATAACCTTTAATTTCTTGTATACTTTGCATGATGATGTCATCCATTAGTGAGATAATATTTAAATTCTAAATTTAGTAAAATATAATAATTTCAAGTCCATGGATTTTCTTAGTAGAGGAATGATTAGGCTTGATTAAGTGAAATTAATCAATAATTAGAAGAATATTGGCTTTTACAATGTTTCTCTTCGCCAATCAAGTATTCATTTAATTATCTTGTGAAGACACTTGCATAGAGTTGATTTAATTCAAAATGCACTTGATAATATTAATGATCCAATACAATCCATTACCCCAATCAAGGATGTGTCGCTATGATTTTAGGTTAAAATGACAATTATGCAAGTAAATTAGGTTTAGTGGTGATTTCTAGTTAAATATGCATGCGATTATGAAAAATTTCACTTGATTATAGTTTAGACATAGAAGTGGTTAAAATGAAGTGTCTACATTTTATCCATGTTTGAGAAGGCATTGTAAAACACTAGTCATAGTAACATTTTTTCAAAGAATAAAAAAGTTATTTAATAAGAAATTTGATAACACTTGAAGAATGATGTCTTCACTCTTATCCTTTTCTCTTCAAAGTTTGACTTTGTAAACTCATATTGATTCCTTAAAAGACATTCACTTAGCATTGGATGCCCCTCAATGGGATGGTTGGGGAAGAAGTTGAAATAGACGAGCCCTCAAAAAAAAGAGGAAGAATAAAAAATGGGAGAAATTTGCATGCTTGGAATTAGAATAAAGACTAGATGATGTACTTGGCCCCAAAAATAGAGTGGTCTTGGTTGTTCTCAATAATGTGCCTAGGCAGGGCAGATTTAATCACTAATCCAAGGTGCTACCCCAATAGGGCAAATTCTGATCATTGATCGATCTAAAGGGTTTACTCTAGTAGGGTTTACTCTAGTAGGGTAGATTTTGACTCTGATAAATGATGATTGAGCAATTGATTAATTGGTTAGGGGATAGTAGACAAGGAGATATCTTGCTACAATATTATCGAATAGACTTATAACACTTGATTTTTGATATAGCACCGAATGGTAAACGCCATGATATAAAACATCATGATGATCAAGCCACAATGTGCATAAAGACCAACCCCAAATCCAATAGACAATTGAAAATAATACACCTATGATAAAAACCATGATGATAATGTTAACATATGCCAATCGATGGACTCAAGTACAACTATATGATAAGAAACACCATGATGATGACCCTACCGACACAATGGATTGAGTTGAGGCAACATTAAAAAAGGAAAACAAATAAACATGCAAAGAAACAAGTAAACACAAACTGAAAAGAAAATAAATATTAGGATGTGAAGTCACTATTCACATGTCACTATTCATGTGATGAGGTGGAAGTTACTATTCACAATGGTGAGTTGGCAGTGATTGTGTTTGAGAGGTGATAGTGGTGAGTTGGTGGTGACTGTGCTTATGAGGTAGCACCTTGGTGCTGTGGCATGGTCTACATGGAATATTTTATTGATTAAAAGATTAGGAGAGAGAAACAAGGTGTATTTCTCCACTTAGTCATATGGGTGACCTTTGGAAGCATGTGGGAGACAAAAGAGAGGTAAATCTTATTATTGGACTTAAGCATGTGCTTGTGGGATGCAGTTTGTCTGTGGGATCCTTTGATTGAAGTCAAAAGTTAAAGAATCTTTTGACTCATGAGTATGCACATGGAAAAGTTGAGAATATTGTCTACTATTATAGATTGAGGTCACATGCAAGGTGAGGCATAGAATTTTGGTGCACATGGAGAATGTTAAAGAACATCATGAAGATGCCATTCAAAGCTAGACCTTACACATGTGAAAGACAACTTTCACTAATGATGAATAGGGAGGCAACATGGAGGGCAACACATTTTATTTTGTCTCATAGTTTAATCTCTTCTTCTCCCTTCTCCATTTGTATTCCTATATATTTATGACTCACCCTTTATGTAATTAAGCTAGAGAGAAAGTGTGTGAAGCTTGTGATCAAGTGTATAATCTTGGTGTAGTATCCTTGTGAGGATTATTGGAAGCTTTTAAGTTAGTGTTTGAAGGATTTGCATAGCCTTATATGCTTCATGTGTATGAAAAAATTGTAATAGAGGAGTGTGTGAGGAATATTTGTTTGTGGAGAGGTTTTGCTAAAGTTAATAGAAGACTAGATACTGCTATTTGCCCATGGTTTTTCCCTTGTTTATTATCAAGGGTTTCCACATATATCTCATGTTATCTGGTGATATTCTTTGTCATTATTTATTTTAGCTTGTTTATTTCACATTATTTTTTCTTGCATAGTAGGATATTATTTCCTAACATCTGGTATCAGAGCAAAGCTCTTGTGAAAACCTCGTGTTTGAGTGTTTTCTAATGTAAGGGACTTGTGTGTAAGTGGGAGCTACTAAAATGATAGGAGTAAACAAATTTGAAGTAAAAAAAGTGATGGCAAAAATTTCTCCTTGTGAAAGATGGAGGTGGAGGATCTCTTGGTACAAAATGACCAAGCTCTAGACTTGAAGGGAATTACAAGTAAACCCTTCAGTACGATAGATGAGGATTGGAACAAGATGGATAGGAAGGCAGTTTCCATTCTCCATCTTTGTCTTGTAGATTATATGATCTTCAACATTGTTGAGGAGAATGTTGCAAAAGAGTTATGGGAGAATTTGAACTTGTACCAGACAAAGTCAACAATAAAGTATTCCTAAAAAATTAGCTATAAAGTTTGAGAATGAAGGAAAATTCATCCATTATTTCTCATTTGAATGAGTTCAACATTATTGCCATCAAGCTAGTCTCCATCAGTGTTAATATGGAGGATGAGGACAAGGCAATCACCTTATTGTGTTCACTCCCTGATAGTGGGAATCATGTGGTGATGACCATCATCAATTCATCATTTGGAGCTCTTAAGTTTGATGATGTGGTAACAACATTGCTTGGAGAGGAGATGAGAAGAATGTCTTCTAGTGCATCCTCAAGTAATGAAGCCTTGGTTGTGAGAGGGAAATTTGGTGAGGGGAGCACACAAGGGAGATCACCATCTAGATCAAATTCTAGAGGACCCAAGTGGAATACCAAGTGTTGGCATTGTGGAAAGCTAGGAAACTTGCAGAAGGATTGCTGGCATTTGAAAAAAGAGAAGGATGAAAATTAAAATCCACCTTCAGTCGAGGATAGCATAGCAGATTCATAGGAAGTGATAACACATGAAGCTTTATGCCTGAGTAGTATTAGATCAAGTTATAATGCCTAGGTGTTAGACTCAGACGCATCTTTTTACATGTCTCCACATAGAGATTGGTTCATGGGTTACCAACCATGTAGTGGAGAGTCTATCTATAATGGTGATGATCATCCATTACAAATTGTGAGAAGAGGGAATATAAGGATCAGATTGCATGATGGTAGAGTCAAAATGTTGAAGGATGTGTGTCATGTTCCTATTTTGAAGAATAATATGATGTCCATCAAGAGGATGGATGAGCTAGGGTATTCTTATACCTTTGAGAATGGTAAATGCAAAATTTCCAAAGGATCCCTAGTGGTAGCAAAAAGAGAATCTCATGGCTCCTTGTATCAACTATGTGGAGATTCAACAACAAGTAATGCAGTAACACCAAAATTAGAGATTACTTAGGGTGATGTTATGTTAGTTGGAAGTAAGCCCTGTAAGAGGGTTAAGTTTAAAGCACAAGTCAAAGTCCAGGCTTGATTTGAGATCAAGCAAGTGTAGTTCTTGACAACAAAAAAGAAGAGGTGTATGATGTGGTATCCTACTGACCACATATTGTTAGCCAAGATGTTGAAAATGATAGGAAAATTTATGTAAAAGAGGAGGTACAATAGACACCTAAAATTATACCTTTTTGAATTAGTTGAGGAAGATTGATGCAGGAGCATCTACAATGGCTACATGAAGACATGGTCAAAGTTGGAAATTCTCAAGCATACAAAGTTCAAGTCATGTCTTAATTTTGTATTTGAATTCATATTGTTGTCTTTTCCCTCCAAAATGTTGTTAAGGAGGAATAAATGTAAATATTAAAAGTAAAAGTAAAAGGAGTGAAAAGGTAAAATTAGGTAAGAGAGAATCCCCATGTTGGAAGCCAATCTTGGCTTAAAAAGCAAATGAGGGGAGTGGTTGAAATCTTACAACTATAAGATATTAGTTGAGATAAATCTTATTCAAATTAGTATATTGGTTGCATTGTAAATCCTTCTCGTTGGTCTTAGTGCCCAAGTTGGGCGTAGAGGTTAGAGAGGACTCCCTGTTTTTGGAAATGACTGTATAATGGTAGCTCAATGACAGAGCTCGAACTTTATGCAGGCCTGAATGGAAAAGGGTTGGGCCTTTCATTTTTTTTATATATAGCTTTCCAGCCATTGAAGGATCCAGAAGGAAGGAAGGAGCTCGTGAGGATGGCCAAAGGAGAACACTGATGCTCCTTCGATCTATGGTAGAGTCGTTAAACCATGACTGGATGAAGGTGCAGGGTTTGAATGAAGTAAAAGATCATTGACGTTAGATCTGAAGCGTCAGTTTTAGAAAAGCCGAGGTGAGGAAGATCTCTATAATGTGCTTCCTCTATTTGAGTTGAGTTGGAACCTGATCAGTCAACAAAAAAAGGACCAACTATAGTTCTCCAAAAGCAGACTGAAAATGATGAAGATGACCCAGATGTAAATGATCAAGATGTACATCGACTAATTATTGTGACACAAAATCTGAAGACACACAGGGGTGATAGGAGATTGTGATGGAATGTCAGAGGACTTCAAGTTGTTCGGGTTAAGTGGGAAAAGGATGAAAGTGGAAAGTTCCAGTTCAAAGAGATAGAGGGCTCTGAAGTGATTGTAAAAGCAGAGCTTGTTTTATTAGCAATGGGCTTTGTGGGACCAGAGTAAAACATTGCAGAGAAACTAGGTTTGGAGAGAGATAACCGATCAAAACTTCAAAGCAGACTTTGGCCGCTTTGAAACTAGTGTTGAAGGTATATTTGATGTAGGTGACTGTAGACGTGGGCAGTCACTTGTTGTTTGGGCCATTGCTGAAGGGAGAGCAGCAGCTTCCTAGATAGATAAATTTGTAATGAAAGAAGACGTCCAGTTGATCACAACATGTCGAGATGCAATGGAGACAAGGATAAGCACCCGGTGTTTACTGGAAGAAATTGGACAAAAAGTTGAAATCCCAAGAAAAGAAAAAAATGTTGAAAGGCTGTTTATGCCTAAACGGTAATACCATCATAAGGCACAAACGTTGACTGCTTGCTCAGCTTTGAGGGTCTTCCATTTAATACTCACTAATGGTAACAAGTCTTGCAGAGGTAGAAACTACCTAGCTAGGGTCCTCTCATGGAAAAGGGCCTATAGTATTGATGCATTTGGCTTTCATAGAAGAAGCATTCTGGGGCCTGATAATTTTTTTTTGATAAATTGTGGTCAGCATGGGTATGGAGATAGCTTTTGGTCCTCAGTATTGATGAGCTGTGGAATTTACTATTTTGTTATCCAAGTAGATACATAGCTTGGATGTGTGTAGCAAAGGATCTTGTTGCTTTTGTTCACCAAGTGACTCGACCTGGTCTTTTAGATGACCCACATAGTGGAATTTAGTAATATAAAGTTGATCACTATATTCATAAGCCAGAGGTTACCATGATAAGATTTTGTAATGATATTTTGTTTTGTCATTGGAACAATTTAACCACTGGATGGTCAGAAATGTGAGAATGATAATCGGGGTGATAGATAAGGTATAACAGTATTTTACACGTATGAAATCTGTGTGGCCTAGGTGAAATTTATGACAATGGCAGAACTAAGATTTACAGGGAAATGTCACCATTCAAGTATGACATCTTAGAATCAAAATATAGGGATAAAAAGGGATTATGTTTAATATCTCTTGAAGGAAACCTTGATAAAGATTAGAGATAGAATTGGCCATTGTGAGAGAAAATGAAATTGCACTATAGATGAAGAAGAAAGAATTGAGACCTGATGTTCCCAAAAAGAGAAGGCCAGTGTCGAACCATATAACTTAGAGTTGCTTGAGAGTTGTGCATACAATTGCAATGTAATAGAAACAAGTAGCTAGGAGGACTGTAGTGTAGTTGATGTGAGTAAGCAGGGAGATTGATGCATGGAGCAACATTGGAGGCACATGAGTTGGTTCTTTAGGTGATATTTGGTAGAGCAGGATGTAGTTTGACTGTGGGCTTGAAAAATTGGTAGGTGTAGTGATGCACTAAGTAGTGTGACAACTTCCCAAGAGCAATTGATAGGTCCAGTGAACTTGTGCCATGTTTGGGCATGGTTTATAGCTAGAAGCTATAAAGAGAAGTTTGGTATTGAATTCTATGTGATCTTATTTCCTAACTACTATCAAGAGTGATATGTGCATTGGTTGTTGTTTAGAGTTAGAGCAGCTTGATTCCTACATGGTGATCTCTCTAAAAAGAGATGGAATAGTCAGAGGGCTATATGGATGAGGTAAAGAGTTGATGGTTTGCATTTTTAAGACTGTATGAGATGAAGCAAATGTATGGAGGGAAGTACAGTGGTACCTTCATAAAGAGCCAAGTGTTTAGTGGAAGTGAAGCAGATCATTGTGGGATCAATGGTAGGAGCTTTGTTATGTTATTGTTATGTGTTGATGACATGTTGGATGTAAGTCCCAACATGATCACTATTTTTATGGCTCAGTTGGTTGGGACACATGAGATGAAGGTGGTATGGAGGAACAAACCTAGGATGGAGATGCACAAGGAAGTGAGAGCAAGGAAGTACCCTACTTCTTGCATTATTGAGTTATCTTCTTAGGAGTGTCTTAAAAGAGGAGAATACATGTTGTGTCTTGTGTATTAGATTCATTAGGGGTATCAAGCCTCATAATTTCATGGTGAACACTAGTCTGGATACTTTCAAGTAGTGAGAGTTGTGATTAGTTCATGGAGAAATCTTAGATAGAGGATTGGTCTTTGGAGAAGCGAAGAATCACTTCAGGGGTTGTAATCTTCTATGGAGGAGCAAATGTGGACAAAACTAGTCAGGGCAAAGAAGTTTTAGTAGTGCAATAAAACTTCTACTAGGTTTATGTTAGGGTAGTAGAGGGCATGGTTGGAAGCTAGATGGAATAATATGCAGGTGTGGTAAAGCCTATGTATATTGACTTCAAGTGAGAGAATGTTAGGATTTGAAGTCACTATTCACATGTCACTATTCATGAGTCACTATTCAAGGCCATTATTCATGTGATGAGGTGGTAGTTACTATTCATAGTGGTGAATTGGCAATGATTGTGCTTGATAGATGGCAATGATGAGTTGGTGGTGACTATACTTATGAGGTGGCACCTTGGTGATGTGGCATGGTCCACATAAAATATTTTATTGATTAAAATATTAGGAGAGAGACATGGGGTGCATTTCTCCACTTAGTCACATGGGTGACCTTTGGAAGCATGTGGTACACAAAAGGGAGGTGAATCTCATCATTACACTTAAGCATGTGTTTGTGGGGCATAGTTTGTCTACGAGATCTTTTCATTGAAATCAAAAGTTGAAAAAAAATTCAACTCTTGAATATGCACATGGAAAAGTGGAGAACATTATCTACTATTTCAGATTGAGGTCACATGCAAGGTGGGGTGTAGAATTTTGGTGCACGTGGAGAAGGTCAAAGAGCATCATGAAGATGTCATTCAAAGTTGGACCTTACACATGTGAAAGATAACTTTCACTATTGATGAATAGTGAGGCCACATGGAGCGTGGCACATTTTCTTCTCTCTCATGGTTTCATCTCTTATTCTCCCTTCTCCATTTGGATTCCTATATATTTATGTCTCTCATTTTATGTAATTAAGCTAGAGAACAAGTGTATGAAGCTTGTGAGCAAGTGTAGAAGCTTGGTGTAGTATCCTTGTGAGGATTCTTGAAAGCTTATAAGTCAGTGTTTGAAGAATTTGCATAGCCTTGTATGCTTCATGTGTATGAAAGCATTGTAATAGAAGCTTTTTTTGTGGAGAGGTTTTGTTGAAGTTAATAAAAAATTAGATGTTGTCATTTACCCATGGTTTTTCCCTTGCTTGTTGTCAAGGGTTTCCATGTATATCTCGTGTTATCTGGTGATATTATTTGTCTTTATTTTAGCTTATTTATTCTGATGATAGGACAATGGAAGAAAAACACAAAAATATATTCAGGGAAAGCAATATAAAATCTCACATATTTTATTTTTATATAATGGTAAGCTTTAAAGCTTGCGAAAAGAGTTGGTTACAAAACCAACTATCGGGTGGTAAAAACTACCCAACAACTAAAAATAAATTAATAATATAAACTAATACTTTGGATCAAAAAATATCCCAACAAACTCCTCGAACCAAATGGGTATAAAAATACTGAAGCAATTGAACTATGAGTCATCCAAGTAGACTCTGTTGCAACTGTAATTGGTACATTGTGCATCTTGGGCTAATCAACACCATGATCATCCCCACACTGAAGTAGAATAAGATCACACTCCATCCAACTACATTGATCTTCACACAGAATTCGTCCAACAAGTGACAACCCAGTACTATGTATGGTGCATCTCAAGCAAATGCCCAACAATTACCAACATCTCATACAAGCCTTTACTTAGCGCTAATAATGATAGAAACTCAATGTTGACTCGTATCACAATCACCAATGACTGATCAAAATAAAATATGTAATATATTATCCCCTATCAAGGGAAAGGTGAGAAGCTGTGCAACAAATAAACCAAGTACAAACCACTAAAATGCTCCACATCAAAGATTATATCAACACTAGATCTATGAAAGCAAAGTACACAAGCCAAAAAATGCTACTACATCAAATCTCAATCTTGAGCCTAGTAGCTCACATAAGATAGGTGTGTTACCATCTTAGAATATATAGTCATCAACTGTAGAGTAGACAACTTCGTAGTCATCCCATCCATCAGAAGAATATGCAAACGAATAGCCAAAAGAACTAAAAGAGTGACCAAAGTGACTGGAGTGACCAATAATATTTGCTTCTGCCTTCTATCGATATCGAGAGGACATCCCTTTAGAGAGGCACTCTATAAAGAGATATCCTATGCCACCATAATTGTAGCATATTATCTCACATCCATTGTAGCTAGAGGAAGAATAGCCACATGAAGAAGAATGCCTATGTACTTGTGTCCATGTATGTTTGTGGTGATGTTTATTCTTATATAAATCAGAGTGATGTCTATGCTTTAGAGAACTAGAATGATGTCTATTTTTTGGAGAACTATAATGTTCCCTATGTCCATAATGATGCTTATGTCTAGAAGTGTGTTGCAAAGAGTGTTTATATCTTTGAAAGTGATTCAAATAATGCTTTCTATTATGCCCATATAATGGATTATCTATTTAGGTATAGTGGGCCTCCTCAATAGGCTTTTTTTTCTTCTTTGCAAATTATCGTTCATGTTGAGTGAGCAACTCATAAATGGAATCAAAAGTGGATTTGTTAAGCTTATCATTAAGCTGTAACATTTATAGAAAGTCCCTGTAGCTAGGGCTAAGGTCATTCAAAATAATAGAAATGAACATTTCATCATCAATTTTCTCATCAGTAATGTCATATTCTTGTTTTAAATTTTTAATTCATAACACATATTCTGAAACATCTTCATCATCTGTTAGTTTTGTGTTGAGTAACTGCATAAGAAGATCAATTTTATTATTAACAGATTGTTTATCATAAATTTTTTTTAAAGCTTTCCATGCTTTCCAAGCTTTAGATTTGATCGCCTCTATGTGAATTATGACTTGTGCACTACAAGTTGATTTTAATAAAGCAAGGGCACGTTTGTCACATTTTTGAAATTCTGCAAGCTTTGAGGGATCGGTGGGCAATGTTTGTTGCTTTTCAACTACTTCCCACAAGTCGTTAAATATTAATGTATTTTCCATGTTCATTGACCATTCCTTATAATTTTTAAGAGTTAAGCATCCATTTTCAGAAATTAAGCTCATAATTTTAGCGATGGTACGAAATCAAAAAATAAGGAATGTTATCAAGGTTTTATCTTTACCTTCAAAATAGCTTCCGATTACAAGAGATATCTGAGACTTGTAAAAAAAGATTACACCTTATAAATCATATTACACCCTTATTTCTCCAATGTCAAAGCCTTTGAAAAAAGAATATTCTCTTCAGAAAAACATCTTTGACTTAGATGAAAGTTTGACCAGAAAAGAATATAAATGTGTTTTGAACTCAAGCCTACTTTGCTTCTTTTTGTTTTTTATAGACTAACAAAATTTGACTAGCCATTTTGCCGTCAACAAACTTAGTAATTCAAATACAAGATATTTTATGTATTCCTTTTTTTTAAATAAAAAAGGTAAAAATATATTAATAAAAGAACAAGAGCATTACAAAAAAAACGGGGACTGAAATCCCCAAAAGAAAACAACAAGCGCAGAAAAACTAGAGACAAACCCAGATATTTTATGTATTCCTCGTCTCCTAATAAAAAAATACATATATTTATGTAAAGGTTTCGCCTATGGATTTGATTTACTATGCCTTTTACATGAGATGTCTCTTTTTTAACTCATACAGAACAAAAAGGAAAAAGCTATGGTGGCTTTTACTTAACGTCTCTTTACTTTAACCTCCTTGTTGTTCTCAGGGCCCCTCGCATTAGTGTAAAGACAAGAAATCTTTAGATATCTTAATTCAAATCTCCCTGTTTATCATTTGCGTTGCCATATTAGATTTGCTAGACGTTGTTATTGTATTATTTTCTCTTCTGTGCATCAATATTTGCACAGAATGATATTGTACCAGATCTGCAAGGTTATTCTTTGTTGCTGCACAGAGGTCTAAATTTTGACTAGGGTTCTTTACAAAAATATATCAAAATGCCAAATGATCTCATCTGTTTTCTTTTCTTCACAGGATTTCAACACAATCGAGTGGGGATTCGAATTGCTAACTACCTCTCTAGTTGCCTCAGCTCAGCTTAATTTATTTGTTAATAAACATAAACATAAGAAACTTCAAAAAAAATTCTGAGGCGCGATGGGATTCTGATTGGTTGTCAGTGTGTTTCAGCGACTAGGGTAATAATGGTGTTGTAATGTCCAAAGGGAGGAAAAATGAAGAAATATATTCAGGGAAAGCAATATAAAATCTCATATATTTTATTTTTATATAATGGTAAGCTTAAAAGCTTATAGAAAGAGTTGGTTACAAAACCAACTATTAGGTGGTAAAAATACCTGAGAACTAAAAACATATTAACAAAATAAACTAATACACTGGATCAAAAAAGATCCCAACATATTCCGCATTATTTTTTCTTGCACAATGGGATATTATTTCCTAATAAGAAATAGAAAGCATCCAATTGCTCATGAGGAAAAGCAAAGAAACACACCAAGAACAATAAAAAATAATCACTATAGATAAACACACCATAAGGCGTGAAAGTAAGGCATTACACTTGGGTATTTGGCCCCTAAGATTTTATCATGTCTATATGGAAAGTATTTCCAATTTTGTATTCCCCAAAGCCATTGTCTTGAACAATAAAATGATTGGCTATTACAGTAAGGAGTTTAGATGAAGTGGAGGCAAGGGTACTTGGATCCACATAATTAAACTCAAGCAGATGATCAATTATATCCTTATCCTTCTTGGGGATAGGCTCTATACCAAAATGGTAGTTATAGCTTTCATATTCTGCTTCCAAATGTTTACAGAATTGGTATGGTTGCAAGTCACTAGGAATAGTAACTTCTTATCCTGAATGCAAAAACTTAATACAATGATGAAGAGTAGAAGGCATAACACGCACTTCATGAATCCATGGTCGCCCAAAAAGCAAATTATATGATAGTTCCAAATCAAGAACATGGAATAGAGTATCATGAGTTAGAGGCCCAATGATAACATGTAAACAAATGGTACCTTGAGATTCACACTTCTATTTATCATAGGCTTTGATAGTGATGGTATCTTGTTGAAAATTTGTTGTTGTGTAGCCCAAGTGTTTGACTAGCTTCAAAGTTATAATATTTGGCCCTGAACCATTATCTAAGAGGAGTCATTTAAATTTATGTCATGAAATGATTGCTTATATGTAAATTGAGTTATTATGCAAAGGTCTAAGGGATGACATATTTGTTTGATCAATGGTGATTTGTTGGCGTGGAGCCAAATGACTCAAGTGTTTGAAATTTATTAGGTGCAATGTCACTTGGAACCTTGGAATAACTTAAAAACTCATTCAATATGTTCTTGTGGACATTTGATGTATGCAAAATATCTAAAATAAAAATTTACATTAGTGTCTTTTGTAGTTGTTCCACAATATCATAAGTTTTGTCATTAATAGGAGCAATGGGCTTGGTTTTCTGAGGTGGAGGACCTTGAATGGGATTTTTGGAGGAAGGTGTAGGACCTTGAATGGTAACCTTAGAGAGTCGAGTTATGATTGTGCAACCTCAAGTCATTGGAAGGTTACTATAATTAGAAGAAGGGGTATGAAGGCCTGAAATGGTAACTCTTGGTTGTTGATTAGCGTTTAGGCTATTACAAACTAAATGAAGATTACCGGTAAATGAAGGTGGAGGTCCTCGAATGGATGGTGAAGGTTGTTGGGTTTATTGATTATTGGCTGAGGATTGATCTTAATGGTAGTACTATGCCACCAGGGATGTGACCTACAACAGTGTAATCATAAGGGACACTTTTATAATTAACTTGATTGGAATGGGTATCTTGAACATGATTTCACTTTTGTTGTTGTTGGTTTTGTCTATGATTCTAATTATGAGGAGTTATATTATGATTCTAATTGTTATTGGTATTATTTTACAAGAAAAGGTTTTAATATATACCCAAATCTTGATTAGATGTCGTGGCCACATTATCCAATGCTATGTCACTAATTTCAATCAAATATTGAATAAGATGGCAAATTTGCACACATCTATGAACAAAATAGCCTTTAACCCAATGATGATCACAAAATTCATTCTCATTATACCAATCATGTTTACGTTGGTTTTGTAGAAATGGTTTTGGCACTGGCCAAACGATCATGTTGGTGGTAACTAGCTTTTAGAAAACTATTTTAAAAGGCTCGTTGAGATTACTAAAAAATATGTTGTGATAATGACCTCTTCTTAGAGGTGGTCTTTACAAAATAAGAGGATAAGTAGGTGGGTTTAATTGAATAGGTAGCACTTGCACTGTTTTCACATGTCATGATTTGATTACCCCATCTCCTATGACATTTCTAATCATGTTGAATGGTTTAGGCTTCTCTGATGTACTTGTTTACGCTTGTGCAAGAAATTATATTTGAGCCTTATTTTGAGTTTGGCTATGAGAGTAAAGCTTGATTATCCCTTTGTCGATGAGGGCTTGATTAGTTTGTATTCCCTTGGCAATAAATTATTTGAATGTACTGGCACATATAAGTTTGAGGTTATGAGTGACATCAGACTATAGATTGGCAATGAACATTGTGTCCAATTATTTTTCAAGAAGATTATGTGGGATTCGGCTGGATAAGAAACCCCACCATTGTAAATAATTAGCAAAGTTTTCTCCTCCTTTTTTTTAAGTTTGACATAGATCAACCATAGTTAGCTCGTGTTTGACATTGAAATAGAAGTGTTCCACGAATCTCTCAGACAAGTCATCAAAGTTATTAGCAAAATTCTTGGGTAGAATAAGAAACCATTATAAGGCATACCCAATCAAACTATAGGGGAACAAACGAAGTATGTATATAGGGTTTACACAGTTTCCTGACATGCAACAAATAATTATTTTTTATGCTCCTTAGGATCAACTTTTCCTTTGTATTTTTCATATTTAGTCATCTCAATATGACATAGAAAATGTATTTGAAGATATCTCTTATTAAAATGATAGGAGCATATGTCATCGAATTTAAACTGTTTACTTTGATTTCCTACAAGGACTGAAATTGCATCTTTGACCTCTTGCAAATCTTGAAAGTTAGGACGCAAGTGAGAGGAAGTGGGCAAATTTTGTTGGGTATTCAAAGGTACAATACCTTGACCAAGATAAATAAGCAGTACAAAATATTGGAGAATTAGTACACGATTGGTTCTACCAAGAATATTCACTCTTTGAGTAGATTTATATTGTTGATAAGGGACCTACTATTGGAAAGGCACTTGATGCTAAGTGTGGTGTTGATTTGGAGGGAATTGGGGCCTAAATGGAAGAATGTTGTATTGGGCATTCAATGGAACTTGTTGGGATTGTAGGGGAATCTATTATTGATTTTTAAGAATTTATAGAGTAAGGGAATATTTTTTTGGTTAAATGGCACATATTATTGGCTTGAACAGGCTCCTTATTGAATAGAAGTGATAATTGATTGACTTATAAAAACATGATGTTGGTTAGACAATGTTGGTTGAGGATTAATTGAAACTTGTTCCAATGGAATGTTGATCGCCACATGTTGTGGTGGGGGATTAGTTGCTACTTGTTGAAGTGGAGAATTGGTCTCCACTTGTTGAATTGGGGTACTTGCTACTTGTTACATCTCATGTGGGTTTACAACTTATTGTTGTAAGGTATTTGGAATGTTGGAAGGAGGAGGTCGTGGAGAAGAGTGACTAATGTTTTGTTGTGTTTTAGATAGTACCTAATGTGGATTAAAATATGCTACTTGAGATATATCCACCACATGTTGGGTAGAATCTACAAGGAGATCCGCATCAAGATTAGTCGTTAAATTGGTTTCAAATACGGGTGTACTAAACATATATGTAACTAAAGTTTTGTTGAAAAATGGATTCAAGTTATACATGGAATAGGCAGATAAATACAATGGTTATTCTGTTAGAGGATTGCACTCTGATAATGTGGGATTTTGAACTTTCAATGCAACCAAGAAGTTAACTAAAGTAGCTATAACCAAATTATTGTTGTATTTGTGAAGTAATAAGTTGGTTTTGTGTGGGAGGGTCAACGAGTTGAGCCTTTCATTTTTCTAACACTACTAGGTGTTGAGGTCAACATATCCACATTTTTTTGAAATTTGGAACCCTTGAGATGCTTTAAATTTTAACCCTGAAAACTCAATGTGATTATACCATTGTTAGAATTTGAAGATCATCCACTTTGATAGAAGTAGGCTTACTAATTTATGGTCTTGCTTTGGGTTTACCTAATGTTGCTAATGATTGGTCTTCATGCCTTATAGTTGCAGGTTTCTTAGAGCCCTTGCTGATGGATCATGATTAAAAAACCCTAGCATAAACCCTTGGTTCAAATTTACATTTGGCGAGAATATTTTAAATTCATTTTGGACTTAAGCCTAATTTTTATGTTAAGACTTGGTTTTGTTTTTTAACACAACCAAACCTTAGCCTAAAATTATGTTTAGTCCCTTTCATTTTCCCATTTTGTTCTTTATATTTTTAACTGAGTCCAATTTTATGCTAGTAGGGTCCTTTTATTTTCCTAGCATGGTCCCCTTTATTATTATCTATTTAGCCTAAATTTTTAATTCTAAGGCCCCATTCATGTTTATTAACATGAACGAGACCTTAGACTTAATGCTTTACCCTAAGTTTTTATTTCCATCCCAGGCCCTAACTTAAATACCTTGCTTCTTACAAGATATAATGGTCCATGCTTCATCATGACTTTTAATCGGACGATGTGAAGAAAACTCGATAAAACTAAACACTTAGTCCTTTTGACCAATCATGTTTGAGCATTCGGATTATGATCAATGGCTCTCACTTCACATAAAACGAAGATCGGATGGAGCGAAGACAACATTGAAAATTCAAAGGCCTAGGGGGCTCTGAAAAGTCGTCACAGGGCACTCCCGTATTCAAAGTTTGAAAGCAAAGGGTCTCGCATATGAAATGGAACCAATGGTCTGAAACTACTTAGATCATGATCGGATGGCTCTCATTTCATCGTGGCTTTTATTTGAACAGAGCAAATTGAGTCTGAGATCTTGAGAAGCCTTGTAGAGTCGCCATGTGGCACTCTTGCATTGGGATACAAGAATTTGATGATCTTAAATTTGGCGTTCGTATGACCATCAACTTTAAGCCCATCAAAAATTATAACTTCACGAGCTTAAATTTGACATTCGTGTGATCATCATTTGTGTCCGTGAGGACATATTTAATGTCTACAAGGCCATCAAATTTAAGCCAATGGATTATTTCGCTTAAGACCAAGATATACTCCAAAATGTTGTTAAAAAACTCATGAATTGCATTGCAAATTAATGGGACCCCTAAGAGGATGTTCAAACACTTGAGATCTTTGAACTACAAATTATAAAATGATCTCATAGTCTAAGTATATGCAAAAATGAATTTAGTCTATGTCTATATCCTAAGGTCTCCAATGCATTTGTTTGTATGCCATGGACCTTAGGCTATAGACTTATACTAATTCTTATTTTAAAAGGGTCCTTGTGACATAAAACTTAACCCAAATGCTTTTAACTGAAGATTTTATCATGTTTATTAATACAATAAAGCCCTAGGTTAAAGTTTCGCATTTGGTCCTTATATCACTTTGACCCCCTTTGGGCATGTTCTAAGAGCTTAACATAAATATTTTAACCCAAATTATGCATTGTGTTTATTAGATACAATGTAAACATTGACTTAAAATATTTAGCTATGGTCCTCTTTTTGTATAAATCCAAAAAAATCTTAGGCATAAACACTTTAGCCTAAATTTATTTCGTGTTTAATAAACACAAAATAAACCTTAGCCTAAGGTATTTAAACCTAAGTCTCAACCTAAATAGCTATGCAGTGATTAAAGCTCGTGAATCTTATAGGATTCGATGGTTCACGCTTCATCGTAAAGGATGATCCAACGATGCGAAATGACCAATGACTTTTCAACAAAGTTATGAGACCCTGCGAGATTGACACATGGTGGACGTGCATTCAATATGCGACTGACAAAGGTGACAAAGTTCAAAGATCCCATGGAGATGCCAAGTGGCATAATCACGGGTCTCAGTACCAAAAGGGACCAACAATAAGCAAGGGCACAGATCAAAATCAATGGCCCACCCTATCACGATCCAACGGTATGAAGCCAAAGGACAAATTTCAAAAAGCAATGGCTAGTGCTTAGAGGGATTTATGAAATTGTCATGAAAAGTGATAGATGGACGCTAAATAAGTGCCATACAAGAACAAAAAAATAAATAAATAGAAGATCTTGTGTGCTCAAAATGCAAACGTATAAAGCCAAAGGTCAAAATCAAATCTGAGGCATGTATGATCCTTGGTCTAAATAAGATACCATCATTAAAGCTTTAAAACCCTAAAACTTGCATAAAAAAGCCTTAAGTGCACTCAGATTGATTACAATAAATCTAAAAGTTCAATTGTGATTTGAGCATGATAGATCTAACCCATAGACCATTTGCAATCTAGTTTTGAGAAATTTACAAGTGTGGAAGCCATGGCAGCTCGAACGCAGCAATATACGAATGAGACAGAGTTTTATTTGTCAACAGATAATGAAGGGAGGGTCTTCAAGGACACTGATCTGGACATTGTTGCATTGAACACTAGTGATAAGAATTGGTCCAAGCTCTTTTGGACCATTGAAGAGATGCAAGATATCATAAAATAAGAATAAAATATTGCCATTGTAACCAAAAGGTACTACAACCGAGTTGCAGTCTGTTAAATATGGAGCTCATTTACTCCTAAGGTAAAAAAAGAATTACCAGAGCATTTTAACATGCATTTTTTACTTTCACAAATGGTGGGATGAATTTTTAAGTGTGTCAACCACTTCCCCAATTTGTGGCACATTTTGTGGAGAAATGGGTGTGATCTAAGGTGTTGAGAGAATCAGGTGATTATGAAGTTGAAACCTCCCTTATTTTTTACCTTATTTTGTGGGCATATACTTATTTCTATGATTATGGTGCATTTTTCAAGGGTTTTTGAAAAGTATAAATAGGGGTGAGGAGTAACACATTATTCATTGCATTTTGCATCTCATTTTGAACTTTGTAATTCTCTCTTCGATCGGTATGATCGGGTTTGAGGTGTAGCATAGCATCTCAAAAATTTTGGTGTGAATTCAAGTTGGAGAAACTTAAATATGTAAGAGGTATTCTTGAGAGTTGTTTTGTACTCTTGTTTATAACATTATAGAGAGCCTCTTGGTGGACGTAGCCCACATTGAGTGAACCACATTATATCGATGTTATGTGTGTATTTGCTTAGATCTGAATTTTCTTCCATATGTCTCTACTACTGTGATTTTGAGGAATAAATTATGTGTTGTATTTTATTGCATAATTAATCACGTATTTCTAAAAATTGGTATCAGAGCTAGCTTTAGTGGTTTTACTAAAGTGGTGAATCGTAGGAAAATATATTAGCTTGAGTGAGAGCTATGGTAGATAATGGAAAATATAGAGTTAAAAAATTGAATGGAAAAAATTTTAGATTATGAAAGATGCAGATGGAGGATTACTTGTTTTAGAAGGATCTTCATCTCCCTTTGATGGGGACAATAGGCGAACCTTTAGGTATGGATTAGGTAGATTTGAATTTGCTCGATAAGAAAGCACTGGGAGCCATACAGTTGTGCCTTGCATCTTCGATTGCCTTCAATATTTCAGAGGAGAATACCACATTTGGTCTGATAAAGAAATTAAGGGAGTTATATGAAAAACCCTCTGGCTCTAATAAAATATTTTTGATGAAAAGGTTATTTAATATGAAAATTTCTAAAAATGGTTCTCTAGCTAATCATTTGAATGATTTTAATACGATTATGAGTATGCTAACTTCTATTGGTATTAAATTTGAAGATGAAGTTAAGGCTTTATTGATTTTGTTATCCTTACTTGATAGTTGGGATAGCCTAGTTATGGATGTGAGTAATGTTATCCCTATTAAGGGAAGTTTAAAGTTTGAGGATGTTATAGGTGTGATTCTTAGTGAGGAAATGTGAAGGAAGAGCATCAGGGAATGCTCTGATGGTGAAGAATAGAGGGAGATAAAAAGATAGAAGCAAAAAAAATTGTGAAAAGTCAAAGGGTCTGGGAATATCTAAATCTATAGCCAAGATGGTGTGTTAGCACTGTGGGAAAATTGGACACACAAAGAAGGAATGTTGGGAACTTTGGGACAAGAAGACCAAACATGAGGAGACCAAGGAGGTAACTATGAAAATAGGATATTGTTAGTCAGGTTACTTTAATTCTTTCTTTGGATAATGTTTTTGAATCCTAGGTATTAGATTAAGGGGCTTCTTTTTATACCACCCCACATAGGCATCATTTTATTGATTATGTTCAAGGAGATTTTGGACATATTTATCTTAGTGATGATGAACCATGAAATATAGTAGATAAAGGTTGTGTTTAAGTGAATATGCAGAATGGAAACACATGGATACTAAGGGACGTTAGACATGTTTCATAGTTAAGGCAGAATTTAATATCAATGGGGTAGTTGGACAGTGAGGTCTATTTGGTGATGTTTACAACAAAATCTTGGAAAGTTACCAATGGTGCTCTTGTGATTATGAGAGGTAAGAAAATTGACACTTTGTATTCGACTAATAGTGTTGATCACTGTAATTTACTTGATGCAAATGGAGATGTAACTTTATGTCACTTCTGGCTCGGTAATATGAGCCAGAAGGGCATGGAGATCTTGAAAGACAAGTTTTTCAAATTGAAATAGGTTGATTTGGACTTATGTGATGATTATGTGTATGAGAAGCAGAAGCGGGTTAAGTTCCTAAGGATTGGACCTATGAATAATGAGAATAAATTGGAGTTGGTTCACTCAGATATATGGGGGCTAGCTCAGGTATCTTTTATTGGTGGTTTAAATTATTATGTTACATTTATTGATGATGCAACTAGGAAAAATTGGCTTTATTGCATTAAGAATAAATTTGATGTGTTTGAAACATTCAAAAGATGAAAATATTTGGTTGAGAATGAAACAGGTCTCAAGTTGAAATGTCTCAAGTCAAACAATGGAGGTGAATATTGTAGAAAAGCATTTGATGATTATTGATCACCAAATGGAATTTGTAGGAAAAGGATGGTTCTAGGGATGTCACAAGAGAATGGAGTGTCAGAGAGGATGAACAGGACAATCATGGAACATGCTAGGAGCATGAGGTTGCATGTAGGGTTGTCCTTAATGTTTTGGGTGAAAATAGGAAGCACAACACTATATCTAATTAACAAAGGACCTTCAATGCCTTTGGATGGAGGTATACCCAAGGAAGCTTGGTCTAGTAAGAAAGTTATTTATATTTTTCTTAGGGTCTTTGGATGTGAGGCATTTGTTTATGTTGTTAATAAATATAGGACCAAGTTAGAGGCTAAGTCTGAAAGATGCACCTTTATTGGTTATGGTGAGGATGACTTTGGTTTTCGGGTTTGGAGTCATAAAGACAAGAAAATATTCCAATCTAGGGATGTTGTCTTTAAATAAAAAATTCATATATAAAGATCAGTTGCAGGAATAGAAACAAAAATAGTACACAGTGTTGGATGATATTATGAGTGGTAAGGTGTCCAAGGAGACAGTTCAAGAATCTCCTACACATGAACCCCAAACTCTTGTAGTAAGAAGGTCTTCTAGGGTAAGAAGAGCTCTTGAACATTTTCCCCCATCTTTGAGTTATTTGTTACTTACTGACAATGGAGAACCAGAATGTTTTGAGGAAGCAATGCAGACAAATGCTAGGAAGAAGTGGGAGCAAGCCATGGAAGAGGAACATAGTTCTCTCATGGGGAACCAAACGTGGGATTTGGTAAAGCTATCCAATGGCAAGAGAGCATTGCAGAACAAGTGGTTATACAAAATCAAAGAAGATGATGGAGGAAATAAAAGGTACAAGGCCTAGTTGGTGGTCAAAGGGTTTACATAGAAGAAAGGTATTGATTTTGATGAGATTTTTTTACCTGTTGTTAAGATTACTTCAATTAGAATTGTGCTTGGTATAATTCTAGTAAAGGATTTGCAGTTAGAATAGTTAGATGTGAAGACTGTGTTCCTTCATGTTGATTTGGAAGAATTATATATAGAGCAGCCACAGGGTTATGAGGTTAAAGAAAAGGAGAAATTGGTGTGTAGACTAAAGAAGAGATTGTATGGCTTGAAACAAGCTCCAAGGCAATGGTATAAAAAGTTTGATAGTTTTATATTGGAGCAAGGTTACTCCATGTGTCATTTTGACCATTGTGTGTATGTCAAGAGATTTGAGGATGGTAATTATATTATCCTATGTTTGTATGTAGATGATATGTTGGTTGCAGGAAAGAACATGCAACAGATTCAAGTACTCAAGAAGCAGCGTGGTGATTTATTTTCTATAAAGGATTTGGATGCAACAAAGCAACTCCTTGGTATGAGGATAACTCAGGACAAGAAGAAGAGGAAGCTGATCTTATCCTAGGAAGAGTACGTGAAGAAAGTTTTGGAGAGGTTTAGTATGTAGGATGTTATGCTGGTTGGGACTCCTTTGGTAGGCTATTTCAGATTATCAAAGGAGCATTGTCCCAAGATAGAAGAAGAAAAGCTAAAGATGTCTAAGGCACCTTACTCATCGACAATTGGTAGTTTGATGTATGTTATAGTTTGTACTAGATTATATATTGCCCATGCAGTGGGAGTAGTAAGTAGGTACATGAGTAATCCAAGTTATGAGCACTGGTAAGTAGTGAAGTGGATTCTTTGATATTTGAGACGAACCATGGGTACAACATTGTGTTTTGGTGGATCAGACATCACTTTGTGTGGTTATGTAGACTTGGATATGAATGGTTATGTTGATAGTAGGAGTATAATAGGTTATGTATTTACTATCAAGGATATAGTGGTTAGTTGGATTTCCTGAATACAGAAGGTTATGGCTTTATCAACCATAGACATTGAGTATGTTGCTGCTACAGAGGCTAGCAAGAAGATGATTTGGTTACAATAATTACTTAATGAGTTGGGGTACAAGCAGGAAGTTGGGGGATTACATAGTGATAGTTAGAGTGTTATACATTTAGCCAAGAACTCCACTTTCCACTCGAGGATGAAGCACATACAATTACGATATCATTTCATCAGGATAGCTTTGGAGGAAAACATGGTGAAGCTAGAGAAGATACATACGAGCCAAAACCCTATAGATATGATGATCAAGGTAGTCACATTGGAGAAGTTGAGTTTATGTTCAATTTTGGTTGGTCTTAGTAAAGATCATGGAGAAATGTTAAATTTTGTTCAAGGAGAAAGGAACTCTAAGTGGGAGATTGTTAAATGTGAAGCCCATTTAACTACTAAGGTAAAAAAAAAAAATTATTGGGGCATTTTTAACATGCTTTTTTACTTTCATAAATGGTGGGAGGCATTTTTTAGTGTGTCAATCACTTCCCCAATTTGTGGCATTTTTTGCGGAGAAATGGGTGTGATCTAAGGTGTTGAGAGAATTAGGGGATTATGTGGTTGAAACCTCCCTTATTTTCTACCTTATTTTGTGGGGATATGGTTATCTATATGGTTATGGTACATTTTTCAAGGGTTTTTGAAAAGTATAAATAGGGTGAGGGGTAACACATTATTCATTACATTTTACTTCTCATTTTGAGCTCTATAATTCTCTCTTCGGTCGGTGTGATCGAGTTTGAGGTGTAGCATAGCATCTCAAGACTTTTGGTGTGAATTCAGGTTGGAGAAAGTTAACTTTATAAGAGGTTTTGTTGAGAGTTTTTTTGTTCTCTTGTTTATAATATTATAAAGAACCTCTTGGTGGACGTAGCCCACATTGGGTGAACCACGTTATATCTGTGTTATGTGTGTATTTGCTTAGATCTGAATTTACTTCAATGTCTCTACTGCTTTGATTTTGAGGAATGAATTCCATGTATTTTAATGCATAATTAATCACTTATTCCTAACAACTTGTATCAGAGCTAGCTTTAATGGTTTTGCTAAAGTGGTGAATCATAGGGAAATATATTAACTTGAGTGGGAGTTATGGCAAATAATGGAAGATCTAGAGTTAAAAAATTCAATTGGCAAAATTTTGGATTATGGAAGATGTAGATAGAGGATTACTTGTTTCAAAAGGATCTGCATCTCTATTTGATGGGGAAAATAGGCCAACTTTCAGGTATGGATTAGGTAGATTGGAATTTACTCAATAAGAAAACACTAGGATCCATACAGTTGTGCCTTGCATCTTCAATCGGCTTCAATATTTTAGAGGAGAAGGCCACATTTGATTTGATGAAGAAATTAGGGGAGTTATATGAAAAACCCTTTACCTCTAATAAAATATTTTTGATGAAAAGGTCATTTAACATGAAAATGTTTGAAAATAGTTTTGTAGCTGATCATTTGAATGATTTTAATATGGTTTTGAGTATGCTAACTTCTATTGGTATTAAATTTGAAGATGAAGTTAAGGAATTATTAATTTTGTGTTCCTTCCCTGATAGTTAGGATAACCTGGTTATGGTTGTGAGTAATGTCATCCCTGCTAAGAGAAACTTAAAGTTTAAGGATGTTATAAGTGTGATTCTTCGCGAGAAAATGCGAAGGAAGAGCACCGGGGAATCATCTTCAAGGTGGAAATTAGAGGGAGATAAAATAACAGAAGCAAAGGAAACCATGGAAATTCAAAGGGTCGGGGAAGATCTATATCTATAGCCAAGATGGTGTGCTGGCACTATGGGAAAAGTGGACACACAAAGAATGAATGCTGGGAACTTTGGGACAAGAAGACCAAACATGAGGAGACCAAGGAGGTAAATATGACAATAGGTGTTGTTAGTCAAGATGCTTTAATTCTTTCCTTGGATAATGTTTTTGAATCTTGGGTATTTGATTCAGTGGCTTTTTTTCATGCCACCCCACATAGGCATCATTTTACTGATTATATTCAAGGAGATTTTGGACAAGTTTATCTTAGTGATGATGAACCATGTAGTATAGTAGGGAAAAGTTTTGTTTAGGTGAATATGAGAATGGGAACACATGGATACTAAAGGATGTTAGACATGTTCCATAGTTAAGGTAGAATTTAATATCAACGGGGCAGTTAGACAGTGAGGGTTGTTTGATGATGCTTATAGCAGACTCTTGGAAAGTTACCAAGGGTGTTCTTGTGGTTGCAAGTGGTAAGAAAATTGGTATTTTGTATTTGACTAGTAATGTTGATCACTATAATTTAGTTGTTGTAGATGGAGATGCAATCTTCTGGCACTGCAGGCTAGGTCATATGCGTCGAAAGGTCATAGAGATCTTTAAAACAAATTGCTCAGATTGAAATAGGTTGATTTGGACTTTTGTGATGATTATGTGTACAACAAGCAAAAGCATGTTAAGTTCCTAAGGGTGGACCTATGAAGAAGGAGAATAAATTAGAGTTGGTTCACTCAGATGTATGGTGGCCAACTCAGGGATCTTCTGTTAGTGGTTCAAACTATTATGTTACATTTATTGATGATGTAACTAGAAATGTTTGGGTTTATTACATTAAGAAGAAGTATGATGTGTTTGAAACATTCAAGAGATAGAAATATTTGTTTGAGAATGAAATAGGTCTCAAGTTGAAATGTCTCAAGTCAGACAATGGAGTTGAGTATTGTAGCAAAGCATTTGATGACTATTGTTCACCAAATGGAATTCGTAGGCAAAGGATAGTTCTGGTGATGCCACAAGAGAATGGAGTGTCAGAGAGGATGAATAAGATAATCATGGAGCATGCTAGGAGCATGAGGGTGCATGCAGGGTTTCCCCTAATGTTTTAGGTGGAAGTAGTTAGCACAATAGTATATTCGATTAACAAAGGACCTTTAGTGCCTTTTTGATGGAGGCATACCTGAGGAAGCTTGGTCTAATAAGAAAGTTAATTATTCTTTTCTTAGGGTCTTTGGATGTGAGGTATTTGTTTGTGTTTCCAAGAAAGATAGGACCAAGTTAGAGGCTAAGTTTGAGAGATGCGCCTTTATTGGTTATGGTGAGGAGGACTTTGGTTTCTGGGTTTGGAATCTTAGAGACAAGAAAATATTCCAATATAGGGATGTTTTTAAAGAAAATTTCATGTATAAGGATCAGGTACAAGAGCAAAGACAAAAAGAGTACACATTGTTGGATGATATTATGAATGGTAAGGTGTCCAAGGAGACAGTTCAGGAACCTCCTACATAAGAACCCCAATCTCTTGAAGTAAGAAGATCTTCTAGGGTAAGAAGAGATCTTGAAAAATTTTCCTCATTTTTGAGTTATTTGTTATTTACTGACAATGGAGAACCAGAATGTTTTGAGAAAGCAATGCAGGTGAATGCTAAAAAGAAGTGGGAGAAAGCCATGGAAGAGGAACATAGTTCTCTCATGGAGAACTGGATGTGGGATTTGGTGAAGCTACCCAATGGCAAGAGATCATTATAGAACAAGTGGGTATACAAAATCAAAGAAAAGGATGGACAAAGGAAAATGTAAGAGGCCCAGTTGGTGGTCAAGGGGTTTACACATAAGAAAGGTATTGATTTTGATGAGATTTTTTCTCTTGTTGTTAAGATAACTTCTATTAGAATTGTGCTTGGTATAGTTACAGTAGAGGATTTGCACTTATAAGAGTTAGATGTGAAGACTACATTCTTTCATGATGATTTGGAAGAGGGCTTATATATGGAGCAGGCACAGGGTTTTGAGGTCGAAGGAAAGGATAAATTGGTGTGCAGACTAAAGAAGATCTTGTATAGCTTAAAACAAGCTCCATGACAATGGTATAAGAATTTTGACAATTTTATGTTGGAACAGGGTTACTCCAGGTGTCATTCGAGCCATTGCATGTATGTCAAGAGATTTGAGAATGGTAATTATATTATCCTATGTTTGTATGTAGATGACATGTTGGTTGCAGGAAAGAACATGCAACAGAGTCAATTTCTCAAGAAGCAGCTTGGTGATTCATTTTCTATGAAGGATTTGGGTGCAACGAAGCAAATCTTTGGTATGAGGATAACTTGAAACAGGAAGGAGAGGAAGCTGATCTTATCCCAGGAAGAGTACATGAAGAATGTTTTGGAGAGGTTTAGTATGTAGGATGCTAAGCCAGTTGGGACTCTTTTGGTAGGCTATTTCAAATTATCAAAGGAGCAATGTCCCAGGACAGAAGAAGAAAAGCTAAATATGTCTAAGGTACCTTACTCATTGATAGTTGGTAGCCTGATGTATGTTATGGTTTACACTAGGCCAGATATTGCCCATATAGTGGAAGTAGTATGTACATGAGTAATCCAGGTTATGAGCACTAGAAGGTAGTGAAGTGGATTCTTTGATATTTGAGAGGAACCATGGGTATAAAATTATGTTTTGGTGGATTAGACACCACTTTTTGTGGTTATGAGGACTCCAACATAGCTGGGGATGTTGATAGCAAGAGGAGTACAACAGGTTATGTATATACTATCAGGGATATAGTGATTACTTGGATTTCTCAGATACATAAGGTTGTGGTTTTATCAACCACAGAGGTTGAGTATGTTGCTACTACAGAGGCTAGCAAGGAGATGATTTGGATACAACAGTTACTTAATGAGTTGGTGCATAAGCAAGAAGCTAGGGGATTACATATTGATAGTTAGAGTGCTATGCATTTAGCCAAGAATTCTGCTTTCCACTTGAGAATGAATCACATACAGTTGAGGTATCATTTCATCATGACATCTTTCGAGGAAAACATGGTGAAGCTAGAGAAGATACATACGAGCCAAAATCCTATGGATATGATAACCAAGGTAGCCACATTAGAGAAGTTGAGGTTACATTCAAATTTGGTTAGTCTTAGTAAAGATCATGGAGGAATGTTAAATTTTATTCAAGGAGAAATGAACTCCAAGTGGGAGATTGTTAAATGTGAAGCCTATTTCACTTTTAAGGTAAACATAAAATTATTGGGGCATTTTTAACATGTATTTTTTACTTTCAAAAATTGTGGGACACATTTTTGAGTGTGTCAACCACTTCCCCCATTTGTAGCATGTTTTGTGGGAAAATGGGTGTGATCTAACGTGTTAAGAGAATCGAAGGATTATGTGGTTGAAACCTCCCTTATTTTTTGCCTTATTTTGTGGGGATATGGTTATCTCTATGGTTAAGGTGCATTTTTCAAGGGTTTTTGAAAAGTATAAATAGGGATGAGGGGTAGCACATTATTCATTGCATTTTGCATCTCATTTTGAGCTCTATAATTCTCTATTCGGTCGATGTGATCGGGTTTAAGGTGTAGCATAGCATCTCAAAAAGTTTGGTGTGAATTTAGGTTAGAGAAAGTTATCTCTGTATGAGGTTTTGTTGGGACTTGTTTTGTAATCTTGTTTATAATATTATAGAGAGTCTCTTGTTGGATGTAGCCCATAATGGGTGAACAACATTATATATATGTTATGTGTGTATTTCCTTAGATGTGAATTTTCTTCCATATGTCTCCATTGCTATGATTTTAGGGAATGAATTCCATGTTGCATTTTATTGCATAATTGATAATTTAATCTTAACACAGTCCAAATGGCTAGCTTCTAGCATGCAACTTTCAAACCAGAGGTAATCCATTGTATTGACATCCTTGCACCCATTTTCAAGGACTGTAGACTTGAACAAGGTTGGATCATTCATGAAAAAAACTTTAAAATAATTTCATTTCCCCCTAGAATTTGAAATTTATTACAAGCTCAAAAAACCCCACGTAGATTTTCCCACTATTAATGAATGGGTCGATAAGAATTATCTTGACACCATCCTTAGGCCTTGGTTTCTCGAAGGGAGCCATGTGATCTGAGGCCATGATGGCAACATCCCAGTTGCCCAATTCAAGAGGGGATTAGGGTAATTATGACCCTGTTGAATAGAATATATGGAGCCCCTTCAACCTCTTATGTCAATAAGAGTTGGGTGTCCTACATTTACTTCATGGTAGAGAAAGGGATCACTCGTCCAATTGGTGAGATGATCAACATATATCTATAAAATCAATTCATAACCATAAAGAAGAAGACCAACACCTAATTTTTCATGATGTCTTATCTATTGGATGCCTTACTAGCTTCCAACTAGATCCCTCATATCAAGAATTGGTCATCTAAGGGTAGATTCACACTTTCCCACCATTACTCAAAGCTATATAGTTTAAAATATAGACACCACATGAAATTTATTTGTGATTATGTCTATCTTGATTTAGTAGAATCCATCACGGGAATCCCTATGCCCAGGGTAAGCCCTTTAATCAGTTTATATGTGGAGTTAATGGGAGATATCTGGTTGTATCCAGATTGTACAATAATAAGAATTGAAGGGTTATTAATCAAACCTTATAGGTTTCCTGTCTATGTTCCCCTCAAGTTGCCAGAGCAAGAAATTGCATACCAAATCCTTAATGGTGTGGAAAGAGTATGCAAAGATGAGTAAAGGTCTCCTCCACGCCTTCCCTTTAACCATTGGCAAGATGGTGTTACAAAATTAGGATCAGGTGAATACTGTGGCTAGGCATAAGGACTCTTTTAAATTGCTACTTGATGAGCTAAAGATGTGGGATCCCAATGGCATGGTCTCCATACACTTGAAATCCAAGCAATTGCCCAATCCAGTGTATGTGCATCAAATCGGTGTCCATGACACCATATATATCAAATAAAATAGGTTCAAAAAAGTATTATCTAGGCTCCAGGGACATAACATAGACTTGAACATAGATTGACCAGTGATGAGAAGCCACTATGTGACATATGGCAAATGAGACTTATGAAATACCATTTGCTACTTGGACCTTCAGGGCCCCCTCAAGATCAACTGCAAGTGGAAGGGTAGCAGCCCCAAGCACAAATTGCATAAGGTCCTAGTAAGGAAAAGTTGGAAGAGAGACTTGGTGAGGGACCCTCATCCTCAACCCTGCCTCAAAGACCAGAGTCTCTAGTGGAATACTTGGACATGATTGCCTTTGAGCCAAATGAAATAGTGGAGGATGCCCTCAAGGTTCTGGATGAAGCATATGGCTCTGAAGAAAAAGAAGAGCAAGCTCAAGAACCCCAGGCTCAAATTGAAGAGGTCAAGAAAGATAAAGGAAAGGAGGTTGCTTTGGATTTAGTTCTAGTAGCACCCCTATAGAAAAGAAAGGTAGAATTAGCCTCGGTCCTAGTTGGATAAAAGAGGTTGAAATTGACTTTCACTCATCCTATAAGTGAAATCAACTTATTCAGTGAAGAATACCCTATTCATGGACCAATCATCCCTGATTGGTTTATCTATGAAAAAATGCAGAAGATTCCCACTTTGTCTCACTCTTGGGCCTTATCCAAAATTGTTAACATTGATGTACAGAATTATATCAAGCCATGGACAAGAGCTTTGATACAGGAGGAATAAAGAATAATAGCGACCACTGCAGGGTCAAATAGCAAGTAGATAGATGCTCTAAGAGCATCAAGCAGTACCCAAATGGAGTCCCTTGAACCTCTAAAATATATTAAATCATCTACAACTGTATAATTTAATACAAAGACAACTAGATTATACAGAGTAACAACAAGAAAAGTAATGGTGGGAACCAAAGAGTTCATATTCCAAAAGGTTGAGCCATTTGCAGGCCTAACTCTAGTTGGGGGAAAGCAACCTGGTGAACTACCCATCCATGAAGAGGATGTTGAAAGCCTAGCTAAAGCTCATTAAGTTCAAGTCAAAGCTGGCATCAAGGGGATGAAATAAAGGATACATAACTTGGAAAGGGAAAAGGATAATTTAGAGACCCAGGGTATCTTATCAGTTCTTGAGGCCATAATAAAAATGTTTGAAGCATCTTTTTTTAACATGTTTGACTCCTTAAAATCAATTAAAGTAAGACAAGATGCATTGAGCTAATAGAGTGAGGAGGTCAAAAGATTGATGACAAAGTGGCAGAATGCAAAGGCTAAAATAAGGGATCTCATCAATATATTGATTAGGAATAGAATTTTTTAAATTCAAAAACATTAGCCTATCCCACTTAAATTCTATATTAGGGATAGTGGTGGATAAGATCTATAGTTTATGTGTGTTGAACACAACTATCTACCGAGAGGGGGGTGAATTAGTAGATCAGCTAAAAACTAGTTCTTCAACTTTTTAATGAAGATACAAAAATATATGCATATCAAAGAATAAATGTAGAGAGCACACACACACACAAAAGCACAATACACTAGATTTATACATGGAAAACCCAAAGGGAAAAACCACGATGAGAATAGATGCTAGAATATACTATTCTAATCCAATCTCACAGTTAAATCACCTCACTGTTAAAACCACACTAGTTACATTCAAGGACACCTATCCTTAGCAAACACCAATCCCCTAATGGAGCACCAACTCAATTTAAGCTTATTGGTTACAAGATTTAAGAGCACCAACCCTAAGGAGACTCCAATCCCCTAACTGAGCATCAACTCAGTTTGTTTGACGACACCAACCAATCAGAACTATGAAGCTACAACTCCAGTATACAAGATAGATTCACAAATGAATCTAGTTTAGTTTTTTTGTTACAAGTCTAGTATGTAACTGCTCACTCTTGGCTTATTCTGTGTATGCCTATTCTTCTTATCTACTCAATCTCTGCACATTCTTTATGAGCCCTTTCTTTCTCTCTGCCTTACTCTCTGCTCATTCTTTGTGTGATTTTTATTTCTCTCTCCTTAATCTCTGCACATTCTCTGTGATATTTCTTTCTCTCTACTCAATCTATGTCTAGTTGTCTTTCACTCTATGTCTGCATACATTTCGATTTGACACCATTCAAATTTTCTCTGATGGCACTTTTCAGTTTCAACAATGACACCCCATTTTCTTTATCTGTGTATGTTTAGATATGTTCTATTTAGACACAGTTCATTCCCCCTTTTTCTTTTTCCTTTTACTCTGTCTGTGTATGTCTCTAATTGACAACCTTTTACTCCATATGCATGTCTCTAATCGATAGCCTTTAACTCACTCTCAAAATTGTGATGACAGCAGCAACAGTGGCAAAAAGCAAATTACAATGTTTAAGATGTCATATATGTATCAACAATGAAGCTTAGGGTTTTCTATCTACAATTACGTTTACACTTCAGCTAAAATTAACCTATTCTCATTCAAAGAGATTTTGACTTATGCTCTTTCCCATGTCTCGGTTCATGCATCACATTGCAATGGTCAAGTCTCTCTACTATGTTTGGCAACTGTTGGATTATCTCATAAATGCATAACCTCCTTAATCAATGATTGATCGATTGGATCGATCAATCTTGGGCTTGATGTAGACTTTTCAAGCTCACCATTTATTTGGTCATGTCTTTAAATGAGGATTATTCATCTTGTCTTTGGCACCATTCACTGTCTATCTTGAACCGTTAGATATTTTCATTTTTTTAAAACAGCACCGTCGATCTCTCTTGCATTAACCACCTAGCTCTTTCTCACACCTCGATATTTTCAATATGATTGGTTCATTTTCGATCCTTTTGATTATATTCGATATGATCGATCTCTAATCTTGCCTTGACCCTTTGGCAATATTTCAAGTGTCTTATACTTCAGCCACAATATCCTTTGAAAACCTTTTAAGCATCCACTTGCCCTAGATTCTTCTCAAAATAATCCAAGTGATCCTTCAGAAGCTTTGTAATGGTCCTTGTGTCCTTCACAATTATCCTTCAGCACTTGTGGAAGTGCCCTATGTCTTTCAGCAAATGGTCAAGTGTCTTTTCCCTCCATTTGAACTACCCTTCAAGTTTTTACAAGTGCCCTCTCTTTCTTCGAACTATCCTTCGGATAAAATGTTGCGTGTTTTTGTCAAGGGCTCTTCGGCCTAATTTCTGTGGGTTTTTATATCCGAGTCCCTTTCAGGACAATTTTCATGCATTTTTTATCCGAGTCCCCTTCGTGATAATTTTCGTGGGATTTTTGGCTGAGTCCCCTTCGGGATAATTTCTATGGGTTTTTTGTTTGAGTCCTTCAATTCTTTGCTCATATATTTTGGCACTTTTGTTTAGGACACATACCATTCAAGTTTTTTTGAAAGTACCCTTCAACATTTTTGGAAATGTCCACATACCCTTCAACTTTTTTGTAAGGGTCCACATACCCTTTGGCCTTTTGCAAAATACCCTTCAATATTTTTGGAAAGGTCTACATATCCTTTGGATTTTCTGTAAGGGTCCACATACCCTTTGGCCTTTTGTAAAATACCCTTCAACATTTCTAGAAAGGTCCACATACCCTTCAACTTTTCTGTAAGGGTCCACATACCCTTTGGATTTTCTATAAGGGTCCACTTCAGAAGGTTTGTTCGAGACCTATTTTCTTCGGACTTTTTATCCGATGAGAAACTTAACCATTTTTTGAAAGAATTGACTCAACCAATATTTCCGAAAGAAATGACTCAACCAATATTTCCTAAAGAATTGACTCAACCAATATTTTTGAAAGAATAGACCAAGTCAAAAATTGGCTAAGTGTGAAGACCAAAAAAAACGTTCTTGACAACAACATACTTTGGGTTCTTCACATCGCTTTACTTATAAGATTAAAAGAATTAAAGTTACTTGGAAAACTTGAATTACTCTTGAGGTAAAGACCCGTTTGGGTTTCTCGATATGCTTGACTTTACTAGACCAATTCAAGTTCTCTGCATGACTTTACTTATAAAGTTCATAAGTAAAGCAATGAAAGCAATTGACAATCCTGATTTACTCCACTAGACCCATTCAGGTTCTTAAGACTGCTTAGCTTATAAAAATTAACATAGCTAAGTCATTCTGGCAACCCGATTAACTCACCCAAACCCATTCGGGTTCTTGACATTAGTTTACTTTATAAGTAGAAGCACTTCACAAACTTGATTCACTCTACCAAACTGTTCAACTGAACCTTTGGCATTAATGCATGATAGCACATGCTGCCTTTGACATCAATGACAATTTTTCAGACCTCAATGACTATGTCCAACAAAGTGCTTGGTCAGCAGGATTGGACAAACTCCTGAGGGATGATGAAGAGTTGATTGCCCAGAGTAAGCAACTTCTTGGAACCATGTTGGCTAATCCTATGAATTCTACATCCATAGGCATTATTGATGATGAAGAATATAATCACATAGTCACTTTGGTAATGCATGAAGTAAATATCAAAAGCCAGGATCAATTTGGCAGTGACAACAACAAAATTATGGGCATGATCTTCACTATCGAAGAAAAGATTACAAAATCCAGGAGCATAAAAGAAGCTATGGCAAGGGATGAGAAAAACTTTGATGACTTAGCTGATCAATAAGATGTTTATCTCATAAAGCCAATTGTAGATTTAGAGCTTGTCAAAGAATAACATCAAAGGGCTATGAAACTTCTACAAGAGCAACAGGGGAACCCTTCAACAATGGGCCCACCAACTAATGTATATTTCTCTTTATAAAACATTGTAATATTTGAACAAGGAATATTCTTTTGTAAAGACATACACTGATTTGTTAGCATATTGCTTCTAAGTCAGTTTAGTTTGGAAAAGCAAAAGTATTTTAGAACTTTAAAAAAAAAAGATAGTTTACCTTATCTTTTGTACATTTGTATCTTGTAACAAACCAGTATACTGCCTTGTCTTCCTACAAAAGATAGTACTACCATCTTGTAAAGGGAGAGAATTTTTTAGCAAAATTTATACACTTTGAGCAGTTAATACAATCAAGAAACTTTGAAAAGATTGTCCAAGTTTTTTTGTGTCAATTATTGCATGCTTTTCTCTCAATCACTAGTCTTAAGTCTTAGATTTGAATAGTTTCTATGAATTCTGAGTTGCATCTTTGATTATAGGGTTTCTAATTTATGGTTATGCTAGATTAGTTGAAGGATCTTGAATTTGCTTTGTTTCACTTGTTATGTATTCAGATGTGCTAATGTTATTTAAGTGTGGTGGCAAATCTTTAAAGTAAATTTAGTTCATACTTATAATTCTTTACATCATCCTTCGAGGTTTGTCTGGTGTGTAGTGAGATTTGAGATTATGTTATTTTTCATTATATGTTGATTAAATGAATACTCAATTGAAATTGAAACTTTGTCATAATGTTTGAGGCTAAGATTAGTAATCATTTATTCTATTTCTGCCTTACCTTTCTATTTTGCTTCTTTTTTAACCAGATCACTTTAGTTTAGAATTCATTATAAATGTCCATTTAGATTAGTTTGTAGTTTAAGCTTTGATCATAATTCACTAGTATTATCATAAGATACTTACACTTTGCAAAGGTTTGGTCCATGATGGCTCCCAACAATCAATTAATATAAATTTATGGAATAGTTAAACATTACTTTGCCTCTATTTCACCACATGTAACGTAAGTTGTCAAACCCTGCTACTCATGCTCTAAATTCCCAGAATTTTAAAATGAGAAGTGTTCCTTGAACACTAAGTACACATGTGATACATTCAAAGGCATCAACAAGTCCCGCTAGTGCTAGAAGGAGGGCATATTTGTGAATTGATTGAATCCTTGTTAGTCTTAGTGTGTTTTGATCTAAGATTGATGTTATCTTTGCACTTTTGCATAATTCTTTGCTTAGAAGTGTAAATGGCATTGATCTTTGTGGTCCTTGACATATCTTTGTGCTTTTTTTAGACAAAAGTCTTAGTTCTGAAGTTTGATGCTTGATTTTGGTAAAGATAGCTTAAGATTTGATGATCCATAGTATTTAAGGTTATAATGGCTTATTTTGATAATTCTTTCATGAATTTTAGTTTATTTGAGCTTAAAAGTGTAAAGATTAATCATATTTTCATAATTAAACACATCTTTGAGCTAGTTTAGTCAAAGTTTGACATCTTTTACTGTTCTTTATACATCTTTGCAAAATGAGCTTAATGTGTAGGGTTAATCCTCGTTCTTTATAAATATTAACTTGACATATTGTATTTCAAATAGGGTCTTCAATCTTCAAGTTGGAATTATCAAGGATCCGAACAAGATCACATTTAGCTTCGAGAACACCTTTACTTGAGCTTGAAGTTCATAAAAGAATCAGTTGAAATAAAGGTAAGCATAGACGTTCCAAATCCTTGCCAACCTCACCTCTTTAAAGTACCTCAACCTTCAACCTTCATCCAGGTATGACTTGGTTGGGATATTCTTCAATCAACATGTCAGGTGTGGTACTTGATCTCCCACGTAACCTTAAAAAATACTTGCCAACATTTAGTCCAACTGGTATTGTAACTGCCAAAGAGCACATTAAATATTTTAAAGCTGCTTTAAAGTTGTTAAATGTCATACATGAGGATGTAGCATGAAGATTGTTCCATTTTACTTTTAAAGATGTTACTTACGAATGGTTTCTCAATTTGCTTGAAAATTATATTACTATTTGGGATGGTTTCACTAATGTTTTCATAGCCCAATTTGGTAAAATTGTTAGTCCATGTGTCATATGCCACCAGTTCACCACCATCATGAGGGATGCAAGCAAGCCCATAAGGTCCTTTAAAGCCAGGTTCCATAAAATGTATAGTAGGACCATAGAGCCTTAAAAACTTGATGAAGTTTTAACTCTACAAATCTACAAAGATGTAGTAGATCTTATGACTTCTGTATTTTTAAAAGGTCTCTTCCAGCTATAACTTCATTAATGAGGGCTTATTCTAAGGCAGTGATCATCAATGATCAAATGCAGTGCCATGAACAAATGGCCTACTCTGTTCCAAACATCAACCCACGTATTCCCATTTTGATCATCTTCCCCAACAACAACCAGAATATTCCAACCTTGAATCAACTCCCAAATCTTAATCAATTTCCTTTGAGTCATGATGCTCCCAATTAGAATTTAGGATTCTTGAGACATCCTACTACTAATAGATTCAATGCAAATGATCAAAGAGCTTTAGTACCAGTTGTTGGTACTAACAATAACTAGGTGCACAATTCTAAGAATCCCAAGAATGAGAATGAGTCTATCTTTAAAATGGTCCAAAAGTTAAGCACTAATTTCCTTCAACTACAAAAACAAGTTGGCAATACTGGAAAGAGATATGGTAAGAATTTTTAGTCCAAAGGTTTAATAGGCCTAACAGCAGGTTTCAGAATGATAGTTTCCACAATAATAAGGCTATTGAACCATCTTCTAGCAATAGAACCATGGATATTAATCTTACTAACATTACTTTGCTTGATTATTATAGAGTGCATTGTATTGCCAAACATGGCAAAATTGATTATATTGAGTTTTGAAGCGGTCCCTAAAAAGGATAGTTGTGCAGGCACCTCATGATCCAAATCATCTAATCAAGTCAACTTGGTGGAGACATTTGATTTCCATTTTTAAGAGGAGAATCAACCTGATGATGTCCCTAAGGAAATTCAAGCCTTCCAAAAATTCTTGAAGAAGACTTATCCTTTGAGGAATACAGAGTAGAGGCAGCCCTTGACTACCTCAATGCCTCCAAATAACTTTGGAACTCGTTTAGACACTTCTTCAAGCAATGATCTAGAACCACCCAAATGGAGTACTTATAAGCATAATCTTGATATTCCTAGTTTTTCAAATAAGACTAATTATAATATTGTTGAGGATATGAAGAAGATAAAAGCTAACATCACATTGCATGAATTTAACACAAATCACATAATAAAGGGACTTCTTGTTGGAATCATTGTCAAATAAATCCAACAAACCTCCAAAAGTTGACAATGCTAATGTGACTATACACAAAGCTAAGGCAAGATCTCCTTCTTTCTTGCTCATAGTTAGGATGTTCAATAAGAATTTACATAATTATTTATTGGATTTTGGTACATGTACCGATACCATGCCAGCAGGGATTTGTAAACAACTTGGCCTGACCCCTATTAAGTCTGATGGAGTTGTTACTCAATTAGACAAATCTAGATTCAAGGTGATTGAAGAGTTATTAAATGTCCATATGCAATTGGTTTATGAGCCTAGAGTACAACAATTTATTGATATCCAAGTTGTTGACATTTTTTATGTCTATGGGATCTCATTAAGCAGAGAATGGACCAAAGCTTTGAATGGCTACATGTCCACGGATTGTTCACATTTATGGCTTCCTTGGAAAGGAGTTCCAAACCAGATTAGGGTTGAAATAAAGTCGAGGATGAAGCACATGATGACTTAGTACAATGCTATCAATGAAAGGTTCAACATAATTGACTCAGATTTAGGGGTTTTCACCCTAGAGACTGTAAAGGTATGTGATCCTAAGAGTACTCATGTTATTCCTAGGATGTGGAAGCTACATTTTGATGGTGTTAGGTGTAATGTGGGATCTGAGATAGGTATTTTTCTTATTGACCCTGTTGGTAAGAAGTACCATGCTTCTTATAGACTCCAATTTCCTTGCACCAATAAACTTGCTGAGTATGAGGCCCTTATCCTAGGTTTGCAATTTGCTATAAAAAATAAAGTCAAATAACTATTGGTCTATGGTGATTCAGAACTAGTGATCAACCAGGTTAGAAGCAAATATCAATGCAATCTCTCATACCTTAAGTGTTATAAGTTCAAATTCTGGGATTTAATTGAGTCTTTTTATGCTTTTAGTATTGTTTTCATTCCAAGAGATGAGAACCAAGCTATTGATGAGTTGACATCTATTGCAACCAACCTCATGCCCAACCAAGACTCCTCCAACTTTAGTATTGAGTTGATACCTTGTCCCTTAGTTCTTAATAATTTAAATCATTTTCAAGTCTTCAGTGATGATCAACAGATATTAGATATCATGACTAATTATGGAGCATTTGAACATCATTGATGAGACTAATATAGATGCACTTAGAGAAGGTAATTTTGATGGCAAAGTCATTCAGCTGAATGACAATAAGATTCCCAAAGGCATGATTGCCTTAGAGAGACTATTTGATCAAAACAAGATGGTTGAGGTTTCAAAATTTCCCAAGGTAAGTAGGAAGGACTACAATGTTGTTGATCTTGGCCCCCAAGATCAACCTCAGTTGGTTAATGTTGGGAAAGCTTGCACTAACATTGAGAACAAGAAGGACAAAGAGTTGCTAACCAAGTATAAGGATGTCATAGCTTGGTATTATGATGACTTAAATATCTTTGATCCAAGAGTCATCACCCATACTATACCCCTTAAAGAAAATTGTAAACCCTTTAGGCAAAGTAAAGGCCTATGAACCCTGTCTTAGAACTAATGATTTTTAAAGATGTCAAGAGATTACTAGATGCTAGAATTATTTTTTCCATTAGGCATTCTACCTAGGTGGCTAATTTGGTGCCATTCAAAAAGATGAATGGTGAAATTAGGCTATGCATTGATTTTAAAAATTTGAACAAAGCATCTGAAAAGAATAACTGTCCTCTTCCCTCTCTCAATCAGGTGATACAAGTTGTTTTAAGATCAACCATGATGTCTTTTTTGGATGGCTTTTCAGGATACAACCAAGTGTTGGTTGACAAAAAATAGAGGATGAAGATAACTTTTACAACCAAATGGGGAACCTTCACCTTAAAAAAATACAGGAGCTATTTTTCAAAGGGCCATGGACCATGCCTTTCAAAGTCTGATTGGTAAGTGTATCATTATATACATGTATGATCTAACCCTTTTTTCTAATTAGGGAAGATCACTTTATGTATTTACAACAAGTTTTTTAGAGATGTAGAAGCTATGAAATCTCCTTAAACCCCAAGAAAAACATATTTTGTGTTACTGAAGGCAAATTGTTGGGTCATGTCATAACTAAAGATGGGATCTCCATACATCCTGAGAGAGTGGAAGCCATATCTAAGATAGAGCCTCCAAACAGTAGGAAAGGGTTAAAATCATTTTTTGGTAAGATAAACTTTGTAAGAAAGTTCATTTCTGGCTTTGTAGAGATTGTCAAGCCATTGAATGACATGCTAAAGAAGGATGCCAAGGTCTCATAGAATGAAGAATCTAGGAAGGCATTCAATGAAATTAAAGAAGCAATTAACCAAACTCCAGTCCTGATAAGTCTTAACTTTTCAAAGGACTTTTATCTCTATTCTTTTGCATCGGACCATACTATGGTTGCAGTCTTAAATAAGAAAGTTGATGGGTGTGATCACCCAATAGCTTTCATGACTACTAACTTTAAGAATGTTGAATTGAACTATTCATTGATTGATGAACAAGCATATGTATTAGTTAAGGTAGTGAATAAATTTAGGCACTATATCCTTAGAAATAAGGTGCATACTATTATACCTGACCCTACCATAAAACTTATGTTAAGCCAAAGTAAACTTGGAGAATGTAGAGATAAATGGATGTCAGTTTTGCAATAATATGACATAGAAATGAAAATAGAAAAATTGATAATGTGCCAAAGTCTAATCCATATGATTACTAATACCAATCCAAAGCTAAGTATTATGCAAGTTGATCAGCAGAACTTTCAAGCTATTGAGTGGTATGATTTTATCATTCATTTACTAATTAATAGTACATGTCCTGTAGAACTGACTAGAGAGCAAAAGAGGGATCTAAGGCTTAAGGTAGCCCATTATCTGATCAAAGATGGGATCTTACATAGAAAAAACTATGAAGGGATCTATCTGAGATGTGCCTCAAAAGAAGGAGCTACCCAAATCATGAGCACATTCCATGAGAAGTTCAGCAATGGGCACCCATTTGGGAAGACTATAGCCCACAAGATCCTTAGAGCTGGATACTATTGGCCAGCTATTTTCAAAGATGCTCACAAGCATGTGAGGGAATGTCACTCCTGCCAAATCTTTAACACCAAAGAGCCTAAGGCAACAATACCTTTACAACCAGTCATGCTTGATAAATCATTTGCACAATGGGGGTTGGATTTTGTAGGGGTAATCAACTCCAATTCATCAAAAAGTCACACGTATATTCTAACTGCCATAGACTATTGCACAAGGTGGACTGAAGTTATAGCCACCAAACAATGCAGGAAGGAATAAGTGATCAGCTTCTTGAAGGAGAACATATGTATTAGTGTTGGAACTTTAATCTCTTTGATGTGTGACAATGGATCAGCATTTATATCCATAGAGATGACGGAATGGGAGCATGACAATAGCATTTATCTCAAGTTTTCATCCGACTGTTACCTCCAAGGAAATGGAGTGTATGAGTCTGTCAACAAGAACTTAATAAAAGCAATCAAGAAGTCTATTGAAGACAAGCCTAGGACTTGGCACAAACTCCTCAAGTATGCACTATGGACAGGTAGGATAAGGATCAAGCAAGCCTTAAATGCATTACCATTTATGTTGGTGTATGGCTAAGAACCTATCTTCCCTATCACTCTCAAGTCGCCCACGTATAAATTCATGCAAGAGTATATGGAAGAAGGCCAGGATCTTGCAAATTCAAGATTGTTAGACATCATCTAGATGGAGGATGCATGTGAGAAGGCTTTTGCTAATTTCAGTAGACATCAAATCACGATGAAGAGGTGGTTTGACAAAAGATCAAAGATCAAGGTGTTTAGACAAGGGGATTTAGTTCTCCTTTATGACAAAGCATTTGAGCCTAAAGGCAAACATGGAAAGTTCACACCTTTGTGGATTGGCCCATATCAGATTCAAGACACACTGGAAGACAACACCTTTAGACTCAAAAACTTACGAAGAGCACAGTTCACACTACCCACCAATGGATAGTACCTCAAACATTACTTATTTGTTGCTCTTCTTGAGGTCTTTATGGAGTAACTATGTAAGATGGTTAGACTTAGTATAGGTAGGCTAGTTAGTTTCTTTCAGTTCTTTCCTTCATGTTCCTTGTTTGTATATAAGCATGTATATATCTATTTGTTTTTGTTTTTTTTTTTGCTTCTTTATCTTGTGTGTTTGTTTTTGTTGCCTTGTTCCTTATTTCCAATAAGTCCTTTTGGACAACCATGAGCTGAAAGTTTATTTAGCTTTCTTGAAACTCCAAAGTCCACAAATGGGGATACGAACCTAATATATGTGTTGACCATGGATATAAAATGTGAGACTAATATTGTGATTTGTAAAAACTAGTAAAGACTAATAGAGAGGTCAAATGTTTCATGAGAATTTGAACATTGTCTTGATCTAAATTTGGTTTTGAGAAGATTTTTGTTTGTAGGATGAAAGCTTAATCTATTGAGGCATAGTCATTCTTGCACTTAACAAACATCCTTGTCTGGGGCAATGGTTACAGCCATAGGTGATTTTCTGAGGATCAAACACTTGACCAAATCCTTAAACCTGGATACGATGGTTCCCAACTTTGCTAAAAGCATAAAGGATCTAAAAATACAAAAAATAAGAATGCAATGCAAAATTAGAAGCTTTTCAAGCATAGATAATTTTAATAATCTCCACTGGAGTTATGAACATCTGGATGGTAGTGGAGCAAGGCCATGAATGAAGCCAAAGGCATCTCTGTTGGGGCTATGTATGCTTGGTTGGCAGCAAAGCAATGCCCAAGCCTTCCCTAAACTACAAGAATGGTTCTTAATGAATATCTAAATATGCTCCAAGTCAATGTTAATGACTAAAGATATGAAACCTGGAAGTTGTCTCCTAAAGCTCATGGAAAACAGTAAGTGAAATCAAAACACACACACAACATGGCTATGTCTTAATGTTTGATCCCAATTCTGCAAGTGCAAGGTTTGTTTCAACCATAAAATGATCTGGATAATGGCATTGATCAAGTGAAATGGATGACTTAGTTCTTTGTTTGAACCAGAGTCTCTAAGTTCTAACATATTACTATGTTTCCCCCAAAAGCCGTCATTTGTTGAGGTCAACATACCCCCATATTTTTGAAAATTGGGAACCTTGAGATGCTTTCAATTTTAACCCTAAAAACTCAATGTGATTAGATCATTGTTAGAATTTGAAGATCATCGACTTTGATAGAAGTAGGCTTACTGATTTATAATTTTGCTTTGGGATTGTCTAATGCTGCTAATGATTGGCCTTCATGTCTTATAGTTTTAGGTTTCATGGAGCCCTTGCTGAGGGATCATGCTTAAAAAACCCTAGCATAAACCCTTGGTTCAAATTTACATTTGGAAAAAACATTTGGCAAGAATATTTTAAATTCATTTTGGACTTAAGCCTAATTTTTATGTTAAGGTTTGGTCATGTTTTTTAACACAACTAAGCCGTAGCCTAAAAATATGCTTAGTCCCCTTTATTTTTCCCTTTTGTTCTTTATATTTCTAATCCATTCCAATGTTATGCTAGTAGGGTCCTTTTATTTTCCTAGCATGGTCACCTTTATTATTATCTATTTAGCCTAAAGTTTTAATTCTAAGGCCCCGTTCGTGTTTATTAACACGAACGAGATGTTAGACTTAATGCTTTAGCCTAAGTTTATATTTCCACCCTAGGCCCTAGCTTAAATACCTTGCTTCTTGCAAGATCCAATGGTCCAGGCTCCATCACAGCGTTTAATCAGATGACACGAAGAAAACCCGACAAAACTAAGCACTTAGTCCTTCTGACCAATCATGTTTGAGCATTTGGATCATGATCAATGACTCATGCTTCATCATGGATCAAAGATTGGACAAAGTGAAGATGATATTTAAAATTCAAAAGCCCAAGGGGCTCCGTAGAGTCACCACATAACACTCCTACATTCAAAGTTTGAAAACAAAGGGTCCCGCATATCAAATGTAACCAATAGTGTGTGACTGCTCGAATCACGATCAGATGGATCTTGTTTCATCATGGTTTTTAATTGGATAGACCAAATTGAGTCTGAGATCCTAAGAAACCCTATAGATTCACCATGTGGCACTCTCACATTAGGATACAGGAATTTGACGAGCTTAAATTTGAGATTTGCACGACCGTCATTTGACATCTGTGAGGACATATTTGACATCTGCACAACTATCAACTTTAAGCCCATCAAAATTAGGAATTTCACAAACCTAAATTTGATGTTTGCACGATTGTCATTTGATGTCTGTGAGGATGTATATGACGTCCACGAGGCCATCTAATTTAATCCAATGGATTATTTTGCTCAAGACCAAGATATACTCCAAAATGTTGTTTAAAAACTCATGAATTGAATTACAAATTAATAGGACCCCTCGGAGGATGTTCAAACACTTGAGATCTTTGAACTAAAAATTATAAAATTATCTCATAGTCTAAGTACATGTAGAAATGAATTTAGTCTAAGTCTATATCCTAAGGTCCCCTTTGCATTTATTTGTATGCCATGAACCTTAGGCTAGAGACTTATACTAAGTCTTATTTTAAAAGGGTCCTTGTGACATAAAGCTTAGCCCAAATACTTTTAACCAAATATTTTATCATGTTTATTAATACAATAAATTCCTAAGTCAAATCTAGCATTTGGTCCTTATATCACTTTGACCCCTTTTGGACATGTTCTAAGAGCTTAACTTAAGCATTTTAGCCCAAAGTATGCATTGTGTTTATTAGATACAATGTAAACCTTGGCTTAAAATATTTAGCCATTGTCCCCTTTTTTTGGTATAAATCCCCAAAAAACTTAAGCATAAACACCTTAGCCTAAAGTTTATTTCATGTTTGATAAACATAAAATAAACATTAGCCTAAGGTATTTAAACCTAAGTCCCCACCTAAATAGCTATGCATTGATTAAAGTCCATGCATCTTATAAGATATGATGGCTCGTGCTTCATCGTGAAGGATGATTCAATGGTGCGAAATCACTGAGGAATTTTCAATGAAGCTTTGAGATCCCACAGACTCGACATTGACAGATGTGGATTCAATATGCAACTGACAAATGTGCTAGAGTTCAGAGAGCCCATGGAGATGCCAAGTGGCACGATCATGGGGCCTAATACCAAAAGGGACCAATAACAAGCAAGGACTTGGATCATAATCAACAACCCACGTTGATCCTTAGATCATGATCCAACGGTGAGAAGCCAAAGGGTAGATTTCAAAAAAAATAGTTAATGCTTAGAGGCATTTATAAAAATTGTTGCAAAAAGTGACAAATGGATGCCAAATAAGTGCCACACAAGCACAAAGCAACAAAATACAATATCTTGTGTGCTCGAAATGCAAATGTATAAACACAAAGGTCAAAATCAAATCTCAGGCATGTATGAGCCTACGTTTGAATAAGCTACCGCCATTAAAGCTTCAAAACCCTAAAACTTGCACAAAAAAGCCTTAAGTGAACTCAGATTGATTACAATAAATCTAAAATAGGTTCAATTATGATTTAAACACGAAAGAACTAACCCAAATACCATTTGAAATCTAGTTGTGAGAAATTTACAAGTGTGGAAGCCATGGCAGCTTGAAGGCAATAATACAGGGATGAGACAGAGTTGTATTTGTCAATAGACAATGAAGGGAGGGTCTTTAAGAACACTAACTTGGACATTAATGCATTAAACGCTAGCAATAAGAATTGGTCCAAGCTGTTCTAGACCATTGAGGAGATGCAAACTATCACAAAAGAAGAATAGAAGATTGCCACTGTAACCAGAAGGTACTACGACCTAGTTGCAGTCTAGATGTCCAACCTCCACCATGTGATCACTAAAGTAGAGGTAATCCATTGTATTAACATCCTTGATCCCATTTTCAAGAACTGTAGGCTTGAACAAGGTTGGATCATTCATGAAAGACCCTTAAAATAATTGCATTTATTTCCCCACTAGCCTTTGAAAGATATTACAAGCTCCCAAAAACCCAAGTGGATTTTCCCACTATTAAGGAATGGACTGGCAATAATGATCTTGACACCATCCTTAGGCCATGGTTGCTCCAAGGGAGCCATGTGATTTGAGACCCTGCTAGCAACATCCCAATCCCCAATTTAGAGAGGGGGTTAGGGTAATTATGACACTATTGAATAGAATATCTATAGCCCCTTCAACCTCTTATGTCAATAAGAGTTGGGTGTCCTACATTTACTTCATGGTAGAGAAAGGGATCACTCTTCCAATTGAAGAGATGATCAGCATATATCTAGAAAAACAATTCACATCCATAAATAAGAAGACTAACACCTAACTTTTCATGATGTCTTATCTGTTGGATGCCTTACTAGCCTCCACCTAGATCCCTCATATCAAGAATTGGTCACCGGAGGGAAGATTCACAATTTCCCACCATTACTCAAAAGCTACCTATTTTCAAATATAGACACCACATGCAATTTATTTTTTATTGTGTCTATCTTGTTTTAGTAGAAGCCATCACAGGAATCCCTATGCCCAGAGTACGCACTCTAATCAAGAAATATGTGAAGTTAATGGAAGATATATGGTTGTATCCAGATTGTACAGTAATCAAAATTGAAGGGCTATTGATCCAACCTTACAAGTTGCCTGTCTATGTTCCCCTCAAGTTGGTAGAGCAAGAAATTTCATACCAACTCCTTAATGGTGTGGTTAGAGTATGCAAAGACAAGAGGAAAGGTCTCTTCCAACCCTTCCCTTTAACCATTGGCAAGACAGTGTTACAAAATTGGGATCAGGTGAATATTGTGGCCAGGAATAGGGAGTCTTTCAAATTGTAACTTGATGAGCTGAAGATGTAGGATCCCAATGGCATGGTCTCCACACACTTGAAATCCAAGAAATTACCCAAGCTAGTGTATGTGCATCAACTCGGTGTCCATGACACCATACATATCAAAACAAACAGGTTCAAAGAAGTATTGGCTAGGCTCAAGGGACATAACATTAGACTTAAGCATAGATTGACTAGTGATGAGAAGCCACCAAGTGACATATGGAAAATGGGACCTATGTAATACCATTTACTACCTAGACCTTTAAGGCCCCCTCAAGAGTAACTACAAGTGGAAGGGCAATAGCCCCAAGCACATATTACACAAGGTCCTGGTAAGGAAAAGTTAGAAGAGACACCTGGTGAGGGACCCTCATCCTCAACCCTGCCTCAAAGACTAGAGTCTCCAGTGGAATACTTGGACATGATTGCCTTGGAGCCAAATGAAACAGTGGAGGATGCCCTCCAAGTCCTAGCTGAAGAATATGGCTTTGAAGAAGAAGAAGAGCAAGTTCAAGAACCCCAGGCTCAAATTGAAGAGGTCTATAAAGACAAAGGAAATTAGGTTGCTTTGGATTTAGTTCTAGTAGCACCCCCATAGAAAAGAAAGGTAGAATTAACCTTGGTCCCAGTTGGATCAACAAAGTTGACTTTCACTCATCCTACAAGTGAAATCAACTTATTTAGTGAAGAATACCCTATTCATGAACCAATCATCCCTGATTGTTTCATCTACAAAAAAATGCAAAAGATTCCCACTTTGTCTCACTCTTGGGTCTTGACCAAAACTGTTAGCATTGATGTACATGATGATATCAAGCCATGGATAAGGGATTTGATGGAGGAGGAATAAAGAAGAATAGTGACCACTATAGGGACAAATATCAAGTAGATAGATACTCCAGGACCATCAAGCAGTACCTAGATGGAGGCCCCTAAACCTTCAAAATATATTGAATCTACTACTGTACAATTCAATCTAGAGATAGTTGGATTAGAGAGAGTAAAAAGAAAAGCCATCATGGGAACCAAACAGTTCACATTCCAAAAGGTCAATCCATTTGTAGGCCTAACTCCAATTGAGGGATAACAGTCTAGTGAAATACCCATCCATGAAGAGGATTTTGAAAGCCTAGCTAAGGCTCATTCAGCTCAAGTCAGAGATGGCATTAGGGGGATGAAACAAAGGATACATAACATGGAAAGGGAAAAGGATAATTTAGAGACCCAGAATATCTTATTAGTTCTTGAGGCCATAATAAAAATGTTTGAAGCATTCTTTTTTGACATGTTTGACTCCTTAAAATCAATGAAACTAAGATAGGATGCATTGAGCTAGCAAAGTGAGGTGGCCAAAGGATTGATTATAGAGTGGCAGGATGTAGAGGCTAAAATAAGGGATCTCATCAATATATTGATTAGGAATAGAATTCCTAAATTTAAAACCATTAGCCTATCCCACTTAAATGTTATATTAGGGATAGTGGTGGATAAGATCCAAAGTTTAAGTGCTTAGTCAGTAGGCTTGGACAGACTAATGAGGGATGATGAAGAGTTGATTGCCCAGATTAAGTAACTTCTTGGCGCCATGCTGGCTAACCCTACAAAGTCTACATACCTGGGCATTATTGATGATGAATGATATAAGCATAGAGTCACTTTGGTGATGTAGTAAGTAAAAATCAAAAGCCAAGGTCAATCTGACAATGACAACAACAAAATTACGGGCATGATCTTCACTATTGAAGAAAAGATTGCAAAAGCTAGGAGCATCAAAGAAGCTATGGAATGGGATGATAGAGACTTTGATGACTTAGTTGATCAAGAAGATGTATGTCTCTTAAAGTCAGCTATAGATTTAGAGCTTGTTAAAGAACAACATCAAAGGGTTATGGAAATTTTACAAGAGCAACAGGAGAACCCTTCGCAATGGACCCACCAACTAATTAATATTCTTCTTTGTAAAAATATTTTAATATTTGAACAAGGAATATTCTTTTGTAAAGGCATATGCTAATTTGTTAGCATATTGCTTCTAGGTCAGTTTGGTTTGGTAAAGCAAGTGTATTCTAGAACTTTCTGAAAAAAGACAGTTCTTATTTTTTGGACGTTTATATCTTGTAACTGACCGGTATACTGTCTTACATTCCTATAAAAGGAAGTACTACCATCTTGTAAACGAAGAGAATTTTTTAGCAAAATTTATACACTTTGAGCGGTTAATACAATCAAGGAATTATGAAAGGATTGTCCAAGTTTGTTTGTGTCAATTGTTACATGCTTTTCTCTCAATTGCTAGTCTTAAATCTTAGATTTGAATGGTTTCTATGAATTCTAAGTTGCATATTTGATTACAGGATTGTTAATTTGTGGTTATGCTAGATTAGTTGAAGGATCTTAAATTTGCTTCGTTTCACTTGTTTTATATTTAGATGTGCTAATGTTATTTGAGTGTGGTAGCAAATCTTTAAAGTAAATTTAGTTCTTACTTATAATTCTTTACATCATCCTTCGAGGTTTGCTTGGTGTGTAGTGAGATTTGAGATTATGTTATTTTGCACTATATGCTAGTTAAATGTATACTCAGTTGAAATTGGAACTTTATCATAATGTTTGAGGCTAAAATCAGTAATCACTTATTCTCTTTTTGTCTTACCCTTCTCTTTTGCTTCTTTTTTAACCAGATCACTTTAGTTTAGACTTCATTGTAAATGTCCATTTAGATTAGTCTATAGTTTAAGCTTTGATCATAATTCACTAGTATTATCATAAGATACTTACACTTAGCAAATATTTGGTCCATGATGGCTCCCAACCATCAATTAATATAAATTTTGTGCAATAGCTAAACATTGCTCAGCCTTTATTTCACCATAGGTAACGTAAGTTGCCAAAACATGCTACTCATGCTTTGAATTCTCAGAATTCTAAAATGAGAAGTGCTCCTTGAACACTAAAGACACATGTGATACATTCAAAGGCATCAACACTAGGCTTGATTATAAGCTTGATCTTGGCTATAGGTAGTTTGGTTGTCTAATAAGGTAAGAGTTGTTTCTTGGGTGTTCTAACCAAATAGCGTAAATCCTCTATGTGAAATCTAGGGGAAAATTTGCACCCATATTTAACAATCTAACAAGATGTTCATCGTCATTGTCAAATACTTGTCGATTGAATTGACCTTGTTGGTATTCATCACTAGGTTGTGCATTGACAAGGTACATCAGATTAGGTCGACGCTCAATCTCAAATGGCAAATGTGAAAGGTATGGTTGGTATTGGCCTTGTTCAACATTAGGTGATATGATCAAAAGGTATGGGTTATGTTGTTCAATTTTAGCATTAGATGGTGCATTAACAAGGTATTGTTGGTTTTATTCATCCTCTACATAGTGATCATACCCATAGGGATTGTAAACTACCTCATCATCAAATGAGGGGTTGTAAATGGCCCCACTAAGTGTATCCTTAGGCATGTCTAAGTTTATAATCTTTGTCTTGAAAAGGTCTTGAATGCCTTAAATGTTGTTTTTGACTCAGTACATGACTTCACTTAGAATATCACTTGGCAATTGGTTTGAGGTAAGATGATAGGCTTATACTAAGGTAATGCCAATTTGGAATACACCAATCAAGGGTATGTAAATGTAAATGTTTCAAATGTGTTTCTCAAAGGGTAAATCCACAAGTTTTGGGCACTATGGTCTCAAGTATAAATGTTCAATGTTTGGACTTTTGGAAATATTTTGCACTTGGTCTTGTCTTGAAAGGTTTTGATCTTGGAAACTTGTCTTTGTGGACAAAGAAAGGAAACTTAACATATTTGAGGCACTTTAGAAACTTTAGAATGTGTGAAAGTTGGCACAATAATTGGTATTAGTTGACAATGGTAAATCAAAATTTGAACTAAGCTTTAAACTCTTGACTTCTTAATGGAATTTGGTCTTGGTACAATTTGACTATAATTAAAATTTGGTATTGGAAATTGGATTTAGACTTGGAATTAAACTTGGTTTGACCTTGCAAATAAGGTTGATTAGAATTGGCACTTGGATTTGAACTTAGATTTGGATTCAAATTAACGACATAATGACAACATGAACAAGAAGTTAGAATTTTGGACTTGGTTTGAAATGGAAATTTGGATTAGGATAAGACCTTTGGTTCAAATTGGGTAGCAAATGACATGGTTTGGACAAGTAAGATAGGTATTGGGACCAAGTTTTAACATGTTAGCTTTGTTTGACTCAAAATTTTGGCAAAGTAACACCTCATTGTGTGTATAAAAATGGTTTGAATTTGGACATGGTTTGTTTGATTTGGTCTTAAGTGTAAACAAGGTTTTGACATAACAATCAAACAATAACACACAAGCATTACAAGGCAATTTAGTAACTGACGTGGATTTGCATCACATCCATTGAACCTTTGAAAATACTTGTCTTGAGAGAGGATTATAAAGTTTAAATGTTCATTAAAGAAATTATTGCAATTATTGGTGGTATTTTAACCCCACCCTTCTCTCAAAAGGTCCATAAGAGCAAGATGATTTTTGGGGGTTGTTATCTTTGCACCCCTATCTCAATTGAATGATTCACGGAAAAAGAGGTATCTAAGAAGCAATCTAAGATTGGGTCATTAACGATAGGGTATGTTCCCTTTACAACCACTTCAACTGTAAGGGTCTCAGTGAAGTGTTACCAAAATTGGGGTTTGCTTATAATTTTACTTGGCATTTCTAGATAATCCCTATTTATCTCACGATACGTGGGCACAAGTCCATCAATGAAGAAGTTCAATCTTGTTGCCAAGATTGCTCTTTTCGAGGATAACACACCTTAGCCTAAGATATCAAAAATAACTCCTCGGGGTTACTTTTCTCACATGATAATGTGAACGCACAAAGACAGGTTTTCATGGTGGCAACGCTCCTCAATTTATATACCCCATCGGATAAATAGGGTTTGGTACGATGATAAGATGTGACTTCCTAGGTCAATGCACCCCTAGAGACTTATGGGAAGGTGATAAAATCCACACTACATAGTTAAAATAAAAATATAGTAAAAGCCAAATAGGAACTTTTGCGTTTTTGAGTCACCTAGAAAGGGGAGAGAATATGTGAAAAAGAAACCCACAAGACGATCAAAAAACAAGAAAATTTGCAAGGAAGTAAAGAACTTTGAAAACAAACAAGTTTTGTTATAACCCAATGAAAATATGAATTCGTTTTAATGCCCAAATCGAAATGTGAAGTAGAATTGATTTGTTTGACTCAAAATATCACTTCTTTGGCCAAGGTCTTGCAGCACAAATAATTAGAAATTTAATAAAAGTGGTTTTGAGTCAATAAGGAGCTTGAAGGACAATTTGTTTAAGTCTCGATTTGGCACAAAATGATGATTTCATTGATACACAAGTGAAGAGCGATTTTGCCGATCAGCAGAGTAATTTCATCGATATTGTTGATAATTTCACCAATAGTGTTGACAATTTCATTATTTTGATCTGCATAGAAAACCAGACAGAAAACACAATGAAATGATTTCTCTATTACGCATAACAATTTTGCTACTGACTAAGACGATTTTGTTGCTCGATTTAACAATTTCATAATTTTGTAGAGAAACAGTCAAAATAGAAGAGGCACAAAAATGATTTCGCCAATTTGATGATGATTTCATTGATGTTGATTGTGATTTTGCTAATACGCAAGCTGATCTTATCATTTATACCTACACAAAATAAATGGCTAAAGGCATAAAATATAATTTCGTCATTTTGACCAATAATTTTGTTGATATTGTCTTCGATTTCATCATTCTATAGAATGATTTCATCATTTAGACATGTAGACAGAGGAATGTAAAATGATGAATTCACTAATTAGCAAGATGAATTCATCATTTTCGAGGGAGATTTGTTGTTTATTAGACCGAATTCATTGTTTGCACCTTGAATGAACTTGAACATAATTTTGAAGAAAAAATGTGAATTAACTTATTTGGAAGATTAATTCTGATAATTAAAAAAAAATGGTCTAGAAGAACTTGTGGGATGTGTCCAATCCTTCAGGTCCCACTGAGCGTGTTATTATTTAGATCAAGAATCCAAGAGAGGTTAGTCAATTGTTAGTGGAAAAATCAAAATAACTCGAATACAACTTCTCAAGTTTAATGCCTAGGTTGAGCTATGTAGAAAACAAGCAAGAAATGCATTGGAAGATAAAGAACCATGTTTTGTACCTCCTTTCAATATTCATTTATAGACTGGTCTAAAAAAGCTGAGCTCAACGTGTATATGTAGAAGTCTTTGTCAATGCTTGAATTCTCATGCGAGTACCATCTCTCCTTGTCTACAGTTGATTTTGCTTTGGCTTGGAATGAGAGTGATGAAGCTCTTTGTATAATTCAACAACATAAGTTTGATTAGAGAAGTTTCTTTGAAAAGAGAGGTATGAGGCTCTTATTTATAGATTCCCTGAATCATTGTGAACCTTGTTTATCTCATCTCAATTTGAGGGTTGATGATCAATCCTCCAATCTATGAATACACACATAGAGTGTAAAAGAGATGCCATTTAAGGCCTTTTGGAGTATGAAAGACACATTGAAATAAAAATACAATCATTGATTCTCTTGAATGTGTATGAAGGGTGCAAGGGGAAGAGTGTGTAAAAGGGGTGCAAGACATGTCATAACATTTACTTTCTTGCATACTTTTCCTGATGATGTCATCCATTTGTGAGGCTATATTTCAATTTTAAATTTAGAAAAGTAGGATAATTCCAAATCCATGGATTTTTTTATCAAAGGAATGATTAGGCTTGATTAAGTGAGATTAATCAATAATTAGAAGAATGGTGGATTTTACAATGTTTCTATTTGCCAATCAAGTATTCACTTAATTGTCTTGTGAAGACACTTGTAAATGGTTGATTTAATTCAGAATGCACTCTATAAGATTAATGATGCAACATGATCCATTGGCCCAATTAAAGATGTGTCGCTAAGATTTTAGGTTAAAATGACAGTTGTGCGAATAAATTAGGTCTAGTGATGATTTTTTATTAAACATGCATGTGATTATATAAAATCACACTTGATTACAGTTTAGACATGAAAATGATTTAAATGAAGTGTCTACACTAAGTAGATATAATAATAAGGACCATAGCATAATGTATGAGAAATTAAAGGACAATAGCCAAAATACAAACATTGTTGAGGTATGTTCACATTATTAATATGTAATAACGTAAATATTGTTATTATAACAATATTACGTTAATAGTTTACTGGATTAATTTTATATAGGTTGTTAGTGACTCGAATATATTGTTAGTCACAATATATTTGTATATAGTGAGTTTGTTAGTTTGAGAGAGATTCAGATGAGATATTGGTGGAGATATGATCTCCCCAATTATAGGAAAGAGTTTTTCTATATAACTTTGTAATCATTCGTATGAGTTTAATATGCAGAATATAATTATAGTGTGAGATATTGTTTGAAATATTGTCTTTGTGATGTTCAATTCTATTGCATAGTGCATGTAATAAATCTTGGTATAGGCTCCTACTATACCCAACATCGATATCAGAGCAGGTTACCAAGAAATCTGATTGGTATTATAAATGAGTGTCTGGTAGAAGGGAGATGTTCCAAAGGAGGCCCTTGAGTGGTGGCTTTAGCATATGGTTATATTTGCCTAATTATTTTACACAATCCTTTCTATCAATGGTATTTACACTCATTATTGTTCATACAAGTTACAGTCAACGTTGATAATAATGCTAGTGTCGTATTAGCTTGGTAATATTATCGATCTGTGCATTTTTATTTTTTTATCAATATGGAATGAGAAGAGTTCATCAGCATCAAAGATCAATCAGTCTATGCCATATAGATACGTTCAACTCTTTCCATGTGCAAGCCCACGTGTGATTCTTGGACAAATTAAACTATGGAAACATGTGTTATTGAAGATTGCACGTAGATATAAATCCCTGTCATTCTCTTCATGAAATTGTTATTCTTTGTGAAGTTGTTCAAACCCATGCTTCCAAGACAGATCATTATTCATGTGTCATTTTGTTCGTTGTATCAGTCTTGATGTAATCCATGTTCTAATGCTCGTCACTTGGACGCCTTGACCCAACTAAGTATTGTTTTCTCTACAGTCTCGTCAAACTTTGAGCTTCCCTGAAATCGTCGATCAATTCCACTGTCTGGAATTTAAGTTTTAATTCATCAAGTCTCAGCTTCATATATTATGTAGAGTCTATTTTTATGTGATAATTGTCAATAGTCATAATATTTGTTAGTCTAAAGTCAAAGTATGAGTTGAGTCAATTCACTCAATAGGATTTTGTTATTAATTAGTGGGTCAATGTCATACTTTTTAATAGTTTTGGTTTAGTTATTATTGATCTGTGTTGTAATGTTTAAATCTTCTTTTATAGTCGGTCCAAATGTTTCATATCATTTTGTCTCTAATTAGAGTCATTTTAAGTTGTTATTTTATGTCACAAGGGATATTATAGTTTGAGAATTTTAATTGGTCCACATCAATAAAATATATATGTCATAAAAGACAAGGTCATATAGATTTTGAGTTATTAGTCGTATGTCAATAGTGTTGTAAAAATAATAGTCTTTATGCATCTTTGTTGTTTTTAAAATCAAAAAGTCATCTATTGTCAAAAGTCAAAGTGTCAAAAATAAAAAATTATTTGTAAAGGATGCACTTTTGCTTGTATGTGATGTCCTAAGTCAAATGTCGGTCAGTCTTGTGGAGTGGACCCCATTTCATTCAAAGCAATATGCAATTGAGTTTCATCGACATATCATCCGAGTAAGCAGTTTCACATACTGGAGTAAGGAGGAAATAGAGGTTGGAGGTTATATAGCCTCTCGTTAGCCACTAATGACAAGGCCACTTTCTGCATTAGTGGCATTCTTCTTTTCAATTGTGTGTTATTTTCAACATGATGTGGCTTGAAATAAGAATAGATGATGTATGCATGTTCATGTTTGTCATAAGTGAACTAAATACTCATATGTAACTTCTTTGAAATGTGATAGTGATGAGCGCTAAAAACTATACTACACATTGTGATGTGGTTTATGGTAATCCACTTGTAAAACCATTGTTTTGTGGTTTGTGGTAAGCCACTTGTAAAACCATTATTTTTTTGTTGGTCAGTGATTTGTAAAACCATCATGTAAAGTTTGTGATTATCCTCTGAAAATCACCAAATCATGAATACAGGGGCAGTGATGGGATGTTCACATTAAAGGGTGTAGATAAGATTAATAATATTCATAAGAGGGTGAATGTTGAGGTAGGTTCACATTATTAATATGTAATAATGTAAATATTATTGTTATAACAATATTACATTAATAGTTTATGCAATTAATTTTATATAGGTTGTTAGTTACTCGAATATATTGTTAGTCACAATATATTCATATATAGTTGGTTTGTTAGTTTGAAGGAGATTCAGGGGAGATATTGGTAGAGATATAATCTCCCCAATTATAGGAAACAGTTTTCCTATATAACTTTGTAATCATTCGTATGAGTTTAATATGCAAAATATAATTATAATGTGAGAATATTATTATTTAAAATATTGTCTCTATGATGTTCGGCTCTATTGCACAATGTATGTAATAAATCTTGGTATAGTGTCTTACTATACCTAACAGACATATATTTAAGTTGAAGATAAAAGGATGGTAATCAAAAATGTGTAGCCTTAGATCTACTTAATCATCTATTGACTAGGTCAAAAACTTGTATTTATACTTATTTTGACTTTGGTACAATTACTTGTATTTACTTAATATTGGTATATCATAAATTTTATATACAAAGTATTTTTCAGATGAATTTTAAAATATAATTTTAATTATAATTAAATGTTTTGAAGATACATTTTAAATTAATATTTATGCACGTCTTTTTTAATTAATTACATATTATAGGTGTGCATGTGACAAAATTATAATTATGTGTATATGTAACAAAGTTATTATTGTGTTCACATATGACCTAAAATAAGGTTGTATTCTTTATATTAATTAATTAGTATTTTATACTTTTATTTATATTTTAATATTAAAAATAAGTTTATATTTACCAAAATTCCTTTAGATAATTGGATAACATGTATAGAAGTTTTTTCCCCCAAGATATTTGGCAAATGTATTACTAAAAAAATCATTATAAAAATATTTTATATGTTCTTATAATTTTATAAGCTCGCTCGAACTTTTTTTTTTTAAATAATTATCGAATTGATCTGAAGGGTTTTTATATGGTTCAACAAATATTTGATCCACATCCATGATTATCCCATCGTGATAATCTTTTATTCATAATATCCAAATTATGGTTTTCAATTATTCCCACCGTAATTTCTATATTATATTAATATCTTATTTTATGGTTTTATTAAACCATTGGATAAACTTAAACTAAGTCCCAAATTTTAATCCACCCACTTTATTCCTCCCACGTGGATGGTTATGCATGGTCTTTATTTACCAAAGGATATTTTTAAACGTTTGTACCATTTTAATTATATTCCTTACTTTTTTTATGATGGGCGCTTACCATGCAAGCTTTATCTCTTTTGCCATGCATGCCTTATTACCCTTTTAACCATGTGGAATCTCCATTTTCCACTTAGTGTGGTTGGGGTTTCAAATTGTAGTTGTAACTATGAGTTTACCAAGATTGGAGTGGACTCAATAAACATGGGATATCTTTTATGTTGGCACTAAACTCTTTTCCATGCATGCTTTATCATTATTATTGTTCTTGTCCACCGTTTACTACACACTATCTTCCACTTATCTTTTGTGTGGTCAACGGTTTTGGTGGGAAGTTATGTTATTTATGAAAAAAGCTTTATTAAATAAAGAATGGGGTTGAACTACCCATTTTTAATGGGATTTGATTCTGTTTAAAAAAGCATACAAGCCTTTTACGGAGTATAAGCTTATTTGGATCCATACGTCGGGTAAAAGAATAAGTTTGTTAACCAGCATTGGCTATCTACAATTTTATTTCATTTTATATTAGGATTATTATTATTCTAGACACAGAGAACAACGTACAGAATATTACAGAAGTTGTATATTTTTTTTTTTATAGAGAAAGAACTATGAAAAATATTTGAAGCAAGGACATGTCATACAAGGGGAAGTCTATTACGCTGGAGAACACAGAGGATTGACCTTGTTTATTTTTACAGAGGCAAAATTTTGGAATAGCCCAATTGAGGCCATTTTTTCCTATTATAGTCTTATAACCCTATAAAAATTGCAGAGTTATTTGCCCATTTTGAGGAAAGAAAGTACTTGCAGAGCTTCGAATGAGTAAAGAGACGTTTGTTGATCAAGTCCAGTCTTCAATATCTAGTTTTCAGTTCTATTGCAGGTGATAGGGTTCATTTATCATTATTGTGAGTTTACTTGCAAATTGAGTTTTAATGGATCGAATTGTTATTTAACAATCTCGGGGAGGTAGCCAATTGGTGAACCCCGTCAACAATCTTTGGTCTATATTTTATTTTAGTTTTCCATCAGTATATCAGTTTTAAATTATTATTGATATTTAGAATTTAATTACTAAAAATTAATTAAAAATTTATTCAAAGAAATAAAATATGAATGGTATATTTTTAATTGAACAATAGATTTATATGAGTTTACAGAATACTCATAATCAGAAGTGTTGCAGACAATTTACATTCCAATAAAAAATCAATTCCTTTTAATTAAACATTGGAAAATGACTTATTTTTAAATCCATTTTAAACAAAACAATATTTATTAACACGGGGCTAATTACTGTTTATGGAACACAAATTTTAATATAAATTTTAAAAAGACGCATTTTCTATCAATTACAATCCACATAAAACTTACTAATTTAATAACAATAAAAAATGTAAAATAAAACTTTTAATAAATGAAATTTGCATCCTTGTTTTGAGGCTTGATCATAGCAAGTTTGATAGTAACATATATCCACATGGGCTGGAAAAAAAAACCCTATGAAGGTTATAGTAACAATGCTCAAAATATCTTACACAATTCTAATGAAAATAAAAACTACTAGTATTATATGACACATTAAAACTAACAGTTCTACCACTTTAGACTAACAACCTACACAATACTACTATTGCTACCATGACAACTAACACTATCCGCAAGATACCAAATCTCATTGTGAGAGCATGTCTTATTCAAAGCATCTTCGACTGTGACCAATGATCACCAAGGCCCTCTACATTGTTGCATCACATCAATCTAGAGTACAACCAATTGAAAAGGCCATGATGTTAGCAATCTTGAGTGCACTTGGTTCCTACTTATTCACATTTTTAGGACTGCCATGACAGATTTATTTTAAGGTATTAAAGATGTATGGGAATGACATATGAGCCCAGATCTTTAACACCATTACTTCCTCCTTGAAAGATTGTACATTAACACCCTTTGCCTTTTCCATTTGCATCTGGAATGCAAGTTTCCATGCTCTGAATCTTAACACCTATTGCTCAAATAGAAACCAAGCTCTGAAATAATCTTGTGTTGGAAGGCTTTGACCTCTTTAAGGTCACCGTTTTGACCCTTGAGCGACACTCGTTCCTCCTCGAGCCCTTGAAATTCATCAATCAGAGTATGAGCAGCGAAAACCCCATCCTCAGGAATTTTATACTAGAGACATCACTCCCACGAGGAGAATACTTAGAAGGACTAACAAACTCCCAACAACCCAAAAGCATTCTATAGATTTAGAAAAAGCTTTTGGATAAAAACTGCATGGAATTTTTACATATCGATATTTCAAATCAACTCGTGATCCTTCATCATGATATAAAACCCAAGTTGATCACAAGTTTCCTACAGTAATGATGGATCATGAGTTTATCTGAAATATCGATATATAAAAATTCCACACAATTTTTATGCAAAAGCTTTTTCTAATATTATGGACTATAAAAGCCCCAACTCAATTAATTTATACTAGAGATTTGCTTTAATTGTGATATGGATTTTAGGGGAGAACTCACCATGAGGACTGGTAGTGATTCCACCAGGGCTAGCCACAATGAGGGTAGGGACCTTGTAAATATCCTCATGGAAGGCTTGCATGATAGTAACTTTTAAGACCACCACAGGTTCCTTGCTTTGCTCAAATAAATCACCCTTCAAAGCAAGCCAAATTTTCACAGTTAGTCATTGTCGAGCATAATTTTTTGCACCTAGAGAGTTATTAGTCCTAATGGGCATGAACTGAACTTCATTGTTATTGGTGTCTTTGGTGAAAACATTGTTGTGTCCTCAGGTAGTGCCATCATCCTCAAAATCCTCCCACCCTATTTCTTCCAAGATCAATTCATTGTTGCCTTTCATGAGTTCTATTCCCCATATTTTCCAATTGATCAAAAATTATTGAGCCTCCTTATCATATTTGGCCTTTTGGTTCCCTTTACTCAGCAGTGACACTAATATGTTTTGAGGAGCCACTTACCATTGTAGATACCCAAAGAGAGAGAGAGAGAGAAAGAAAGCAGATGTCAATAGAAAAACACTAAACCTAATGTGAACATTGTAGAGCCGAATAGTAAGGGAATTTAACTAATGAAAGATATAAGTGAAGTCGTGACAAAAGATGAAATAAAGACAAATTATTTTAATGTTCACATATGACAAAAAGTAGGTCAATGCGACTTGAGGATACATCAAGTAATAATAAAAAGTTCTAGGAAGAGAGAATCCTAGAAGCCAAATAAAGAATAAAAGTACATGTGACAAAATAAAGCAATGTGCCACTAAAGCAATGGTAAACATAAAATAGAGCTCCAAATGCAAGACTGCCAACAATGTTGGGTACATGAGAGTGTAAGGAAAAGAATTAGGAGTCCATGTCAGGGGCTTGCATATTCTTCCACTGGACCATCATGGCAAATGGTGCCTGCAAAGTGTAGGCAAAGTTACTCATATGGAAAATCAATAAAACTTTTGTGTGGGGATGAATTAGCAAACACCCCTTGCAATTAAGAAGTGGATAAGATGGTGGATCGGGTACAGGTATTAGGAAAATGATTAGGGGGCATGACATGAAAAAGGGAAGAATTTCATTATGATAGGTTTAAGATGCCTTAGGCTATAGCAATTGAAGATAGCGAAATTAATATCCCCACTAGTTGTCCTCATCGTGATGACTATCTTGTAGAATAAGCCCATCTAAACAAGCATAAAACCTTCGGTATCTCTCATGGAGTTGTTCACTAGTCAGCTCCCCTATAGATTCCAGTTTTGATGCATGTTTAGCCATTAGGTCTGGCACCCCATTCCTTTCACAATATATTTGAGTGATGAAATTGATTAAAAGTTCTATTGATGCTCCTTATCTCAACGAGGTTCCTAGTTTCTAGTCCCCAGGCTTGTTATTGCATTCCAGTTGAAGATAATTAGTAAATATCTCATAATGTGTCTCAACATGCACCGAATTCAGATTCTTCCTCTACGCATGATATAAACCTTAGCAGAGTCCAACGGCTTCCGCAACAATACTCGATTGGACTCCCAATCCACCATAGTACCAAAGTATAGTATCACCATTCAAGTCACGAATGATTCCCTCATTTCGTACAAAGTCCAAGTTCCCCCTAGAAGTGGCATCGGATTGATGTTAACCTAGCCCATTCAACGACTCCCATTTACCTTTGAAGATTTGCCCTATTAGCAATCTCTTTAATGGGAGATCAACGTAAAACTTACTAATCTACAATAAAGAAATGTAATTCTTTAATATTTAGTGGGATATGAATGAGGCATTCACAGATTCAATACGTAATACAAATGAATGTCTAGCAACAACAAGCCATCCCAACGAATCTTCTCCCTTAACTACCAACTATCCAATGCCCTTCATTTCCCCATCTAATGCTAAGGCACACGATAGAGAGGGTATCTAGGGGAGGGGTGAATGAATGGTCAGGGTAGTTTATACATTCAGTGAACCTCTAGTAAAGACCTTGGGGCACACTCCCAAATTCTTCTTGGCTGATTCTAAGAAATGACGGCACAAAATCCCATCATGTCCTCCATTATTCACCAACCATAGTTGCCTCACAATGAAATTTCTATAGCAGGAGGTATAGAGTAAAATAATGTGGCCCAAGGTATGCCTATCTATAGTAGCTAACCTATTGGTGCGAAGGTCATGATTCACTTATAGCAAGTTGTAGTATCACTTACAAGGCTACAAATTTTGAAAAATATGGTAAATGCTATTAAATTCCCTTGTGGGTTCTCGCAAGGGGGCTTATAATCCAAAGTGGTGTCTAGCTTAGTTGTGACTTAAACACCACCTTTCCCATTTCCTTCCATATATCATCATCTCAATGATGATGCATAGTTTACAAAACATGCAAAAAAATACATTAAAAATGCTCCAAAATGCCTTTTTTCTTATAGCTAAAGAGCGAAAATGCAAATTTCATTACTGGATATATGACGTACTATGTTTGACAAAATGTTCAAGAGATAAATCAAAGGTGATCTTGAATCATTCTCATATGTTAGTATTTGGCCAACTGCCAAAAGAGCACATACAACTTTTATAGAAACATAAAATGAAGTACAATTAAATAAAATTCATGTTCAATTGAGATTGGTCTCATTGCAAGATGGATGTTCAATGTAACTTCCATGGTGATATGTATTAGTACACAAAGTTAGTGAACTCAATTCTATGTAAGAACTTTGCAAAGCATTTAGGTTATAGCACAAATTTTATCAATTATTATGCCTTAGATTAAAACACAAGTTGTAACCAATAAATGTATTTGTCCTATGAGTTATTGTGATAACCATAATTGTATGCATGATAGACATTGGAATATTAACTTTGATTGTGATTAAACTTTATGTGTGAACGATAGATATGACATAGCATACATGACATTTTGCCAAAACGTTTGAGATATTAAAGTAACACTCTTTTTATATGTATATTCTTGTTTATGTCAAAACTACATTCTCTTTTTATCTAGATATCTTCTTCTTTGCAAGATATCAGTGTTTCCTAGTTCATTCTCTTTTATATATCCTTTTTTTTGTATTGTACTTACTACTTATGCATATTGTATCTTGTTGCACTCATCACTGCATTCTTAGAATAGATTAAGGATAGTATAGTGCGTTCCCTTTATCGCATGTGTGGTTGCTCTTATTCAGTTGGCTTTACTTTCATTGCATATCATTGACCCTCAGCGACAAAGCATTCCTAGCTTTCTTTGTCTTGCCTCTTTTATTGAACCATTTAAGACTTTGAACTAGAAACAGTCTTGGCACATACATTTTATAGTTGGCATGTAGGCCTATGCTTGACCTAACCCTAGTAGTTGGTTTGTAGACTCTATTTCTAGTTATGCACAACTAAATCAACTTTTCAAAAGATCTTGCAACTACAGACTTTCATAGATAGTTTTCAATTTCAAGAGAGAGAAAAGGTTACCTAAATTGCATTTTGACTTCAAGGATTGCATGGGTTAGGGAAATGTAAAAACAAGTTTCAGTGGTGAATATATATCACAATTATTGAAATCAGAAAAAAGAAAACAATAAAAATATTAAAAAAAGGTCGGAAAAAATCTAGAACCTCAACTAGTTGTGAAGAAACATCGCACCAATCTGCATTCCTCGCATACTTATGAGCCATACATGTCACGCTCTAGTTCTATCATAGAATTTGAAGCCCCTTAAAAATGTACCCAAAAATTGGGATCTTTGTGGTGTACACGCAAATCGCGGATCCAATAAAGGACAGATGTTTAGCCTATGATGCTTAGTTTGGGAAAATGCATCCACACATGAGAACTAAATCAAAAATAAAATGAAAAACTCAACACACAAGTTCGTTCCCTTTATTCATTTTGAAGGAAATTAGTAAAAACAATGTAAGTTTTCAATAGCAGGATTCGAATACAAATTTTGGCCGCGTAACACTTTACCGATATCAAGAGGAGGATAAAAACATAACAATACCAATTTTCTGCAATAATCAATCTTTAGCGGAAGAACCCTCAAACAAGTCTTATTTTACCATTTAAGGCAGGAATGATCCGACCCAACGACTTCCCCAGGTGGTTGTTCACATTCCATCTCCAAGCAAAATGACTTCAAAGGAATTCGAAAAGTCTAAAAAAACACATTTTGAATTATATAAAAGACCTAATCGGGTTGTCATGAATAAATGTAAACATATTGAATGCAGCACTTTTTGAGTTTTAGAACTAGGCGGGCTTTTATAAAGCACTTTATGCATTTTGAAATGAGTTTGGCTGTTTTAAAACGACCCAGACCTAATTCGGGTATCAACCTCGATTAGCATTGAGTATATTCACTTTAGCATGCTCTCGACCTAGTTCGACCTCACATATCCGCATATAATTGTGAAAAGATGGCAAGCCACTCGTCGTTCTATTCGGGCTTCAGATCTCGCTTGCAACTGCGAAAATGGGCGGCAATAATCCTTACCTGATTGGGCTTATAATCCTGCACGACACTACACATTCCAACGAAATTCTACAAGGCCTAATCGACACTTCAAAGGCGATTACAATTGCTCGGCATCATTGAAGACAATCGGGTTTTTTATTCCAAGTAACATTGCGAACTTCGGCCAAAATGTGCTACGACCTAGTTACGCTTTCGTCTCCACATAATACTGCAAACTGTACACGAAGCCACTAAAGTTCTAATTGGGTCCATAGTCTCGATTACCATTCCACACCATGTGAAATGCAACCAAAACCCAATCAACATATAGAAACCCGATTAGCACTAACAAACCAAGATCAATTTCCACATAGACTTAATCGGTTTTGAAGATCCTATTAGCATTGACTAACACAAACAACTTGTGTTGTAGACCTAATCATCAAACAAACTCCGATTAGCATTAAAAGCTCCCACTAAGGCTCGCCGAGACATAATCATCGTTTGAAAGCCGATTACAACTATTAATGTTACATAATGTCAACAAAAACCTAATCAGGGATTAGGAACCCGATTACAACTGCGAGAATCATGTAACTTCATTGAAAGCCAAATTGGGTGTTGGAAGCCCGATTACAACTGCAAGCTTTGAACGAATCTCTCCAAGACCTATCGAGAATAGAAACTCGATTAACATTGTTGAAAGACTTAGACCAAATTAGAGTTTGGTTTAACTCGATTTTGAAGCAACCCAGCAACTACACCAAAACTGAGAACAACGTAAAATGAAAACCAAGAAAATGAACTACAACCAAACACACAAAAACCAAGATGACAAAGCAAACAATAGAAAAATAAACAACACATATTTTTGGTTGATGCATAATAGCTTGTCTGCCATGGATGCTCTTTTATCAAACACCCATGGTAAATGAAAAGGACCATGAACTCCCACTCATGAACTTATTGTGAGTTGCTCTATAGTTTTTCCATGTTTGGCAACTTCATATGCATTTATCCAGGTTGTGTCTTCAGATGCTCAATCTTTTCACTTGACCAAGTACTTATAGTACTTGCGGCCTTGTGTCTTCTTGCCAACTTGAATATCTGAAATGGCTTCCATCTCCTCTTTATCTGCTTGTGGCAACTACTCCTTCCAATCCTCAACTGAAAAATCCATGTTATCACTCATTTGTCCCTCAACATACAAGGACAAATCTACCACATTGAAAATAGGCCAAATACCTACTTTGTCTGGGAATTCAATCTCATATGCATTAGCTGAGCACTACCTCAAAATCTTGCAAGGTCCAATATTCTTTCACTTGAGTTTGTTATATTCACATTTCAAAAACCTCTCCTTGCACAAATGTGCCAACACCAAGTCTCCAACTTCAAAATTTAATTCTCTTCTTCACATATTGGCATGTGTTTTGTATTTTCCAGCACTCTCTTTAAGTCTTCACTTGACTTGTTGATGCACATTGTACATAGCTTGGGTGTAGTCTTCACCTTTTGCACTCATGCTTGTCTCAGTTGTACTCCTCAATTCACATATGCCTTTAGGGATACTTCCATACACTATATGAAAAGGACTCATTCTTGTACTATGGTTGACTGAATCATTGTAAGCAAATTTTGCTTGTGCCAATATCAAATCCCATTGTTTGGGCTTGTCACCAACCAAACATCTTAGCAGTTACCAAGACTCTGAGTCAGCATCTTCGTTTGGCCATTTTTTTTAGGGTGATAGGCTAAATTGAAGTCTAATCCGGTATCCAACTTCTTCCATAACATCCTCCAAAAGTGTCCAACAAAATTTGTATCTCTATTTAATATATTACTCCAAGGCAATCCATGCAACTCGAGAATTTCTTATACGAACATATTTGCAATATGTGTGGCATGACACTAGTCTTCCTACATGTTAAAAAGTAAGCCATTTTCGAAAATCTATCAACAACAACAAATATATATCATTACATCGTTGTGTTCTCGGCAAACCAAGAACAAAATCCATGTTCAATGCATCCCATGGTCTATCCGGAATGGGCAATGGTTGATACAAACCAGCATTTTGACTTTTACCTTTTGCATGTTTCAAACTCTACATTGTTGCACAAACTTCTTCAAATTTGTACACATACATGGCCAAAATTATCTTTCATTCAATTGTGCCAAAGTCTTGTCATATCCAAAATGACCAGCAAGTCCTCCGCTATGCTTCGCTTTCAATAGGTTCTCTCTCATGGAACCTTGTGGTATACACAACTTTCATCCTTTGAACAACAGTGCATTTTGTATATTTTCGCATTCAATGGATTCCTACACGATGTCCATGCATCTTGGAAATCCAAGTTTTCCTCATACAACTCCATGGATTCAAATCCAATGATTCCACCTTCAGCGCATTCACTACAAGAGCTCACCTACTCAAGGCATTTGCTATCTTATTGGACTTTCCACTTCGATGTTTCAACATAAAAGAATAAGTCTGAGTAAATTCTACCCATTTCATACGTCGTTGATTTAGCTTACTTTGGTTGTTTATGAACTGCAAAGCATAATTGTCCATGTACAAAACAAACTCCTTTTGCCGCCACTTCTTAAGAGCTTGCACCATTGCCTAAAATTCTTGGTCATAAACCAAATACTTCCTTTTAGTATCATTCAACTTCTCGTTGAAATAGGCAATGGACTTACCCTCCTAACTCAACACCGCTCCTATGGCTATTCTGCTTGCATTATAGTCAACCTGGAACACTTTTCCAAAGTCTGGTAAGGCTAACATTGATTGCCCTGTCACTCCTCTTCAAAAACTGAAAGCTACTTTTTGCTGCAATAGTCCACCAATAATTCTTCTTATCTCCCTTCATATTCTCCGTAACGGGTGCACATATACCGCTAAAGTTTCTGTAAAAACTTGTCAACCCATGGTAACTTCTTGCTTCAAATATTCTCTTTGGCGAAGGCCAATCCATAATTGCCCTCACCTTCTCGGGGTCTATCTTAAACACATCCTTTGAGATTACAAATCCAAGATATATCAACTCTTCTTGCATGAAGCTACACTTCTTCAAGTTCACTAGCAATTTTCTTGCTTTAGCTTATCCAAAACCAACTTCAAATGCTCCTCCTTGGATGACTGAAAATCAGTATGTCATTCAAATATAATATCACAAACTTACCTGTGAAAGGCTTCAAAACTTCATTCATGAGCCTCGTGAACATTTTTGGAGCGTTTGACAAACCAAATGGCATGACCAACGATTCATACACCCCATCATTTGTCTTGAATGCGGTCTTCCACTCATCTTCTTCTCTTATGCAGATTTGATGATACCCGCTCTTTAAATATATCTTAGTGAAGTACCTTGCTCCACTCAAATAGTCCATTAAGTCATCTATTTTTGGCAATGGAAACCTGTACTTAATTGTGATCTTGTTTATTGCACGTGAACCTGTACACATTCTTCACTCTCCACCTTTCTTCAATGCCAACACCACTGGAACTACACACGGAATCAAACTGTCATAAATTAAACTCTTCAACAACCCCTGCACCTGTTTCTTTATCTCCCCATTCTCCGTCAGAGTTAACCTATAGGTTGTTTTGTTAGGCAAACTTGCTCCTGGCACTAAATCCATATGATGACTTATGCTCCTTACAGGTGGTAGTCCATCCGACAACTCACTTGTCACAATATCAACATAATCTTTCGGCATGTTCTGAATTTCTAAGGGCAAATCACTTATTGTAGTAGCTGTCATAACTTGCACAAGATTTGAAATTAATGCAAAACATATTTTTTCTTCTGTAGCCACCATCAAAAACTCCTTCCCGGATACCAACATCGCTTTGGAACTAAATCTCGTTTATCTTTCAATGGATTCAATATGAATCTCTTGCCATCCTTTGTAATAGTGTAGGTGTTTGCTCTTCCGTAATGCATAGCTCTCCTATCACACTGCCATGGCCTACCCAATAGTACAACCTTGTATGGTATAGGATGTGTTAAACTTTTTTTGCCCAAGTTTTTCTACCATTTTTTGAGAAACCAAGTTATTTGTGTTGTTGCTATCAATCACAACTCTACAAACGCTTACCTCCAGATTTGCAAACAACTCAAAATAAACTCTTTTGTTGTGTCAGTTCGTTAACGTCCTTAGCTGGTTTCATCAACAGAGCCTCTCCTTGTTATGGCTCTCCCCTATGATTTGGAGACCCCGCGCTTTCTTCATCTCCAAAAGCCATATAAGTTGTCCCTTCAGCTCTCTTACCATTATTTTGAGGGTTTCTGGACAATCTTGCTCCTTATGACCAGCATATTTATTACACCCAAAACACTTACCGCGAAAACCTTCGCTTCTAACTCGTCCATAGAAGCCTCTTCCTCTAGAAGAGCATCCTCCTCTCATACCTAAATTCTGATTATTTTTGTTGACTTCTTCCGTCGTTCTGTCATCGTCCTCTCGTAGACTTTCCTCTACCTCTAAAGTTTACTTCTTGTTTTCTTGTCAGCGTCTCCTCCACCTTCAATGCATGTTGATAGGTTTCCCCTATTATTCTCAGATTCAACAAATTGTTTCGTCTTGTATGGCAAAACGCAGTCCATTCTGATTCACATACCTCGCAACTTTGTCTAGGTCTTTCTCAGCATGTCCAGCTCGTATTGTGAGTCTATAAAATTCCTCAATGTAGTCTTTGACACTCGTTTCCTTTTGTCTCAAATTTTGCAATTTTTCGAATAGGCTCAACTGATAGTCCGAAATTAAAAATTTGGCCTTCAATTTCACTACCATTCTATCCCATGATCTTGTTTTTCACGTCTCTCAATGTGCATGTGATCCCACCATAAAGAGGCGTGGCTCTTCAACTTTGTGCGTGCGAATTTCACCTTCTTGTGTTCCTCCATAGACTCAGTCAAAATACTTTTCCATTTCAACTATCCAATCTATGAGTTATTCGAGATTCAAACTATTGTTACAGTAGGGTGTATCCAATTTCGGCTTACTACCAAGCCTCGCCACCACTCTGAGAAATCTCGTTTAGGTTTTGTTTTCCATATCTTCTAGCCCAAGCTCTTGAGCTCCTCCTTCCTCATCTTCACTCATGTCTCCACCATGAGCCACTCTCCTTTGAACTAATTCCATTGCATCCAACCTTGCCTGCATACCTCTCATCATCTCAATTGAATCAACAACTTGAGGTCCTCTCAATCTTGATGCTTTATGCGATATGTTTCCTATGTGTGCCATCTCTCCCATGATGCAAACATATCTTTCACGACGTGCCAATAGACTTAGCTAAAGTCTTATTTAGGCACACTCTCCCAGCAAGAAAAATGAAGCTTTGATACCAATTGGTGCACACAGAGACTAGGGATCCAATTAAGGACAGATGTTTAGCCTGCAATGCCTTAGTTTGGGCAAATGCATCCACACGAGAACCAAATCATAATTAAAATGCAAAACTCAGCACACAAGTTCGTTCCCTTTATTCATCTTGAAGGAAATCAATAAAAACAATGCAAGTTTTCATTAGCAGGGTTTGAATAATATTTCAATAGCATAACACTTCATCGATATCGAGAGAAGAAAAAATAATACTACCAATTTTATGCAATAATAAATCTTCAACAAAGGAATCCTCATACAAGTGCCATTTTACCATTTAAGATGGGAATACTCTGACCCATTGACTTCCCCAGGTGGCTCTTCACATTCCATGGTGTTTCACATTCCATCTCTAAGCAAAATGGCTTCAAATAAATTCCAAACGTCACAAAAACATGTTTTGAATGCTACAAAAGACCTAATCGGGTCTTCATAATAGATATAGACATATTAAAACACACTTTTTGAGTTTTAGACCTAGGCGGGCTTTTATAAAGCACTTTATGCTTTTTGAAATGAGTTCGGATGTTTTAAAACGGCCTAGACCTAATCGGGCTATCAACCCCCAATTAGCATTGAATGTATTCACTTTAGCATGCTCCCGACTTAGTCAAGGCTTACATATCCACATACAACTACGTTCAGATGGCAAGCCACTCGCCATTCTATTCGAACTTGGGACCCATTTACAATTGTTGTGTCGGTTGATCCAAAGTTACTTTATTGAGTTGTTAGTAGGTAAATTAAATAATGTTGTTAGTAAATAAATAGTTAGTAAGTTAATTGGGGTTGAACCCGTTAACATTGCCCTCTAGAATAACTACCGTAAAAGCTTTTATAAAGCATGGGGCATTTGTAAATATCAAATAATACAATTTTACCTTCTATGAAAATCTTATTCATTATTACAATGTAGATCTCACCATTTCCCTGTGCACACGATCCTAACAATGGTATCAGAACCAAGGTGGAAGAGAAAACATGATGGGAAGAGAAAAGGAAGAGAATATGAGGTAATTTGAACATGATTTTTAACGAGCATGAATTTTAAAGCTTTCCATTGTCAATATAGATTAAATTTTTCATTTGTATGGCTTTCATAGTGCTTGTACGGCCTCCAAAGCTCTCAAAATTCATTTTTATGCCCTCAAATCTGATTTTGAACGACCTAAGCTTTTCATAAAATCCATTTGTAAAGTCCTCACGTTCCTATAACCCAATCTGTACGGCCCAAAGAAGTTTTGTATGGTCTTTTAATCATTTTGAATGCAGTTGTACGGTTTTTGGATCAATAAAACCAAATTTTCATGCTTTTGTACAACCAAACTCAATCATAGGGTTTGAAAATCCCAAAAACACAATTGTTCGACATTTTGGTGTAGCAAAGTTGATTTTGTACGGATTTACACTATTCAAAATCATTCAAACAGATTTCTGAGCAAACCATAGCAAAACAGTGTGATGGCACGGACTAGTACGGCTCTCTACAGCAACAAATCACATTTGAAGGTGTAGTGTGGCATTCTAAGCAGCAGCATGGTGCAACAGTGTTTAAATTTTCATTTTTTCACTTTGAAGCCTTGATATGGACCCCACAAGAAAGTGAAAAGGTGCAATTTTTTACTTAAAACAACTCACAGTTGAACTTTCGGATAAAAACATTTTGCATGCATAAATTTATTTATTTTTATTTTGAAAATCAGCAAAAGAATAGTTTAAGTGGAATATATTCCATACATATCTCAAAATTGGTTGTAGTCAAGTTGGTCAAACTTGTTGTGTAAATCACTTGCTAAAAAGAGGTTAAGAGTTCAAAACCTCCAAAGCATACTTTTTGCTCACATTTAATTTTGGTTGCATTTGTCATTATGTACCTTGTATGGCGATAAATTTTTCGACTAGTAGTTATTTTGTATGAAGGTGGTCGTGTGACCAATCAATCTCTAGCTTTTGGACGTACCAAACATATCAAGATGGTCAATTTTATGATTTGAAGCTTCTTTATATGATTTTTAAATCAAATATATTTAAAATTATGTATAAAGGTGCATTTTTGGTGGAAACTGACCCCTTAAAACCGAAAAACTTTATCATGTTATCTTATGCTTATGCTATTGGAGTTATCACCAAAGCTTTCAAAGAGAACTATGACATACATTACAGATCCATCAAGGTCCTTTTGATTGACAAAGTCTAAAAGTCAAAATGGAGTTTGGACGATCCATCGAATGCTGGAGGATAATTTCCCTTATCTAATTAGCTATTCGCTCAGAGTTTGGGTAAAATGTTTAAATAGCATTTTTGGTAAAAGTGGTGTGTGTTTTTCAATTTGTTGTTGCTTTTAGTTCAGTCTTGGTTTTTTTTAATTCATTGATATTTTTGATGAGCAAACAAAGTAGTTTGAATTTAGTTTTTCACTACAAGGATTTATCAACGCTTCCCTGATAGGGGAGAAGAGACTACATGGTCTTTGATCAATCGTCCATGATTGTACGAGTTGGCAGGGGAGTTGCTAACACCAATAGTGTTGAGCAAAGTTTCGTCAGCGTCATTGAGCATCAGGGAGATGTGCCATATACGATACTAAATAGTTACTTAGATGGGTTTCTATATGAGACTTTATGTGGATCAATGTGATTGAACAGGGTTTGATCGTGTTCTACTACAGTATGATACAAAGTGGTCAGAGGGCATGAGCAGACCTTGATCGTGTTCTACTACAGTATGATACAAAGTGGTCAGAGGGCATGTGATCGTGTTCATCATTTGTGCTACAACTCGCAGAGTAGCGAGCTTCTTGGAAGTAGCATCATTTGATCAATACCACGATGTACAGAGTGTCAGTTGCAGGTGAGACAGAGACTTTTGATGACTTCATGGTCATAACTCCAGAATATTCTATACCCATTTTTGGATTAAGGGGGGTTTGTTGGGTCGGTTAATCCAAAATTACTTTATTAAGTTGTTAGTAGGTAAATTAAATAATGTTGTTAGTAAATAAATAGTTAGTTGGGGTTGTTCCACAGTATAACTACCATAAAAGCTTTTATAAAGCACAAGACCTTTATAAATATTCAATAACACAATTTTACCTCTGAAAATCTTGGTCTTTATTACAATGTAGATCTTACCATTTTCATGTGCATCCAGTCCTAACAACAATTGCAAACATGGGTAGCAACAAAATCCTGCACAACACTACTCATTCCAACGCATTTCTTCACAACCTAATCGACTTCAAAGCCAATTACAATTGCTCAACCTCATTGAAGACTTGGACGGGATTTTGATTACGAGTAACACTACAGGGTTCAAGCAAAATGTGCCACAACCTAGTCAGGTTTTCATTCCCGCATACAACTGCAGACTGCACACGAAGCCACCAAAGTTCTAATTGGGTCCATAGTCCCGATTACCATTCCATGCCATGTGAAATGCAACCAAGACACAATTGGCATATAGAACCCTGATTAACTAACAAAACAAGAACGGTTTCCACAGACTTAATCGGTATTGAAAATCCGATTAGCATTGACTAACACAAACTTCTTCTACCAAAGACCTAATCAGCAAACAAACTCCGATTACCATTGTAAGCTCCCACCAAGGCTCACCGAGACCTAATTGGCCTTTGAAAGCCGATTAAAACTATCAACGGTGCACAATGTCAACAAAGACCTAATCGGGGATTAAGAACCTGACTACAACTGCAAGAATCATGTAACTTCCTTCGTTGAAGGCCAAATCAGGAGTTAGAAGCCCAATTACAACTGCAAGCTTTGAACAAATCTCTCCAAGAGTTATTTGGAGATTGAAACCCAATTAGCACTACTAAAAGACTTAAGACCAAATCAGAGTTTGGTCTAACCCGATTTTGAAGCAACCAAGCAACTGCACCAAAACCAAGAAGAGCCCAAAGCGGAAACCAAGAAAATGAACTGCAACCAAACACACCAGAACCAATATGACAAAGCAAACGACAGAAAAATAAACACCACCTGTTTTTGGTTGATGCACAAAAGCCTCTCTGCCATGGATATTCTTGCATCACTTTTTAGCCAAGAATGGTATATACATAGATAGATAAATTGGAAAATTAATATATGAAATTGCACTACACTTTCAAGCAGAATATTGGCCCATAGATAAAATAGAAAAAATACTGCAGTACACTCTCGATCAGAATATTGCCTCACAAAATCAACAGGGTAATGAAATTGAATATGGAAAATATCCAGCTTTGGCCACTTAGAATTCTTCAACATTTTATAGGTCGTACCCCCTATTTGTTTTTCCAGATGTTGAGCCCAACAAATTTCTACCCGGAGCATCTCATGCTTGAACTACTTTAACAAAGTCTTACTTTTGCTAATTTTTTAAGGAATCATACCATATCTTGTTAGTGCTTGATTGTCATGCAAGAAAGTCAAATTTATGGTACAAGATAATAAAAATTCATACCATTGTGACATAATAAAATACATCTTAAAACATGCTAAGAACCTTATGGACATGAGCTTTTACATAGTTATATTTACAGCAACAAAATAGCAGCTCTAAACCCTTGTTAGAAAGAAAAAGCTTTTTTTTAAAAGATGGAGCTTTTATAAGCATACCTTCCATTACTTTTCAAAACTGAACTGTAAGAACTAAAAACCGTGCATGGCATAATCAATATTGACATCAGAAAATGCTTGGATAGAGATAATGAAGGGTGCTTACATGGTTAAGGTATTGCCTTCTGCAGCATTCAAGGAATTTATAATTGCTCCTTCCTTGATGCAATTAACAAAATTGGGAGGAATCAGTTGACCATCAAGCCCATTACAACCTTCAACAGTAGCTTGAAGAACTGGTTGGCTCAAACAAAAATTGGCATCCCCATTCTCTTGGTTGGGATTGGCATTCTCCGGTGAAGAAAAGATGCAAGCAGGTATAGGGCTTTCAAATTCGGCAAGTGACTCTGATATTTTGGGAGAAAATGGCTGTATTGAGTTTCTCTCTTGATTGGACATGTTCTGTGCAGGCAGAAGCCAAGACGACTTGCCAAATGTAGACTGACCCACTTTTGGCGTGTCCCACAAATGCCAATTTTGAGTTTCATGACTTTCATTTGAAACATCCGAAAATAGTGATGGCAAACTCCATAAATCTGTGATCCGGGAAATTTGATCTCCATTAACATGCAAGTTTCCATTGGTTTCCGTGGATGATGCTCTTGAAACAGGAGATGGAATATGCACAGGTCTGTGACTTGGAGCAGAAACACGTGTGCGACCTGATGACAGAACTCCAGTTGCTCTTGTATCTAAAGGAAGACTAGACCCAATGACTGCAGAATAGTTTCCCAGCGATTCTGAAACAGGTCCAAGCAATGATATAGCATCTTGTTCATAAAAGGAATCTTTATAAGAGTTGTTTCCAGCCGTAACCAGCCTAACTGGAGAAACATGCAAATTTGGTGAGATAAAATCACATGGATTTAATTGTGCAGCAGATCTTGAATCCAACACTAAATCGCCATATTTTGTTGTAGGTGCTGCTGAAGCAGGTGGGGTGCGCTCAGATGAGCCTAAAGAGATGCTGGTGTAAGGTGAAGACAACAGTGCCGCTTGCATTGCAAAAGAGTTGCTGGTTATTTCAACTGGCATCTCCTCTTTCAGCTTACTTTCCAAGTCTGAAGAGTGAGACATGCAGGAATATGTTGAAGGTCTTGCACACAGATTCTCCCATAATTTTGGGTTGTTTGTCACTTGGGATACCGTTTGCAGCTCAACTCCCACCTATACAAATATCATTTTCTCAATTAATTTTTCCTTTTTGCATGCAAATGCGCATCCACAACAATGAGTGAAAGCAAACAAGTAGAAGCTGATTTGCACAACTGCTACACATGGGAAGTCAACAAAAGGCACCTGCTTGTATGTATAATGGTAACAAGAGGTCCTGAAAGCAACGAAGGAGCAAATGCATAATATAAGTGAGCTGTGCATGACTCACATCTCACTTAATCAGTTAACAGCCATGCATAGTAACAGGAATCCACACGCAAACAGAATTAATTCTCCTATCTACCCTCAATTTGTCATTTTCAGATACTAATTCCCGGGTTGCTAAGATTGATGGATATGACGTGCAAAACAGATTTCAAGAACTTCGGAGTTGCAAATCACTTTTCCAGTAGATATAATGCAAACAAAGGAAAATATACAATAAAATTATAAAACAAATCAGCGACTTACAGATAACTCTGAAGTGTTTAGTCTATCCATGCAACCGTTTGCATGCTTCACTGCCATGGAATCTCCACATACCTTGATATCACCAAGAAATGATTTTTTATTACAAGTATCGTTACGCATAACGCCAGTTCCTTTGTTCCATATATTTGAACAGGCTGTCCTATTCCAAACAGAATTGGTACTCTGTCCACAGTCTAGACTCACTGATCCAGCAGAACCATTTTCATTAGATGAAGCAGCTATAAAATTATCTTTTTTACCTGGTTTCAACCCAGATTTTTCACCACATACCCATGTTACCGAACTTGAATACGAGGCCGGGCTTCCACAAGACACAACATAGTATTTCATAGGAGCAGAACATCGAGAGGTGCCAACCTGCGCTGTACCATTCATTACTCCTTTCATAGATTGCCCATTAGTTTTGAATCCTTTTTGCAGAGTTAAACGAAGAACTCTGGAGTTCTTCAAATTCTTCATAGGCTCTGAGGCAAGCTGTGCTGCTGTTTCTGGTATCTTTTTCCCAGTTGCCCCATTCTTCTCTAGTTTGCTCTTCTCATCATTGTTTCCTTTTTTATTCTTCTCTGCCTCAGCATCAGCTAAAAGATTATCATTAGCAGAGACCTTTACCTTCACCTTCTCTTTTATCCGCCGTCTCGTACCTGTTTCCTTTTCTCTATGTATTTCCAGCTCCCTCTCTAGAGCTATTTCCCTTTCACTCTCTTTCTCAACCTCCAAGTTATCTTTCCTTAACTTTCTTCTTTCCTCCACTAATCTAGCAACCTCTTCTCTCTGTTTTCTTTCTTCTTCCTCCAGCATTTCCTTCACTAACCTAGCTTGTCTCTTCTCTTCAGCCTTCCTCTTGGCTTTTTCAACCTTCTTTGCATGAAAGTCGCATCTATCTTCACTCGTCTGTATATTTGCCTTAGATCCAGAATTTAAGGCTCTCCGTTCACTCAAAGTGTTCCACCTCCATATCATCTTCCAAAGCCACCTGAGAAGGAACATAGGAAATTCTAGTGATTTTACTATAAACACAGCCAACTCAGAACAAGACTCTCCTGATGGACACTTTCCACCATGAAGTATCTCTCGAAATGTACCCATGCTGCTGCTCCAATAATTCCCCATATTTTCTGAACCTCCAGTACCTGGATCCAGTTTAGTTATATCCAATACAGGCCTCCGTGAAATGTGACCACAGTATCCACACATAAATCTACCACTCCCAGGATTTTGATCTCTGTATGCCGTTGAGCAATTTCTGCATTTACGTATTGCTTCTTTACGCCACTTTGCTGCCATTTGTGCTTCAACTCTTTCTCTCTCTTTCATTAGGGCACTCCGGTGTGCTCTCCAGGCAGAGAGCTGCGGGAATATAATTTCATACCATCCAATGCTAATCAAAAGCACAAAAATGCATACCAGACGAGTGGATGTTATTTCAAACCTGAGACTTGGGGGCAGGAGCTGTGAAAATGCCCAGAGTGTGATAAGAGGAATAACCAACCACGTCAGCATGATTACAATGCGTCGCGACAACCTTGCCGTGACGCAGTGTAAGCACATTATTTTTCCCTGTCACTTGTCTCCCTTGATCTGTCCCAACTCAGCAGTGCCTTATAAACAATCCAGTATTCAAAGTCCTATTCTTGTAGACAAACTTGTATCCACAATTAGATGACAGGAAAACCTTCAGAACTCCTCTTGTTTTTCAACCAAAACTCTAAAGACTTAGTCTTTAACTTCCAGAGCTTACGCCACCCTTCCACTACCTTATGCCAGGATTTGCAGAGGATTTAGCTAGAACCTCACTTTTTTATTATACATTCTTTATTGTGATCCTTCCAGTAAGAGCAACTTGAATTGTGTCGTGCAATTGAAATATTTGGCACATATTTGGCCAATCCTAAAGCTTGTGCAAGCAAGTATTGTCAAATTGGAATGCAAATGTTTCATACAAAAATGCTGACCCAATTGAATCAAAAATCTCAACAGATTTCCTACGTAGGTTCAGAAAATAAAAAATCCTTCAGTCTGGATTCTCCTGCATATACAATTTCCATGGTTTTATTAGCTGATAAAGTTTAATTCCAGAAGCTTACGCTTCCTTCCCGGTCATGATCAACATCTGCGCTGCTGCCTGCATAATTGCAAAGAGAAAAACTGCCATCGTTAGTACCACACTCCATGAATAGACTTAAGAACTAGATTTGAATGCAAATAATAAAAGATTAATAGCTAAATAACAAACCATGAACAATACGCAAAGTTTGTGACAATATCAGAAAACATAGCTAAATTTCTGGTAACACGCATGGTTGATTGCAAGATTGAGTACCTACAAGAGACTAAATATTCCCGGTAACTAGGAACAATAAGTCTTCAGTGTTCAAAAGCATTTGAGAATTATTATAGGGATAACTACTTTGCAATGGAAATCTTAAGAGAAGCAGACCGAAAGAATTATTTGCCAATTATAATTATATAAATTTTTGAATTGCACAAAGCAGCACAGCATTGTTCTTTATTTGTCATTATAATTATAATTATATTCCCCTATTTCTAGGTGTACACCCTGAATATATCCATTCACAATTGATGTGCATTAGGACTTTTCTCGGGCATTTATATATTTTTATATTTAAGGATTTTATATATAGACATCAGACATGTATAACAACTGTCAAACTTATATTTATAAATATTGCCTTGTTGATTAGAGAAGCACAGGTGTCTTTCAACCCATTTCAAGGCTTGCAGAGGAAGGTACATCTGACACAATGGTCTGAATAAGGAATATCACTTGGCACGAAAGCTGTTCGCATACTTAAGGTTTAAGTTTGGATATATACCTATTTACAGCCATTGTACGAGAAAGAGAAGTAAAATACAACTATATATTCTAATTCTGTGGATGATGATAAAAAGTGAAAAAAATTAGTCCATATACATACAATCCAAAAGATACCACCAAGAGCCATTGAGGCTGAAACACCTTGCTGTGACTGCTCATAAAACATGTTTAATATTTTATTCTAAATACAACATTCGTTTCATGTCATTTTCTCTCTCGGCATAGTGTCCTCTATGTTTCCAGCTTCTGATTTCAAACTTCAATAAGATATTCTCAATTTACCTGATTTGCCACTTCATCAATGTCATAGTGTTGGCAAAACTTTATGTCATATTGCTTAGTCAGATTATTTTTGTGACTCGTCCAACTGAATGCGACATAAACCTTGCAACATTGGAGAATCCATGAGTTTAAACATGATTTTCCTTTGCATTCAAGAGGGGCAGCTCCCTCATATGATGAGGTTTTGGGGTTTTTGGTACTTTTAACTAAGAAGTACAAAAGGCAACAAAAATGGAAGAAAAAGGGAAAGTTAAAGGATGGAGAGAAAATAGAAAGAATGGATAGAAGAATGGGAAACCTACAATGGAATAAACACAAAAAACCACTTGGATTAACCTGATTAATGGAGTGAGTTGGACAATTTAACAATGGAAACTTGTAACCACGGAAAGGGCAAGAAATACATACTTCAAACAAAGGAATGACGACATCACTAGAGAGGTTTTTAGACACAAAGTTCTACAGAACACCTCTATATTTCATGTTGGAAATGAACATAAAGTCTCATTTTCCTCCTTTCGCACAAGGTTTCATTTGGCATCACTGTTCCACGGGGACGCATCCCACCCCAAAATCCCCACGTTTTCGGGATGGGGATGTCCCCGAGACGTGGAGACTTCAGGAAGATGTCCCCCTGCCGCACCACCATCGTTGCCCTGAACTGCTACCGTCCTCGGGCATTTTCCTCTAAGAGGGGACGTCTCTGAGGCGTCCCTTCAAAAAAGGGGCATCTGGGGGCCTCTGGGACGTCCCTGGGACATCTAGGGGACAATCAGATGTCCCTCGACCCCCCAAAAAATGCGCAGACATCCTCCGCGCTGGTGGACGCCAAAAACCAATTTTTTTTAAAATTTAAAAAAAAATTGGTTTGTGAGCCCTCTACCCTAACCCTAATTGCTAATAGGTCCAACCCCCACCCCCAAGGCCTCCCAAAAGCTTATAAATATTAAAAATCCCTATCCCTCTCATTCCAAATCACACAAAAACTTCATTGAGTGAAGTAGAGAGCTGAAAGTAGAGGCAACAAGGTAAGAGGGAGAAGTTTGCAAGAGTGAGAGAGCATTTGAAGAGGGAAAGTGAGATCAAGTAGAAGATAGAGAAGCCAAGAAGACTCAAGACTCTTCAAGTTCATCATTTGAGCCACAAGGTAGGCCCTATCACTATGCATTTGATTCTTTGAATTTTTGATTTTTTGTTTCATTTGTAAATTGTATTGTTCTTTAATTCATGATTCATTTCTAAATTGAAAATTCTTATAATTATTTGTGATTCATTCAAATGCTTAAATTTTTAAATCTTCATTCAAATCAAATGCTTAAATTTCAAATTTATTTTGTTTTCTAGGTTATAGCTTTGTAAGGTTTTTTTCAATTTCAAGATTAGAAGTTAGAAGTCAAATTAAGATTTCATCTTATGTATCCTCTGTTTTTGCACTTCGTGCGACCTAAAGTAAAAAAAACAAAGTGAAATCCTTGTTTGACCAAGTATTTACAATTGAATTTATGATAGTAGCGTTTAGGTTTTTAAATTTTTAATTAATGCATAAATATTTTATTAAATTATAAAATCAATCAAAATTTGAAAGTCAAATTAGGATCTTAACTTTTGTGTATCCTCTGCATCTGCGCTTTGTGCGACCTGAAACAAGAAAAACAAAAGTGAAATCCTTGTTTGACAAAGGTTAAGAACAAGGATTCCTATTTGTGTATCATTTGCTTCTACGCTTCGTTCGACCTGAAGTAAGAAAAACAAAAAGAAAATCCTTGTGTCTTAATCCCTTGCATTATGCATGGTTTGAATTTTAATTTTTAAATTATAAACTTACAAAAAAAATTATCATTTCTTGTAGTGTCATTATGAGTTCTTATAGCATGAGTGAAGGTGAGGGTCAACCTCAAGAAGTTGAGGTTGAAGCTGTAAGTGAAAATGATTCTGATTATGCACCTAATGATCCTAGTTTAGAAGCAAGGAGGAGTGACCGTGAAAATCAAACTAGTTCTATTGAGAGTCCAAATTATAGTTGCCCTTCACAAACCCTACAACCATATGCTAAGGGTCCCTTTGATCCGAAGAAACCTTTAAAACAATCTGCAAGAAAGGTGCCAACAAAGCCTGGGACATCTGGGGGCACTATGAAATGGAAGTGCAACATATGTGACCTTGAATGGTTTGGCAATATGACTAGAACAAATGCTCACCTCCTTATCCGGGGCAAAGGTGTAGATATATGTGAAAAGGTGGAAAAAACCCTGAAATTTAGGGCTGAAATTTGTAAATTATGGGGTGCTAATGAAGAAGATGCACCTACATCTATTACTTTGCCACCAAGGGGGAGAGGTCATCAGAGACAGAGTTCTACTTCTAGTACTTTCGAGGGGCCAATGAATCCATCTAGTTCAAGGGTAGCAAGGCCTAATGGGAAACGCAAAGTGACTAGTGATGTTTCAAATCCACTTGCAGAATTATTCAATGTGCAAGCAAAAATGAGGCAGATGATGCCATTGGCAAATTATTCTTTGCCAATGGCAATCTATTCCATGTGGCTCACTCTCATTATAAGGAAGCTATGGAAAAATAATAAGAGCAGGGCCATCATATGTGCCACCGAAGGAGACTAAATTGAGGACAACAATCTTGGATAAGAACTATTCCAAGATTAATACTTTAATGGAGAAAATCAAGAATACTGGAGTCACAAGTGGATGCAGCATCGTCATGGATGGGTGGACGGACATCAAGCATCATCCACTCATCAATATCATGGTTATAAGTACAGTTGGCCCTTATTTCCTCAGGGCTATTGATTGTTCAGGGCATCGCAAGGATGCTGATTTTCAATTCCAGATCCTCAAAGATGCTATAAAAGAGGTTGGGCCACAGAATGTGGTGCAAGTAGTGACAGATGCAACCCATGTGTGCAAAGCTGCAGGGAAGTTAATTGAGGCAGTCTATAGACATATTTGGCGGACTCCTTGGTGTGTGCATGCCATGAATAATGCACTCAAGGACATGGGAAAAATCAGTTGGATCAAAACAGTTATTAGTGATGCTAGAGATGTGTAGATGTTTATCTGCAACCACCACACTACACATGCACTCTTCAAGATCTTCTCCAAGAAGGAATTCTTGAAACTTGTAGAGACTAGGTATGCATCATACTTTATTCTCTTGGATAGGATGCTTGAGTTGCAAGAGGCATTGCAACTAATGGTTATGATAGCAGAATGGAATCGGTGCCCTGAGTCGAAAACAGAGCAGGGGAAGAGGGTGAAGGAGGTGGTGAAAAGTGATGTTTTTTGAGATGATGCCAAATATAGTCTCCATCATTACTCCAGTCTTCATAGTTATTAAATATGGGGATGCTAATGCACCTACCCTTCGAGACGTGTATGAGTGCATTGATACTATGCTTGATCAAATGAAGGTTGTATGAGAGGACCCCACATTGCAATTCTACACAGAACATATTCAGTCGATCATTCATCATAGATGGGAGAAGTTCAACACTCCCTTACACATGCTTGCTTATGCATTGAACACGAAGTGGTATGTGCAAAGGCCTAGGAGAGTTACACCTATACAAGATGTTGTGGTGAAGGTAGGGTTCATGAAGGCCATTCCGAAAATGCACGATTCTACAGAGGCCCACATCATTGGTACTGAGTGGACAAAATTTGCCACTCTTAGGGGAAATGCACAGGAGGCCAAAATAGATAGGGAGACAATGGCACAAGAGGAACCAATTTTGTGGTGGACTTTGCATGGGCCTTCTTCTTTGACTACCGATCTAGCCATTCGTTTGTTGTCCCAGGGTTCTAGTTCCTCTGATGCTGAGAGGAACTGGTCTACTTATAGCTTCATCCTCCGTTAAGCGGAACAGGCTTACCTCTAGAAGGGCAGAGAAGCTTGTGGATGTACATAGTACTTTGCGTCTCATTGACCGCAACACACTTACAGACAAGGACAGTCCAGCAACCAGATGGGATGTAAAGCCGGAGGAGCCAGCACAGATTGATGATGATGCTACACAAACAAGGCTGGATGGTATTGGTTTGGAGGAGCTTGAGCATGTGGAGTCCAGCAATTCTAGTGATGAGGAGTTTGGCGAGAACTTTGGGGATGATTAGTCATTGACTCATTAGTATTTAGCATTTAGTATTTTGTTTTGGAACATTGTTGATACTTGACTGTAATCATGAATCATCATTATGAAATTTTGAAAATTCTGAATTCGATATTTTCATTTTCATTTTCAATGTTCAATGTTCATTGGTTCAATGGTTCAAACTTGAAACTTTATTGTTAGAAAGTTAAAACTTAAATGTTAAATTGTTGATGTTCAATGCAATATACTTATTCCTTGTACATCTTTTTATAACTAATTTTTCAAGTACTATATGTATTTGCACTGCTCCTCCGCTGTCCCCAAACTTAGGCCCCCCGTCCCGGAAACCCATCCCCACGTCCCCCCATCCCCCCATCAGGAAACTCCGTGGAACTATGTTTGGCATCAAACGGACCTGGTTTGGTATCTTACTCTCTCATGAAAATCAGAACTACAAACAGAGGATAGATAGAAGTTCGAACAAAAGCACAAAGTCATTTCGTCAAACAAATTGCCCGCATACAGCACAAAGTCCGTCCACCAAGATTTACAGCACAACAGACTATATTATCAAGGTTTTTACATACAATAGAATGAATAATGAAGTATTAATAAGTACCTTCCACTATAAACAGCGAAGCACATTTTACAGTCAAAGAGTTTCTACACTTTCAAAGCAGCATATACTTTCCTTGGCTTCATTATGTATTCACAATTTTGGAAAAGATTACATGTACACAAAGCTACAGTTTTGTATTCTCCTCCTTGTCTTCCCCAAAGAGAAAAGCTTCCCTTTTGAGCTGAGAGAAAAGAACCCCTTTACAATGGCAAACGACCTTTATATAGGCCTTTGCTCCTTTAGGTAGTCATATACCTACCTTCTTAACTCAACTTAACCCTAATACAACTCAGACCAACTTGAGTTGGCACTTTTTGCTTTCAGGGCCATGACTTAACTTTTAATTTACTTAAGTTGGTTCATGCATTACTTTACCAGAATGAGATCTTTCACTCGTCTCCCCACCTCTACTCTTCTATCAAAGCTAGCTTTATGATGACCTGAAGTTGTCATATTCAAAGTTATCTGAAGTTGAGAAAGAACACCAAGTTTCTGTAATTGTGCCTGCAATTGAAACCATGTTAGAAGAATGACATACTACATTATTTCCCAATGAAGGTATTGCTTGATGCACTATATATACGCCATCATTCACCCCACATTCTTGCTTCGGCTCTCTATACACAATAGCCAAGTTTCATATCAACTCCCTACTCATGGATCAAATCATTTTGTATCATACACTTTGAATAGCCCCATGCAGCATGTGAGAAAATGGGAGCCATCATCTCCTGCCCATCCAGTAAAGGAGGGTTCAGTGCTATTTTCAAAGCATAGGTGGCCACTTCAAATTTTATACATCTTTTTGTGAACCCTTGACAGTCGAATCCACACGATGGTTTCAGGATGAACCCCTAACTTTGATACATCCAAAGCAGGCTGTGAAATTTCCAACCTTTCATCCACCATATCAGTCAAATATCTATTGGCATTGAAATTTTCAACTTCAAGATTCTCATCCCAAATGAAAATATGGTTTTAAATGGCAACTACATCTGGACGCAAAAATATTTTCGCAAACCACCACTTTGTTTGATTAACTGCAGCGACATGAATAATCCTATCACTCCATTTATTTATCATCCCATCATAATCGAATAGCATAACTGTAAAATTGTCTAGATGGAACTTTTGCAGAATTTTCTTCACATTTTATTTTTGCTTTATTCCTATTGTAATTGCAAGCAAGTTTGGTGGAGTTTTCTTCTTATCCTCTTCCATTGGATTGCTCCACAATAGTCGCATCTCAAGGTCTGAAGTTTCCTGCATTACTCCTTGCAACCACCAACATCATGGTATGTAAACATCTGGATTTTCTTCAACTGTCATCATTGAATGAATGTGTACCAGACAATAAACTTTACACTAGCGAATGACGCTACGTAAAAAGAATGTCTACCATCAATGTTCCCTATGTCAATTAATTGTTTAATCTTCCGAGCAATCAACTATGAATGGTTTGATAAAATTGAAAAAAAACATTGTTTTTATCCCTAGTTTCACATCAACTTCCCCTCCACCTATCCAAAAATAATCTGGCTTGAGCTTGACAATCCTTACAGAATGAACGCATCTTCCTCAGGTGTAAGCCTCATATTAAATCTCTTCTTTGATATCTTCCCCTTATCAAGAGAAAGTACAAAATTCCTTACTTTTTCAGCATTGTATGGCAACGAGCCAATTTACACCTAACTCGTATCTTTTCCATCTCCACATACAATCGGACAGCATCATCAACCAAGCCAGTATTTCCTAATGCAAAAATTAATTGATTGAAGTGGATGGATTCTGGCACCAAACCATTTATCTGCATTTCGTGAAAAAGCTCCTCAGTTATGATCCCCTAGAGGTGTTGGTTGGAGAAATCCACGGGACAATGAATAAAATAACACTGGTAAAAAGAGAAAGCACCAATTGGCTAGCATATCTACACCTTCGGCAGATAACCTTCCACAACTGATATGGTGATACCACAGCTAATGTTATTTTGTGCAAGCAGCAATATCATGTAATCGTTACATTCCATAAGACATCATCTCGTTAAGACATTTTGTCAAACAGTCCATGTGCTTTCTGTATGCTTCCACATTTCGAATTGCTTTTCTGACATTCCTTTTGATAACTACACATCAAGTTGCATTCATATACCAAATGACCTTTCTGCAAAATAATTTGACCCTTTTCATCATAGGGAAATCTGCCATCTATTGGTTTGCCATAAATGGCTTGTGCATATTCGTTGTCATTCTCCAAAAGATAAACATGATCACATGATCCAGGAGAGCATTGTGGCTGTCTGCAAGTGTATCTGAGTGAAGAGCTCTTTGTATCAAGACCTATAAAGAGTCCACAAGCTTATCAGTTATGTAGGAAGAGCTCTCCCAAAACCTTAATGTGTCTAACCGTTGACCTTAACAATCTATGCTAATCACATCTTCATCTAGCACGCAGGGAATTGGTACTGCTTCTTTCCCAAAGCTCAAATCCTCAAGCCGCACAACGATTTTACTTTGATGAGTTCTTTTTTTGGCTGAGTCATTCAATACCAATTGATTTTCTACATTTTCCCACGACTCCTTAGAATGATTTTGATTAGTAACCATCTCATGATGATTCATCTGTACCATAGCAGTACTTAGGAATACATCAAGAACAAGAGTTAGCAAAATAGAAGCTTGGGTGTCAGCCTTAGGTTCGCATCCTTTGGGACAGATAAAACCTTCAATAGTTGTACTCTGTGCATTGCTCAAGTGCGACTCCACAGTGATGTATCCTCACATGCTTCTCAAGACCTTTCTTATTAGTAAATGTACTACTACAATTCCCACACATGTATCCCCTGAAATGCCTTTCAGTTACCTCCTTATGTATGGGCATACAATGGTAACTAAGGGAATGCAGATCAGAAAACTCCTCAGTACAACCATTACACTTTTGGTTTTGTGCTTCTTTAGCAGTAAATTGGTGAATAATTTCACAAACATCCATTCCATCTAAAGGACTCTACTTAGCTATTCTATTACCCAGTGTTACAGCTGAAGACATACGGCCACCACACTTGCTCTCAGAGCTTCACAATCATTGTTTCCAGAAATTCAGCTGCCTTTCCTTTCTCGGACTCAAAAATGTTGAATAAGGTTGCTAAAATAATCATCTTTGATAAGTGTCAAGGAGTTCCTGATTTCCTCAATCCTGCAGGCTTTTTGAAACCTTTTTTAAGGCACGGCGGGTTCCAGAATGGATTTTGCATGCAAAGTAGGCTTGTGAAAGCTGCAGGTTGCAAATAGAGGCTCTGAAAGCTGCATGGAACAATTTGAATGCTTCTTGATGATTGTAAAGTAGCTTGAAGGTTTGGAAGGGTAAGTTTGTAATGCAAAATAGGCTTGTGAAAGCCACACAACGTAAATAGAGGCTAGAAAGCCGCATAAAGCAACTAGAACTTACACCTGCCATTGAAAACTGCCAATAGACCACTCAAAATCACCTTGCTGCTGCCAAAAACGCCTTTGGAAGTTTGAAAAACCATCTTAGGTATATTTAGAAGGCACGTGGATATTTAAAAAGTTGTTGCTTGGAGATTGCAGGTTTGTGAGAGGCATTTTACATTTAAATTGAGTTGTGAAAACCCGCAGCATGTAAAATGAAACTCCAAAATCCGCAACATGTAAATACCACATTTTATTTTAATCAAAACTGCCATTCTACAGCAAAAACGCGGGTTTACACTCCAAAACCACTTGAAACTATTTCAGAAAGCCAATACCACGCATTTACAAAGCAAAACAACTTTCATTATGCCAAATACCACGAATTCTAATTAAAACTAGCTTCTTAAAAGTTTTTTTTTAAGTTGAAGATGCCACGTGGAAGGTTTAAAAGGCTTGGCAGACTTTAGGGAAAGCTTTCACATGCATGTCAGGGCTTGTAAAAGGATTTTACAAGGTGGCGGATGTTTTAGAAGCAATTGACATGGGTGGCAGCAGCTTAATGAGCATTTTACATGTAAATAGACTTAATAAAGGCCACCAAAGTGCTATCAAAGGCCATATAAGCTATAAAATATTTTATTTTATACAAAATAAACTTTGAAAAGGCTTTGAATGTATTTGGAGGATTTAATGGCTTTGGGAAAGTCGTTCTACATGATAGAGTGCCTTGGGAAACCACAATGCACAAAAGGACTTCGACTAATCTACAAAGGGACTAACAGGAAAACATGCGACTTGAGAAGGACAATCAAGGAGACCAAGGGGTCTTGCAAGGGAGTGCGTTCACATGAACGAATGAAATATTTTAATAATGTCCACAGGAGTCAAGAAGACTAAGCACTCTTCAACACTTTTACATGGAGAGGGAGGTTTTAAAAATTGAATTACGGGAAATTCAATTTTAAGGATAACACAGGAATCCTGTAGATTTTTCTGCATAGGTAGAGTTGTGACAGACAAAATCTAAAGCACTTGTCAAAATGATTTAGAAACCGAAACTTGTGAGGATGGTCAAATTTTGACAGTATACAATGGATGAGACGATGTATTCTGTGGCTTAGGTTGAGCCAGGGCTGTTTGTTTTCCTATATGTAAGTTTTCCCTGTCAACATCACCTCTAGGGAACATTGTGGGTTTACTTGGTGATTGAAGTATTGTAACCATAGGTGAAGAAGGGTTTTAAAGAACTGGCGACCTGGAGTCCCAAACATGATACAGAGATTGATCTAAAATGCCCGTCATTGACTGCAGGCTCAGCAAAGTCCTCTTTGACAAACTTATTAGATTTTTTATCGAATATTCTTAATATTTTCCTATGCAACAGTCCCTCATAATCTTCATCCCCATATGTATCACCATGAATATTCTGAGCAACTTCTTCCAGGCTGTTGGTCATAATACCAGTCATTCTTCTATTCTTTCAAATGTCACCCCTTTTAGTTAATGCTAGCTGTTACACAGCCCTGACGAGCACACAGCAGAAAAAAAGAAACCATATTGATGCTGACGAGTGACCAAATTAGGCCAATGGGACTCGAAAGTACAAAAAAATAAAATAGAACAGGACTGGGTAGAAAAGAACTCTAGGAGCTGAAAAAGTAACTGCGATTAAAGCTGAAAGGGGATGAATCCAATGCAGGTGAACCCTGACCATACAGTTCAAGTACAAATATATGAAGCCATGCAGGGGGACGTCTCCACAAAAGAAACAAGGAAAGAGAAGTCAATGAAAACCAGGGCAGGAAATCGATAAGAGTCACATGCCTGTTTCAATACCGGAAGAGAAAGGAGAAACACCAACATCATCATCCCCCACCACCACAAAACCAATACAAGATCTGATAGCATCCAGAGGTGAGTTTCTTGGGCTTAAGAGACTCTATTGGCCAATCTTAGGAGGAAGCAAGACACTTTCCTAACATCTAAGGTCAATGCCTCTTTTGAGGTGGAGAGAAAACTTGCGATAAATGCCCAACTCCATATCACAGGCTGTGGGCAAGGAGAGCAAGAGGACCCATGACAAAAAGAAGAAATGGATTCACAATGCCTGCTATGTACGAGAACAAGGATCCTAGTAGCAGTACGGAAAGGTAGAGATGTGATCTCACTAATCTCTTATCAGCTGTGTGTGGACCAACCGAATCCAAGGGATGCTTAATAGTAAATACCCTTGACATCCTCAATAGGCTGAAAATATGAGGTAAACAGCCTGGTAGCCCTAAAGTTCCCTGTAATATCCTACGTCTGAAAGTGACAATCTCCTAAATAAAAAGGGCCAAACACCCATGGTCAGGATAATGGAAGGAGGATAACAAGCCTCTCATAGCAAGCATATGTTTGAAAATAAAGCATTCCTCTTCTCCACCTCATACACATCAAAAAATATGCATTAAAATGCAGAACAGAATATGCCCCAAATCTAACATGCTGCATTCTTCATAGCTTAGGCGATACAGAATTACAAAAATGAGGAAGGGTGTTGGCAGGATAAGACCGAGCACACACAGACTACCCTATATATGGGCATGCAAATACACCTTAATCTAGCTTACACACAGTTAGGAAGGCCCCATCAAATTGGGCCAAAGTGTGTACATGGGATAATTACAATGGTGGACATAACTACAAGAAAGAATATAATTATGAGAGTATTCCTCATAATTTCCTCCCAACATGCAAAGCATACAAATGAATAAATGAAGCCCAATGGTATTATACACGATGATGCTGAGATGTGATTGTTGATAATGTGAAAAACCTGACCTAAGTGTTGAATTGAAACCTTGTAGGAAAGATTTCCATGAACGAAAAATCTACTTCAAATGTCTATAAAGGCAATCTCAACAAAACCTGGTTGTCCCCTAGAAGAGTAGATACTCAAGGCAGACATGAGGTTATACCAGCACCCAGACACAGAACCATAGATGTAAAGAATACAAATTGACACCTGGAAACGAAAGCCCAGGGTTTCCACAAAAGGCAGTGTAGATGAATAGGCATTTGAAGTGGAGCAATTTTCTTTATGATTTAAATGAATCTTCCACCAAAGGCATACAATGAGATTGAAAAAGGTCCACAAAAGGCAATTGAAGATGCCTTCAAAAGTCGAATAAAAGCTCAATATATAAAAGAAACATTTAAAATTCTGAAAGCCTGCATTGAGTAGAGGGAAGCAAGGTATGGGCCAAACAAAATCAGCCCTTCAATGGAAAATGTCGTATAACATTGACTCGTTACAAGGAAAATAAGCTTTAAATTTGTTGGGTCTAGTGATCCAAGGTCTAGATTTATATTCATTAGATGTTAATATTATGTATGGGGCATGCATCTCCTAGTGAAAGGTGCTTTAGTATGTTTAAAATTTATTAAAGTTTATTAGTGGGTTAAGTTGTGTAGGTAGTTGCGGGTGGTTGATTCCCATATACATAGAGACTTTGTTATGTAACTTGTTCTTAGCAAGTATTTATAAAGAAATATGTAATCGGTTTGGAAATCAATAATATTATATGGTAAAAACCATTTCTGCATTTTCATGGTATTGTTCAAGACTAACAGTGGTATCAGAGCAACCCAAAAAACCTGTGAGAAAGAATTGCTTGAAGACGAAGAAGAATTTAATTCCCTGAATGATGAAAAAATTTACTAAAATTGTTTGCAGGTACTTGCAAAGGGCGTGATGCTGGATGAAGGAAATAAAAGCGTTGTAAAACTGCACAAAAGTGTTGAAGCTTAAGGACATAAAAGTGTTGTAAAACTGCACATAAGCATTGAAAACCATCGAAGAGTTGGAACTTTCCAGTCATAAATGCTGTCTGGGGTGCTCTGTAGAGGTGTTTCATTTGTACAAGACGCCATTTTCTGAGAAGATGTGGGAATTGTACGGATGGCATAATTAACCCTATAGAAGTGTGAGAGTCGCTAAGGCTGCAAAAGGCATTCAAACACAACTGTGTAATTGTCTGGGGACATGAAGCTTCAAGAAGGGCAGGTCAATAATGAATTGGAATAATGGTCAGGGGCACTGGAATCAATTACTGTCAAATTGCTTTGCCTTCCATCAAGGCATGAGGATCAAAGAATTTAATTATTTGCTTCGTGAGTCACCCAACTTGCTAGAGATTACATTGCTGGGCTCATAAATTTTTGGAGACTTAAACAAAACAATTGTGTTACATTATCTAGAAGTGTCTCACTTTACATCTCAAAAGTCGTTGCGGGAGAATCGGTTATTGCATGCTTGGTAAAGATTCTTACTTACAAGAGGTTGCAAGTTCAAGTTTCATTGCCTCTTCTTTTGCATGTAGTGTGATTTCAAAAATTAACATGCAACTATGAGTTATATATCAGTTTCAAAAAGCCTATACTAAGTGCATGTGTAGATGAAGTGGTCAAGAAAGAGTGTAAAGGCATTTGTCTACTTAGAGGGCTCAGGATCACAACCCAAAAGTGGTCATAATGTCACAAACTTGTATTTATTTTGAGTAACAAGGATACTTTCGGAGAAACGAGGATCTGCTAGAGGGTAAAGGCAAAGCCCCAATAGTGTACCTATTTTTGGTGGTTAATTTTTGTATGTCAATATGGCTAGAATTGTTAGTTTCATCTCAGAAGTTATAAATATGACACCTAAAAACTACAAAGATTGGAGTATGAACATTAAAAACACATTTGTTTTCAACGATCTCTAGAATTTAGTTGAAAACCAACCTACAAACCCTACTGATGTTGTTAAGTTGTCTGAGTTTCAAAAACGAGATAAGAGAGCACTTGCACTATTAAACTCTTTTTGTTCTTCACAAGTCATCATTCACATAGAAGCCATTAGTTTTGAAGCTTGGAAAACACTTAAGACTTATATGACAAACAACCAACATATAAGAAAATTGATCTACTAATGCAATTGCTGAATACCAAACTTAATTATGATGAAAATGTTTCCTAATACATCTCTAGGATGAGAAGTGAAAAACAAGAATACAGTACCATAGGTGGCAAAATTGATGATGATATGTTAATCTCTATTGTTTTGAATGGGCTCAATTCAAATTACACAAACAACTTGAAAATGTTGCTGCTCAATGATAAACTTAACAAGGCAACATTTGACTCGATCTATGAATTACTCACCCAACATGAGCTTCAATTCGCAAAGAAGAAAAGTGTCAAACCTATAGAGCATGTTAATTTCACAAAGGTAGGAAAACACAGGGTGGAGAAGAAATATGTGAAAAAGAAGCATTTTCCACAATCTTCCAAACATACACATAAGCATTCTTCTTGGCATCGTGATTGGACAAGTGATACTTAATCTGTTAGTACTAGTAGTCACAAGTCATCTCAAGACCAAGAAAATGACAAGATGTTATGAATGTGGTCATTTGGGGCATTATGCTAATGAATGCCCTTCTAGAAAGAGGTCCTCCAAACATAAAAAGAAGACAAAAGCGCATTATGTTGTTGAGCCTAGTATAGATTCTTCAAATTCGGAGACGTCATGGTTTGATCAACAAGTATCTTGCTTTGTTGAAGCCTATGGTCCAGAGGGCCCTAATAATATCTTCTAAGAGTATTGCAAAACCCATCTTAAGTTCGTTGCTAGCTCAACGATAGGTCAACTATTGTAGTGGAATTTTTGGTTTTGCCAAGTCTGTTTGTATTTTTGTGCTTGTTAGTAGTTTTCTTAGTTGTTTTTGAGCTATTGTGATGAGGAGCAAACCATTTATCTAGTGGTTTTTTGTCACATAGACTTCTCACCTCTCATTTGATAGGGGGAAGACACTACTTTGGTTTTCGATTAGTCTTTGGAGATTGTACAGCTAACAGGAGTTGTAGGCACCATTAGTGTTTGCAAAGTGGTCAGAGATGTTGGGCATCAAATAAGATGCATCATACACGAGGTTAGGAATTATCATCAAGACAAGGATCAATGTGGTTGATTATTCCCATGATAAGGCTCAAATTGCAGTACAAGTATGGATAATCAAAGGGGATGATTGTGCCCAAGATGATGCCCATCTTTCGTGTCAGGGAGTGTCACAGGGCATAGGGAGCAGGGCACAGGGAGCATGGAGGTCAAATTGCAGTTGCAATAGATGTGTCGACACAGGTTGATCAATGCTAGATTTACAGAGGCCCAGTTGCCAAGTTGCGACAAGTATTATTGGATGGTTTCACAGTCATCTGCTACAGATCATCTTTTGGTCGCTTTAGATCAAGGGGGTTTTGTTGGGTCAGTGATCCAAGGGTTAGATTTATACTCATTAGATGTTAATATTATGTACGAGGCATGCATCTCCTAGTGTGAAAGCCCCTTTAGAATGTTTAAACTTTAAAGGTTAAACAGGTTTATAGGTGGGTTAAGTTAAGCAAGTAGTTGCAAGTGGTTGAGTCCATATGCAAACGGAATTTGTTATGTAACTTGCTCTTAACAAGTATTTATAAATTATTATGTAACCCATTTGGAAATCAATAATATTATATGGTAAAAATTATTTCTACATTTTCATGATATTCTCCATAAGCTAACAAAATTTCTATAAATCTTGGATTGTGCAATATAGAAAATGAATCAGAAAACATAATAGAAGAGAAATATGGTCCACATCACGAGAGAAAATCACAATCAGAATTTATCTATGCATGCATCTCAAGGTCATGCAAAAGCATTAACAAAAGGTCAAATCAACTCTGGTGATAAAAGAGAAAACTGTCTAAACAAGTACATTTATCTGTGAGTAAACTTTCAGGAATTTTGATACATTTTCCAAGGTGCCCCAAAACTTTCACCCGAAAGTTGACTTGAATCTCAGCATAGAAGACAAAAACATAAAGATCTTCAGATCTATCTGCCACTAATTGTTGATGCCAATTTGGAAACTTATTTTTGTCATTGTTTCCAATACCATGGAAGTATGGGAGGTACAATCTGACAAGGGCAAAAGAGAATTAAATCCCTTATACGATCAGATATTTTGATCTACCAATATTTAGAAAATGCAGAAATATATGGATAATAACTTCACTGTTGCTGTTACTTCCACCATAATAAATAAGATACGCAATCTAAAAAGAAAAAGAAAAATGGTTGGAGGGTGCGGGGGGGAGCTGTCACTTCTAGAGATTATATAATTTAGTTTTCCCCCCATTTTCCTTGATGTAATGTATCAGCATATACTGTCAATGTAAATGTACCAGATTTCATGACTTAAACTTTACGAACTTGTTAGAGCATCTATTTTTTGAAATAAAAATAATATTTGTTCCAACATTTATCAAAAAAATTGTATATTTTAATTCTTTTGGATTTCCCCTTGATTTTTACATAATTGTCAGTACTATTTGCTTCCACAAATTCTTTCTTTACTACAAAATAACATTTGGTGGGTGCTACCTTTACTACTACGTTCTTTAGTGAAGACGAGCTCAAAGTCCTATGATCAAAAGTATCTTCTAGAGAATCTGTATTTCTTCCTAATGGTGCTGCAGTTTGTTGTGTGACATAAGCTTTGAACAGTGCTTCTGTATATGTGTTCTTAATGTCTATTACTGGCATGGGCAGTAAATGCACGATCCCTGCTTCCCTTAAACTCTGAGCTTCAGTGGTGGTAAAATTTAGCTCATACCATTTGCGAAGGTGATGGAAATCCTGCCATTTGCATTTAACATTCGGATGTTCTTTTCTCATCATTAGTGGTACTGTAACTAGTGTTTTCTTTCAACCCTATGTCGGGTGCATGTTTAACCAGTCAAGAATTTTCACTTGAATATGCTTTGAAAATTTTGTATTAGGTTTTTGATCAACTGTTGAGAACTCATTTATTGGAAACTCAGTTAATGGCTCAACAACCAGTAAACTTCATAACAATATAATGCATGTTGATGGCTCAACCATAACAAAATTTCTGTTTTTCAAAAAGTGTGTATCACTGTCAATATCCAAAACTAGTGGACACCTACAACTAGTAATTAATTGTTAAATATAAAACTTTTATTGTACTATTGGCAGAGTTATTTAGTGATGCCTTTGCTTGGACCCATTTAGTCAAATTTTCCATGGCAATTACTAGATGTATACATTTCCCTTTCTTGGATGAATGCTTGAAAGGACCAACAAAATTAGGTTCCTGCCTTTCAAAGAGTTCTTGCAGTCTAGTTAGATCTAAGGATTGAAAGCTAGCTTCTCCTGGCCTGCCAAACCTTTGGCATGTATCACTTTCCTAACAATCTTTAAATAAGGCTGGCCAGCATAATCCAACCAAAAAAATATTTCTTGTCACTAGCTTCATGATTTACATGGCCACCAACTTCACCTTGGTGAGCCTCCTTGATTACATCCCTTATCTCGTCCTTTATGATGCATCTTCTTGATGTTCGGTCCTTGCCCAATTAATAAAAGAGACCGTATCAACTGAAAAGATTTTGATTTCAACATTCAGAACTATCCTCTTTTCATTCAAAGGATTTTCCTAGAGGAATTGCCATGTTCTTAAGCATTACCCTAGGCCTCGATACCATTTAGGTAATATTGTACGTTTGAATGGATGGGAGTTCAGATAATCATCATTTACTCCCTCACCCAATTTTCCTAGTTTTGTTCTTGATAAGTGGTCAGCTATGACATGAATTTTACCTTTTCAGACAATGGATGTAACATTTTGCAGGAGAAACAACTATTTTGGATTTTTTCCATATATGATAAAAAATGGGCCATGTACGTAAAAACGAGTGCAGGGGTAAACAGAGCCAGGTGGGTGCAGGCAGTTGGCGAGGGGAAGGACAGGTTTTTGAAAACCTTCCGCCATGAAAAATCTTTCGTATAAAACGTGTCCAACAGGTATTGTTGGAAGGGAAAAAAGTTTTACCAGCTGATCCAGGTTGCAGTTCTAAACAATTGGTCAATGTCAATGTGAAATCCAAATCTCCTTTTGTACTCGGGTCCTATACAGTCTTGCTTCTGTTGCTGCAACTGTTAGGAGATGAATAATATTTAGATCTTCAGCATTGTGATGTGGCATATGGCAATCCCATGTCCGGCAGCATGCTTTTAGATGCTTCTAGATTGTACGACACGGTATGCTTCTAGATTGTACGACACGGTATGCTTCTAAATGTTTCTAGATTATATGACTCTTCTAGAAGTTGTTGACAGGGTTTCTAGATCCTTATTTGGCCTCTATAAAATAGCCATGACCCCTTGAGGTTAGACACACAATTGTAATTTTGATTTTGCTGATAATAAGGTACGACAAATAGATCTTTTGCCTCGTTGTTTTTCCCTGGTATATTTCCAGGGTTTCCACGTAAATCCGGTGTCTATTTGCTGCTCTTTTCTTGTCTTGTTTCATTGCTGTATTATTTTGTGCATTGTTATTTTTTTTCTTTCAGTTGGTATCAGAGCTTTGGTTCATACTCGTTTGTGCACACGATAGCAAGAAGCTGAAAATGACAGAAGGGAGCATGACCAGATTTGAGGTAGAGAAGTTCGACAGATCAAACTTTGCATTATGGAAACTAAAGATCCAAATGTTACTGGTTCGAGATAGTTGTGCTCAAGACATAAAGGGTGTGACAGCCAAACCAGCAGCAATGTCACAGGAAGACTACGACAATATGGATGCAAAGGCAAGGGCAATTATAAATCTATCCCTTGCTGATTCAGTTCTGTTCAACACAGCAGAGGAGACAATAACAGTGGCTCTTTGGGAAAAACTTAATAAGTTGTACGAAATGAAGTCTATCAAATAGGATTTTTCTGCAAAAACAGTTGTACAATCTGAGGATGAAGGACGAAACCCCAGTTGAAAACCATCTAAGCGAGTTCAACACGCTAATCAGCAAGCTGAGTTCAATGGGAGTGAAGATCGAGAAGGAAGACAAGGTTGCAACCCTACTTTTTTCGATGTCGAACACATAAGACCAGTTAGTGATGACACTCAACAATTCTTCTGGGATGCTCACTTATGATGATGTGGTTGCCTCATTACTGGATGAGGAATCAAGGTGAAAGACATATCAAAGCAGGTTTTCCTATGATGCCCTAGTTACAAGGGGCAAGTCCACGGAAAGAGATCAATCAAGCAGGGCGCCTTCTAGGTCAAAGTCTAAAACGCGAAAAAGGGGAAGTGCTGGAATTGTGGAAAAACTGGACATCTCAAGAAGGATTGTCAGTTACTTAAAGAAAAAGGGAAACCTAATTCGCAGAGCTCAGATGCAAACAAAGCTGAAAGTTCAATACCATTGGAGGATGGTGAAGTGCTATCTACAAACTCTCGAGATAAGTTGCTGCACATATGGCTAATAGATCCAGGGGCTTCGTTTCATATGATACCACAAAGGGACTAGTTCTCTTCATACCGGTCATGTGATGGAGGTACAATCTACATGGGTAATGATGACATATGTAAGGTTGTAGGAGAAGGAGAAGTCACACTAAATATGTATGATGGAGTTGTTCATACTATTCAAAGAGTTCACCATGTTCCAGGATTGAAGAACTTGTTGTCTTTAGGTAAGCTTGATGAGTTAGGATATAAGTTCAGCAGTGAAAAAGGTTGTTTGAAGGTCTTTAAGGGAGCTCTAGTAGTGATGAACGTTGAGAAATATGGGAATAACTTATACAAGTTGATTGGAGAAACTATAACCGGTGACGCTGCAGTGGCCACAGCAGAAGCCAAGAATTTAGTAATGATGTGGCATCAGTGCTTAGGCCACATGAGCGAGAGAGGACTCAAGATACTACTCGACAAGAACCTTCTTCCAGGTTTAAAATCTCTTGATCTCAGCATTTGTGAACATTGTTTGTTTGGGAATTAGAATAGACTCGGGTTTGCTAAATGTGCTACTAGAAGCTCAAATTTCCTACAGTTATTGCATGTTGATTGTTTTGGACCTGTACTAGTAGTCTCTTTAGAGAAGGCACAATATTTTGTGTCTTTTATTGATGACTACTCTCGTAAAGTTTGGGAGTTTCTTGTTAAGAAGAAATCAGATGATTTTGACTGTTTTAAGAGAATTAAAGCCCTTGTAGAAAACTGGAAAGGTAAGAGCATTAAGTGCCTTGGGACTAATAACAAGGGAGAGTTTTGCTCAAAGGAGTTTGATAGTTTTTGTAGTGAGCATGGACTAGCCAGGCAGAAAACAGTCGTCGACACGCCTCAACAAAATGGGGTAGCAGAGGATGAATCGCACCATTATGGAGCAAGTCAGGTGTATGCTCAGCACTGCTGGTTTGGGGAAGGAATTTTGGGGTGAAGCTGTAAGTATTGTTGTTCACCTTATCAATTTGATCTTGATCTTTCTCCACTACCTTGTCAGAATTTGATCTTGATCCCTCTCCACTACCTTGTCCCTCAAAGTATGGGGACACATCCGCTACATTGAAGATAAGTGAAATATCCATGCCACCTTGTAGCTCTATTCACTAAGAACCTTCTCAAAACTATGCAATGCCCAATCTTCTTTGACTTGAGCTTGTTATATGTTCCCTTGGGAAACCTCTCCTTACACAAATGCGCCAAAACCATGTCACCAACTTGGAAATTTTGTTCTCTCCTTGTCTGATCGGCATGCCTCTTGTACTTCATGCTAATCTCTTCAAATCTGATCTTCAACTTTTGATGCACATAATGCATACTCATTACAAAATCCTCAACTTCAGCACCACTTCTCATATTTGTTGTGCTTCTCAACTCACATACTCCTTTAGAGCAGCAACCATACACAATTTCGAACAGAGTCATTGCTATACTTTTGTTCACTGAGTTGTTATATGCAAACTCAGCGTGTCCCACTGTCTGGGTTTGTCTCCAACCAAACATCTCAGCAAATTATCAAGACTCTAATTCACTGTTTTTGTTTGCCCATCTGTTTGAGGATGATAGGCTGAATTGAAATCTAGTCTCATTCCTGGTTTCCTCCACAACATCCTCCAAAAAAGCCTAACAAATCTTGTATCTCTATTTAATACAATGCTCCTTGGCAACACAAGTAATTTCACTACTTCTTTGAGAAACAAGTTTGCAATATTCATGCTATCACATGTCTTCTTACATGCTATAAGTGTGTCATCTTGGAAAATCTATCCATTACAACAAAAACACTACGTTACCGATACGGGTAGGGATACAGATGCAGCTACGAGAATCGGATATGGGGATATGGCGATTTGTTTTTGGGGGGTTTGGATACAGCCGTACAAAAATATATATATAAATTTTAAAAATATAAAAATATAGACATATAAGCAAAATTAACCACATAATATGCATAGAAGAAACATAATGAGTTAAATAACCACAAAACATACTAATAATTCAATGCCAAATATCATAATATTCTATTGTCGAACTTAGATTAGTCTTATTTATTATTACAAGTACATAATGCAAATGTTACAACTTCCCAATATGGACAAAAATAAAGACAAAAGAAAATCCACTCTCTGTAGTTTGGTGAAGATTACAATGAGATGACCTGGTGTTAAATCAACTTAAGACTATGCCCTGTTCTCTTCTTTGAACTTATTCACGAGTTGAGCTTTTGTATTATACTTGTGCAAATGATCTTACCGTATGTACTGCACAAAAAGAGTCCTAGAGAACCATATTTTTGGGACATAAAGGATAAGCAAAAAAAGACGTAATTGATTTTAACCTCTCCCTCATCTTGATCATGTAAAAGACATTTATTTCCTTTATTTTGGCAAGGCTGAAACACGATCCAATAACTCGAAGACTTGCTGACTTGCTCTGGTAACCTTCACAGCTGTTGTATACAGCCCTAATAAAGAAGATACAGCTGAATCGACTGAGGCTCACATTTTGAAAACAGTCAAACACAGCCAGCCATTGAAACTGCAGAGAGGTTTCCATACTTTGTTTTGTTTTTTGAAGTCCGTGTTTGACTTTTTACTAAGCAAAATTGAAAAAAAAAAAATTGCAGGAAACGCCAAGATACACCCGGATACGTCACCCAAACGTATTTGGGCATATCCACAGCCCAGGGGCGCTCCTTGGGCGTATCCCCGCGCTCCCAGGGCTTGGGGGGCATATCCGATAATGTAGCAAAAACAGAGTCATTACCTCCTGAGTTCTTGGAAGCCTATGAACGAAATCCAAGCTCAACTCTTCCCATGGGCCCTCCAGAATTTGTAAAGGCTAACAGAAACCTAAATTCTGACTTTTTCTCTTTGCATGTTGGCAAACTCTACGTCCTTGCACGAATTTCTTGATATCCACACTTATCCTCAACCAATAGTAACTCTCATTCAATTGCATCAATTTTTATCAATACCAAAGTGACCAGCTAGGCCTCCACTATGCTTCTCCTTCAACAAATTCTCCCTCATTGATCCTTGGTGTATGCACAACCGCTTAACCTTGAACAATAACCCATCTTATAACAAATACACCAATCGTGGAGTTTTGTCAATGCTTGTTGGATTCATACATGTTGCCCTGCATCTCGGAAATCCAAATCCTTTTCACACAATTATTTTATTGAGTCAAAGTTAATGACTTCTACTCACATCTTATTCACTATGAGAACTTTTACACTCAATGCATCCACAACCTTGTTAAATTGACCACTCCTATGCTTAAAAAAAATGAATAATTTTGAAGAAATTCAACCCACTTCATATGTTTTTTATTCAACTTACCTTTGGTTGTTTATAAATTGCAATGTTGGTGATCCGTGCACAACATGAACTCCTTGGGCAACAAATAATGCTCCACTTCTTGAGAGATTGTACTATGACGTAAAACTCTTGATCATAAACTAAATATTTCTTCTTTGCTTCATTTAAGTTCTCACTATAGTAAGCAATGGGCTTACCTTCTTGACTCAATATTGCTCCTATGGCTGTCCCACTAGCATCACAATCAACCTCAAACACTTTGTTAAAATTTGGCAATGCCAACAATTGTTAAAATTCAGCAATGCCAACAGCAATTGTTAAAATTCGGCAATGCCAACAGCAGCTGTTCCATCACTTTTTCCTTCGAAAACTGAAAACTATTCTCTGCTGCAATAGTCCATTCAAACTTTTTTTTCTCACCTCTCATTGATTCCGTAATGGGTGCATATATACTAGTGACGTTTCTAATAAATTTCTTGTAGAATCTTGCCAATGCATGAAAACTGCTAACCCCAAACATAGTTCTAGGTGATGGCCATTCAACTATTGCTCCTACATTTTTCGGGTCCATTTTCACCCATTCTCTTGAGATCACGAATCTCAAATAAATAAGCTCCTCCTTCATGAAGTTACACTTCTTCAAGTTGACCAGCAACTTCTCCTTCAACTTCTGCAATACCGATCTCAAATGCAACAAATGTTCTTGTGAATGACTGAAAATCAAAATGTCATTGAGATAAACAATGACAAACTTAACCAAATAAAATTTCAACACTTCATTCACAAGTCTCATGAATGTACTAGGTGCATTTGACAACCTGAATGGCATAACAAGACACTCGTACAACCCATCATTCATTTTGAATGCAGTTTTTCATTCAACACCCTTACTAATTCTGATTTGGTGATGCCCACTCTTCAAATCTATTTTTGTGAAGTACTTTGATCCACTCAAACAGTCCAAGTCATCCATCCTTGAAGATGGAAATCTATAGTTGATAGTGATCTTATTTATTGCTCTAAAATCCGTACACATCCTCCAATATCTAACCTTCTTAGATACTAATATTGTTGGAACTGCACATGGCCTTAAACTTTCCCTTATTAAACCCTTCTACAATAGCTCATTTACTTGTCTCTTCACTTCTTCCCTCTTATAGATATTTGTCTATATTAGAATAATTGTTCAAGCTTATTTACAGCTTAAAATCTTTTCATATCTTATTGTTGTGGTTTTATAACCACTTGTTATTTGTTTGATTCTCAGGTAAGTCTATTTACACTTACTGTTGTACCAACTTCCTTTGTTATAGGAGCTTGTTACGAGCCTATACATTAGGCTATCTATGTGTCTAATAAAATCACATATTCTTTCTTCAATACTGAATGAATCCACATAGACTTTCTACCTACACTATCAAATGTTTGGTATTCTGCTTCAGTAGAAGGCAATGCTACTGTATTTTGAAGCTTATTCATCCATGAAAAAGCTCCTGAACCAAGAGTGAATACATAACCTGTTGTAGACTGTCTAGAACCAACTGACCCTGCCCAATCTGAATCAGTATATCATGTTAGCACAAACTCAACAAATTGCTTATACATAATACTACGCCCTTAACCATTGGTGTGTCTAGGGATATGTGTCGCTGACTTGTGGCTTACATACCTCTTTTATATACTTGTTACATTTCTCTATGTTCTTAAATAGGTCGGCGTATGGAATAACCTTGGCTAAGTAGACTATGTATAGGAGGTAGTGGTTAGTCTTTATGGATTATGTTAAGTGTTTTGCTATTAGTGCATTGTTGTGGAGGTTGCCCCCTCGAAGTGGCTTTGCTATATTATCTAGTATTTTGCTCTGCTGTCAATTATTGTTGTGTGATCTCTCATATTTGTTTATTCTGTGCGATATAAAATCATTATGTACGAACATCTAAGTAATTTCATTACACATAATGCCAAAGTCAAGAGTACCTTTGACATATGTGTTCTTAGATATATCAAAGGTACTCTTGACTTTGGCATTATGTATAAGCAATCTGTTGAGTTTGCACTAACATGATATACTAATTCAGATTGGGCAGGATCAGTTGATTCTAAAAAGTCTACAACAGGTTATGTATTCACTCTTGGTTTTTCATGGATGAATAAGCTTCAGAATACGGTAGCATTGTCTTCTACTGAAGCAGAATACAAAGTAGTTGTTAATGCAGGTAGAGCGTTGATGTGGATTCAATCAATATTGGAGGATCTTCAACTTGATTAATCGACATCTACACCTATCTACTGTGACAACCAAAGTGTACTAAAGATGGTGAAGAACCTAGTATTTCATTCTAGGACAAAGCACATTGAAGTTCACTATCACTACATCCGACAATTATTTTCTAATAAAGACATTTGTCTTTATTATTGTCCTACATCTGAGCAACCAGCTGATATAATGACTAAACCTTGTGTAAAGAAAAATTTATAAAATTTTGAGATAAGCTTGGAGTTGTTTCCGATTTAGTCATTTATGGAGGATATTAGAATAATTGTTTAAGCTTATTTATAGCTTAATATCTTTTCATATCTCATTGTTGTGGTTTTATAACCACTTGTTATTTGTTTGATTCTCAGTTAAGTATATTTACACTTACCGTTGTACCAACCTCCTTTGTTATAGGAGCTTGCTACGAGCCTATATTCATGTGTTCTTGTTTCTTTTAATAAATTCACGTGTTCTTGCTTCTTTGTTGTGTATTGTAATTCTTTAGTCTATACGATGTCTTGTTTGGCAAACTTGATCGAAGCACTACATCCATGTGATGACTAATGTTTCTCATAGGTGGCAATCCATCCAACAAATTTTTTGAAACTATATCAACAAACTCTTCTAATAGATCTTGAACTTCAAAAGAAGTATTACTCGCCTCGTTTACATTCACAACTTGCATAGGCTTAGGGATGAAAGCAAAACATGCCTTTTTTTCTCCTTCAAGAATTCTTTACTTGAAACCAAAAAACAATTATGACTATTGTCCACCCCTTCTCTTCTTTCCTTCAATGGGTTCAATTGAATCCTCTTACCATCCTTCACAAGCATGTAGGTGTTGGCTCTACCTGTTGGAGTGTTTTAAAATCACACTTGATACAAAGTCCACCTTAGGTAGGAAGATCAACAAGAGTGTTTGAGAGGAGATCCATATCACTCTCAAAACTCAGTTGTTAGGAAGATCAAGAGGAGAAAGGGTAGAGGTGGCGCCTCAGGCACTCCAAAGCTTCAATCCTTAGCAAGCTTTAAGCAACAATGATAATTTTTTCTCTCTTCATCGGCTTCTATGAGAAGTTATTTACAAGTCCCATATCTTGTTCAAATTCGGTTCATTCCTTCGGTTGGATTCATGTACCAGTTGCAAATCTACATATTAAAGAGTTCCATGGAAGAGATTTTCAATCAATTTTTGATATGGAGGAATTTCATGGAAGAGATTTTCGGCCAATTTTTGTTTGAGTGTTTCTTTTTTTTTAATTTTTTTAGTGTTTTTTGTGTGTATCAGACATTTCCATTATGTTCAGAGTCCCAGAGAAAGTCAGTTTCGACTTTTGTTTCACCTGAATCTAACACTGTGAACTCATCTATCAAGCCATGTAGATCGTGCTCTGCACAAATCTAGAGAATTTGCAGGGGTAAAAATGAACCTGCAAGAAGGAAAACGACCTTTGCAACTCATCTAGTATGTTTTCAAGCCCATATTTTGAGTTTTTGTAGTACATCGCGACGAGTTGTTAACTCCTATGTTTGGCTACAGATTGGATACGAGACCATCTAAACGGTTTTTTTTTTAACCTTGCATTTTTTCATGTGGCATATTGGGCACTCTCACTTAAGCATTTTGTAGTGTTTTTTCTGCACACCTACTGCATTGATACTTATGGGGATATTGAGCCGCTTTGTTTGCACTCCCTATTTAACATTAACGGGGGGCAGGGTGTTGTGTACTACTAATACTTCTTATGTCCTGCTAATGCTTCCTTGGTTGTTCAAGTATGCTATGTACCTAGTGATTGTTCCTAACGGATATAAAGGCTAGTTGTCTCTTGGAGGAGCTCCATAGAACTCCATTTTCAATCTAATTGTCTCTTGGAGGAGCTCCATAACACCCCATTTGCAATCATTTAACCATGTATTTTGTTTAGATGGAACATATACCAATAGTCACTCTTGTTCACAAACCCAGATTCATGGAAGCTACTTTTGATTCATTCCATTGAAAGATTCATCAGATACAATAGACATTTACTTTAGTAGCTTTATTGTTCATTTTGCTCTTCCATTGCATATGGGTACCTCATCGGGCCTAATTGTCAAGACCCATACTTATGAACATAATTTTTTTTTTTACCACGTCACCGAAGCTGATCTTCAAGGGGGTGTTAAAGTGTATCATATTCACACTTGATATGAAGTCCACTTTAAATGGATGTGTTACCAAAGCGTGATTTACTATGTGCACACAATGATTAAATGTGCAATTGATGCAGTAGTTATCCTCACATGTGTCATAAGGGTTAGATGTAACTTGGGGAATAATCTCACCTTTTACTCCACTAATAATAATCTCTCACTAACCTCTTACTTTTTTATATAAGGATCATTTGTGTTCGTTTGGAAAGTAATGAAGCTTAGAGTCATCTCCTAAGCTAGTGGAGATGTAGTCTTTTAGAGAGAACTGTTCTAATGCAAATACTAATAGTTGCACACATACATTGTATATTACACATAGTTAATATAGTGTATCTTTATTGGTGAATCTCTCTCTTCTCTTAATACTTTATGTTGATGGTGTCTATGCTGGAGATTCGTGGGCTATGTTGTCATTTTTTATATGGTATCAAAGCAATTTCTAATACTACCATCATGCACAGTGTTTCTATCAAGCTACCATGGTCTTCCCAATAAAACATGACATACATCTATGGGCATTATATCACACAACACTTCATCTTTGTATGACCTAATCTAAAAACCAATCATACATTGTTTGTTTGCCAACACTTGATGACCCTTAAGCAACCAAAAAACTTTGTATGGATTGGGATGCACCAATATTTTCATCACAAGCCTTTTTACCATTTCTTTTAAAATTACGTTATTCGTGCTACCACTATAAATAATGACCTTATAACACTTACATCCCGCTTTGCAAATGGTCCGAATAAGTTCTTTCTATGCACTAGTCCATCTTCTTTCTTGGTTGGTTTCAACAACACTTTCTTCATCAAAAGAGTTTTACTATGCTCCATGTCATGTCCCCTTCTCAGTGACATCTCTCGGAGTACAGGATTAGCCTATCATATGACCCTCGTAGGCTAATAGACTGGATAGAGGGTCACATTGGAGCTTGGCTCAGCTTCAGTTGGTAGAGTTTGATCAGTTGGCTTTCGTTTGGGCTCGATCGGAGACTTCTTGCAGAAGTTACTATTTTTAACAGTTCCTGGCAGTCAGAGTGGGACCCCCGCTATTTTTAGCAGTATGGATTGGCAGCGTTCGGAATCACTTCAATATATGTCAGCTTCAGACGGTTCAGTCATCGGGTGAGTAACGAGAGAAATATTAATATTTAATTGTATTAATTAAATA